>NC_051165.1:143011030-143636030 GCF_013339725.1 Rhipicephalus microplus
TCGGACGATGCCTTGCTTAGGAAACTAAATCACTTGCTGTAGGAAAGCGTTGAAAATCAATGATGGGCTAGCTGTTGCTGTTTTTCTTTTCAGTGGACCAGTGATTAGTTGAGGGATTTACCCAATTGCTGTGGCACATTATTGATAGGCCGCACAGGATAGGCCGCACAAATTACGACTACCTTGAACAGCTTTACTGTTATTTCATGCGTAAGCGTCACAACAAACGTTAAAAAAGCAACACTTGTCTGGTGCTCAGTGATGGTTTTTAGCGGCTGGTTCTCAGGCTTATGGCAGTGCCTTATATCTTATCACGAAACGTATCTCCATCACCTTACAGGTCAAAACAGCTTCGTGGTGGAGTTTCAACAGCCCGGGAACAACCTGCTTAAATGTAGCGAGCCATCAAGGACACTGAGGACGAACGTGATATTCATCTGTGACCGGGACAAGCACATTCCCATTGGACCTGGGTCCCTGGTCACCAAGCTTCCGTACGACAGCATTGACGAGCGAGATGCGTGTGAGGTACTTCATGGGGGTACACAAAACATTCGCGACCAGTTACTTTCGTTGAATTCTCGCGACGCCGGGTGGTGCCGGATACGTCCTTACAGTGCATTCAAGAGGTGGGAGCTGTATGGACTCTTGTCATTATCTACAGAAGAATATATTTGTAATAACTAAACCCAGACCCGTAGCCAGATTCTTTTTTAAAGAGGGGGCCACTCATGAAGGCCTTAGCTAATTAAGAACAACACCGATTTTCAGGATTTTACCTTCGCTAAAACAACCCTACGCCAAAATTTTTGGAGGAGGAGGGGGGTGCTAAAACCTACGTATACGTTGCTCTCGTCAGGACGCGTAGCCGTGGATGGATGGGGCCGGTGGCTCTCCTGCACCTGGCCGTCGTTCGGAGAGAGCGCACAGCTAAGTTCCAAGATTAGCAATTCACGGGATGAATTCTATTATGTGGATTTCACGAAATGGCATTGTCCGGATTAGAACTTGTGGCCGACAGCGATAGTGTTTCAATGAGTTGAGGCTATAGTCTGTTGTGCTGTGGCGTGTTCGAATACAATGCGAATGTGTTCGCGTTAAGAGAGTACTATAATGATAGGCTCTGTAAAAGCTTTATTTCCGATGGAGGCGGAAATGTTGTAGGCCGATGTGCTAAGATTTGGGTGCACGCTAAAGAACTCGAGGTAGTCGAAAATTTACGGAACCCTCCACTACGGCGTCTCTCATATTCATGCAGTGCTTTTGGGACGTTGAACCTCATACTATATCAATCAATTTGTAGAAGCATTCGCCCGTTCATCAAGGGCCGTGTTCTACTGCCACCATACGCACTTTCGGGGATATCCCGTTCAATGCACGCTAATTGGCTGGTTCAGCAAAGGTGTGCGTGTAGTA
Source organism: Rhipicephalus microplus (assembly GCF_013339725.1). Taxonomy (NCBI): domain Eukaryota; kingdom Metazoa; phylum Arthropoda; class Arachnida; order Ixodida; family Ixodidae; genus Rhipicephalus; species Rhipicephalus microplus. Next base: position 143,012,447 of record NC_051165.1, read on the forward strand.
CGTCATTGGACAAGCGAGGTTCTACGTCACGCGGAGAGAAACTGTCACCAAAAGCTCCTATGTGGCGCCAGTGCTGTACGGTCAGTTTCGCTCATTCAGAACTGGTGAAAAGAATTCAGAGAGTGTTCAACCACTGTTAGAATTAAATTTCTTCTTTGTGTACCTAAAACGAAAAAAATCTGCTACCTAAAAAAAGCCTTTTTTTTACCTACCAATTTATCATTGCGCGGCGACCGATAGTCTTTTTTACAAGAAAAAAATTTTCTTTAAGAGAATAGCAAGCCGTCTATATCTCAAAATTTCAACAGTTTATATCGCATTTTAAAACGCCTCGCGCATGGTTGTTATCGCGTAATGGTAGCTGTATACAGACTGCCCATGGCACAAAAGCACCTTACGTACTTCAGTATACTATACTTGGCGACAACTTTTCTTGGCATTGGAGCGGAAGCTACAGAGCCAAATCGTGGGCATCCTATACCACCAGTGAATGTAGTTCCACAACAGCGCCCGTATATTCACCGTAAAATATAAAAATTTACCCTTTATTTTATACCGAGGGCTATTTGAGACAGGACGCAGCTCCCACCATTAAGATAGTCGTATCTACTTTAATTTATTGGTTCTGACTTCGCGTTTTTGAACGCGCGAGAAAGTCCCGCCCTTTTTACGTCACCTTAGACGGTAAGCGGCGTCTGCGTCTACATGAAACGCTGATGGTGCACCCCCGTCACTTTCCATAGCATTACGAGACGCGCGCCAAGACGGGCTACTTCGCGCACATGTGCAGAAGCTCCGCCTCCGTAGCTTTCCCTTCAATGCCAAGAAAAGTGACGCGACTGTCAAGAAATAATGAACATTACCTAAAGGTGCTCTTCTCGCTTAATGAAGGCATAATAACAAATAATATTTGTGCAAACCTGCTGAGCAGTAGTAGTAGTAGCCGAACTACTACTAGTACTAGTAGTAGTAGTAGTAGTAGTAGTAGAAGTAGTAGTAGTAGTAGTAGTAGTAGTAGTAGTAGTAGTAGTAGTAGTAGTAGTAGTAGTAGTAGTAGTAGTAGTAGTAGTAGTAGTGATCAGCGTATGTAGGGTTCCCCTGCAGGGAAGGAGTTGGTCACAGTGCCGACCCTCCGCCCGATTAAGTGGTGGTGGTGGTAGTGATTAGAATGAAGAGGAAAAAGGCACCTAATTTCTGTCTGCCTTCAGGCGACACGGCGCAGTGCCTTATAGGGGTGGGGGGAAGGAGGGATAAAAGAATGGAAGGAAAGTAGAAGCAGAAGAAGACAGCCAACGAGAGGAAAAAAGAAGGAGATAGGAAAGTGGGGATCCGGTCGAAGCAGTCCAAGGGCGGGGTGCCACAATGCGAGAGCTACACGGCGTCAGGAGACCGCGGAGGGCGAACCAGTCGGCGGGAGCTACGCTGAAGTCGGAGATCGCGAGGGCACAACCGTCCAGCTTGAAATCCTGCGAGCGAATCCGCCCGATTAAGTCAATGTATAGCGCAGACTGTGCAACCTCCCCCCCCCCCCCCCCATCCCGTAGGTCGCCTTCCTGGGCCCCCCTCATTCTGATCTATACGATAGTGGTAGCATCAGCAGCAGCGGCGGCAAAAATAAGAGCAAAATGCAGTAGCAGAAAGTGTTTAATGTGTTTTAGATATTTAGACTTCTTGGTACAACGTTATTTGCGCTGTAATAATCTAACACCTGCTGAGGCGTGCCATATCTACCGGGGCATTGAAGCTATGCGCGCATTCTTCGTTTCACGTAATCGTGGGCCTCACATTAGTCTCTTTTGTATGCAGCGTAATGTGACCGTGAAGTACGACGGGGCATGTGGCTCCAGTTCACCGGTAACTTCATCAGGAGGACTCAGTACTGGATCCGTGCTCCTCATACTGTGAGTCCGCTGGGCTCGTGTTCTCAGCTTTTTTTCGCTCTCACTCCTTGCATTTTCGTACAAACATAGAAACGAAACAGCAAAGTTGCTAAGGTGTATTGATCGTAATAACCGCGTAGCATGTGCGGCCGCCAACACAATGTATCTACCAACCGCCATCGTAATCACAGTATGTGTGCTGCACGAAGCTCTTCGATTAAACTTTCTTTTCCTACTTTCATAGCGATATGGGTCTCATTATGATAGACCTAATGCCTTGAGGGTGGTATGCGAGGGATTATTGGTCAGCTGTTTATGGCCTCGAGGACATACCGTGGCGCCACCTACGTGATGACGTCACTCATAGGATAACGGGTTGTGTTGTTCGCTAGAAACTCCGCGTTTTCTGCGCTTTTGCTGCAAACATTATGCGTTTTCCCCTCTGTTTTGAAGCCGGGTGCTTGAAGAAGCGGTAAGATCCGATAATACGGGCAGGCAAACTACGAATCGGTGCCCCCGGTGGCACTCTCTATCAGTGCCAAGAAAAGTTGTCGCCGAGTATAATAAGATCACGTGCTACGTGACGCCTACAGGCAAAAAGTGAGCGTCTTACGCCCGCCTCAATGGCAACAGGTGGCGCTGACTGACACTACCACGTTTAAACACACATATATACCCACTAAAGTGGGTGGGGGGTAGCCGCCGTGGTAGCTCAATTCGTAGAGCATCAGACGTGTTATTGGAAGGTTGCAGGTTCGGTACCTGCTCATGGCAAGTTATCGTTTAGTTTACTTTTCTTTCTTCACAATTACTTTACAATTACTTCTAATAACGTCCCCTATACTTTCCTTTGCATAACTGTCAATCAGTTCTCATTAATATTGTGTCTAACAAAGAAAAGGGGCTCTTAGATTTACCCTTCTTGCCTACGAGCCTTGTAAGTTGTACAGGCATTGTGACTACTTTTGCTTATAGTTAAAAATGATCACATTGCATGTACAACTTATAAGGCTCATACAGCATATACTACATAACCTCAGAGTAAAAGCTGAGGGTGGAAACCAGTGAACTACAGAAATTCCAACCCAATAATCCCTTTGGATCGCTGGACTCTGTGATTGCGGCATTCTTCACGTTGCGGTATATCAAGGAGATCTACAGACTTTCCGTCTTGTTCTTTTCTCCTGTGCTCGTGTTCGCGCGTCCTCCATCGTTCGCGGTATGTGCAGGGAGAACGTGCGCAGTCCGCGTACTGTTGATTTCTTTTTAGTTGCTCAATGATGAAATTATTCAAAAAATTACACCTGTAATGCCCTCTCAATACGGCACCTTCCAGTTTCATATCGAAATTTACCATGGGCACTCGTGATGGGTACGCGGAAAACGTCAACTTTGCCATGTTTCGGGAGAAAAGGCGGAGGAGCTAATCAGCGGTGACGGCAACACTCTCACGTTTCCGGGTGAGAGATTCAGCTGAGCATTATCAAGGCTCTCAAGATTTGCAGCGTCTGCCCCTGAAACAATGTCATTGCTAGATCAAGAAGGATTACATTGAATTCTAGCAGTTACTGTACTAAATGCGTGTGACAACTTGTATGCTCACGAACGCGGTGCTCTTATGCGCACGAAGGCTTTGGGATACATAGAATAACAAGGAGCTGTGGTATGTGGCAGGCTGTTATGCTAAATAGACAGACCCTGCAAGCACGGACGCAACAGTGAATTAAAGGCACCGCGAATGTTGTAAGGGGGCGTCTTTGGTATCCTGACCCCTTTTGTGTTCGTGTTTCGAGCCCCGTCTCTTTAACTTAAATATTCGTAACGTCACGCTGATGTCAGAGCTGCAGTTGTCGACTCGCATGCTGTCATCATCATCATCATCATCATCATCATCATCATCATCATTAGCCTGACTACGTCCACTGTAGGACAAAGGCCTCTCCCATGTTACGCCAGTCAACTCGGTCCTGTGCTTGCTGCTGCCAATTTATACCCGCAAATTTCTTAATCTCATCTGCCCACCTAACCTTCTGTCTCCCCCTAACCCGCTTGCCTTCTCTGGCAATCCAGTCTATAGTCGGTTAGCAGGCTATAGTCGGTTGCAAACTGGGAAATTTATGTGAGCTCCGTCTGCAGAATCGCGGCGTAACGGCCCTTACTTGTTAGATACAGTCGCACTTGCTCGTTTCTGCTCGAACCTACGAATACTTTTCCTCGGATAATATTTTTCCTCGGGATAATAATACTTTTCCTCGGTTAATACTTTTTTTTTCCTCGGGAATACTTTTCCTCGCAAATGTTACGCATACTAAGGTGATACGATGAATCTAATTAGGTTGGTCAATTTCGCACTGAGAATTCTATATATCTTTAATTTCATCGGCATATACGTTTTCGCTCCGAAATCACCTCGCATATGGCGTTAAACATTTGCAAAATATATCTTCCGCATTTTCGCGACATTGCGTGAGTGATATTTCCGGCAATTTGGTATGCTAAGCTTATAGCTATAGGGCTCTTTCATACGACAAATTACTTTTTTTACCGATTAAAACCCAGGTTTTATCTAGTAGACGCCATCAAGATTTAGGACATCGCAGTGTTTGATGCGGGAACTTCAAAGTGGAGTCGCTGTCTGCACTTTCTTCTCGTGCACTTTCTCGTTCACCAAGGAAGCAGCCAGATTTTTTGTATATGGTGAGGGGATCAATAAGAATGATAACTAGAACTATAAGAGTCCATAACAACAACATGATTATGAGCGACGCCGTAGAGGGGGGCTCTAGAAATTTCGGTCATGTCGTGTTCCTTCTCGTATACACTCACATCGCGCAGTACAGGTGCCTCACATGTTCGTGCATCTACACACGTGCGAAATTGAAAAAAAAATCGAAATACATTTTGTGAATTCCAAAGCGTATTCTTCAAAAGTCTGTGGCCGTTCGATTCAATGTGCCATGACTTCTTTTCTTTAAACACTCTCTCCGCAATCACGTGGTTTTTGAGAGAGCGTAAGGGGGAGAGATCACAGTTGTTGCGGTGCAACTGCTGCTATGCACCGCTCTTCACCACGTTATTGGTGAGAGAGTGCGAGTGGGAAAGTCCGCAGCTGGCACCGTTCCTGGTCACGGACAGACGAACGCGAGTGGGAGGAATTGAAATATTTCGCTTTGAAGAATGGCGCCCCCTCCGAAATCCCCTTGGTTACGCTGATTTCACTTACGAAACGTCTCCTCGCGATAAGGGTGGCATTTTCGGCGTAGTGAAATTGTAATTTACTACTATGCGAAAAAGTATTTTTCCTCTCTCTCTATCTTCAGTGTTGCTTTGAAAGTTCGTCGTGGCTAAGTAAAATATAACGGAGGGGCTGAGAAGCGATGTAATAGTTTCTGACCAAATTTACCATGCCGTTCAAGTTTTTGGCCTAAAACTAGCGACACAATTATGTTTCCGTATGCCAAATAAAGTCAAACGATGCTGTCGGAATTGAGTCATTACATCGAGATTTACGTAGATGACAAGTTAACCAGCTGTTACATGTCAGTGCATATTCGGGAATAAAGGTGGTGACGCCCAAGGGACGGCCTTCAGCTCTCCCATAGTAAAGTACCGACTACTCTAAATCGTTAAACACTCTTTCCAAACACACTATCTGCAGTTGCTTTCCCGGAACCCTTTCAGCCCTTGACGCTACCTCTCGTTTTAGACCTTGGAATGTCCGCTGGGTGGCGGTACTTCTATATCTTGAGTATATGATGAAAAGATGCGATAAGGTGGTACTTGGAGTGTTCACTAGGTGAACGTACAGCCGGATGGACGGACAGACGAACGAATCGCCGTCATGGCTACTGGCGGCGCGGACTGATGATCCCACGTTTAATGCCCGTACATACCCCAGAAAGTGGATGGGGGGATAGCCGCCGTGGTAAACCAGTGGGTAGAGCATCGGAAGCTTTATTCGAAGGTGGCAGGTTTGGTCCTTGCCCACGGCAAGTTTTCTTTTCGTAAACTTTTCATTTTCCACATTTACATTACAGTTACTCTTAATACTACCCCTTACACTTTCCTTGCCATGATTGTCTGTTAGATCTCATTTATAAGTCGTTAAGCACTTTTTCTAAACACATATGCTCGTGAAGTTATGTTTTTTTGCGTATACCGTTTGTCAATAAATTATGTGTTGTGTGATAAGTGTGTGTGTGTGTGCGTGTGCGTGTGCGTTTGCGTGTGTGTGTGTGTGTGTGTGTGTGTGTGTGTGTGTGTGTGTGTGTGTGTGTATGTGTGTGTGTGTGTGTGTGTGTGTTTTAGTCTATAGTAAAACGTGTTACGGACATCCCACGGAATGGGACATTTTGTATTGACGTTTCATGTGCATTGTGCTTAGTTGTTTTTGTGTGTTCATTGCTGTCCTTAATGTATGGACACCGTTTCTTATTCTTTGTTACGTACCACGATGAAATAAATTTCTTCTAAACACTCATAACTTTTGTGGTCTCTAGGAAAGCTTACTGCTCTCCCGTAGGAAAGTACAAAGCACTGTAAATCATTGACAACGTTTTCTAAGCGCACAGGGCGGCTAGAAAACATTTACACCATGGGCGACTCCTCGCAGGAATCGGACTTTCAACTGAGGGATTATCGCGAAAAGTACCGTATTTACATGATTGTAAGTCGACTCGAATTTGGTCCGCCCCCTTAAAAAAGGAGCGCGAGTGCACATTATGTAGTAAACTTATTTATCACGTCACTTAAAAAAAAAGCTTGAGATCTGGTGTGCAAAGGTGGCTTCTTGGCAGTGCTTAAATGTTATGAGAAAACCTAGCTTCACCGTAATACTCGGAGATCATACTTAAAAAAAATTGCCGCAAATGGTAGCTGTTTGTGCAGGTTATACACGAGAAATTACGGTGTATATCGCATGTTAAGCTGTATCGTAAACACAATGTCTCGACCACGCCACAGCGTGTTTCATATCTCTTTTGTTTCACTTGGTAGTCAGCCCTACAACCAAAACTAGTTTCCGTTTCGATTATAAGTTGACCGACCAACTTCATATTTCAAATTCAAATAAAATGGGTGCACCTGATATAGTGCGAATAAAGTAATTGGTGTCACGAAAACGAGTAAGCACTATTCAGTGGAAGCATTTCGGTATAATTACTGTTGGAGGGCAAGCGATCGCTGTGGGTGGAGCTGGTATATATTCTTAGGTTGCAAGCGAGTGCAGAGTCGGCTTGTGCAAGACAGCTTTAATTGAAGAGGCTAGGACGTTAGCCTGTGTCCTATAGCACACGTAAGAAGAGGTGTGACGGCAGTGCAGATGTACTATAGTGTGTCGGTCGGTTCCCTGCCAGGTTCTTCGTGGCGCTGCTGATATACTTCGTGGGAGGCGTCCTAGTCAACCGCAACAACGGCGCTCAAGGTGTGGAGATGATACCTCACCTGCAGTTCTGGAAGGAGCTGCCTTCGCTCATAGTGGTTCGTATATATTTTTCTCCGTCGATTCGTACTGTCAACAGGATTTATTTTGGCATGTAGTCGGCAGTACTTGTGATGTGTCTTTCATTCTTTCTTTGTAGCTACCATAGGGTCATATTCGGGTGTTATGCCTATATACGTACGCGAACCAATCACATGGATGAATGAAAACAAAAAAAAGAGCAAACGTCACGTGTCAATCCTTGAGCCTATAGCTATGAAATCGAGAAAGAGATAAAAAATTCGGTCCTCCCATGGTAGGCAAACCGTAGCTTCTAGATCACCAAGCTTGTAGTTGTGGTTTGCGAGTCATATATCGAACAAGCGAACGGCGTAGTGTATGCATGGCTCCGGACATTTGAACAGCGCACTTGGACTTGTCGCGTACGTCGTAAACTCTGGAGGCAGTGCGCAGTATACAAATGACTGTTTCTGTTGATCGGAAATGGCACTCAGTTGTCGTCGATTCTCTCCAAGCATACATCCCTCTTGTGCAAATGAAATATAAGTATCTGTTAGGAACCATGGGGCCGAACAGCACAAGACAGCGATTTGATAGACCGGAAGCGATCAATTGTCACCTCGGAGGTATGCTAACATGACAGGCAGGTACGTTATCACGTGGGGTTAATGTTTTGCGAGGAGGGGCGGGGGAGTAGTGCGAAGGCTGACTTCGAGATGTGCCGGCTGGCATGAGAGAAGGGTACAGGAAAAAGTTCGTGCCAAACGTTTTAGATATGAATACATGAGCAAGAGCACGATTGTTTCCGAATGAGTGGCTTGGGCTGCAACTTTCTTTTATATGACTTGTGGACCCACTTTTCTTACAGCATTACAAGTGATCGTCACCATCAGAACACTCGATATGCTATGTTGAGCGCATATGCAAGCACGCCAGAAAGCAGGCAAGATCGCTTACTTTAGGAGAGATATTCGAAGGAAAGAAACGTGACAACTTTGATGGATGAGTGTAGAAAAGGCTACGCATTATGCATTTGTAGGTCGCTGTCTAGTTTTCGACCGAGTCAAAAAGTTGGCGGAGTGCAAAGTTCTGTCACCCCCCACCCCCGCCCTTTCCTCTCTTTTGTTTTGTAAAGAATCACACATCATTGTCATAGTTTCTGAAACTTCCCATGTTCTCTCGCTCATTCGTTTAGAAGAAAGTTTATAGAGAGTCCTTTTTTTTTTTGGCCTATAAACTATCAAGTATAGGTCGTAGCGGCCACCGTACGAGAGAGATTGTGGTTATATCAGAAGAAAAGAAAAGAAAGGTGCCGACCCGTAACTGTCTCTCCTTACGAGGACACCTCAACAGGTCAGCAGAGGAATGGGATATGGCGAATAAAAGATATAGGGAGAAGGAAGGAGGGATAAAAAGAATAGAAGGAAAAAAGACGGATAAGAAGCCGCCAGCCAACGAGAGGAAAAAAGAAGGAGATAGGAAAGTGGGGATCCGGTCGAAGCAGTCCAAGGGCGGGGTGCCACAATGCGAGAGCTGCACGGCATCAGGAGACCGCGGAGGGCGAACCAGTCGGCGGGAGCTACGCTGAAGTCGGAGATCGCGAGGGCACAACCGTCCAGCTTGAAATCCTCCGAGCGAATGCCGCCACCGTACGAAAATACAGAGGTTTCACGGCCAGCCTGAGTGTACATGAACTTTCGAGTCACCACGCGTGCAAGTGTTTCCTTTTCACATCGTTTACTTGTGTCTTACCAAACTGCTTTTCAAAACAATTTAAATGGCTTCTTTTTGTGCATGCTGTAGAGCAGTAACTTTGCCACACAACTGATCATGATTTTTTTTCTCTCTTTACTTTTACATGGACAGAAGTTGCATTTTTAAAATGATACAATTGGAGTAAATTGAGAAACGGACCAGTTAGATGGTAGGTAATTATAGTAAATAGGATTGTAGTAGGCATAAGTAACTCAACGAAATAGACATAAAGACCTATTAAAAATGGCTTCCGTGGCCGTTATGTTATTAGGGAGTTTTGTAATACCGTTTGCAAGTGCTGCGGGCGTTGCGGGCCTAGGGGGCGTAGCGGGTGCCATATGAGTTTTAGAATAGCGTTTGCGTTGCTGCAAACCGCAACGAACGCTTACAGTGACACCGTAGCCTCGAAACCGGCGCTTGCGAGCCACATGCCGGCCGGGATCGCCGCAAGCAATTTCGGATTTTCTGCGTGCGGTCCATGAACGCCGACTCGCGTTACGACGCATGCACAGGAGCAGCGACCGCACAACAAGGGCTCGCGGTGCGCTATTCTCTCCCTATTAACTCCCTATTAACTTGATTTTAGCGTGACCATGATCTTAACGCGAGGGGTGACTTTTCATTGATTCCAGGAAGAAAAAAATGAGTTTTGATATTCGATTGTAGCGCGAGGGTCGACATTGAGTAGAAAAAATCTGGAAAAAAAATTTGGGTTATATTCGAGTGAATGTGGTACATGTGCTAACACATTCGCCGTCCACATACGATGGGTGATTACTTGTGGCCACTTATATTTAAAGGTGGTGGTCTTGATGGCACTCGTCGTCCTCTTAGTTATTATTCCCTGTTCTCGGCCTCTCTCCCTCCTCGATCCTTCTCTAGTTATTGTCATGGTCGATTGAAAGTGGTCTACACTACAGCTCGCTCTTGCAAAGCAAATGAACAAGTGAAATGCGGCACTCGCGAAAAAAGGACAGTGGCCAGGGTTCCTGTCAGTTTTGCCCGCGGCAAAACATAGAGAGGCTTACGCAGCCGGAGGATGTGCACATCGTGCGTACTCTCATCTCCCAATCCCACAACCTGGATTCCTGTGTTCAGCAGCTGCCTTGCGTAAAAGTACGTGCAACAGCACCTACATGATAAAGCTCGCGACACTGCAGGAGCACCATGAACTTACGTATATGCAAGATTTTAATCAAGATTAAATATTCGCGCATTAAAGCGTTTATTTTTTTATTTCAACAGTCTGCCCCTAGGCATGAAAAGTTTTGATGAATAATCTTTTGAAATTCCATATTCATTTTTGCATTTGAATTCGCATGTTGAATCAGAATGTTCATAAGCGTGCTTGAATTAAGCCTATGGCGTATTTACTCGTATACCATCCAATAATAATAATAATAATAATAATAATAATATTAATGTCGCGTAAACGTTGATGTAGCAATTTTTTTTAAACTTTTGGCTCGTTCCAATGTCACGGGGTCGCCGAAGAGTAGGATTGCGGTGATCGCACCGTCTTTGTTGTGCTCTTAGGAAGAGATTGAGGTTATAAGAAGGAAAATAAGAGAAAAGTGAGCCCCGTAACTGTCTGCATCTGAGTGTGACACCTCAACAGTAGCTCATGAGGGATGGTGGTGAGGAGGAATTAAAAGGATAGGTATAAGGTAAAGAGAGAGGGAGAGAGAAATGTGCGCTGGGACAGCGAGCGAGGACATATGAGGGGATAGGAGAGATGGGAAGGATGGAAACACGGTCACAGGAGTCCGAGGACGGGGCACCACTTGCGAGAGCTCTTGTCGGCGACAGTCAGCCAGAGCTGCGCTGACGTCATCGTAGGGGACCGGCTGCAGGAGGTGGCGTAGGACCAGCCCAGTCGGTCAGAGCTGCGCTGTCGTCGCGAGGGAACAACCAGTCGGCACGGAATCCAGTGAGCGAGTCCCGCACGTAGGAAGCTTCCTACGAGGAAGCTTCTTCGTAGGGGGGTTGTTTCTCAGGTAAAGGGTCGCCAACGGCTGTTCGCGGCGCCGTATAGTCAGCGGGGGAGTTGCACTGTGAAAGCCTAAACGCATGCCGCGACAGTTTCCTGTGTGTGTTTACTTTAGGTCATTATTCTTTAGGTTGGCAGCAGTCCTCGAGGCTGGTGGAGGCCACCGAGCTTGGATGTACCTGTTGAAATTTGTTCCACCCATTTTGAATCGTCAGCGGACACGTTTGAGTGGTTCCTTCGGTTTAGTCTCCAGGCGGGCTCTTGGGATGTTGCTAGGAGAGCCGAAAAGAGAGTTGCACAGCGGACGCTGCAGGTGGCAGCGTGTGCTGTGTAGAGTTATCCCAGTCATGTAGAGTACAAGTGTGTACAACGTCAATCGGTAGTGTTTTAACCAAATAAATCAGTTCAGGAGAAAGCTGTTGTGTGTACGTGACGATCCTCTCTGCGGCAGCGACCAAGTAGCCACGAGAACACTACGCTACAAATTGGCGGAGGCTGCGCACTAGCGAAAGCCCCCGTACGCTGATGCCCACCCTGAGGAGCCAGAACGGCGTGAACGACCTGGGTAGAATGGCTCACTTTTCGACCGCTCCAACCTCGAGGCCCTTCACGGGACCCCCGATCTTCAAAGGGACGCCGGAGGAATCCGCATCAGAGTGGGTGACGTGCTACAAGCACGTATCTTCTCTCAACGCCTGGGACGATGATACCAAGGTTAAATTCCTTTATTTGACTTTGGAAGGCAGCGCAAAAGAGTGGTATACCACGAAAATCTTGACTGGTGCTCCAAAAAAAAAAATGGGAAGAGTGGGCCGCATTACTTAAATCTTGCTTCACTGGCCGCCACGCAACTGAGATAGCACGCCCAAGACTAGACAATCGAGTGTATCTGCCGTCTGAGAGCCCGGAAGAGTATTATTTTGATTTGCTACAGCTTTGCGCCCGTGTGAATGCAAGCATGAAGTAAGAAGACTGTGTACGTCATCTTTGGCGCGGACTTCGTGCCGACGTGCTAGAAAAAAACGATCCTCGCCAGACCTTCCAATTCTGCAGAATTTTTGCAAACTTTACAGCGTATTAACACGCTGATTTGATGGCCCGATCCCATTTGACGCCTTCGAATAGTTACTTCCCACCCACCGTCCTGCAGCCGTGGTGAGCGAGGTGTCTCGGGGAACCCAACGTATCAGACACTGTAGCACAGTCCTCCCTGGTGAGCTCTTTTGTTCGCGAGCACCAAAATGCCATTCCAACATGCATTTCAGACACCCATCACCGATGCGACGCAGCGGACAATGTACCATGTAGACCATCACCGGGTCTATTAAGACACTGGCCGATAGGTTGAAAACTGTAGAGGAAGAGGTGTGCAGGCCCCGTGCTCAGTGGCCTTCTAGAACATTCCCCAGTGACGACGGGTGTCCCCAGTGCTACTATTTTCATCGCCTTGGTCACATCGCGCGTCAATGCGAGAGGCAATATTACGATCAGCAGCGGGAAAAAAGGAACGAGGCAAGTCGTAATGGTGAGCGGCGTTTTCAGTCGGAAAATGGAAGCGGCCAGGCATAAGGGGCCAGCCTGGCCGTTCACATTGAACTTTGTCCAAAAACCAACTTATAAATGTACCTGTCAAGGCGAAGGAAAAAAGCTGCGCACTAATCATAGATACAGGCTCTGCTGTAAATGTTGTATGTTCAGATTTCGCACACAAGAGCGCTTTAGTCTAACAAGTGAAGGAGAAGGGCATTACGATAAAAGGAATTGGGGAAATGTCGTATCACCCGTGGCGGAAGCAAAAATAATCCTTCAATTTGGTGCCTCAAAAATCACTCAGAAATTCCTTAATGGGAAGGGCTGCCCCTACGAACTGCTCGACGGACTCCCATTTTCCCCATCGGCGCGGCTACTTGTGAATTTTCCTGCGGAGAAACTGCAAGTTTTAGGGGACGTGTTTGATCTGCAGATTGAGTCGGAGAGTGTCAAAGATGGTGCTGTCCCGGCGAGGTGCCAAGAGGAGATACGTCTAGAGCCACGAACCGAGGTGATTGTGCCCGTTCGAATTCCCACTGACGGTGTCCGCATTGTCGAGCTAATTATGAATTTTAGAAACGGGTTGAGTGTGGCGCGAACTGAAACGAATGTGTTGAGTGGTGTCATAGTTTTCCGTTTGGCTAACGCCTCTATGTCGCCGGCAACGTTGCATTGCGGCACAAAGCTTGGCTGGGCTACGTCTATTTATGATGCGCAGCTCGGCGGCACCGCAGCGGACTGCACAGCTAATAGCGGTGACTTCAAAGTGGGCGTTGGAGACTATTTGCAACCTTCCAAAAGAGATGAGCGGCTTTTACTTGTGAATAAGTTCGACATTTGTTTATGGGTGAACACAACCCTATTCAATGAACTGACGTCGCGGAGCATGTCATACACACTGGTGATTTGGCTCCCATTGATCAACATCCCTACCGTCATTCCGCCTTTGAAAGGGAGGTTATTAGGCGGCAAGTTGATGATATGCTCTGTGACGAAGTGATCAGAGAGTCCAACAGTTCATGGTCGTCCCTTGTCGTTCTGGTAAAGAAGCCGAATGGTGGCTGGCGCTTCTGTGTGCATTTCAGAAGGGTCAATGCTGTCACGTAGAGAGATGTGCACCCTTTGCCGAGAATCGACGACATTCTTGATGTTCTGCAGGGATCCGGTTACTTCACGACATTAGATTTGAAATCAGGCTACTGGGAAATCTGAATTCGAGAAGAGGATAGGCCCAAAACAGCATTCTCATGTGGGCGGGGACTTTACGAATTATATGTTGTCCCTTTTTGTCTGGGTAACACCCTCGCCACATTCCAGAGAAGGATTAATAAGGTTTTCAGTGGTCTCGTTTGGAGAGTGTGTTTGGCGTACTTGGATGACATCGTGAGTTTCTCTAAGACCATGACAGCCCATTTAAAGAATTTGAAAAGTGTGTTTTTGGCTTTGGACACGACTTACATATGACTGATTCCCGAGAAGTGCAGCTTCGCCCGACAGGAGATAAAGTATCTCGGCCACATTCTCACAGGCGAAAGCATCTAGCAGGATCCCGACAAAGTGGCAGCAATTAAAAGGTTCCCCGAGTCGCGAAACAAGAAAGGCATGCAGAGCTTTCTTGGAATCTGTGAATATTACCGGCGATTCATTAAGGATTTCTCTCGTATATCTCGACCCCTGACAAATTTCACCAAAAAAGATGTTCCTTTCGTCTGGGATGCGGCCTGTGAAGAAGCGATGCAGTCTCTCAAAGAAAAGCTGAAAACAGCTCCCGTGCTGCGTCATTTCGAGCTGGTAAAGTTAATAGGGGTGCACACGAATGCATGCGATAACGGCATTGGTGCCGTGATCATGCAAAATACCGGAGCTCAAGAAAGAGTGATCGCCTATGCTAGCCGGCATCTTAACAAAGCCGAGATCAACTACAGCACAACCGAGAAGGAATGTCTTGCGGTCGTGTACCCCTGTGGACAGTTTCGGCCACATTTTTGGCACAAAATTCACAGTCGTGACCGACCAGGTTAGCCTTGCTTGGCTCATGAAGGTCAGGAATCCGAATGGTCGCCTCGTGCGGTGGTCTTTGTTGCTGCAAGAAATTGACGTAACGCTGAAGCATCGACTATACTTAAGAATGAAAATGCTGACACGCTCTTTCGCCTTCGTCATGATCCTGCACCAGTAAGCGAAGAAATCACATTGCCATTGCTGGTTCTGGATTGAGTGAACGTTGGAGAGAAACAGAAGGTAGATCTATAGATGAAAGAGATTATACACCACCTCGAGCACCCGAACGCATCCGCTGTCAGAAAAATTAAAAGAACGGCTCGCAGCTTTTGCTTGATCAATGAGCTGTATCGGAGGGCGAAAGGGTTTCGGGAAGACTGGACCACACTCGTTGTCCCTGAGTGCCTGAGACCAGAGATTCTGAAGCACTGCCATGACGACACCACGGAAGGCCACCTCGGTGTGAGGCGCACATGGGAAAAAGTACGTTGCAGGTATTTCTGGCCGAAGATGTTCGCATACGTGAGTTCTCACCTGTCCAGACTGCCAGACGAAAAAACCACCACCAGGCAAACAGATCGGATTTCTCCAACCTATACCTCCAGCAAGGCGGCCATTCGAGAAAATCGGGATGTCTTTTCTTGGACTCTTCGTGAAAAGTAAACGCGGCAATCGCTACGTGCTTGTGATGACTGACTACCATACAAAGTGCGTAGAAGCGGGCACCTGCCCCACTGCAACGGCCGTTGAGGCAGCCCAGGCTTTTGTCTAGCAAGTGGTTCTACGACATGGAGTTCCGGCGAAGTTAATCACTGATCGGGGAAAGCATTTTTATTAACTTCATTGCAGAGATAATCCGAGTAATGGGGAGCAACCACGTCAAAACCTCCGCCTACCACCCGCAGTCGAATGGCCTGTGCGAGAGATTCAACCATACGCTTGCAGACACGCTCACTATGTACGTCTCTACAAATTACCATGATTGGGATGAATTCCTTCCCGATGTTGTCTTCGGTTATAACTTTTCCCAACAAGAGACAACCGGCTTCACTCTATTATTCTTGTTGCATGGCCACGAGCAGACTTTGCCTATTGACGCGAGCCTCAACCTACAACGTGACAACGAAGACGCTTTCGACGCATATGCAGTGGCGCATGGGCTTCGCCAAGCTCGGGAGCTCATGGCTCAGCGTGAGAGGGACAAACAAACAAAAAACAAAGAAGCGTACGATGTCCTCCGATGGGGCACTGTGTTTCGACCGGGGCAATTCGTGTACGTGTAAACGCCCTCACGAGCGAGGGGCAAAACAACAAAGCTCCTCCACTGTTACCTTGGACCAGTTCGCCTCCTTCGACAAGTCGCGAAGAACAACTGGCAGGTCATATACCGCAATGGAAGGAAGAGTGACACTGTGAACGTAGCGCGTTTAAACCTGTGTCGTCCTCGTTCATGTTTCGACTACCATGAGGATGACGAGAGTGAGAGTGAACGTGAGTGTTCGGTCCGTGTTGACACACCAGTGCCGCAGGGTGGTGCGGCAGTTACGCCCACGAGTGACCACGGTCAAAGTGAACATTGGACTAGTGACACCGAGGTCTAATTTGATCCCAGGGCACAATATTGGGACCAGTCAGCCGACACCAAGCCGAAAAGACTCGGAATCTGTGACAGTGACACCGAGATTTACTATACAGTCGGTGATCTTGAGTGAGTGAGTTGTAGGACTCCTTTTTGAACTCCGTGTGTCGCAGCGTGTGCTTTCGTACTGTGATGTGCGTGTCAGAACTCCAGTTAGCTGTTTATCTTTTCCTCGTTTCACTGTTTTAAATGAAGTTTCATTTTGAGCATCTGTATTTCTTCATCTTGTATTAGTGCTTCAGTGTCTTGCTGATGTAGAATGTTTTGTAGATTTATTAGGTCGCGGGTCGCCTTTTTGACATGTTATAGTTATGTGTCTTTTAATTTATGTGTTTTATTTTTGAAAGAACGTGAAAGTCTTTGCTTTTTTTTTTGGGAGGGCGCGAACCGCATTATGTCTTTGTGTGCGGCTTTTCATTGTACTCATCAAGAGTGAGGACACTCTTAGTTCGTATAGGGGAGGTGTCGCGTAAACGTTGATGTAGCTATTTTCTTTTAACTTTTGTCACTTAATTTTGTTGCGTAATTTTGTTTTTAAACAAGCCTCAGAAATCCTCGCCACTGCAGCGAAGACGAATCTACCAGACTCGTACATTGTTTGGACTCCACGTCACAAGTCGCTCATGGGAAATGAGGCAGCCAATGTTTTCGCTCGAGTTCATGTTCACCGGGCCATTCCACAGGATGTGCTAAGGAAAAAAGAAGATGTACCAAAAAAGTACATCTTCTTTTTTTTTGAGTGATACGTTGCCCTTTTTTTGGCAGCAATAACAGCTGCCAAAAAAAGTACAACGAGATACTGCAGCACTACAGGCTAAACAGAAGAATTGAGGAGGAAGAAAAAAAATTGCTGGAGTGGAAGCTCTCGCAATGCCTTGCCAGCAGAAGTGAAGCCAGTTTTTACCACTGCCAAGATGTCGGAAACAGGCTCTTTACTGGTAGTACCCACTTAGAGATCAAGTGGCCTTGATATGTTAGTGTAAATGCTATGCTAGTTCTATATTAAAGTTAGTTGGTCTCAATCAAATAACACACAGAAACGAGTATGGGCGACTTATTCTTCAGAGAACTTTGCCTCCAAGTAGAGGCTTATTAAAAAAACCAGTCGCACTTGGAGAAGTATGTCACCCGAAAACGTTTGCACAATAAACTCGCTGGGTGTGCGAGAGAAACGCTTCGTTCTTAATCGCTGAACGGTGTTTTTTCCTCTTAATTACAGGGATCTGCGGGACGGCTTTCTGCTCTCTCACAGTGCAGTACCAAGCACTGAAAATCGTTAAACATCTCTTTTCTAAACACACGGTGATACTTTATCATGTCCCTAGTTAGAGGGCCGCGGTAGCCACCATATTGCCGGTAGCACAGTTTCACTCCTGGGCAGTGATTCCCACTCCAGCATTTTTTTTAAATCCTCATTGAGAAAAATTTATCCGCCAGCTCACCCCAGCCTGACTCGGGAAGAGTGAGTAACCCTCAGGAAGCTGCAAACTAACACCTACGTGCACAGTACGGTGCTTCACCGCGTCTCTTAACCGAGTACTCGTACAACTGCAAGCACTGTGACGTCTGAGAAACCCTATTCCATATAGTATGGCGATGCAGACAAAGCCCCAGAGCCACTACACTAACCGAAGAGCAGTGGGAGGCCCAGTTATCAGACCCGGGCCTGAAGAATCAACGCAACATGGTTCAACGGGCACGGGACATGGCGAAAGCATGGAATAAGGAAGCCGCCCACCTTGGGCGCACAATACGTTTGCTCAAATAAATGTTTATTCTCTCTCTATCGCGCAATCTGTTGAAGTATATTCATAACGTCATATCCGCGACGGAAATACGTCAGTGGAGCCATGGGGGGGGGGGGCCGGCATCACACACTTTCGTGTTGCCCCAACCAAGCTGGTCTTAAGTGCTCGGCTGCTGACCCGGACGTAGCGTTATCGAATCCGGGCTGCGGCGGCTGTATTTTCGAAGGAGGTGAAAATTCTGTAGGCCCGAGTGCTCACATTCGAGTGCACATTAAAGAACCCCATGTGGTAGAAATTTCCCGAGCCCTCCACTATGACGTCTCTCATAATCATATAATGGTTTTGGGACTCTAAATGCCACATATCACTCATAAATAAAATAGTGTCATGTTAAAAAGTGCCCCCATCCTACAGTGTACTAGAAATATTTCTAGTACACTGTACCCCATCCCTCTTCGCCCCCGAAAAAAAAAACGCCAAGCCAGCGCGTAAGCCGCAGCGCAGTCAGAGCGAAAGCTAGAAGAGCAGCCTTGCAGAGTCTTCATTGCAGAGCACTCATTGTGTAACTACTGCAAGCACACTAGCTTGGTACCCACTACGGGATTATCAATACATTTTTTGGTAGTATACCGGCATTTGATATGCTATTTATTGTCATTCTTCTGAAAAGTGTGGTATCCGCTAAACATTTGCAAGGCATTTTGTGCCAATCGTTTATGCAGTGGCTGACGACGGTGAGGAATCATGGCTGAATTGGGTATGCGCAATAGTTAACAGGGGAACTAGAACAAGCTTTTGTAATGTATTGGAGCTTTGGTTGACCCACTCGTTAGGCTATTCGCATTGTGCGACGACTGGTTGCTCTTTCGCTGTTTTAAAACGCTTTGTAAGTCGTATTAACGCGATTGCTTTCCCGACATCAAGCCTGCCTAGCGCAAGTTTGACAACAAGGCACAATCACCGGTGCAGCTCAGTGGTAGGATACTGGGCTGGCACCCAGTGGACCCGGGCTTGAGCCCCACCATGTCATTGGTGTTAGGTTCTTTATTTCTAATTTCGCGCTAAGTGGTTACGGACACCAGCGGTGGTGGCGGAGGCGGCGGGAAACTATACTGTGGCGTGTGACCTCAGTCGTGATCTCATAACAGCTTTTGCTCTAAAAAATTGTGCCTACGACCCTTATTCACCAGCACCAGCAAATATTAGCTATAATATTGGCTATCGACTAATATAACGAGGAATTACATATGTAGTGCACCACGTAAAACATTTGCTTAAACTTTTTTCTTCTTCTTCTAACGCAGGAGGGGTGCGTTTTCTTCGTCCAACTGGTCACCTGTCAAACTGGACGCACGGCGAGTTCCTACGACAACATATGAAAACGTGATCTCTACCACTTCTTCCTGTCACATCATCATCAACGAAAGCGTCTGCTAATGTACTCCATATGATATTCACTCTGAGTGTATTGATACTTCGTGAAAATTATGGGTTGCTGCTTTGGCAAAACGTTTTGTGGGCCAAGTTGGTTAATGAAGGCAAGAAGAAAAAAATCGTAAAGACATTCTGTTGGGTGAGTTGGTTAATGAGTGCAAAAATGGAAAAAAAATCGTAACGCTAAAGGAACAAAGACAACAAAAGAAAAAGCACCCGTCCTGTTCTTCTGTAATACTGTTCTTTCTGCAGGACTGTGTTTTTTACTGATTGTTGATCTCTGTCTCGCATCCAGTAGATCTGTTCTGAATAGGGCTCACACATACGCAACTTCATCACCGTATCCGGGTCAAGCGGAAAAATTCTTACGCACTGGCGCTGTAAAGTCTCCCGCACAAACAGCAATAACAGCTGCCATCTATGGCGTTGCTCAGAAGTTCTAACTCGAGGGTCTCACGAGCAGTATTAAGTCACAAGTCACAACAGCCCATGCTCTCAACTGGTTTATCACTGCACTGCTGAGTTGAAAGGAGGATGAGCCATCTAAAACCGAAAAAGTGTCACAGGAATGGGTTCTCGATAATGATGCCGGCATCGCGATAACCCGTGAACGCTGATACTTTCGTTGTTTCTCGTAGGGCAACGCAAATCATGAATCTCCTGCGTGTCGGAGAGGTATTGTGATAGTTTAATTGTCCGCCTCTGGAACAAGAAAATGTACAGTGCGGGAGATGACCGTTTGGTGCAGTTGATTGCAACGCCACGGCGTCGAAACACATGAATGCAGCCTGCCGACGGTAAACAAAGATATGTTTTCTTTATTTCTGTGTTTTGTCTGAACTGGGCTCAAATTGGCCACCTCAAAGGGGCACCAGTGGGAGCATCTGGAAATTGTGAGAATGCGGAATGCATTGATATTCGCAGTGACCACGGCCTGTAGATGGCGCGCTGTGCAATCCAAGATGGCTATGGAAGGACGATCAACCCACTCGCATAGGAAAATATAGGACGCACGGACTTACGACCCGCGCCGCTTTCACTGTATGAACTCTGGATCGTCAAAGAACGTATAATGAACCAAAGTACTTTCCCAAACTATAAGAACTGTAATTGTTCGCTATCTCATTTTTTGCCGCAGTGCGAAGGGTGGCGGTGTCAGCTGATCGACTGTGTTGATTTCGCCGATGCCTTGCATAGCCCTTTGTGTGCTACGGAATACCGCATGAACTAGAATAGACGTATGGTCTAGACGGCATTCAGAGGCACGTATCAAGCCTGCCTGACAGTTTGCCGTGGTAGTCCCGCCGCGGTGGTCTAGTGACTAAGGTACTCGGCTGCTGAACCGCAGGTCGCGGGATCGAATCCCGGCTGCGGCGGCTGCATTTCCGATGGAGGCGCAAATGCTGTTAGCCCGTGTGCTCAGATTTGGGTGCAGGTTAAAGAACCCCAGGTGGTCAAAATTTCCGGAGCCCTACACTATGGTGTCTCTCATAATCATATGGTGGTTTTGGGATGTTAAACCCCACAAATCAATCAATTTGCCGTGGTAATTGGCAGCTAGCTAGTAACGTCATAGCATATCTGCTAGGCACCGCACGTTTGGCGTGACGATCCAAGCATGTATATACATACCGTCATCAGAACTTAAACAGTCAGGAGTGCGGAGTGATTTCTTAAACAAAATGCCAACATGTCATTGTGTCTTCGAACTTTTCAAAGCCAGTTGTGCTTACACCGAAAACGAATGCCACGCACCTTAATCTATGTCCCGTTCTTCCTAGCACAGAACATCACTATCAAAGTTGTCTGTCCCAATCTAGAGCTGAGCGAAGTCAACCGAATGTATTCATATGATCTGATGATGTCACAGCGACTGTTCTTGATCGCGATCAAAACAGGTTCCAATCGGTTTCAATTTCGGTCATAAAGGCTTCGTGTGGATATCGCTTCGCATTTGTTATGCTGACGTGATGCTGACTTGTTCTTCATCTTAAGACGCAATGTGAATTTCCATCGTGAGCCATGCCATAAGAGTCAACATTTCGAGTACCAATTTCTTTGTAAAAATAAAAAAATCTGCTACTACTTGTTAAAAAAAAGAGAGACTTTAAAACAGGCCCATATCTCTTTCATCACTGAGACCGGGGCTAAATGAAGGGAGGCCCCAGTTTTGATTGCACAACAGACCAGATTTTCATATGTTACTAAGCACATGTGTAGAACAAAGTTTTCTCAAACCAAACTAAGCATATTTGTATCCCTTTTGCCTTCCAGCTGTGGTGTACCAGAAACATTAAGGAAACTGAGAAACTATATATTGCATGTTTACAATGCATGGTATGAGTGATACGTTGAGCTTACATCATCTTGTTCTGTTAATATTGCCACGTTCCATTTGTTTCCGAAAGTCGACGTCGGGAACGGCCTTAGTAGGTCCATACCAATCTGCTGGAAAGGTCAAGGAGGTGGTTCAATTGGCGGCAGAAGTCCCGCCGGCCTTGTCGGTGGTGTCTTGCATCGCTGACAGTCCCGGCATGTCCTCACATAACGAGTGCCGTCGGTGGTAAGACGTGGCCAACAGTACCTTTCTTGTATCCTCGCGAGCGTGCGAGAAACACCGAGGGGCCCTGCCGTCGGATCGTCGTGCAGGGCCTGCAGGAGTTCTGGTCGCAGAGCTGAAGGCACCACAAGGAGGTGCTTAGCTCGAAGCGCTGAAAAGTTTTTATTTTGTAGAAGACCGTTTCGCAGGAAGAACGACGCAAGTGCGCGCTTGAATACCTTCGAGACTTCGGCGGTCCTGCCTTCGAGGTATTCTATTAGGGCCCTAAGTTCCGGGTCGGCCTGCTGTCGTTCAGCGAAGTCGTCGGTAGTTATCGTTCCCAAAAAGTAGTCGTCATCCGGGTCGTTGGGTAGCGGTTGGTCGACAGGCGCACGAGAGAGACAGTCGGCGTCGGAGTGTTTCTTGCCAGACTTGTAAATAACAGTAATGTCATATTCTTGAAGTCTCAGGCTTCATCGTGCAAGGCGACCTGAACTCCTGCAGGCCCTGCACGAAGATCCGACAGCAGGGCACCTCGGTGTTTCTCGCACGCTCGCGAGGATACAAGAAAGGTACTACTGGCCACGTCTTACCACCGACGGCACTCGTTATGTGAGGACATGCCGGGACTGTCAGCAATGCAAAACACCACCGACAAGGCCGGCGGGACTTCTGCCACCAATGGAACCACCTCGCCGACCTTTCCAGCAGATTGGTATGGACCTACTGGGGCTGTTCCCGACGTCGGCTTTCGAAACAAATGGAACGTGGCAATATTTTTTCAGCCGTTGTCATATTGCGTACCAGGTAGCTAAAATTCCAAATTTATGGTATTCTTCTGTTCTGAATTTTGAGAAACTTTTAGCGTGCAACTATAGATTTTCTTTCTAAATTGCAAAATTATATCTGCCTAAAATCATTGTGGAAGTGCACTCAAATGAAAAATGAAGCAGTTCCTTGCATAGCCTAACAACAAAGCGTACATGCATAACTGTTTTTTTTTTTCATTTTTGATAGATGTCACAGAACAGCACATTTTTTTATATTTTTTACCATTATGAGGAGAGGCAATGAGACCAAAAGCTGTGGCTAGGACACTGTTGCTAAAATTTCGGGCCAAAGGAAAAATGTCGCAAAATTGCTGCTTCATACAGCCAGGAAGCCAAAGAGAACACGAATATTCAAGATCATCAAATCATGCAAGATATATGAGAAAAGCAAATATGTCACACCTGAATAGAGTTCACGAATATGATGCAGCATTTGTAAACGCACTTATAGCATTCAGTGCATTGACGCTACGTCGAAGTGGCTTGCCATGATTGATTACCACAATTTTAATTATGTGCAAAAATGCAGGCTTAACTGTGATGTTCGCCCTTATCCGTTGCAGAAACAAGACAAGACATGCACAAACACAGAGTCGTTGAATGCGAATGAAAAGCAATATTCTCCTTTTTCGTTATTTTCTTGTGAATTCGTGCACTCTTCTGTGCCTGCCGTTTCCTCCTTGTCTTCGTCGTGTTTCAATATTATCTACACCTACGGACAAGACAGACACAAGCTGAAAGGGTTTGTGTATGTGAAGACCTTGGGACAAAGCCGCTAGACTCAATACCACAGGCAGAGGCGCAGAATTGTGTAGAACGTCTGAAATTAAGGTTCACTGCAATTTTTTTTCCACAGATTTAGAAGTGTTCCTCTGTACTGCTTTCATTGGGTCTTTTTGGCCAAGAAATTTGGCAGCAGAATTACAGCTTAGTGCCCTTATGAGACAATGTGACAGATGTTGTCCCACTTATTCGAAGATGCTTCATGGGTCGATGAGCCACATGCGTCCCACTTTTTTCTCATAAATTGATGGCCATATATAGTGAAGATTGTGTCACACTTTTTTTAGGCATGAAGTGCTGCAAATTTCTATTATTATGTGAAAAATCGATGAACCCACGAAGGGTAAGTTAAACTGCATAATAAGCAAAATTGAAAGTGAGAATGCAATATATTGCTATATATACTATATAATTTTAATATATGATTATAATATATAATATATACTATATAATTTTAAGCCAGATTAACAATTGTCTGAGCTGCAGCAGGCAACGTGCAGAAATTCTCTAGAACTTGATACCAAGCTTTTGCCACGAAGCGGTGCAATGGCACAGCTGCTGTGATTTTCAAACACCATTTCAAAATACATATACAACTCAAATTACTCAAGGGAAAGGGAGCTTGATTTTATCATACTTCTGCATGTTTCCAAATAAAAAAAGATCTATTTACACTTTCTGGCCAGTTAATTGCTGTACCCCTAAACAGACATAAAAGTGAAAGCCATGACAATTGGTAGTCTAACAATGGACCTAGGGATTTCAACAACACACCAATGTGATTTGGCATAAGCTGTAAAAGCTTATTCAATCAGTCATACATTGTTACCTTTTTATGCCAGCTTTAGCCCGTTAGTTTTAAAAATCTCGTGGGCGTCGTTGATTGTGAGTGATGAACCTTGTGAGCAACCGGAAAACCAAGAAAGATGCAAATAAAATAAGTAATAAAAACTTTCCCAGTTTGCGGGAGGATCGAGCCCAGGCCGTTTGCATAGCAAGCAGGCATTCTACCGCACAGCCACACATCTGCTTGGAAATTCAGGGAAAATAACTTCATCTGCTTGAAGATGCAGTGAAAGTAATGTTAGGCTTTGCAAACACATGTGTCCTGTATACTGCCTTCACAATTCAATATGTAATATCACAGTAATATTGCTTGATACAAGCGTGCATTGTAATCAGGCATCAGAACATGCGATTATCTTAAGGACTTCATAGTTAAAAGGTGGCCAGCCATAAAAAAATGCACACATTTCCTTCAGAGCACATAGTGAGTGCATACCAAGTTTGAAAAGATTTCATGCTCCAAGTGCTTGAAGTACGCACTAGGGCCAGGGTATCGTTATCGTGTTCAATTCTTAAAATCGAAGCTTAAGGGTCCCCCAATTTTTCTTTTTTAAGTGAAGGAAACGAAACATTATTTTAACCATGGATATTTTTATGCCAGCAATTCGACTAGTAGGTTAGCTCAGTGAGCCATTTTTTCTTTTATATCAGCTTTATTTGACTCAAGGAAAGCAATATTATTTAAAATGGCACTCTATGCCAAAGACCTGACATGGTGTCTATTGTTGGACATTAATCTCCTGGTATCCTCAGCCCTGCCTCTTTCCCTTGTTGAAGGGCCTGCTTTTTGTTTGAGAATAGGTGGCAACCCTGGTGACAGCAAAGTGTAAAAACGGTATAGAAATATTGAAGCAGGTTGCGTAGACAACAATCTACAGACAGTGAGTGGCATACACAATTGACTTGGCTGTCTTCAATGTGTGTGTGGGGAGGGGCAGGGGGCATAAAAAAAAAAGCTGCTACAAGGTGAAAACAGATGCCTCAATTGCAGTGGCAACTATGCAAAGGGGCAGGTGGAAAGTCTACTTAAATGTTCCAAACATGAGCGTCTTGAATTCGCTGTAGTTTTATCTCGAACGAATTAGGACTTGAAAAAAAAAGAAAACCTAGCCCTCGTATATTTGAAACAGGCACATATTGCAAGAAGGCTGGTGATAAACCAGCAACAAGTTTAGCCATGCCTTCATTGTTGTCGAGTGTGAGCACACAATACATACAACAGCGATACTTTTGGGAAGCATACCTTGATGTGACCGAGGTCAGGGGCACAGGCTTTCACCCAGGTGCCGGGGAAGGAGACACCTTTGAGATGTTTCTCGACGACAGAAACACACGATTTATTTACATATTTACAGGTGTAAAAAAACACAAGGCGTCGAGATGCGCTTTTACAGGAGACAGGACTGGCTGTAACGAAGGCCACAGAGAGAGCCCTGAGCGCACACGCGACGCGCTTTTCATATCCTCAGTCTGTGCATGCGCCTCTCCTCAAACGCGAACTGTCTGTCCCAGCAACGCTGATGCGTGTTCCCTGCAGCACACCCAGACACCTCCTGCGTTTCTGCTGGACGCGTACCACATTTGGCAGGTACGCCAATGAGCGTCTATTGCAGACTGGGTCCTTGCACTGCCAGTCATAACATTTGAATGGAAACTGGCAAGCTAACTGGCACCTCCGAGCCTGTGCAGCTTTAGAAGACGGGCCCCATCTGCAATGAACCACGTTTTAGCACCAGAAGGAAAGAAAACAAGAATACTTCTTTTTTTTTGCTTACCCCAGGCAATATTCGAACCAGCGAACGTACAATTGAAAGGTGAGCATAATAACTCTTCAGCTATTTACACATGGTGACCGAAGAAAGCATAGCCCTTACATAGTATAGGGGGAGGGAAAGGCAAGGGAGGATGCGAAGGAGAGAGTGAAAAGGATGGGAGAACCATTAGAAAGAGGATAAAGAGAAAAAAAGAAGGGGAGAAACCAATTGCTTAAAGAAAGCAGGCTTGTGCAAATATTTTAATGCTTTGAATATTTGAAAGTACAGTACTGTATTCAAATTCGCTTCGACTCGTTTTTAAATTATTGAAAATTTTGAAGTACTTGCAATGGACAAATAGTTAACATTGATCTGCACATAACCTATTGTAAAGGTGGTTTCACTGCAACATAGAATGCTATGCCGTGAAAGCACCTATTCAAGAGAATTCGCATTGCCGCAAAACTTCTTCAAAATTTAAGGGGCCTTGCAACACGTATTAAATATGGTCGGAAAACGTGGCCAATAGGTAGTCGAGACTCGCAAGAACACGT
The DNA here is from genome assembly GCF_013339725.1 of Rhipicephalus microplus. NCBI lineage: Eukaryota > Metazoa > Arthropoda > Arachnida > Ixodida > Ixodidae > Rhipicephalus > Rhipicephalus microplus. The sequence continues at coordinate 143,039,170 of NC_051165.1, forward strand.
GAGCCAAATATTGTTGCGCAGCACGAGGCCAGAATTTCCCAATAAATGTTCAAATTCAGCTGAAAATTGTTTTCCTTTCACTCGACAAATTGCGCTACGAGCTCAAAAATTACTCATCACAGCCATTGTATCAGTGGTTGGCTGATTCGAGCATGGCCCGTTGTACGTTACTGGGGCCAGGCTCACTTGGACCATAATCGAGCCGTGAGTTTGAGTGAGTACAGCTGAGTAATATTACATGAGTTTGAGTTAGAGTGAGTCTGGCTAAGGAAAATTTTAATGAGCTTGAATCCGAGCGAGGAAAATATTTGCGAGTCTGAGGTGGTGAGCCCTAAGCTCAACGTGTATTTCTTGGGTGAGCCTTAGTGAGCAAGCACTACCTTTTATTTCTAACCTATGTTCCTATATACCCGCCTATCAGCATTACTATCGACGTCATATTTGCTTACATTGGTAATCAAGTCTGTTCAAGCATACGTCAACACACAACCGTTCACGCGGGTATTGAACAGAGGCGCAAGTTAGGAGATAAGGGGGTCGCCAAGACATCCCTTCACAAACTCGCTCACGGGACATTCATGGCAAAAATTTCTTATGTGAGCTGCATATTTCATAAAAATATTCTTATTGGATTGCGACCAGTGACAGCTGTTTGCTCACTCAGACACAGGTCAAATCGCGAGTCTGAGCGTGCCGAACTGAGTAATATGTTGCTAAGTTTGAGCCTGAGTGAGAGTGGTTGACAAACAGTTTAGTGAGTCCCAATTACTTCTGTTTAGCTAAATTTTAGTACGATTGAGTCCGAGTGAGTTTTCATGGTGAAACGTATTTCTTGAGTGAGTTAGATAAGTTCCACTTTTTCTACCGGCCTATGGCTGCTGCTCTCAAACATCAACACTACATCATTGGGCAGCATTGAAGCAGCTGCAGCTATCATGTCTGCGATACAGGATCGTTTTACTGAGGCAGGGTCTCGTTTCAGGAAAGGATGAGCCAGTTTTTCACATACAAATGTCAAACACTTAAAACGAAAGTAACTTTAAATAAAAGCAAAAAAAACACACTGAAACTGCACCCATTACAAAACTACTAAGACAAGAAAAGCTTCGTAATTAAATGAAGTTCTGCTGAACATTTGAAACAAAAACAGTCGCTAGTAGTTCCAATGCTGGTGTCATCCACAGTGGCAGACTCACTCTTTGCAGGTGTATTTGTTGGCCGAAGCAAATGAGAAGCCCAGTTCACCCATAAGTTATGGACAGAAGTGCTTCAGTCATAGTGTGAAAAAAACCTCCAAATGTGGGCAGAGAGATCAGAACATCTGATAGAGCTGCAAGAGACAGGATGTTCCTTGCAGCTTCTGTTCCTTCTTTTTTTGTCTAGTTGTAGCGCTGTTTATAGCAGGAGGAGGAAGCAACAAAAGGGAGAAGGCAGGGAGGTTAACCAGAAAGACATGCGGTTGGCTACCCTACACTGGGAGATTAGGGAAGGGGACAAGAAAGACGATATAGAGGGAAGAGATGGAAAAGAAAAAAATGGATGAGAGGGAGACTGACAGTAATGTCACTGCTGCGTGTAGAACTCTACCGCATGTCAGAGGCGTTCACACAAGCCTGTCTTTCTCAGGAAACACAGCAGCGCTTTCACTGCCTTGTGGGCTGTCGAGGCATGTGGACGTTGCTGTAATAGCACCTGCACAGAAAGAGGCCGATCATCCAGCCGCTGCGTTGCGTTGGCAAGTACTTGTCTATATGAGGCAAATCAAGGACAATGGCACAGCAGGTGTTCGATATTTTCGTCGGTGCCGCAAACATCGCACGCCGCACTATCTGTAATTCCGATTAACGTGGTATAAGCTTTCGTGAAAGCAACTCCCAGCCAAAGGCGATAGAGAAGCGAAGCTGCACGTCGATGTAGGCTGGGTGGAGGCCGGAGTTGTAGTGAAGGGTCGAGCTCGTGCAGTCTTGTACGTCGTACGCTTGGTGTGTTCCACTCAGTCAGTGTGAGACTGCGGGCAAGTTGACGAATCTGCCTCGCCGCATCTGCTCTTGAAAGCGGAATCGGAACGCTGTTCGCTTCTTTATGTGACGTGCGAGCAGCATGATCCGCAGAATCATTGCCGCCTATACCACAATGCCCAGGTAACCACTGAAAGACGATGTCATGGCCTTTCTGTATTAAAAGGTGGTGAAGTTTCACGGTTTGGTAGGTCAACTGGTCGTGGCATCCGCGTCGGTGAACTGATATCAGGCACTGTCGCGCTGATTTTGAGTCAGAAAACACAGCCCATTTACCTGGTCTTTCTTCTGAATTGATGAGGTCCAGTGCATTGCGCAGAGCCTCGAGTTCTGCAGTCATTGACGTTGTCACATTTGAAGTTTTAAAACACCGAGTTACCCCTTGTGATGGTATAACCACTGCTCCACCTGAACTAGACGGCGTAGTAGAGCCATCCATGTAAATGTGCACGTGGTTACTGTAGTTTTGTTCCTGTAGGAATAGATTCGGTTGTTTCAGGGCATGTGTTGGTAAATCCGATTTTCTCCTCATTCCTGGAATCATTAAGTGTACTCGCGGCCGGCTCAAACTCCAAGGAGGAAGCAGTGGCTTTGATGCAGGTGCGTATGTCTCAGCAAACAATGAACGATGCTTGGAGACAATAGTGCCGTATGTCGTGCGGGGCCTTTCAGCAGCTAGACTCGCCAGGTGGTGAGAAGGGGTCCTGGCATAATGCCTGAGGCGCATGCGCATTGTCTCGGTAATAACATGCGTCTTCATCGAGTGATCTTGAGCGATGCCAATGGTTTCAGCCGTTGAAGCACTGCGGGGTAATCCAAGGCATATCTTAAGTGCTTCGGCTTGAATGCTCTGAATGGCGCGCAGGTTGGTCTTGCCGGTGTTAGATATTGCAGGTAAGCTGTACCGTAAGCATCCGATAAACAGCACTCTGTACAGTTCCATCATGGATGGTATGGGCACTCCCCAATTCTTTCCTGCAAGGAATTTGAACATGTGGCATGTTGCGATCAGCCGCTTCTTCACATAGTTCACGTGTGGAGTCCACGACAGGTTTCTGTCTATTATGACTCCCAAGAACCTGTGGCTTCTGCTGAACGATATGCATTCTTCATTAATCGATATGCTGTAAGCAGACATTGGTTTCCGCGTGAACGCTACCACTGCACATTTTCCGCAGGACACCTCGAGGCCTTGTTTACGAAGGTAGCATGACGTCGTTGTAGTAGCCTTCTGAAGGTGGGCGCGAAGTTGAGGCCTTGTCACACCTGATGTCCAAACTCAGATGTCATCAGCGTAGACGGAAAGTTCTACAGTGCTAGGTAGCTGCTCGACTAGACCAATGAGAGTTAGGTTGAAAAGTGTAGGGCTTAGCACTCCTCCCTGAGGAACTCCTCGGCTGCTGTAATAATCAGGTGTTGGGCCATTCGCTGTCATCACGTAAAATGATCTCAGCTGTAAGTAGCTGTACACCCACATATATATCTTGCCACCAGGACCTACTGTTTCCAAAGCACTAAGGATGGCTTCATGGGTGACATTGTCGTAAGCCCCCTTAACGCCTAGAAACAGGGCGGCGCACAGTCTCTTACAAGCTTTCTGGTGTTGAACATATGTCACCAGATCAACAACGTTGTCGATTGACGAATGGCCGCGCCTGAATCTGATCATGGATACTGGATAGATTTCGTAGTGCTCTAAGTACCACTCCATTCGTGTTAGAATCATTCGTTCCATCGTTTTTCCCACACAACTGGCAAGTGCGATAGGACGGTATGAGGCAATATCCAAAGTAGATTTACCAGCCTTTAGAAGTGGAATGAGGCAACTTGACTTCCATGCCTGGGGAACCGTACCAGTCTGCCAGGAGTCGTTGTATAGGCATAAGAGTGCCTTCCGAGCTTCGTCTCCAAGATTACAAAGGGCACGATAGGTAATGCCGTCAGGTCCGGGTGCTGAAGAACGTCTGCACAGTACCAGTGCCGCCTCTAGCTCATCCATAGAAAATTGGCATTCCATACGGGCATCACGTGAAGGCGGTGGGTTGTCAAATGTTCCCGTTCTTGATACTGTGAAATTGTAATCACCGGCAATTATTCTACAGAAAGATTCTGCGACGTCAATCTCTCTGCATCGAAGGTGAAGTGCCAGAGATGCAAACGGATGCCGCTGACCCAAGGTTGTGGTAAGACCCCAGACAGTTCGCCATATCAGTGATAGGGGCTTTTGTGGATCTAACGACTCGCAAAAGGATGTCCAACGTCGCCTAGCCAGTTTATCCATGTGCCGCTGCATTTTCTTTTGAATGCGTCCAGCCAGCCTCAAATCATCCATGCACTTTGTCCGTCGGTACCTTCGTTCTGCACGACGGCGTATTGCGCGAAGTTTCTCAAGCTCGATGTCGAAGTCGGTGCGCTTGTGACTAGTCAAATGTGTATGCGTGGTATTCTGCAGGACATCCTTTATCGAGTCCTCTAGGTTATATGATGAGCCGTCGGTACAGCAGTCTTCCATTAACATTTTGAATTTCGGCCAATCGGTGTATTTGAGGCCTCTTGAGGACTTGGAGCTGGTGAAACCTTCTATACACAGGTAAGTTGGCATATGGTCGCTGCCCCGCGTTTCCAGATCCGAAAACCAGTGCACTTTCCTGGTAAGTGAGCGAGAAACCAACGTAAGGTCCAGGCAGCTGCTATAGGCTGATCCGCGTAAATATGTAGGGCTTCCATGATTACAAACACAGAGTTCGTATTCCGAGGTTAAGTACACCAATTTTCTTGCTCTAGAGTTGACCCTGGAGCTTCCCCTTATGAAATGGTGGGCATTAAAGTCGCCAGTGATCACCCATGGGCTTGGAGTCGATGTCAGAATACCGCGTAAGCGCTTGCAGTCAAGGCGGCTTGATGGAAATAAGCAAGCTTCGATAATCGTGAAAGCCACCTTATCCTTCTTCCCAGTAGGGCACACATATTGATTCTCTTCATCAGGCGAGACTCTGTGGTGAACATAAGTGAGGTCATGGCGCATGAATACAATAGCCTTGCTGCAGTCTCTATGAGTGGAGGACATAAAGCACTCATATCCTGACAGTTTAATTGAAGCAGGCGGGTTGGATTCACAAATCACGATAATGGGGAAGCGGTTCACAAATACAAACTGTCTAAAGTCAGACATGCGTGACTTAAGTCATCTCGCGTTCCACTGAAATACAGATGCATTCTTGACTTCCGCTCGAAACGACGGTGCCTCGCTGGCCATGGTTTTACCTTAGAGCTGCAAGCACCGGACTGAGGGTGTCCAGCACATGCAGTGCGGTCTGCGCAGCCGAAGTCTTCATTTTACTCAGTAGGACACGCATGGTACTCATCAGCGATTGCAGCAAGCTTATCACTTAATCTTCATTCATCGCATCACTGGTTTGAGGGGTCGTCGAGGGCGGCGGAATTTGATGCAGCTCCGAAGTAGGTTGACTTCGTGGAATTGAGGGCCACTGTTCGGAAGGGGCGACTGCTGTCCCTTTCTTCTGTTTGGCAGTATCCGTCTTCAGTGAGCTCGGTGTTTGTGGGTCAGCCTCTTTGATAGAGGATGACATCTCTCTATCGGTAGAGCAGTTTTTCCGTGATGCTCTTCGTCCACGACGCCGTCGTCGGCGTAGTGTAGCGGCAGCTTCCCTGTGCGTTGAATGGTCCCGCACCATACGCCTGAGTACCGCGTGCTCGTTTAGCACCCGCGGGCAATCTTTGGATGAGGCCTCATGAGCGCCGGGGCAGTTTAGACATCGTAACACGGTGGCACCACAGGTGTCTTTTGAGTGAGACTCAGCTCACCGCAGACACACAACTTTGTCCTCACAGACACCTTTTACGTGTCCCATCTTGAAGCACTTGTGGCATTGCAGTGGCTTCGGTATGTATGGACGCACTGAGTGGCGAACATGGCCAACTTTGGCATATGAGGGATATGAGGGAAGGCTGTCTCCCTCGAACACAAGCCTCAAGCAGCGTGAGTTGCCGAGTCTGGTAATGTGCGTGATGCGGGTGCCTTCTGTCGCTGGCTTTATTAGTATTGGCAGGTCATTAGCTGAGATGGAAAGATCCACATCATAAATGACGCCTACAGTGCCATTACAACCTGTAGCGACCATTGGCCGAACTTTCACGTTGCCGATTTCTGTTATGTGCCGAAGGCTTTGCAGTACGCTACGGTGCATAACGTCTACAGCAAGGACATTCTTCTGTGCATTGATCCTCACGTCTTTGATCTCATTCTGCGCGGTTTCCTCGAGAAGCACAGAAAGAACTTGCCTGTTGAGGAGTCACAAGTTAGATGCAGGGTCTTCGGGCATAAACAGCATGGTGTGCGGCCACCGCTGTGGTGCAGTCTTAGCGGTGGAAACACTTGCCGACGATGCCGTCCGCAGCAGTATTCGTTTTGTAGATCGATTCATGACGACCGTGAAGTCATCATCCGATGACTCAAAGCCGTCCGAGTACAAATCGGGTGTCTCGCTGTCCGTGTTGCTCGACGCGTTGCTACGCTTCCTGGACGACGAAGCCCGGTGCGATGGTGGCACGCCTGGAACATTCTCAGGTGTGTCCTGAAGCATCACCGCAAAGGAGGGAGCGGCAGCTCCCAGGATTTCCAGGAAAACAAATTGAAAATACTGAGACACGGGCACAATTAAGCGTTTTGTGAGAGAATCACTTCGTCGTCGTTCAACACTGCATTAACACTTTATATCAGACAGACCTATTCATGCATTTACCATGGTGGCTGTTCACTGCACCATTGTTGCTGGTGACCAGAAGCAGGAACCCGCTCGCCAACCTAGACGGCTGAGTGAGCTTCCCAAAGGCAGGTCAGGACCAAGAAATCATGGCTGGCAGCAGGTCTTTGTTATGGTGTCGTGACTGGTAACCAACATGAGCACTGCACTGATGTTACACGCACTGTTTATAGCAAGTTCACGACGTATTAACAAGATTGCATTAACACTTTATATCATACAGATCTATTCATGCATTTACCATGGTGGCTGGTCACTGCACCATTGTGGCTGGTGACCAGAAGCAGGAACCCGCTCGCCAACCTAGACGGCTGAGTCAGCTTTCCCAAAGCTTCCGATCACATTAGAAGTGATGGCAACTATCCACTGATGACCAGGTGGTAGCTCGGTATATTCAGCAGCGAGCAAACGGACGGGCTTGTCATCCGCATACAGGGCATAGTCAGTTTCCATCATATGAACAACATTTTCTCGACAGCAGATGGAAGCGTTCGCCGTAGACAGAAAATCCAAGCCTAATATAAGCTGGTGGGCACATGAACTCAGCACAGCAAATTGCACAAAATGAAGAAGACCAGCTATGAAAACATGAGCGGTGCACATAGCGGCAGGTCTAATGGCGTCCCCTTGAGCAGCGTACAGTGTAGGTCCATCATAAGGGGTGGTGACTTTTCGCAGACGTGAGCACAAAGAACGATCAATCACAGACAAACAAGCACCAGCGTCTATTAAAGCGTCCACGTACACACCTTCTATTAAAACAGATATCGTATTATATGGACGCACTGGAGGAATTTCTGTCTTTTCGTTCGATGCAGCTTTTCCTCCAAAAAGCTGCAGAGCTTAGTTTTCCGGGCGTTGGTTGGGGAATTGCGAGACAGGTCGCAATGGAGACGTGGAACGGCGGAGGGGTGAGGGTGAGCGGCGTCTAGTAGAGCGGTAAGAGCTGGTTCGCTCAGATGTCTCAGTTGGAGACGGTGAGCGACGTAGCGGCGGATCATAAGGACGATGTTGGAAAGCGTACCAGCTTGTCCCATCATCCCGTCCGTAGGGGTCAAATCCACGACGCTCGTCCTGCTGACGCTTCCGACAGACGCGTGCAATGTGGCCCCGATAGCCGCAGTAATAACAGATCGGACGAGGCGGCCGCCACGGGGTGTGAAAGGGCTGGCTAAGCACACTCGGAGTCAACGAAGCGTGCGGGACAGGCGTCGAGTGTGCGAGCATCGGCTGTACGACGGGTGGTGAGCCAGCGAGGACTTGTGCGTACGTCGGCTGGAGTCGAGGTACCGGAGAGTCTACATACGCTAGCCTGGTCATGGACGCCAACTCCTCTTTGATAACGTCGCGCAAAACAGTGTTGGAGGGGGGAGGTGGACTCGGTGTCATTGAGAGGCCGAAAGACTGCAGCTATTCCCGTATAATCGCCTGAATCATGGCACGCAATGAGGCATCAGTTGTGGTGGTGTTTTCAGCGCTGTCCGGCGGTAACCGTAGGGATTCAAGTTCCTCTAGGCGTTGGCAGGTGGCAACAACGTCAGCGACTGTAGTCGGGTTTTGAATGACCAAGGCATTAAACGCGACCATGCCTATCCCTTTCAATAGATGACGAACTCTCTCTGATTCAGACATGGACGTGCTGAAACGGCTACAGAGAGCAAGCACATCCTCTATGTACGATGTGTAGGACTCACCGCATTGTTGCTTGCGAGCATCGAGTGTCTTCTTCGCGAGAGCTGAACGAACCACCGGGGTGCCGGAAATTTGGCGAAGCTGTTGCTTGAAACGTGTCCAGTCCGTAATGTTCGTTTCATGCTTGAAAAACCATGTTTTCGCTACGCCTGTCAGATAGAAAGAAACGCGGCGAAGCTTGGTAGGATCATCCCAGTTGTTAGTGGAACTCGCTCGATTGAACTGGTCCAACCAATCCTCCACATCTTCACCTCGAAGTCCGGCGAACGTGGGCGGCTCACACTGGTGCGCGGTGATAATCCACGATGGATAGGCCGCGGTAGCCGGGGCCGTGGAGGTAGACGTCAAAGCGCCGGTTGGCTCGTCCTGAGGCATGTTAAAGGACACCTGGCACAAACGACGACCTGAGCGGAGCTCCAGGAGGCAGATCAGGCTGGGAGAGGGCGGAAGATCGTAGAGCACACTCCACCACTTGTGATGTAACGGTGAAGGCAACCTTTATTAGGCCCAAAAGACACGATGAAGCTACCACGCCCAAGGCACAGAACTCAGACAAGCCAAGTCCCCACAGCAGATGAAGATGACGACCACTCATGATGATGAATATGTGTAAAGATAGTAGATGTGCTTAATGAATGCCTACAATATATTATTATTATTATTATTATTATTATTATTATTATTATTATTATTATTATTATTATTATTATTATTATTATTATTATCATCATCATCATCATCATCATCTTACTTATGCCCATTCACTTCATCCCAGAATACCTGTAGTGCAAGGCAAATAAGTGATAAGTGCTCACTGCCTTCATGATGTTTTTTTGTACATCTAATGATGACAACATTAACAGTTCATTGTATGCCAGTACAAGTTTCATTTCAAAAAGCCACATGGTATTTCAAGCAGTGCAAACAACTAAAAACAGTTTGCGTAAAGCACAGGACATATGCACAACCAAATTTTGCTGTGTGCTGCATCGATGTTTAAAGGGGCTGGCACTCCCTTCCCTCACATTGCCTTGGACCTCTCTGCCAGAGGAGGACATGGCACTGCAATTTATAGAAAGGCATAAAGCTACTCTGAAAAGGTCTAACTGCTCTGCCTCATACTGCCGTCTCCTGATCTTTTGGAGATAAAGTACGGCTGCATGAAAAACAGGTAGCCGAGCATCAATCATTCCCTAATACGTACCTCCTTCGAAAACGTCCTCAGAATGTCCTGAAAGAATGTGCTGAGGACAATCACAGGAATGGCTGATATATTTGAGTCCATTAAATGCAGTTAAAAAATGTAGGTCGCTGTAAGGACATTATAAATATTGATTTGAACAGTGTAAGTGTGTAATACAGATTTAATGAGCAAAATGCAAAACAAGTGCAATGTTGTCATGCAATAATAAAAATGATAATAATAACATAAAGTAATAATGATTATATTACTATTATAATCACAATAGTATTGTTTGGTTTCTGTATACAAAGTAACTAATCACGAGTATTAAAAGGGGGTGCACAGAAAGGCAGTGAGGTTTATTTATAACAAATGCAATCTAACGAATTCTCCTACTGAGTTGCAAACCAAAGCAGGTCTATTAACACTACAAGGTAGGGAAAAATAGGAAGACTAAAGTTTTTGTTTCAATTAATTCATCGTGACATAAACATCGACACGTCAAAACTATATTTTTTTAGTTTTAAGTTAACACATTACAGGCACTCACAAACACTTAATAAATACACTTCCAAATCAAATCTCTATAAATATTTATACTTCCCACAAACTATAAGAGAATGCAAACCAAATAAGACATTTTGGTAATAACTCCTCATCTTTCACTGTGTCCTTAGATATGGTACAAGTGTCACGCGTAACCGAGAGCAGAAGAGATGAGAAATAAAAGAAGGCAGTATCTGCGGATATATAATAGACGGCGCTTTCTTAAAAAGTACATAGAAACTGCAGTTGGGTAAAGATATTCTAGATGGTACTGTACCCCTACTCTCCGATTGGCTGCATGTGCAAGCTGTGCCTGGGTATGCATAGAACGAGTGCATCTGTCAGTCTCCTGGATAGTCACCGTACATGGTGGATCGTTGGTGGGGCATGGACGAAGCAGAGTGGCGGGCACGTTGAAGACACTTGCGCTCGGCTTCCTTGGAACGCGTCTCATCGGTGTTACCTGTGCGCCATATGCATTCTCGAACACGATCGGACGCATAGACGCATGCACAGTTGGACGCTTCATCCGACTCATCATCAATCACTCCATGAATATGCTGTGATTTTTTAAATTTTCTTTTGTTCTTCTGGGATTAAGAAAATTTATTATTATTTTCACTCATTTTAACTTGCACATATGTTGTAATACTTCTTCTAATATTATATTCTAACAAAGTTTATTCAGCAGTTGAGTACATCTACATCGACCTACATTTCGTACTACACTTCACAGTATAGATTTAAAAATACGCTGCAAAGTTAAACTCCATTTATTTACTCATAAATTGTGCCAATCTCTTGATGCAGTGATTTAAGGTCAGTCATAAACGTTTACTTTTAAATTAAGTCATCTGGACCTTGGCACTAACAAATTTTAGTACTTTGGGTGCTTCGCATGAAATTGAACTCACTTTGTGCTCAGCTAAGCCCAGCTTATTTCTCATTTTAACCGCCAGTGCCCCTTCCTTGCTATCATCTAAATTTCGTCATGATTTGCTGATAATGGTGTTGTCAATTGTGCAATTACTAACAGAGACTATTTGTACCACATGTTATAGATATATTGCTAAATAAAGGTAGGGTGGAATTATTCTGAAACTCCCATACTAACTATAAAGTTAGCAATACTAACCACATGCTTGGCATGTGCCAGAAATGTCGCACCACTCCTTCCTTTCTTAACGTACAACCAAACCAAAACACGTGCACGCATGTACCTTTAACACGTTTTGTAAACAGATTTGTTCAATGCCGATGAACAAGCCTTTCCAATGCCTTTTGGCCTATTTGACACTTCAAGGCCTCTGATGCACTGTAAGGGCACAAGAAAACTTGTAAGCCTTAAAAGTGACTTGTTTCAAGACTTTGCAATATGATGGTTGATTGAAACTGATAAAATACTGAAGTTGATAAATGAGTTAGTTGTGGTGTATTGTATAATGGTATGCATAACTTGTGAAAAAGAAGCAAGCATGAAAATTAGTAAATTCATAATGAAAATATAGTGACATCCGTGCAAGATTGGTTGTTGCGGTAACTCATCTGCAGTTTGATGGTAATTATGAAAGATGAATGTTCAATTATCTTGAGTTTTAATAAATTGGCATTTAGTTTGTGAAAAGCAGTATGCTAAAGAGCATGTGCATATTTTTGTTTGGTCGTACAACGACAGCGTAAGGAAATATTTTTAAAGAATGAGTGGTAAAAAATTTGTGGCACAAGCCAACAACGTTATTAGCATTGCTCATAGTGTAGTCAATCTGGACCTTCGAGAATAATCTAACAGACATCTGCACAGCCAAGTATTTAAAATTACCAAACAATTTTCAAGGGACGACTACATAACAATTGCACCTGCATGCATGAGCTCGTGTCTCTCAGGTTTGATGCATGTGCTTCGTTATGGCAGAGCATAGTGCAAATACACCCAATGGTTATCGGCCACTGTTTGGTACACATGATGTGCAGCAAACTAAATTTGGAATAAATTTTAATACGAAATGTTTCATTGCTATTTCCAAGTTGATGTATTATTTTCATTGCAACATAAAAACAAGTACTTCAAATACTGGCTGTATCTCCCTTTGCAGTTATGAGAACGACTCCTAGCAATTTTAAAACAGGAATCGAGTATCCGGAGAAAAAATCAAGCCCTTGAAATCTATAGAAATGTTAAGAAAGGGTAAGTGACAATTGTATAGGTAGCAAAATCACTTTCCTAGAGCGAAGCAGCCAGCTGCACTAGATAGGCTGTCATGTTTAGTGCGTATAACCTGCCAGCAGGGATTAAATTTATGGTACTTTTACACGTTTTCTATTTATTTCTGTGCACTTAACATTTTAAATATTCTTAAACTATAAAAAATATTTAGTTCTAGGAATAATAGCGACTGAATCAAATAGAACAGTATTTAATTTGGTATGTGAAATCGTAGAATATTTGCACACCCTTTGAATTTGGTACTTTCTGAATTTTCCTGGAATACATACTTCCCCGTGTTAGCTTTACATATTTTCTAGAGAAAGCTTCTGGGCCATAATCGTGAAATAGTTTTTTTAATTAGGCCATCATAGCAAGTGTTATACTTGTGTTTCATTTGTTTTTTGCAAAGCAGTTATAGGGTTCACATATCTCTATTTTCGAGAAATATGAAGTGAATGAATGAATGAAAGTATAGTTGAGCAGCTTATTGAATTATATAATGACCCGTATAAACCATGACCACCGGAAGGGTGGAGCAGGTGTTGTTAGACGTGGACTTACAGGCTGTTAAGAGTAGATAGACAAATCTGGCTGATTTTTGTGCTAGTATTAGGGCTTGTCAGTTCAGATTAAATACCAGACAAAGATCACAGGCAGCAGTCCTGATAGATGTGGACTATTGGAAGCAGTTCAAGCTAGAGAAGAAGGAACGTATTTATTAGTGACACATCTGTTGAAACTTTTAAAACCAGGAAAGTTTCTCGAGCAGGCAATGTTATGTGATGTTTTTGATGACTATGACATTGCACACTGTCGCACTGCACATGTGTCTGTTTCCTTATATATTTTCTACCAAAGCCATAAATAAAGATAGATGGCTGTTAACTCGCGTCCTGTGTTTCTTGTCTTATGCAAGTGTCATTCTGCACTTTATTACTTAGGAAGTACTTGTTGCTGGGCTGGTTGGTATAACATTATTAGGGGAAATGATGGACGATGCGAATGTGTGGTGCGGTGTAAATATTTTCTGTAGTTCAGCTGCGAGTGGCGCTCTTTCCCTGTGCTTTTTCATTTTTCCTGTGGTGCTTGGGCATCTAGAATTTTCCCCCTTAGCTTAATTACCTCCTTGAAGCTATGCACCCAATCGCCCATTAACAACCATTGTTAAACTATTGTATGTAGCATTGTTGATGCAAAATTACCTTAGAGTATATGCTAGAGCTCCTGCAGGATCACCGGCTCACTGTGACAACCAGTTCATCATTTATAGGACACGAAGTACTGACATTTTCAATATATCTGTTTGCACAGTGCTTCATTGGAGTCATGCAAGCTTAAAATATGATGCTCCCACAAAGAAATTTTTTTGCCTGTGCTGTGGCCACTGGGAAAACTATGTAGACAATAACGAAAAGAGATCACAGCTAGGCTTAGCGGTGCAATGTCTGTCTCAATAAATTAATGTAATAAATTAATGCAAGTGTGCTTATATCACCATGGTGTTGCCAGTTTATTACTATGTTTGATATGAACCTCTGCTCGCTCCACCATGGTGTTCCTGTGGGTATACACAGTCTTACCTCTGAGACAGCATTGCCAGAACTGGTTTCTCTGTCACAATCTTGAACAGGTGTGTGACAAGCATGAGCCAGAGCAGAGAACACAAGAAAAGGGGTCACTGCTTACATGTTCAAGGTCCTATGCATGCACACCGGACTATGATTTTACAGTGTCTTACATTTTGAGTGGAGTATACATCATGATGGCTGGAGCCATCTCTGTGGGCACCAGCTAGACTGTCACAATGTTCATATTGTTGCTTGAGACAACTGTTTGGGACAAAAAAAAGGGCCCCCTAAGAAAAAATATGTTTAGGCTAATGTAAGGGCTTGTGGTGAGGAGACTCTCAAAAGGTATATGGTGCGTCATCTTGCAATAGAGAAGCAACATTTATACCTAGTTTATGTTAGTAGGAGTCTGCTAAACATTGGCCATACAAGCTTGTGGCTAGAGAAGGTTGATGTCCAGAAGATACCCTCCTGAAATGTTAACCTGCACTGTCCTTCCTTGCCCTTCTTAATGCACTGGAAGTTTTGCCCTATAGGTACTAGTTCCTTCAGTGGGTGCTCTTGAAGGGCTTGTGAATAACTCTTACCACCTGCTTTACCCAAGGGCCAATCCTGCTGTTGGAACTTGTTTGCTTGGCAGAAATTTTGAACAGAAAAAGAAGCTTCAATCGTTACACAAATAAAGCTACAGCATTGCAAGATTACTATGATGTTATGTACACAGACCTCCCACATATAACTCACTAAAATGTCACCAATTACCTCTATGGTGAGCCTGATTAGGCCTTAAGACAGCACGTGAGTTTCTTGATGCTAGACATTTTAATCACTACGTGAACCTTGAAAAAACAAGATCGTCACGTGCAGTGCATAAAACCAGTGCTTATGAATTGCAATGATGCCAACGGAAGCATCAGAAAAAGTAAATCCGCCCTGCTAGAAACCAAATTCTGCATGAAGCCTGTAAATATACTGTTAACAAAGTCTTCTCGACAACTTTATTACTTCTATTTCTGTAATTTGCATAATCCTATCTTATGTATACCTTGCTGTCCACCCAATAATTATTGACCTCTGGGGTGTTACTCAAGTGACCATGCTCATTTAACATACCTGAAAGCCTCTGTGCTAACCTAATAAAATTGGAGACTTTAATAAAGTAATGCTCTCTGCTGCTCACCCCTTCAAAAAAAAATTTAGCATTCCCTTCATACCCGTTATTTTAAACTTGATGATCAGAGATTCAATGTATCTCCACACCTGATGACAGGTACTTGTGCAATTACACCGACATTATAACAACAAGCAGCCTTTGTAAGATGCTTGAACACGTGCCATCATCTCAGGTCAACATGTTTCCTGAACCCACTTTGCTCTTGAATCTGGGACAGAATGGTTTTCATAAATCATTTTCTTGCTAAGCTCAACTTGCCCCTTGACAAACTGTGCATAAAATTTTAGACCATTCTTCAGGAGCTATTTTTCTTGATAACTCGAGAAAACCCGATAAAGTGAACCATGAGCTTTTAAAAGAAAATTTGCCAAATATACACAATCACCTCCAATACCTAGCCTGAGTATATCTTTCAATAATAATAATCATTTTCATTTTAGAGCACATATCTGATGGCACAAAATCTGGAGTACCATGGAGTCTGCATAGGTATTTTTCACTACTTTATTGGGGGCCATGCAACAATTTTAAATTATTCATGCGATATACTCGAAGCTTACTGCAATGTGAATCACTCGCCACAATTTAAAAGATTAATTATCGGGGGAACATATGGACTCTTTATAAAGGCTGAAGTTGGTGCCGATGCTGTCTGCCGCATGACCAGTAATGAGACAAAACACGGCGCATGATATTAGGCCTAATAGCAGCGCTACGCTTCCATTTTATACACACGCACGCGCGCTATGTATGCTTCACCGCAATACATTGCATGCACTTCACCCCAAGACACTACTGTATTGCAGCAATGTTAAGTTTTAAGAAGACCTTTAGGGTTTAGCAATTTAAGCTCGACAATGCTACCAGCAATGAAATTTCTATTAGGGGCGAAGCTCCTTAAGGCGTGGGCTGTGCGTCCCCTGTAGCCTGTATGTAGCCACCTCTAGTTTAGTTCTTGCAGTGTTCACTAGATGGCGGTACCGTCCCCTGTATGTAGCCACCTCTAGTTTAGTTCTTGCAGTGTTCACTAGATGGCGGTACCGTTTCCTGTATGTAGCCACCTCTCGTTTAGTTGCTGTAGTGTTTACTAGATGGTGGTACTTGTAGCTGATGATGAAAAGATGCAAGATGTTATAAACTATAAAGCGGTACTTGTAGTTGATGAAAGACGCGAGATCTTATAAAATAGGAATGATGTCACATATGGCGCGTGTCATTGGTTGAAGGCAATCGTTCGATTTAGTGCGGCGACGTACGCTAGGGAGAGCGATGTAATAAAATCGAGTGGGCAAAATGTACAGAGGATTCATGGTTTACCAGGTTTACCTCCGGAGCTTCGCCCACTCATCATCATTCACTTCGTGGATATGGCGGAATTTTTTTATTCCATTTTTTTATTTTTATACAGTTGCCTAAACTAATGTTACCAATCGTCCCAAATTTTGCTGGACTGTTCCGACTTTGCCCGCGCTGTCCCAGTCGGGACACATGTCCCCGATTTTTTCCGGACCGTTCAGTAAACGAAAAAAAAAACGTTTTGTGTTATCAAAGGCACGCCAAATAACGTGCGTCCAACTGATCACAGAGACAAAGAAATGTTGCTGTGGAAACTTTCGCGTCAACTTTTACTGCAACATTCTACAGCGAAAGGAAGTGTCGCGAACAGCACATTGCAAAATTTAGTGCCGCATCAAGAGACCGACGCAATGAAGAAAAGAAACAACGGATTTGTTTGGAAGGCCCGGCAACAAAGAAAACTAATTTGCCCATCCCACACACGTCCCAGCAGCCTTCACTGTTGGTTACCACAATCTAAACACACTGTGCTAAGCAAACAAATGCATCTGCAACCGTTTAAAAGAGCCACTCAGACAAGAACGTTCTCTAATTCCAACTTGTGCACTCCGTATCTATCTCGCGCACTTACGCAAGAACAAGCTTCAACGAAAGCGTTGGCACAAGTATATACTTCCTCCCAAGTGACACCAGCTGTTTGATCGGTCCTCAAGCAACACGCATGCACCAACCATACATCCGCGTAGTACATGCGTTAGACCAACATTCACAAATCGCATTCCACACGGCCTTTATTTTATGCTCGTTACCATTGCTTGTAGATTCGGAGGCAAACACTTCGGGCGAATGACGTTAACTACTCGATAAGCACGGATGAGAGGCTCCTGAACACGGCGACATCACAGGAATTAACAAAAGCGGCAGCGACTTGCGTATCAATCACTTTCTAACGACAGAAAGCGACCATGTCCCCACGAGAAGAGGTGGTTCTCACCATTTCAAACAGATTACAGTCCAATGCAACACCAACATCGGACAAAATAACGTCACGACTAGAACACGATGAACCCCCCACAGACTGTGTGTCATAAGTTAGTGAGAAACTCTACCTGAACCACAGAATAAAGAACGCCTAAATCGCCTGAGAAAAGTTTTTCAACTCAGCGGCACTGTCGCCGTCTATTCATACACTTTAAGCCAAGTCAAGCCGCTTTTAAACGGCTATTGGGTGAACCGAGCTACAGTACACTGTAACCGAGCGTTTTGGTATGGTGGCTAGTTTTGGCCCTCAAAACGTTCGTGCCGCCGGGTGAACCGAAACACTGCCTTTGAATAGTGGTAGACTTGTGGGAACAGTAACTGCTTGAAACGGGATAATACTTAGCACCACTACTTACCCTCTCACTAAATATAGCGTTACTTCAAAACAATAACAGAAAAATACGTTTGGATTGCGCCATATTCCTTATTCAACGTTTGAAAACTAGTGCCAACACATTTTGGTAATGAGCATTGAGAGTTAAACATTTTTCAATACGTTACAAACACTTTTCACTTTGCGATACGGTCTCCAAGCCGACGTCAAAATGACGCAGGCCTCCATTTTTCTCATTGGCTGTTTGCTTCCCTTCGTTCTCGCAACCGCTGCGGACCGCTCACTTTTTGACGTCACCGACAGAACGCCTCCGCCCAGACTTGGAATTTGTACAATGATGAACGAAAGTACAGTGTAAATTTCTAGTACACTGTAACAAAAGGGCAGAACATTATCGTGGATGTTTCCTATATGGATGTCTGATAGGCTGAAGCTCGGCTGTCGGAAACGAGCTATGAGACACGGTGTCGTGCTGACGAGTTGGCGTGTAAATGTCACCGGAACTATTAGCCGTCTTTAGTTCAGCGAGGTTTTAACGCTTAGTGCGCTCCGGTGTTCCTTGACAGTGTGAAACGAATCAACGGTTTACTTCCTTCTTTTTCATGTCTTACGTAGACGAGCTTAAGAACGAGCTACATAGATGAGCTAAACTTGGCTTCGTAGTCTCGTACTTGATATCTCCGCCATTCTAGATGAGCACCATCAATTTTTCCAGCGTTACTTAAGATGAGAAAACTCAGATGCTGCCTAGCGAGATTTTTCGAAATGATCTGATATGAGAATTTTTTTCAAAGTGTGCCACGGCGATAAATACTAGCGTCGGCAATATATAAATTATGGGATAATTATGTGAGCCCACTGCGAGTGCATCTGCATAATCATTGAGGGTTAAATCTTTATGCCCTGGTATTCAGCCTTCTTGAATCCAATTCGTTCTCATTTTCTTCTAATAATAAGTGGCTTCTACATTGCCGGGCCACTTTCTTTCAAATTATTTCCATGTGCAAAAATGTTTCAACCCCCCCCCCCCCAGTCACCAAAAAATAGTCTGGCTACGTACATGCCTTGCATCTTTTTTACTGTTTATTATATTTTATACTCTGGGTATTTCTATTATTGTACTCAAATATGTCTGTGTGGAAAATATTGTTATTGAGCTGGAACCGCGAGCATCCTACATCTATGTTTTGGGTGCTCTATTATATGCCTCCAGCATGGGACACTCAGAAGACATAACCTGCCCACATTATCACCAGAGATCTTTTTTCCTCGCTTACAATTTATCGGACCCACGTGTGACGAACACAGCGCTTATACCGCAACCTGGGTTTTTGTACTTGGTTTCAACGTGATCAACTAGTTAGGGCGCGGGCTGACGCGCACGACCGTAACTGTTATGGCCTCGCCGCCTCGTTCACGAAACTCGGAAAACCCTAACTCCCCAACGCCAAGCGTTCGTACGTACGTCCAGCAGAAGGCACAGAGCCGGGTTGGTTGACAGAACAAGGAGGAGGTCTTTGCCCTACTGTGGGCACCTCCGTGGTGGGCACAGTCAATGAGCTGATGATGATGGCTATATAATTTCCAACCAAGAAAATTTAAAAAAAAATTGCTGGAGTGGAAATGATTGCGCAGAAGTGAAACCGTTCCTCTGGCAAGATGGCGGCTGTGGCGGCCATCTTACTAGGGGCATGATAAAATATCGCCGTTCAGCGATTAAAAACGAAGCGTTTTCCTCGCACGCCCAACGAGTTTAATGTGGCTACCTTTTCGGGCCACATAGTGCTCCAAGTGCGTCTTAAAGTTACTAGTTTTCCGTAGTGAGCCTCTAATTGGAGGCGAACTTCTTTGAAGATTCAGCCATCCATACTTGTTTCTGTGTGTTATTTCGTCGGGAACAACTATCCTTCAATATAGAACTAACGTAGCGTTTACATAACGTATCAAAGCCACGTAATTTTTAAGTGGGCACTATCAGAAAACGGCATGTTTCCACCATCTTGGCAGTGGCAATAGGCGGCTTCACTTCTGCTGGCAAGCCATCGCAGGAGCTTCCACTCCAGCAATTTTTCTTGAATCCTCCTTGTTTCCAACAACCAACCAATCACGAGGGATCGAACGCGAGGTGCCGCGAGCCGACCCAACACGCGCTAGGCAAGCGAGCGCGAGGGGCCATTCCATCTGGCGTTGGAAACGAGGAGAATGGCCCAAGTACCGCGCTGCTTGATTAACAGAAACGTTGTCGTCAACATTGGATGTGTTTTAACTGGAAATTCTCCGTCTACTAGCAGCGGCGATGGTTTCCAAGAAAGCAACAACGGACCCTCAACTGGACTGACGCAAGGCGAGAGCACGCACCCGAAGACGAACGGTAATGTTGAGGGCATCTCACGAAGAAACGGACCCCTTCGACGCGGTACGTCTCCCGCCATGCCTGCAGACGTACCAGTGAAACCGGCCTCCAGCGTTGTCACGCAACGCTGTACATCCTGCGGTCGCGGAACAACTTCCAATCGTAACAGTGACTCTGGAACAAAGAATGCCGATGAGGTGAAAGACACTTTTTTGGATATTCTATTCGAGGAACTGAAGAAAATTACTCTTGAGGACTCTATCATTAGCAACGTCATGGATGTGGCCCACGGCGTTTTGACCGGATTGAACTTCGCCGGGTATTCAAATTCTCTGATTGGCTCTGTGAGTGTGATGATGAGTACAGTGATGACAAGTATTATGCAGAAATTTAAAGAGACTAATTGTTACCACACTCTCGAAGCTGCGGTGAAAAAGCTTGTCGCTGAGGCGGTGACAGCGTCGGGAGCAGCCGCATTAAATTCTTTTTTCAAATAAACACGAGTCACTTGTGGTCGCTTCACTGAAAGTAGCTGTCATGGGTTAGTGGCCGTAAATAAAATCTACCTACCATATAGTGACTTAAGTTCCAGAAAAAAAAGGTGCTGTTGTTGTAACCATATATGAGTTGCGAAATCATATGCTCCATGTATCAAAATTCGAACACGACGTTGGCCCATTTAGTGGCAATAGCAGATTGTCACACTTTCTTCATTTAAAAATTGTCGGGTGAGTTGGTGCTCAAGTGTGCTGAATCTGGCGCTGCGCCATGCTCCCTACCGGGCAGCAGAAATTAGGCGCCTCCTTCCTCTTCTAACCACTACCACCAGTAGTGCGGGTAAAGTGCGGGGTTTTT
This sequence comes from Rhipicephalus microplus, assembly GCF_013339725.1. Lineage (NCBI taxonomy): Eukaryota > Metazoa > Arthropoda > Arachnida > Ixodida > Ixodidae > Rhipicephalus > Rhipicephalus microplus. The sequence goes on from NC_051165.1 coordinate 143,060,220, forward strand.
CCAAACCCCGCACTTTACAGCAAGTGGCACCCCGCAGTTTTCCAGTCCCAGTGTAAATTTTGTGATGAGGTAACGAATTTGGTCCACATGGTGTGGACATGTCCAAGTCAAAACGATGGTTCTCGCACTGAAGAATCCTGGGAGGCCCTGCTCTGCAGCCCAGATCCCAACGTCCAGCGCGACATCAACAGTCAAGCCCTTGCTGCTGCCGCGTCCCAAGGGATTCCGGCCGACAGCTAGGGGCAACGGGCCATGCCTGAGCAATTGACTGACCTTTTAATAAAGTTTTCTCTCTCTCTCTCTCTCTCTCTCTCTCTTCCGGTGAAAGCCAAAGTCCAGTCAAGACGTAATATTTCCCCAGCGCGATATAAAGGCGTGCGAGTTAGCATCCAGGGGAGCAATGCAGGATGGCCCGAGCATCTCGAGCAGCCGAGTTTGCTCCGAGCTCACTTGCGGTGGCCGTGGCAAAAAGACAGGGCGGAGAGCTAGATAGCATGCAGTGTTGATAAAAATGGCTACACGAACGGGCGTGGCGTTGGAAACGCATGTGGGACATTTGCGATGGTTATTAAAGAAACAACGCGTGCGAGCACGTCAGCGTCACCACTCACTCGACATTTTAGCAGTGCAGTGACATCAGCGTGATTGTCGTGCTGTACTTTCGCCAACTCAACACACACCTCGCACAGGCGGGTTCGTGGACACTTGTCCTCTTTCGCACGGGTTCTTTGTTCCACCTACAGCATAGAAATTTCCACTCTCGAAGGCAGCAAGGGTGCACACGCAGCCCTCTCGTGCTGCTTGCTTCGCGTCTGTCAAGTATCACGGATAATTTTAAAAACAGGAGGTCACTAGGAGCGCTCGTATCTTGTGAGCAATAGTGTCATCTAGGGACCTTAGTCAGCAACGCTGCTGTGATTGGATACGTCGTGAGCGCGGTGAAATCGAATGCGGGGCATTATAGCAACGTGATGACATTACTGTTACTTCTGCGTGCGTGTGCGCATAGTTTGCGCGATAAAGCTGATAGTTTAATCGGGCCGCTCGACGTGAGTACTGCTCCTCGGCAAGAGCATACGTAGTGGGCGTTCCTGATATTCGCCACGGGCGTATGTCAATCAAACAGATAGAAGCGGGAACTCGAATACAACTCGTTCATTCTGAGAAGTCCCGAGTTGAACTCGTGGCTGTGATGCTGCCGGTGTGACTGTCAAGCGTTTGATGTGGGTAATGCTGATCGACAGCTTCTTTGCATATAAAATAAATTGGTGAGCTTTTACTACATGTGCAAGGCTGAAGCCATAAAGGATTTTGTGATAGCCTAGCTTCTTTCAGCTTTTTAATTTGGTTGTCTGCTTATGTGCAAAGGAAGATCGCATCAGTGAGTCTGTCTTAATTTTGATTTAATTGGGTGAGGCTTTACGAACAATACACTGGGGTGTCTTGTCTCATGTAATAAGTATTTAATTAAAATATTTAAAAGATAATTATTTTGGGGCCATTGATTGATTGATATGTGGGGCTTAACGTCCCAAAACCACCTTCGGGTCCAATTACCAAGGCCATTATCAGTATCGAGCTATTTGACGTTATACTGGTTAGCAGAATACTAATTATCATCATATTAGTAAGGAATGATTAGCATGGTCTCACTTAGCGTGCTCATTATTAACGTCGTGTTAATAAGCAGAGTTTAGTTAGCTCATAAACTAGCATGCTTTAGTGAGCCTAACTTTAACTTTAAATGTCTTCATTAGCATGGTCTTCTTTAAACGTGGCTATATTACCTCGCCCGTACAATGACTTGGCGTAATTACTTCGGTCATAGCACGTCGTCGATTAACTAGCCAAGTTTACCGTCCAGCCAAAAAAAAATCACAGCATATATCCACAGAGTGAATGTTGATGAGTGGGGCGAAGCTTCGGAGGGTTTATTGTTATAAACTGTGAATCGACTGTCCATCCGTCCGTCCGCCTGTCCGTCCGTCCGTCTAGCAGTCTGTCCGTCCGCCTGTCCGTCCGTCTATACCTGCCGCGTGAATCATTAACTAGGTGGTCACATCCCACTAGCTAGAAGGGACAGACCCACTGTTTTTGGAGCTTCGCACATAACAGCTAATTACCCGGCCGCACGTGCTTGGGTGCTTGCTGGCGATGACAACAAAGCGTACGCATAGAGAAATAAAAAAAAAAGGTTAAGAGTGGACACTCCCGTAGACCCCAGCGGCCCAATCGACCCTAGCACACCTGGTGGTTGGTGAGAGCAAGTGGCGTGCGCTTCCTGTTTCGGTTTCACTGGCGCAAATTTTGAATTACTTTGCGTAACCAACGTTTGGCTATGGCGAAAGTTCATGATTTCAGACCACTTTTTATCGCCCAAACGGATAGTTTTTGTAGGTCGTTTTGATTTAGCGATTTCCTATTTTGTTTTGTTCAGTGGTTTGTGTGAATTGGTCGAGACGTAATTTTTATTTCGATTAAGTTACAATAAAAAAAGATGCAGGTAGTGATAATTCACTACGGTTTTATTCATCGCGCTTGTGTTTTTCTTTTGGAACAAGTGATCAATGTATATATCAGTCAGAGAGACAGAGTATCCACAATGTTTTATTCAAAGGCAAGGTAGAGAATATAAAAAGCACACTATGACAAAGGTGGACAACAAATGCATCTCGCCTTACAAATAAATTGTAACAAATATTGTAACAAATAGAGAGAGAACACAGACAACGCACACATCGCTAGAGTTGGCAGAAGCCGAGAAGCTGGTGAAGTATGACAAACCCGGCCAGTGGGTAAGTAAGGATCTATGGCGAAAACACAGCGCACAATGCTGATGAATAAGGAAGAAGTGACATATACACAGCAATGAAGTCACGAATCACGCCTGGGGTTAACCGAAATAATGCATACAAAAAAAGCGCACAGAAACCACACGACACAATATAGCAGAAAGGCAAAGGTGCAGTGTGCTGGCTGTGCTTAAGAACAGCTAGCCCAAAACGAAAAAAAGCAGACTTGATGCCTGCTTGTCCTCAGAAAGGTAGGGCTTTGCAGCTTGCTCACTACGTGAAAGACAAACTTTATGCTACAACACTGGCAGGTCTTGTGGCTCTTCTTATGCGTCGCCTTCATCAAAAACTTAAGATCCCAAGTGATTTGCGTCTAGGTGTTGCTGTGACGCTTGCGAGCTAAAATAGATTGTAGTCATCACTTATCCAGAATTGTGGACCTTAATTGGTGCTACGAGAGCGGTATTACAGGGCTAATATATAGCAGAAGGAAACCAATTTGGCTCATTATTTTTCACAAAGGCTCTACACCGTACGTTATCACTCACAAGCTATATAAAAATAAAATGGCAGCGTCCGCAGCCATATCAAACGCTACAAGTTCGGGTATTCTTTTGAAAATTTTGATGGGCGAGATGAGGAGGTTGATGAGAAGCTAAAATACAAAAAGCGTGATAACGTGAACCGTGCCCACATCATACTGTGTTCCTTACCCGCTCGAAGACATTTCAACAAGCGGTTTTGTTATCGATATCTTACTTGAGCTGGAGAGATAAAGCATACACAGTGACCAAGCGACCCACAGTAAAGTGTACAAATCGCCCGCATTTGCTACAAAAATACAGACAGGATACCCAACATTTTTTTAAGGTTATGCAAATCACTTCGAGCGAATACACAGTGTCCCTACTCCTCATAGCGGGTAACCAAAACAATGTATGCAACGAAGGAGTGGTTAGTCCAGTTGAACTGAATATAAGCATATAAGACCATAATGAAGTCTGCTGTAACGAAGTAATAACATAACAAAGCTAATGCAGGATTCGGCTCAACTCGAATACTTTAGTGTGAACCCGCCGCTAATTGCTAACCTTTGAACTTGTCAAGCTGTATGCCTGAGATTGAAGACTGGAACCTAACCCTATCTAAGTTTCGGTTCACAAGACGCACATGCCAACATAAACAAACCCGGCAAAACATTTTCACAAACTTCGCCCGACACCCAGCAGAGCAGAAATGAAAATCGCCAACACTTGACAGATGGTGATACAAAACATCGCACCCTTTCAGGTGATGTGCAGTGGCCTCAATCAGGCAAGAAAGTGAGATTCAAGTTGTTGTACGTATGCAAAAGCTGCTTGTGATGGCACAGTGAGATTCCCAAAAAGTTTGCTGGGGACGTGGTATGCTTTGAGCGTTGTGAAATACTGGTGGGTGCCCTTAAGCGTCTCACTATCGTCTTTCTGTAACTGTGGGCAACTGCAACCGTCGTATGCATTCCGAAGGCAGTGTTTGACGAGAAAACCAGCTACATAATACGCAGCGGAGTCATCGATAATATGGGAGTGAATGTTGGTCGCAAGTTCAGAGAGATCGTCTAGAGCGGGAAAGTCATCAGGCTGTGGCTGTGCACACTCCTCATTATCCACAAGAGACGCACTGGTGAGGGAGAATGGCGAGAGCTGCTCCTGGAGGAGGTCACATTCATCATCCTCGACATTTCCGTATTCTGACAGCTGAAAGAGTTTTCTTATGCAGATGTGCTTCAGGCCACAAATAAATTGTGCTACATTGGGGTTGGTGTTGCAACCCTGTTTTTGCCTAATGTGGCCAAATATGTTCTTCAGAGGATCCTGTTGAAGCCTGCGTGTTAACAGGTATTCAAAATTGTAATTTTTGGAGAGGTCATCCCATTGTTGACAAATTGCCTGAATTGTAATTCGCCAACCTACGATGGTTTGTGGTTGACGTCTGCCAACAAACTGCATTCATGCAATCCAGGGAAGCTGGCCTTGGAGGAAGTCATTCAGCTTTGAATCATTTTTCATGACTGCATGCCGCAGCTTTTGCGAAGTTCTTTTTTTACTCGAGCTGTTCAAGGCATCGAAAATCCTGTCCATACGATCAAAAAATTGAGCTGTAGTAATGGCCGAGGCAGGCAGCACCTTCGCATACACCATTGCCGTGATAGCAATCGAAACTGATGCACTGAGGACCTGAGTTGCTCTGCTGACCTTCATATTAGAAAAAGGTTTCGGGTGAACGTGCCGTTCACTCAACTTTGGAGCCAATCGCAACCGCAACTCATGTGAGGATTGGTAAAAGCTTACAATGTGCGACCAGTTAACGATGTCATCCCCAATGTATAACTTGTGTGCTTGGACATTATTGCACGTTGTTTTAATTGAATGCAGAGCATTAAAATGTAATACACCCGCTCACCATTAACTTCAAAAAAAGGCTTTGCTACAGTCACTCTTAGTTAGTTAGCGAGACTTACATTTGAACTGCCCTGGTCACAAATGACTGCTTTCACTGCGATATTAATGCTCCTAAGCTCCAAAATGAGTGACACCAGCAAGTTATGCATAACAGATGATGGTGTTGGTGTGTGCCCTATAGTAAAAGCAACCGGTTGAACCCACTTTCTCGAAACACCAACAAGAAGAAAAACCAGTGCTCGATCAGCGATGGTTGAAGTGCGATGTGTGCCATCATCTGTAAAACCCTGGACAACGTCTCTTGCAGCATCATAGTACAAATTCTTTTCGAGTGCTATTTCGTCGAAAACTAAAGCGCACACTCGGTCCCGTTCATTCCAAGCTTGAGTATTTGTTGCAATGGAAGAAAGGATTCCTGGAATTATGCCTGGAGTCATCTTTACATTAGCTTGCCACCTCCTTAATGAACGCCGGGAGGGCAAAGAAAAATATGGAGCCAGAAATCGGTATGCTCGCGGACCTCGGAAGTTTAAGTGAAGAGCGAATTTCTTAAACCACACGGGAAACCGCTTGCCCTTGCGTTCGGGCCTCAAGCGAACATGTGCAGAAAGAAGTTTAAAAACCTCCTCGGTGACGTGCGGTCGGATAACTCCAAGGGCCTTTGAACTAGATGACGGTGCTTGGTGAGGCTGTCTCCGCAGTCTTTTGATAGTTTTCCACTGTGCTGCTACTTTGGCTTGCAGATGTTTAATGGTTTGCTTGTACTTCATTGATGGAGACATTGTCGCTGGCACACAGGAACGCACTGCAATAAACAAAGAAATGGATGTAAAAGCGAAGAACAACTAATCCCATACGAGCACTTTCCTCGCTCTTTCAGACCCAAGGTGCACAACTTTCTGTGGTGCAAAGTTTTCGATTTCACTACCTAAAAACAAACCATTCACAATGTTGACAATGCACAAAAAAAAATGAAAATCACTGAGAGCCCACCCTTACATTTTGTAAGTGTACACGTAGTGCCCTTTTGAGGATAGTTTCCACATAATGTCCTAAACATAAAATAGCACATTAAAAACAGCTGCAATAAAAGCGTAGTCACCATTTTCTCTAGGGCACTCAGGCGTGGAGCTGTTGGCGGAGACGTCTTCTGGAGGGTCTTGTGAAGCTTGTTCAGTGCCTCGGACAGTGCTGTCGGAACAATCTTGCGAGCGGCCTGCGGAAGTCTCTGTATCAATCCACTCTGGTGTTGAAGTGAACATACAAGTTACCGGTCACACAAGTTCCTTTTGTGACAGCTGAACGACTGGTTAAGGTTTTCTCCGGCAAGACGAAGTCAGCAGAAGTTCTTTCACCAGCTGCAAGGGAGCTGCCACCTGCAGAGGTTTGGTCAACAGTCAGTTTGGGTAAAAAAAAAAAAGAAATCGCAACACTAAACGCACCCTGCTCATTGGGGCACCTCAATGTGTAGGAGCCGCTTTTTGAAGCCTCTACCGCAGGTCCTGAAGAAATGAAATTACCACAATGTGTCAGTAAGAGGCTTAAGATAACAAAAACTGAAGCTCATTCTCACCTTGCAACGCAGCTTCTGCAGCCATGTCACAGTCACAACTTAAAGCGACGCTCAGAGAACCTGCATATATGTGCAGTTGGTACAAGTTACAAAGCTTGTAGCATGGGGAAACTTAAACAGCTCTTTCAAACGCATAAATTGCTCGAACGTGGAAGAAAAGAGAAGGCACCAACTAGGAAACAAGTAATTTGTGATTTTTGGAATTATCAACAGTGCCACCTTTCACTGATGAAAGGTATACGTACATGTGCACTCAGGCTTGAAGATAACGTGAAATATCCCTTTAAAGTCTTTCAAAACAAGTTGCGCAGGTCAAGAGCATCAAAAAACAACAGAAATGTAAAGCTGCTGTTAGGAAGGTAACAGCCTACAATTCACAAAATTTAAGACTTTCAGAGTGTTACTTCTATAGCGAGGTTTCTCCATCGGCTACAAAGATCTTCGCGGTTAAGTGTCGCCACTGATTCAATACAAGTGGCTGCTATTGCACATATTTGAGTTTCAGTCAATCACTCACATGTTGCAGCTGGTTGCACACTGGGAACAGCCATTCCTGTAAGCCTTGTGTGCCCAGGGTCCATGAAACTTTGAGCAGTAAAATGGTCGCTACAAACCCTGTACGTTGCGTACAATAGGCTGGCCGGCTTACTAAGGAGATCATCGCGTCCAGCATACTGCATCCATGCTTTCATCCTGCATTGGCAATGAACTATCAGCTGAAAGGGGAAGTGCTTGAATAGTGATTTTTTATTGTTACCCTCACTGAGCAAGTACGAACAGTAAGCCTAAAGACATGCAAACCATACAAAAGCTTTAGCACACCTGCCGTCCCGTGGTATGCGGAAGAAACTCGTCCCAGGCTTCTTGTGGGTTCTGCCATTGTTGAAGCACCACGATACACAGCAGTAGCTGCCGTAGCTTGGACCGCCGGACGGCATGGCATCAGCGCGGTCTGAAAATGTTAGTAAGTGGATGCTTCGCTGTCAAATTACGAAAAAGATATGTGCACGTCATAAGTGTACCAGCAAACCCATTTGCATGATTAGCTAATCGATGCACAATACAAAACCAGTGATACATCTCTGACCCATAAAACTCTGGCTTACAAAGATAGACGTCAAGACCACGTGCAAAGATCTTCAGAAGTTTCCAGGCCGCTATCCCTTGTAATGCAATGGTATCGCGGCCTAGGAACTTTAGAACACCTTCGTGAGTACGCAGTATCAGCAGTACATTGGGAAGAAAAATCTTAGTTGAAATTTGTGCGGTAAAATTATATTGGAAACGTCAAAAAAATTTGTGGGCAGCTTGCACTAGTGGCACAAGGCTAGCGAAGAAACGAAGATGATGGCCACTTGGCTAGTCCAGATTTGCCTCCGGCACACCAAGAATTATTCGTGTTCCGAGCCTTCGGGAAACGCGCCGTGAAGCATGCGAGGCCCAGCGAACGCTTCTCAATATTTTGCACCGAGTCTATGACCTAGCTGCCCAGCTATGCTCAGCGCACAGACGCTCGCGTCCGTGGCAGACGCAGCACGCGTCGCCTCGGCTTGACGCCGTGCCGCCTTTGCTATACTGCATACGTTGCACAATGTTCCCGTCTAGCCGCCGCATAGAGCCGCAAACTTTCTTTTTAGCGAACCTCCCCGTCCTTGCAAGCTTCAGAAAAAGGTTACAACTTCGTGAATGAGACAACACGTAAGAAACAGAGAGAGAGAAACGAGAAATAAGGAAGGCAGGGAGGTTGATTTGATTTGATTGATTTGTGGGGTTTAACGTCCCAAAACCACCATATGATTATGAGAGACGCCGTAGTGGAGGGCTCCGGAAATTTAGACCACCTGGGGTTCTTTAACGTGCACCCAAATCTGAGCACACGGGCCTACAACATTTCCGCCTCCATCGGAAATGCAGCCGCCGCAGCCGGGATTCGAACCCGCGACTTGCGGGTCAGCAGCCGAGTACCTTAGCCACTAGACCACCACGGCGGGGCAAGGCAGGGAGGTTAACCAGATGCTAGTATCCGGTATGCTACCCTACACGGGGGTTGGGGAATAGGGGGTTAAAAGAGAAAGGGAGAGTAAAAAATAAATAATCACGTAAGAAACAAACTCGCACACACGAAGTGCAACGTGTGTGTGCATCTTTCTATGATTGTTGCATGGTGTCTTATTCTCTTATTCACGCAGCTGTAACCGTTTTCTGAAAAAATGACCCAACAAGCCCCAACAACATGTCATACAACAAGCTTCGCTTGAAAACGTGCCTCACCTGTTATCTCACGCACGAAAACGCCGACGCAGCCGACGTTGACGGAAGCGACGAAAGCTTCCCGCTGTCAGTCATGCATGGGCTTGTCGCTGGGTGGATGGTGTTTATGACAGTACGGCTGAAGAAAAATAATCACGTAAGGTGTATTGAATAAATTGTTTTTATGTATGAAGAACATACCAAATTTGGGCGTATAACTATTATTTTGTAAAAACAATTCTGTTGCATTGATTATAACTGTTCTTTTTTGCGCTTGCGCTCTCTGACGTTCGGTGAGAGCCCTAGTTCGTTACGTAGCCGTGACGCACTTCCTGAGGCCAGGTTTCGCGGAGTGTCCTCTCTTGTATTTTCCTTTCTCTATGGTAGAGCGTCGCGCTGCGGACCGCCAAGTCCTCTTTCTTTTAAAGATAGAGAGAAGACTGCGGACGCCACCGACGGCGGGAGAGACCGGTTTTGGGAGCCGTTGCGAGCGGACGCGCTGCACATGCGCTCCTGCCTCAACTTTCACCAGAGCCCTATATTTCGACCGGATCCTCTCGATTTCCCCCGCTTTGCATTCGGGATGGTCAGCCGCCCACTTTGATCTCACCTGACTGTCGCTAGCCCGCCGGGATCGGTACCACGATCCGTGCTGTTTTCTTGTGTGCCCGTCGGAGCTAGGCCTACGCCAGGCCTCGCCTTCGTGTGGTCACCGCTCGCCTAGCCATGGAATACCGCGTAGATGGCACTGATATCGACGCAACCGAACTCGGAAATGGGGAATGGGAGACCGTCCTACGTCTCCGAAACAAATACCGCCCTGCGTCGGCTGACAACCGTCTCCAACGCCCAGCAAGCTTGATCGGCCAATTGGAAATCAGTGGCAGCGACGGCCGCCGAACCGTTGGAGAATCGCAAGATGGGACGCCGACGCCTTCAAGGCCGTCTCCTCCACCAGCTCCTCCTCGCCATTTACGACGCACGCCTCTCCCGCAACTCCCGAGGGGAGACTTCAAGGTCGTTGTCCGACCCCGCGGCGGTTTGGACGTAACCAAGCAGACCCCTCGCACGCTTCTAACAGCGATCTCCTCTACCACAGCAGTTTCCCTGCAGGAAGCCCTCGCCCAAGACCAGTTGCGGCTACATCCGACCAACAATACCTTCACACTCAGCACCCCTGTGGAGGCTCGGGCGCGGGCTTATGCCGAGCTCACTTCCATCTCTCTCGGCGCTAGCCGCACAGATGTCACCGCCTACCTCGCTCCTCCCGACGATGCCGTGCGGTGCATTATTCACATGGCCTACAATGATGAGCCACACAGAGAAATTTTGGAGGGACTTGTCCCCTACAACCCGGACCTCCCAATAATTGATGCTCGACCATTTGGGAAAAAGCGATCCCTCCTCATCACCCTGGCCACCGGCCCTCTGCCCAAAGCTATCCGCTTTTGGGCGGGCATCCACACATGTTTCCCCCATCGACCGAAAGTGGAAGCGTGCTACAACTGCCGCCGCATCGGACACCGCCAAGACGTTTGTCCGGCCCCAGCAAGCGGAAGATGTCATAATTGCGGCGATCAGCATGTTCCAACAGAGCCTCCAACCTGCCCACCGAAATGCATCGTCTGCGGGGACGGGCACCACACCGGGAACGTTGAATGCAAGTGCCGCTACGCCCGCCGGCCGCCACACACGACCCAACTAGCGGCCGGACACCAGTCCAGATCCCAGGAGAAGAAACAACCAGCCCCTCAGAAGCCATCGCGCAATGCATCGCGCTCCGCCTCCCGTGACCGGAGCCTCAAACCCAAGCAGGACCTCACCTGGGCCGATCGAGCACAAGAATCGCCGCCAGCCCCCGTCCGGCAGACTCCGAACCACAACAACGATGGTGAGCTCCGGGCCCTGCGGGAGGAGGTAAGCCGCCTTAAAGCTATAACACAGCGCTCACTAACCCCTCCCACCCCTTCTCTCATACCTTCACCACCCACTACTCAAACGCATGCTAACATCCCTCCCCATCCTCCACCCTCCAAAAAACAACGCACTGATCCCCCAACCCCCACCTCCGGATCGATCGATATCAACGCGAAGCTGAAAAATCTGTTCGACCAATTCGACATGAAGCTCCAGGAACTTGAAAGTCGCATCGAAAGTAAATTCAACGCCCTTATCAGTGACATAACTACAAAATTAGAGGCACGGAGGATAGAACAATGCATGGAAACTATTCTCCAGAGGATGGTTTGCCTTCTAGAGACACGCCTCACACAGCTCCCTCCGCTTGCCACCCCTTTCCCCTCACAGAACAACGTGCCGCCACGGATCCCCACACCTCTATTAACGAGAGTCTAACACCGCTCATACATCCCCCTACGCTCCATTATGGCAGTGCGGGCCAATAATAATAATTCCATTCATATCATAATATGGAACTGCCGTGGCTTTCGGGGCAAGCGCGCGCCCCTGCAGCTCCTACTTCCTACTCTCTCCCCAACACCCCAAGTCCTTCTTCTACAAGATACTGCCACACAGGCCACACTTCCTAGTTACAGCTCCACACACTCTGACACCACAAACGCACCCAGAGCGTCTACCCTTGTGCACCGCGCTCTCACATACAAGACACATTACATCACATCAGACACACCCTGTGTAATAACAGAAATTATCCACCACACACATACCATCCCCTCCATATTTATTGCCAACATTTACCACCCCCCATCCCAACCGATGGCCTCGCTGGATTCCCTCTTCCGGGAGCTCCATCGACTGGCGGGGAAACATCCCTTGCTAATCAGCGGCGATCTCAACAGTCAACATACTGACTGGGGATACAAAACAACTACACATAGAGGTCGCAGGCTTTGGCTGCTCATGCAGAACCTCCAACTCTCCGTCCACAACAACTTTCAGACACCTACACGCATAGGCAACAGTGTCAGTATGGACACTAGTCCGGATCTGGTGCTTAGTCGCTCCCTCCGTACTGTCACATGGACGAGAACACAGCACACACTGGGCAGTGATCACTACATTATACAAGTCACTGTCCCGTTCAAACCACCCCGGCACACATACATGACACACAAACTCATTAAGTGGGACGCTCTTCGTGCTGCGCGTACCACCCGCGCAGACAATCCCATAACCGACATCAACGACTGGGTGGAATCTCTTCAGACTGACATTCAACATCACACGCAACTAATTGAAACCACCACAGACACTCCAACACTAGACAACCGACTCGCTCACCTATGGGATGCCTACCACAGCCTTCTAGAGCGGTGGAAACGGGGTAAACATAACAGGACGCTAAAGAAACGCTTAGCCACTCTACAATCCCAAATCCAAATACATTCGGAGGAGCTGTGCCGCTCCAATTGGGGGCAGGTATGCGACGACATTGCTGGCAGACTGACCACCAAAAGGGCGTGGCATCTCCTCCGACACCTCCTCGACCCATCGCACACGAAAACCACTACCCAGCACCACGTCACCCGGCTTATACACCAACACATGGATAACCCCAATGACCTTTTGGATACACTCCGCGACACCTACACATCGCCCGGCATACCAACTTCTCTTCCCTCATACACAGGACAACCGAATGCCGAACTTGACACAGATATAACCGAGGCGGAGGTCAGAGCCGCGCTGTTGACTCTCCGCACTAAATCCGCACCCGGAGCCGACTTGATTACCAACACAACACTGCGCAACCTGGATGACAAATCGATCACTCGCATCACGGAGTACTTCAACCAGTGTTGGAAGGAAGGAACGCTTCCCCAGTCCTGGCGTCACGCGAAAGTAATGTTCATACCGAAGCCCAACAAACCACTTACACTCCAGAACCTTCGCCCAATCTCATTAACTTCGTGTTTGGGCAAGCTTTTCGAACATGTTGTACTGGCGAGGCTTTCACAGCATATGACAGACCGTGACATACCCTCACAGCATGGTTGGCTTTCGCCCCCTTTTGTCCACTCAAGATGCCATGCTACAAATCACTCACGACATCTTCGACCCGCTCATTCCGGGCCACACAAAGGCAGTGCTGGCTCTGGACTTATTCAAAGCCTTTGATCGTGTTGAGCATCATGCGATCCTGACAGCACTTTCTCCACTGAACGTGGGTACACGTACGTACACTTACATTCAGGCCTTTCTCACAGCACGCACGGCCGAACTTCAGTTCGGCCCGCTCACCCACCCAACATACACACTAAAGAGTGTCGGCACCCCTCAAGGCTCCGTCCTCTCACCTTTCTTGTTTAATATCACCCTCATCCCCCTAGCTCGACAATTGGCAACTGTTCCTCATCTGAAACATACCCTATACGCAGACGACATCACGCTCTGGTCTACCCATGGCAGTGACGGTGACATACAGGACACCATCCAAACAGCCGCCAACCTAACGCAAAATTATGCAGTTAGCGTAGGACTAACTTGTTCTCCAGAGAAGTCCGGACTGCTCTGCATCCGCCCCAAAAGCCGTAACTCCCCCTCCCCACCCATCGTCATCAACTGGATGGCAGATCGGTACCAGAGGTCGACACCCTCCGGATACTGGGCATGCATATCCAGAGTGATGGGAAGAACACAAACACAATCCGGAGACTCAAGCAGGTTGCAGGGGCGATTTCGCACCTCATCCGCCGGGTCTCAGGCCGTTACCGAGGCATGAGGGAGGGCGACCTATGTCGCCTTATTCATGCCTTTGTACTCAGCCGTGTGCTCTACTGCACCCCCTACCTCCAACTCTCTCGCCGCGACACTGAAACATTGGACGCCCTCATCCGTCGGGCATACAAAGTAGCCCTCCACCTTCCCATAAGTACAACTACCGATCGACTTCTCAAGTTAGGCCTTCACAACACTATCGGGGAACTTATAGACGCGCACCGCCAAGCACAATACCTTCGTCTCACACAAGCCGACACTGGTCGGCATATTCTACATTCTCTTGGAATCCAGATACCCGCCAATGGTCCCACATTACTCCCCATACCAAGACCCCTGCACCGCGAACTCCTCATTACACCACTTCCCCGTAACATGCACCCCGACCACCACGATAAACGTCGCAGAGCTCGCGCTAAAACTCTACACCTATGTTACGGCGCCGAACCAGACGCCGTATGGGTAGACGCAGCCTGCATGGGTGATGAAGCGGTCGCTGCCGTGGTGGATCACAATCTCTCTCCCATAGGTACACACACACTCCCTCCAGACACGTCCCCCGAAGCTGCAGAGGAAGCTGCCATTGCCTTAGCAATCGTAAACACAGAAGCACGGTACGTCTTATCAGATTCCAAAACCGCAATCTTAAATATTGCACGAGGCCGAGTTCACGTCCCTGCTTTTTGCATACTGGATTCGCCCGCTGCAACCCCGCCCCGTCAAGTGGAGTTGATTTGGGTGCCCGCGCACTGCGGGAATCCTGGAAACGAGGCCGCCAACTTCTTAGCCCGAGGTTCTTTAAACCGGGCTCCTGCGGCCTCCGATCTGGGATTCACGAAGGACCGCGCGCACACTTTCAACGAGCTGACTCAGGCCTATAGGGCAGCACGTCAGCTATATCCCCCGCCGCACAAGTCCCTGAGCAACCGACAGGCAACCCTCTGGCGCCAGCTACAAACTCACACTCTTCCCTCTCCTCTCATTCTATCGCACTATCACCCCCTTTTCCTCACCTCAGCCTGTAGCCTTTGCCCTGAACCTCATGCTTCTGCTATACACATCCTTTCTCACTGCCCGGCGGATCCTCCCCCGCGGGCCCTAGAGCACCTAAAGACTTGGGAGGATTGGGAGACCCTACTGCGCTCAGAGGACCTGGTTGAGCAGACCATGGCGGCCGACCGGGCTGCCAGCGTCATGGACCACCACCAAATGAACGCTTAAGCGCAAAGGGGTCGTGCGGGGGCCCGGGAGCCTGCGTGCTCCAAACTCCTCTGTTGAATAAAGTTTTTCTCCTCCTCCTCCGACGGCGGTGGATGGTTTGGGGTCGCTTATAAAGTGTAGTCACACTTTAAAAAATACGTCGTCAGAATGTGTTTTCATGAAATCATTGCCCTTTTCCTACAACGAGCAATCAATAAATGCAGCAGAGGTCGCGACCTCCAAGGCACCACGAAGTCGCGCACGGCACCACGGCATACTTCGCACCTTCTGTTTTCGTTCCAGTGTAGCTACTTTACGTCATGTTAGCCAACGGAGTTGTTTTGGTTAGCATAGTCCATGGCGCATCCGCCGAACAATCCAAGGCCCGGTGCGCACAAACGCAACGCGTGCGTGCGCGAGGAAGAAACAAATAAGAAAGGAAACAAAAATATAACGCGGCTCATAGCGAAAAAAAAGTTCGTGACGTCACACATATTGGCGACGCCTTCGCCCTCATGTGCACGCCGAAAAACGTCTCCCAACCGAGCTACAGTACACTGTAACCGAGCGTTTTGGTATGGTGGCTAGTTTTGGCCCTCTAAACGTTCGTGCCACCGGGTGAACCGAAACACTGCCTTTGAATAGTGGTAGACATGTGGGAACAGTAACTGCTTGAAACGGGATAATATTTAGCGCCACTACTTACCCTCTCACTAAATATAGCGTTACTTCAAAACAATAACAAAAAATACGTTTGGATTGCGCCATATTCCTTATTCAACGTTTGAAAACTAGTGCCGACACATTTTGGTAATGAGCATTAGGAGTTAAACATTTTTCAATACGTTACAAACACTTTTCACTTTGCGATATGGTCTCCAAGCCGACGTCAAAATGACGCAGGCCTCCATTTTTCTCATTGGCTGTTTGCTTCCCTTCGTTCTCGCAACCGCTGCGGGCCGCTCACTTTCTGACGTCACCGACAGAACGCCTCCGCCCAGATTTGGAATTTGTACAATGATGAACGAAAGTACAGTGTAAACTTCTAGTACACTGTAACAAAAGGGCAGAACATTATCGTGGATGTTGCCTATATGGATGTCTGATAGGCTGAAGCTCGGCTGTCGGAAACGAGCTATGAGACACGGTGTCTGCTGACGAGTTGGCGTGTAAATGTCACCGGAACTATTAGCCGTCTTTAGTTCAACGAGGTTTTAACGCTTAGTGCGCTCCGGTGTCCCTTGATAGTGTGAAACGAACGAACGGTTTACTTCGTTCTTTTTCATGTCTTACGTAGACGAGCTTAAGAACGAGCTACATAGACGAGCTAAACTTGGCTTCGTAGTCTCGTACTTGATATCTACGCCATTCTAGATGAGCACCATCAATTTTTCCATGGTTACTTAAGATGAGAAAACTCAGATGCTGCCAAGCGAGATTTTTCGAAATGATCTGATATGAGAATTTTTTCAAAGTGTGCCACGGCGATAAATACTATAGCGTCGGCAATATATAAATTATGGGATAATTATGTGAGCCCACTACGAGTGCATCTGCATAATCATTGAGAGTTAAATCTTTATGCCCTGGTATTCAGCCCTCTTTGAATCCAATTCGTTCTCATTTTCTTCTAATAATAAGTGGCTTCTATATTGCCGGGCCACTTTCTTTCAAATTATTTCCATGTACAAAAATGTTTCAACCCCCCCTCCCCAGTCACCAAAAAATAGTCTGGCTACGTACATGCCTTGCGTCTTTTTTAGTGTTTATCATATTTTATATTCTGGGTATTTCTATTATTGTACTCAAATATATCTGTGTGAAAAATATTGTTATTGAGCTGGAACCGCGAGCATCCTACATCTATGTTTTGGGTGCTCTATTATATGCCTCCAGCATGGGACACTCAGAAGACGTAACCTGCCCACATTATCACCAGACCTCTTTTTTCCTCGCTTACAATTTATCGGACCCACGTGTGACGAACACAGCACTTATACCGCAACCTGGGTTTTTATACTTGGTTTCAACGTGATGAACTAGTTAGGGCGCGGGCTGACGCGCACGACCGTAACTCTTATAGCCTCGCCGCCTCGTTCACGTCACTCGGAAAACCTTAACTCCACAACGCCAAGCGTTCGTACGTACGTCCAGCAGAAGGCACAGAGCCGGGTTGGTTGACAGAACAAGGAGGAGGTCTTTGCCCTACTGTGGGCACCTCCGTGGTGGGCACAGTCAATGAGCTGATGATGATGGCTATATGATTTCCAACCAAGGAGGATTTAAAAAAAATTGCTGGAGTGGAAATGATTGCGCAGAAGTGAAGCCGTTCCTCTGGCAAGATGGCGGCTGTGGCGGCCATCTTACTAGGGGCATGATAAAATATCGCCGTTCAGCGATTAAAAGCGAAGCGTTTTCCTCGCACGCCCAACGAGTTTAATGTGGGTACCTTTTCGGGCCACATAGTGCTCCAGGTGCGTCTTAAAGTTACTAGTTTTCCGTAGTGAGCCTCTAATTGGAGGCGAACTTCTTTGAAGATTCAGCCATCCATACTTGTTTCTGTGTGTTATTTCGTCGGGAACAACTATCCTTTAATATAGAACTATCGTAGCATTTACATAACGTATCAAAGCCACGTAATTTTTAAGTGGGCACTATCAGAAAACAGCATGTTTCCACCATCTTGGCAGTGGCAATAGGCGGCTTCACTTCTGCTGGCAAGCCATCGCAGGAGCTTCCACTCCAGCAATTTTTCTTGAATCCTCCTTGTTTCCAACAACCAACCAATCACGAGGGATCGAACGCGAGGTACCGCGAGCCGACCCATCACGCGCTAGGCAAGCGAGCGCGAGGGGCCCTTCCAGCTGGCGTTGGAAACGAGAAGAATGGCCCAAATACCGCGCTGCTTGATTAACGGAAACGTTGTCGTAAACATTGGATGTGTTTTAACTAGAAATTCTCCGTCTGCTAGCAGCGGCGACGGTTTTGAAGGAAGCGACCACGGACCCCCAACTGGACTGACGCAAGGCGAGAGCACGCGCCCGAAGACGAACGGTAATGTTGGGGGCATCTCCCGAAGAAACGGACCCTTTCAACGCGGTACGTCTCCCGCCATGCCTGCAGACGTACCAGTGCAACCGGCCTCCAGCGTTTCCACGCAACGCTGTACATCCTGCGGTCGCGGAACAACTTCCAATCGTAACAGTGAGACTGGAACAAAGAACGCCGATGAGGTGAAAGACACTTTTTTAGATATTCTATTTGAGGAACTGAAGAAAATTACTCTTGAGGACTCGATCATTAGCAACGTCATGGATGTGGCCCACAGCGTTTTGACCGGATTGAACTTCGCTGGGTACTCAAATTCTCTGATTGGCTCTGTGAGTGCGATGATGAGTACCGCGATGACAAATATTATGCAGAAATTTAAAGAGACTAATTGGTACCACACTCTTGAAGCTGCGGTAAAAAAGCTTGTCGCTGACGCAGTGACAGCGTCGGGAGCAGCCGCATTGAATGCTTTTTTTAAGTAAACACGAGCCACTTTAGAACGCCGCACCACCTTTGATGGCATCTGTGACCTGTATGTACACTCTGGTGGCAGCCCTTTCTCTGGAAGACCAGCTATGGATGTGGTCGCTGCACTGATAGTAGCAGTCGTGGGTTAGTGGCCGTGAATAAAATCTACCAGTCTCCCCCCCCCCCCCTTTTTTTTTTGTTCCGTCTTGGTGTACGAACAGGCGCTTTTCGCTGATGCTCGCGCGAGTTCCAGTATGGTACCTGCAATAGAATTCCAGTATATTCTAGGCACCATATAGTGACTTAAGTTCCAGAAAAAAAAAAAGGCTGCTGTTTTTGTAACCATATATGAGTTGCGAAATCATAGGCTCCATGTATCAAAATTCGAACACGACGTCGGCCCATTTAGTGGCAATAGCAGATTGTCACACTTTCTTCATTAAAAAAATGTTCGGGTGAGTTGGTGCTCAAGTGTGCTGAATCTGGCGCTGCGCCGTGCTCCCTACCGGGCAGCAGAAATTAGGCGCCTCCTTCGTGCTCTAACCACTACCACCAGTTTGCTGAACATGTTACTTTGATTCAATGGTGGAAACGTGAAAAAGGACAGAGGAGCTCCTGTTTCTCTTGATGCCCTGTCCTTTTTAGTGTTGTCCGCATTGCGCGAGAAGTAGCATGGCGTGTTCGTGCGGTGAACGTGTTCTTTTTATTGTTCGATTTTCATTTCCATTGCACAGCAACCATCGCCGCTCTATTTCGTTGACTGCACAGCGTAATGAATGGTGCAGTGAAGTCGGGAGTTTACGAGATTTATTTGAAGGGCCCAAAAATTACATTTCGGCAGAATACTAGGCGATAAGGGCGATGGAAGCGGGATAAGCAGCGTTCATCATTGGTACATTATGCACCGGCCCACCCAAGCACCTGCGTCTTTCTTCTTCAAAACTAAAATAAGTTGCATTGTTAAACTTAATTTAGGTACATAATTTTAAGTGCTATTTGTAAGACAATTCAATTTCACGTTTTATATAAAAAAGTGTGTTTTCTTCACATGAAAGCTTTTAGAAGTGTTGGTTTACATAGCAGCTGAGTGGAAGGAAACAATCTGGCCAACAACAGCAAAACGCCGCGTCGAAGACGATCTCAATCCAAGCCAGGCCAATCTGTTTTAATGTGGCTGTTGCATTTTCGGTTCAAAAGGACCTTGCACGACTTCTTGAAAATTTTGGGCTTGTAGTTTTTCGAAATGTTTGCTTTGATGCCTTTTTTGGGCAGCGCTATATTCGCATTGACCTTGGGCCTCGAATTTACTGCCGCCGACGAGAAATGCTTGATCGACGGCTACTACAACTACGAAAGTTTGTTCAAGTAAGTGATACAACTTATCTGAATTATGTGATTTGTTTCGTCTCGTCGTACAGCTGGACACACAATTGTCTTCTCGTTCTCGACAATGCAACGCCCGCTCGAAGTGTCCGCGTATGTTGTTTCCGCTTGTTTGAAGAGCGGGTAGTGGCGTCAGCGTAGATAAAAATTTCGCCTGCAAGCTGTTTTGTCTGGTGGGCGGGTTTGTTAGACGTGTGCCGGCTTTGCATTCAACCTTGCGTTGCATTTGACTGCGGGCCTTGTCGAAATATTTTGACAATTGAGCAACACCGCGTGTTTCTTTTGAATCATGAAATGTGTCAAACGCGCTTTATTTCATAGTTTTTGTACAATTGCGTTGAACGTATACAGTATCGTCGGCCTCCATTCATCGCATCGTGACCGCGATGTGTCAGGCTGTTTACGACTCATGTGTGTTCTGTCTGACAAATGAAGAGATAAGATATAAGGTGTGTCGAGACATTGACAGGTGGTACAATCTCTTCGAGTTAATCCCATTTTGCTCCTAACTGTGAGACCGCCGGGGCCCTGAAACGACGATTCTTTGGAAAGTCATAATCTGATTATCTGTTTTATCTTCGTGTCAGCGGACCGCTTCCACTGAAGGCAGGGGTCTCAGGCTAGCTTCTCTTTATTTTGACGAAAGATAAAAAATGTTTCAAGTCTTAGTAATTTTTTGCTTTACTTTACTCCTCTCTCCTCCTCGTCCTTTCCTCTATCTATTCCTTCTTCCCGGAAAAGTAGGCAGGCGGTGTCTTTCTAGATGGCACTTGTGAGTCTGTTTTCTCCTTCTTTCCTGTGCCCTTGTGTGTTCAAAATAATAATAATAATAATAATAATAATAATAATAATAATAATAATAATAATGACGACGACGATGATAAAACCTGCTACCCCACAGACTTATGTGGGCAGCTGAAATGGTGAATTAGCTTAGGAAACGTTCCAGAGGAAAATCTCGTCTACATGACTATCAGCTCAATTTTAAAGCTCCAATGTCAACGCACAAGAATTTCTCAAAGGAATGTTCACTGTACAGAGTTTAGCATTACTTCGTTATATCGAACCCCGGACCAACATATTCCCAGTGCCGTCACTCTACCATATAAAGCTTGTATAATCTGACCAGCAAGCAGGAACCAATGTTGTCCCATGCCAGAATAACGTCATTGTCAATTTCTTGCTCTGAAGATCAACAGAAATCGCCACTTACTGTTGGAAAAGGAAGTTTTTTTTCATGTTTTTGACAGCATGAACATAGTGCCTTTTACCATGGCATATACTTGCATGCATTTCATCATTTCTTGTTTTTTTTAATTAAATTGTATATCTTGCTTTTATTTTCATAGAGAATGCCGAAAATTGATAAACCCCGAGAGTAAATCCACTGAATCATAAAAATTTGGAAAAAGGTTCTGTGATTGATTGATAGTTAATTCAAAAATATTATAAGTGGTTCTTAGCCAGCGGTATATCTGTGGCCCTACTACATTACTCACTTCTATTTTTTTTTTTTTCAAGTAAGTTCTCTTCCAGCTTTGACTAGACCGCCCAACATAGCTAGAGGTGAACTTAATCAAAAACTCAGTACATGTACACTGACCACTGCAAGTGTGCAGACTGGTGTGCTCATTGGTTAGGAGTGACTTTTGAGACAACAACACTGGACGTACAAAAACAGGACTGATGAAGACTTATGCCAAATTTCTACAGGCACATTTTATTTTCAGAAGGAACCGTATTTACAGACATAGCACACACACACACAAAAGGTTGTCGCTATTTGCAACCAACAGTGTCAAGACAGCAAATTTCATTTTCGCTCGGCGAACCTAACTCTTTTGCTATGGCAAGCATTCTTGAGGTCTCGTTCTACGCGCAGAGTAGCCCACCGGTGGGTAGGCAGCATTTCGTCCGTGTGCGCCATGACCCACCGGTGGGCTGTGGCATCTTACACCAGCAAAAATTTCTTCTGATTATTTATAACCTGTTGCAGCAAGAATCGTACCTCTGGGTTCATGTTTAAGTTATCGCATCAGCAAGCAGATGCATGCTCGTACTATCACGGCCGCATAAGCGAAGCACAGGTGGTGACCCATCGATGACTCCCGCCACAGTGAACTCGTTAGTGGGCTGCTAATGTAATGTAGCACTGGCTTCTGAAATAAAGCTTGCCTCTACAGTTTATCGTATATGCTTATCTGCGTCTCTTTATGTGATGGAACAATCTCTGAACATTGGTTCACGTCTGCAGTCATCACAGTGCACATAAGTTGGCACTTTTAATCTTCATATTTTTGTCCTTATTTCTTCAGTACTATAGTTTCAGTATTGGCAAACATCTGTGGGCAAGATAATACATATCAGTGTCATAAAGGGGATACGAGCAGGTTGGTTGTCATGTGTTCTTTTTCATGTGAGTAGTTCGTTAGTTCTATCTGTATATCTATCTCACTTGTTTTGGGTAGATGCAGCAACATGAAGTAGAACAACTGTAGATAACACAGAAAGCTAAGTTTCATCCACTCTTAGTGAGGGAATGGTTGTACAATAAGAAAAAATAAAAGTAGCAAGTAACACTCACACTTGTTAACGAAGTATATACATAATAAACCAAATACTATTTTGCAGAATTAATAACTGACAGTTCAGTCTATCCACTTGGTATCTTTTAATATTCAGAATTGCAAGACCTAATTGCAACTTATGTAATAGAATGTCTGGTAGGTGAATTGTGATTGCTATATTTGTGGCTGCACGCAGTATGATCCTCCAACCTTTTGTAGCACACTTAATTTTTTTCTTTTTATGATAATGCTTTGAGTGACTTCTGAGGTATAGTGGCTAGAAAGGTCCTGCTGTAAACCTCTCAGGGTTTACAGCACGACAATGTTGGTCCATTAGTCATTGTGTGACCTAATTAAAGGATGAAAATGAAATTGATATATATAAGTGTGTATTCATATGGACTCTAGGCCACCATATTTCGAGCCACCACCGTTGTAAGCAATTTCTCACTAATGAACGTGGCGATTTGACTTCAAAGTTTCAGCTTGTAACACGCCTAAATGATTGTATATATTAGCCAAATGTGTTGCAGTGCTGCCATTTTATGGATGTTTGTGCAGCTATGATAGCTGGAGAATGCCGCTATTCCTAACGTGTTCTGATTTTCATCACAGTTGCTAGTGCAACTTTATGCTGTTTTGAGTTATCGAACACAGTGCCATTGACATGGACGTTGTCTTTTCTTTTGCCGGTTAATAGATCTGTGTGGAGAGCAGAAATAAAGGGGCACTGCTTAAGGCCGACAAGCACCGATTGTTCCTGGTACTTTCAATTCTGCAATGAGGTGCCCGTGAATCCCCTGTGGCATCGGGCACGCATGCGAAGTCAATACCAGTGGTTTGGATCCACTCTCCATAGGAACCTTCCAGAAAATACTTCCTCTGGGTAAGATTTTGTGTGTTTAAACAAAACAATGTTAGCTAAGGATAGCACTGCTATGTTTAATAAAGGTAAACATTGAATGAAGCCTTGCTGCAACTTTGCAAAGGAAGCACTACTCCTCCTCTACTGTGACATCTAGCCTATGATGATCTATTAAAGCTTTTACTTCACATGTGCTAAATCTTTTTAATTTTGTAGGTGAACTGAGTCCTCCATGCAAGATACCTTGTAGCATTTCATGTACACTTTTATTCTGATAAACCAAGGCTGTGTTGCTACATTTCACCTTCTACTGAATAGCATTGTACATAACACTTTCCCAGTGGGCTCAGTATGTGACAAAAGATGGTCACATTTTTATGGCACACACACTTTTCTCAAAACTGGCTTAGTCCCTGCATTATTATGTATTGGTTTAATTACTTAACATTTGGGAACTTGCATGACGTGACTTCGTGGTCACTGTGTATGTGGCTTGCAGTTCTCAGTTAGCGAGCTCCTTAGCGTACTTTGGGTAATTCTATAAGTTCCCAGGCCGACTTTAAAGCTCAGAGAGTTCAAAATAGCCACCTCAGGCACACATCGACACCTATTAGAATTCCTTCATGAGAGTTTCAACAGGTTCGGTTCCTGCTAGCGGCTAGTCATCTTTTTGTCCCCCTTACTTTCTTCACATTTACGTCACAATTACTACAAAAAACACTCCCCATACGTTCCTTGGGTTTCGTGTCTGTTAGTTCTAGTTA
The DNA here is from genome assembly GCF_013339725.1 of Rhipicephalus microplus. Lineage (NCBI taxonomy): Eukaryota > Metazoa > Arthropoda > Arachnida > Ixodida > Ixodidae > Rhipicephalus > Rhipicephalus microplus. Next base: position 143,084,272 of record NC_051165.1, read on the forward strand.
GGTTGGGTTTCACAAAGAAATAAGAGCCTCTAAGATTCCCCTTCTTTCGTTCATTCTCGGATACTACTTTTAGAGGGCATAACATGTTAATTCGGGGGTGTGAAAAATGAAAAGAATATAATGAAAAGTGGCCGAGTTGACTTATTTCTGTCCCCATTAAACGATGGTCAAGCCAAAAACTTGTGGAATTACCTTGTAGATCATAGAGTCTGTTTAGTTTTGGCCGCCAAAGCCACAGCACCGACATATGATGGGTAACGTAGCAGAGGGCTCTTGGCCAAGTTGGGCGATAGTTCTGAGCTACTATATGGTGAAATTAGCTTGTGTTAAGTTCAAGAACGAAGTGTGTGCCAAAAGATGCACTGAGAAGTACAAACTGTTGGAAGTCACTCTGGCTCCCTCCATTGCGGGGTTCTTTGTAGCAAGATGAAACTTTGACAGGAATTTATGAATGTACTCTTACTTATAAAAACTCTTCAAACAAGAGCGTGGACTTGATTTAGGTATTTTCTTGTGCTTTAAATACTGAATCAGTGTAGTCACTGAAAAGCCCTCTCACTTCTTGTTCACATGCGTCACAGTTCAAGCCGGGTGAGTGTTTGGATGTTCTCATATTTCATTAAAGTTTTGTGGAATTGTCTTTATTCCCTTAGAGTGACTACTTTTTCTTCCACTATTTCGTTTGTTTGTACCCTCAGTGCCTTGCTTCATGTTCTACCTCTGTGCATGCCGGAGGCTGTGCTGTGTAGCACTCGCAGAAGTGATGGAGCAGCAGAACTAATATGCCATATGCGTAAGCGCGAACCACAACAGTATGCAGCCACAGAAGCTTACATGTGTTACAGTGCCATGCACTAATAAAGGGCACTCGTGAATAGACAGCTTACACTCTCCTTGAAGTCTAGCTGCGACTGCTGCCGCTGGCCACGTCAGTGCAATGTACAGGTGTGTAGGAAGGTGGCAGCATTACCACAAGTTCTGCTACCAGACCAGGCTATCTAAAATACTTTGAGAGGTTTAAACAGGATCAACTAAACACATAGATATTTATTTACATTTTCTGTGTGAAGAGCCACTATTGGTGAAAATTGAGTCTTGTACATCACGAGTTGAGCCGGCAAAATCAAAATATTTCTAGATCAGCTAGAGGCATACCCATATTGCGACACATTTTCAAATGTACATTCTGATCATCCTTCACGAAACAGCCCAATGTAGTGTCACTCAGTTCTGTTAATCGATGATCAAGTATAAGGTTTATTCAGCCAAACCTAAATGACATCGCAAGAAAATTCACCCAATGTTTTTAATATGTTATAATTAAAGTCATGATGAAGTCATTTTGCAATCATTGGAATATAGTATAACCATGTCTTCAGCAAAAAGTGACAAATGTTTTTTTTTTAAGGACACAGTATCGTTGTGCAACATTAATCTTTTTAAGTTTATCACTTTGCTGGTTTTCCCAGTGTCCTGCAAATATAGTAGCCAGTGTTCTTCCTCTTTTGTGTCACAGCTAAAGCCCGTCTCGCATGATTTGTACATTGGCCATTCTTATCGAGTTGATAGCCGGTACACTTTCATGCAACAAAACCTTCAAACTCACTCTCACTCTTGTCTACTGATGTTCCAGACCGCTCAAGCTTCGCAGTAAGGTTTGAAGAGCCCGTCCAAGGCAGCCTGGTCAACATAACCAAATGCAAGGATAAGAAAATCACGGTCAATATGATATTTCGTTGCGACGTGGAAAGGAACATTGTCGTCGGGCCAGGAGCCGAGCTAACAAAGATTAATTACACTCCACTCATCATTTCTACAGACTGCGAGGTAGGTCATTGCTCTGTTTGCTGAGTATACTGGTTGTCATTTACGTTCATGTGCTTTTCTGAGTATTATAAGGTTAAAGCATTGCGGCCTATGCTTTCTCAAGCTGTCACAATAATGTGTATTGATGCTGCACCAGTCATTTAGTTGTCTAGAGAGGCATAGGAATGTGATGGTAATCCTTGAGCCTGTACTTTGCTAGTGACAATTGTATGTTGACAACAGTCATTTTTGCTTGTAATTATAATTTATTGATTTGTGTTGAAGATTGGATAGTCAGCATGTTTGCAGAAGTGTACAGCAGTTTCATAAAAAGCAAAGAGGGCTGTTCTGTTTAGTAGCCGTTTTTTCAGGCAAACATGTAAATTGTAGTTCAGTAGTAGAGAGAGAATTTCTTGCATTTCATGCCTGTAGAAGCGTTGACAGCAGAACTGAGAATTAAGCTACACTGCTGGAAGCTAGACTGCTCAACTGGAATACCGTATTTTCACGCATATAACCCGCCCCTGCATATAATCTGCACCCCCACTTTCAGCTCGCTGAGAAAGAAAAAAGTCTTTGCGTATTGCCCGCACATTTGATATAAGGAAAATTTTGTACAAAGGCTATACTGCTCAAGCAGAATACGCTGTCTGCAAGGCCAGTCACAATTCCCTCATTGTCATTGCTCTCACTAGGGCTGTACTTGAGCTGCAGTCCTCCCTGTTAGGAACAAGGTCATCTTTGGTTTCATCCATGTCGTTTGTGAGGCAGAATTTTTAAAAACTTTTACGCACCATCTCACCTGGAATGGCCTTCTTTGTTTTGACAATCCACTTGCAGAATAGGGCAATATCAGGCCTTTGAACGCGTCCTGCCGGCATCAATTCATAGAGGCCTTCGGCCATCCAATTGGCATTATAGCACTTGACATGTGCTTTGAAGGGCTTGTTAACACATCTAGAGGCCTGCAACATTGGCATCATTTCACCAGGTGTATAACTGACTAAGTCGGTGCCATTGAGCGAAAGGCGGTCCTTCACTTCCTTAGTTGTGTGGCCGCGTAACGAGTCAAGAACGAGCTTGGACTTTCGTGTGAGCATCGCACCGGGCCTTTTCTCCCATATCGTCTTGACCCAGGTTACGAACAAGGCACTGTTCACCCACACGTTCTCTTTTGCACGCACCATCACACTGGCAGGCAAAGGAATCTTTCGGAAAGATTTCCTTTTCAGGATGACGCTCGGGTCGCAGTTTCGTGCCCTCGGCAAAGCAAAACTGTGCAGTGCAGTTGCGTGATCCCACTGGTCAGCAAGCTCACCAAACTGCTGCCAATCTTCTAAATCATTGTGTCGAACGGCATTTGAAAATAAACAGGAGCTTCATCCGCATTGCCAATTTGCGAGAAAATGTAATCATGCTGCTTTCTCAAGCCAATGAAACATTTCTAGTACTCGAGCAGCTTCTCCTCGTAAGAAACTGGCAAGCGTTGACATATTGTAGGCTGCTGTCTAATTGAGAGCTCTTGGCGCTCCACAAAGAGGTGCAGCCATCTGCGGCTTGCACAGAAGCCGTGAGGTAGGCCTAGCTCCATCGACAGTTGCCGTGCTTCAACTTGCAACTTCGGCCATCATGCTAGATACGGCGTGACTCTAGCTTTGCACATCTTCGATGAACTTCACTAGTCGCACTTCCAACTCAGGGTAGGTGCCAGTCTTGGGGCCATAAAATGATCTACAGGTGCGGTGCGTCACTTGTAGGCTGTCTTTCGTCTTTCTCCACAGTTGCGCACAAGACTCCTGCACATCGTGCAGTCTGTCCCGCTTTGCCATTTCCTAATTCCTTGGCGACGGCGATGATCTTAAGCATTTGCTGGGTGGTTAAGGACTGCCGCCGGACGCTACTCGTGGTGACAGAACAGATCGACTTAAGCTTCGCAAACAGGTCGAGATGTAGTTTACCTCGCTGTGAAGTAGTACCAGTGACATAAAGAGAGCTTGCACTCGACGACAACTTGTGCTTGACAGCTCTGTGAAAGTAACAGAACTGAAATGCATGCCTGCTACCGTGCCAAAAAGTAGTACTCAAATTTGCCGATATCTAATTTGTTTTGCTTAAATAAATACTGCTTTATTTATCGTGGAACCAAAACGATTATGGAAAGTCGTAGTTGATATACAAGTATTCTTCACTTTGCAGAAATACTGTCCCTTTCTTCCTACTTTTTAGACAGCGCCACCTTTTCGGCAAGCCCTTTTCCAAAGTAAACATGTCGTCCGCGATGTAGGGGCATGAGGAGGGTGGTGGAGGGTCGCTGTGCAGCTGCAAACATCCCAAAAAATATACTCGTAATGTGGCAGGGAGGTTTACGCTGAACAATCGAATTGTTTCTCCCCAAATGTTTTTCTAAATGCTTCAACGATGCAAGCAAGCCAATCGTCCGCCAGGTGCCGTACTACTTGTGGAGCAACACGAATTTGCAGAAACTGCCTCCGTTTCCTTCACTACACTGTCAAGGGCTTCACGGCACAACATGAATTACTGTGAAGCATCACTACAAGAAAAACCTCACGTATTATTCGCACCACCACTTTGCCACCAAAATTTCCGTGTTTCTGGTACAGGTTATATACGCAAAATACAGTATGCATGCATTCTGTGGCATAGGCATGCTAATTGTCTATTTTGACTCTAAAACAATACGAAAAAATGGAGACCGAAAAAGGATAGTCAGGGACCGAACGCTGACTATCAACATTGTGTTTATTTGTAAAAACACACAGATATATGCTTTTGCGAAAGAGGAGGGGAACGAGGCTCTTGGAAATATGTATGCAACTCTTTTTATTCAGAACATGAACAGCTCAATGGTACAGATAGTCAACATCTTTGTCGGTAAACGCTATTGGTGTTGAGTTGACACATGGTGACGCAACGCTATGCATGTTGAAGGCTTCATAAACCTCTCACGTTTCAGCTAGCATAAACCTCTTATGCTAGCTGAAAGTGATTCGCATCAGAGCCAATATTTCAGGTGTCTGTAGATTGGCTGCACTTAGAGCCAATATTTCGGGTGTCTGTAGATTGGCTGCTAGGACAGTTTTAGCAAACTGCGAGCATCACCACAGAGAGGCTAAGTCACTTTTTCTGCCTAGCCATATTCTCCTGTTTCATTTTTTTTTTCTTCTTTTTGCTCAAAACTCTTGCAGCGCAACCTCACAGTCCCATTTTCGGGTGCCTGTACCCCAGAGGCGCCCACTGATGGTCTCAGTGCTGGATCCGTTTTACTAATCCTGTAAGTCACGTTAATCTATGTATTTGTCATTTTGGGATAAATTATTTATGAGAACAAATGGACAAACATTCCAGAGAAAGTGTAAGGGATGTTTAGCAATTGTAATGTACATGTTAAGAAAGAGAAGGCGACATAAAGATAACTTGTCACCGGCAAGAACCGAACCTATGACCTTTGCATAATGCATCCTATGCTCTACCAACTGATCTACGACGGCGGTAATTCCTCCATCCACTTGATTAGTATGTGGATTTAAGCGTTATAGTGTCAATTCACATTGCCAATAGCCATTATGGTGAGTGTGGAAGAATCACTTTTGCTTAATGGCACTATATAGCAGGGAAATCTTATTACAAGCTGGCAGCTGTACTTTGGTCACACCGGTTTCAAAAAGCCCATGTGTTCTTGAGATATCAGCTTTTTGTGATCATTCAAGACAGGCATTACTTTTAGTGTATTGAAATGCATTAACTAGTTAATAGTAAGTTATTTACTTCAGCAAGCAAGGTATTCTTGTTTGTGAGGGTTTAATACTGTATAAAGCCTTGAGCTGGTGTCGCATTGCGAGTATAATCATCTCGTGAGGTATTTTGTTCACGGTCTTTATTGCTTACTATTTCAATGCTCCTTTGCTCATCATATGGCTGTTTTTGACACAAATACATTCAGATTTGCCCACAACCTGTTCCCATAAATTATGAAACAAACTCTGAGGAACCGTTGCCATTATCTTGCTGCTTCACACTACCAATCGTTCATAAAATTTCCTTAAGTATTTCACTAAAGAAAAGGGCAGTTGTCAACATAGGCATAGACCTGTGTTGCACTACATTTAGGAGACGGCTGGAGCACTGGTGTAGCTCAGGGGGGTGGGGAGCGAGTGCCCCTTTTGCAGTCCCCTGCTTATGCCCATGTTTGTCAACTGTCGACACTAAAAATTGCAGTTATCAGTCGTTAAAATAAGTTTCTGAAAGGTAGGTGTTGTAGCCGACACCTTTAGATGAAAACATTCGCAAGCTCCTTCATTTTGACCTCTGCCCCAGTTGTAAGTCAACAAAGCGGTGAGCACTTCATATTGTGCAGTTGTATTCACTCGTTTTATGTTTCATCAAAATGAACGTAAAACAAACTAGCCCTGCTGACAAACCTTACACATGATGCAGTTGCTTTGCTCCGTCAAGTGATGTCGCTGTGTATACCGCAGGTTCTTCATCGCTCTCCTGGTGTACCTGGTCGGCGGTATCCTGATCAACCACAACAACGGGGCCCGTGGCTGGGAGATGGTGCCCCACCACCAGTTCTGGAGCGAGCTGCCTGGACTCTGCGTGGTGTGTTTCTCGCTCGTTGAGGACTCCATCTGCATGGCCTGCCTTCCGCAGTCCGTCAGGGACTCCGCGCTAATCTAGGACTGAATGCTCAGAGACCCAAACATATTTTTAGGGGAAATTTGATATCTCGCTGGCACACAACCCTTTCGGGACCAAGCTAACAGGGGCCACAATAGTACAGCTGAGCCCCTTAATTAGAGACATTCACCAGGGAATGACTCTTATCTGTTATACGAAATGTCTCTTGTAAGCAGGGTAACACGTGTAAGTTTTATCAACCTGTATTTTACTGTAGGTGCACTGGTGTCTTTTATACCTACTACATAGGTGTCTGTTACAAAGGGTTCTTACTGTACATGCTTAGCACCGACAATGCGCAAGCAAACATTTACATGCATTGCGTCTAGTCCACAAGCATTTTCACTTCTTCTAAACTTCACTGGTCATTGAGTCCAGTATACATGTAACTACGTTGACCAGGGAGTTTAAGCCCAGCGCTATTCTTCAAGCTATGTATCGCTGCCACGAAGTAGTCATTGGATTGAGATGCTTGGGCTGAGAACGGCCTTTTTTCAGGTCACAAAAGACACCTGATTATTCACAAACATTGTAATGTTGGCTTGTTACGCTGCCTTGGAATATGGGCATTACATAATCAGAATGAGCACACAAGTTTAGCGGGGGAAACACACGCGTGCGGACTTCCTTCATTCTTGCTTTATTTGCACTGTACTAGCGTATGTCGTGGCATGTTCAACTGCTGGTTGCATTTATCGCACACTGAAAGCGTTAGGCACAACGTAGCTACACAGAATTCTCGTAAAGAGGAAGGATCTCCGACTACCGTAGCTTTACTGCGCAAATGTCTGCCTTTAATTCAAAGAATGCTTGTTGGACTGCTCATTTTATGGTCTGTAGACTGACCTCAGGGTCCTTTGTGATATTCATTCTGCCAAAGCTCTTTATCCGAACATACCTGCCAAAGAATGTTGGTAGGCTCTCGGTCTCAGCATAGGTGCTAGCGTTTATTCAGCCAGCTGCAATAGTGTTCAGATTTAATCTCGATATTTATCATTGTTTTCTGATGACACTCAAGATTTTATATACACTCACTTACCTCACTTCTTGCATTGATCTCACCACCTGTAGCTTTTTAAATATCTTAGATATATATTTTTAATACTTACCAGCCACAATTGGCTCCGAAAGCATGCTTTGAAAGTTCACAGAGGGTGTTCATACGGGCCCTCTAAAGGCGTAGCCTGTATTGTTTTACACTGTGGTTTAGCATTTTTTTTGTTCTATGCATGTCTAGTATGAAACTTATCTCAAGCTTTGTGCATCAGGTGACGCTTCGTTTTCGTGCGTGAATGTCTCATGCTTTTCTTGTCACTTTGCTACTTGTGGAACTAGTACGAATCTTTTATTTACTTGTGCCATAAGCTACTTAAGAAGCGCAATTTTTCCCGGAGCCATCTGTTCAAGGAAAAAAAAAAAACACCGTAGTACAAAGACAGACTCACTTCACTGATGTATGCAGCAATTGATCACATCTGTAGACATTCATGTTACTGTCATACGAAACAAGTAATCACTCTCCGCATTACAATGACTATCGTCCCCAGAAACTGGAGGAAAAATGCCAGTAGTTCGTACGTCATATCTGGCTCTGGCACTCCAATCTAACTACTATTATGTAAATTTTCTGGTATTTTTTCTCGTGTCTTTTGTTTCAAGCTAAGTTTTAGGACTGTTTTTTTTTTAACCCTTGAGTCTGGACATAGTACATCTTGGTGGTGATAATGCATGTAAATTTCCAAACAGTGTAATGGCATTCATGGGAATTTTCTGGGTGGCATTGACAGATTGGTAGCACGCAAAGTGCATTTCCTCTGTAATTTAATAACACAGCTATACCAGGTGTCAGACTGTTGCCTCTTTGTGGGGAAAACCAAGCTGTATGCTTGCTTGAAAGACATTTCTGCAGTTTTCACCAAGTAACACAAGTTACTCCCAAGGTGCACTTCAGATATCGGGCCAAGGTGATTACCTTGCGCAACGAAATGAACGGCAGCGAAGCTTGGTGATTACTAATGTGCTAGTGTCCTTTCTTAATGGCACTCGTTTTGCTATTGGCATTTTTTTAACACTGCCATCAGTCTATTTCCCGTAGGGCATTTATCGGTGTAGTTATGCAAGGGCTACAATGGCAAAGACTGCGATCCATCTAACCTTCACTTGTACAGTTTTTTTTTTTAAAGGCAGCTGTGTTGATCAGCAGCGACATTTACTATAGTTACTCATGCAGCTTGGATATCTTCATTTTTGTCGTCGCGCATATTTTCAAAGCCACCTACTCCTTCGCAAACTTCGCTTCTTGTGTGTTATCCAGCGTTAGTGAAGCTATGAGGTTCGGCCGCTACAGCTTATTGTCAGTCATGTTTGGTCACATTGGTTATATTTTGTGGTCGCAATCTCATAGAACGCTAGAGTATCAGAAAAGTGTATCCTGATCACTGAGAGACACATTTTCTCGGAAGTGTGTGCCCTGGTGCAGCGCCATCTGTCACATGAACTTTCACCTTTATGTACGCCCAACATAAAAAGTGAATTTATCGGCTGTTTTGATTTGTGATGTGGAGCATGGCCACTGGCCTTGCTAATTTCGTCTTCCAGGTCGTGGCAACATGTTAAGAAAGCAGCTTTTACCAACCATTCAGTGGCTAATTAACGTTTGATTGTGCATGGAAAGTCTTCGTCACTGTGTAACAGACAACTTTCTGGATAGAGGACAGATACCTTGAGGGTCGTTTTATATTGTCGCTCTTCGGTGAAAAAGTCTTTTAGAGCTTCTTTTTATAATTTGGTTTTCATAGAGCCATAAACTCTTCTATTTCAAATAATAAATGTTTTTTTTTTTTCTTATCCAAGTATAAAGCCAACCCATTCAAAGGATTTGTTCATGTTTAGGCTATTTACATTCGCTTAGGTTTCACCATAATGGGTCGCGTTAGCACATTTGTGTTCAGATAAGTATTGTAGGCAGAAATTAAGTGCATATTATGGCCACATGCTAGAGCTCAATTGCATTGTATTAATATATGCATATCACCTTTACCTGATTTCTATTACTGTCTGGCTATTGCTATACTGTCTAGTAATTAGCCCTTGGTGCTAGCATGTTTCATCAGTATAAAACATTTTCATGAGCTCACATGAGTGGCAGCTGTACAATATCGAACCAAGTGCTTTATAACATCATATCACAGTCATAGCACAGACTTTGTGGTAGCATTTCCTCCTGAGAAATTCCTCTGTTAAGGAAGTATTTGCTCTGTATACGAAACATTCATTACGTGGTCATATTGAGAAACATTATAGGTTTACATTATGCTAGATAATTAACTAATACCCGTGTTGCCTTTACTACCACTGAGGTTTATGTGTGCTGCACCTTCCCACATAATGTACCAGCATCATTTTTTCTTTGTTTGAAAAGATGTGGAATGTTTTGAGTCTTTCAAGGTGTTCTTAGTACCTCAATTCAACTTTTAAATTGTTCCCAGATTTTCTTTCATCTATTAATGCGAGTAGCAGTATTTACAATGTGTAATCATGTTATATTGCTTTTTTAAAATAAAATTTAAGAATGAAAGCTGGTATCACAGTGTCTTTCTTTTTGTGGGAAGCTGCAGAGACCGAAAATAAGCTAAGCCCTTTGCACTTTAAATGTAAGCATTCACTAAGATGTAGCATCAGAAAGCTTCGTTTACCGCAAATGTGTATTCTAAATTACTGTAAGAGTCTCACACTTCTATTTAAGTATACTATATCTTGGCAAGTGTTCTGTTGAGTTTGCGAGGTCCTAATAATGTCACCTTACTGCGAGCTGGCAGCTGACCACTGACCAATACTCCCTTGTTTAAATTACTTGGATGTTTTTCCATGGCCTGTAGGCTACTACTGCAATCGGATGGCTGCAACTACTGCAGAGTGGCAAATTTTGATTGGATGATAGCTGGCAAGATTCTCCTGTAGCAGAGTGACTATGTTGTGAAGTTTCCCTTTTCATTCTAATGTTATTAGCTTCCACACTAAGAAAAGCCCATTCCGCTTTTTCCGCCCATTCCAACGAAGTCAGGACTGACCTATTGTTTTTACAAAAAGCTCTGGTATTCCCACGAACGAAATTGTGCCAGCTGTCTCTGATGTTTTTCACAATTAATAAACTGCTGACTGAAATCTTTGTGCCGTATGTCAGTCATACACATTTAAAATTTTCTGTTATCCTAATCTTTGAGTAGTCATGCATTGACACTGTGGTAAAAGCTTCAGTATAAAAGGCTTGCCTTTTACCATAAAAACAGCTTCAGGTATTTACATTTTATACTAAACAGCTGTATCTTGAGCCTTTTTACTATATATTAATTTTATTTTAGAGGAATGGATGGGATTTATTTGTTAATGTAGTTTAAGATGAGAGTTACTACCCCCCTACCCTCAGAATTTACAGCACTGTATGCATGTGGTGCATAAACAGGTAGATGGGGGAGTGAAGCACATGCACATACAAACTTTCCCCCTAGAAAATACATATTTTCTGTGCCTGTGCTCCTTGCACATATACTGGCATATCATGCATGCTAAAAAAAAAACTATAAACAGTAGCAAAGTTACTGGAACTCTTCATGGCAGCGCCAGTATGTCTTGTACCTTCAAACTATGGCAAAAGAAACTAACCAGTTTCTTTTGATGATGGAATAGTTTGTATGGAAATCATGGAGTTCATATGACGTTTTGATGGAATAGTTTGTACGAAAGAAACTAACCAGTTTCTTCTGATGCAGACTTGAAATGCTGAGCTCATGGCTTTTCTGATGTTCTTTCCAATCTTGGCTGCAGGATGGCTGTGTGTTTTTTGTCAAGTACATCACCTGCCAAGGTGGCCCGGTGAACTACGGTTTGACTGGAGGAGGCGGGGGACCGAGGAGCTATGACAACATCTGAGCATCTGCTCACTCCATTTGAGAAGACAAAGGAAGGAAATCATTCAAACAGATTGTCCGTGCACAGGTGTAGGGGGTGTCAGGTGATACCAACTTGTGTTCCCCAGTGCGATGATGGTCATGGTTGCGAGACGTCCAGTCCACACACCTCTGCAGGCTCACCCGTGATATTGTTTGTGCCTTGTTTTTTCAATCCAAGCACCACGCACCAACTCATCTCGCAGCGTACGTACGAATTCACACACAAATATAGCGTGTGAACTGAGAAACCTTGTTCGATGGCGCAATGTGCATGTTTATAGAGTTCTTCGGCATTGCATGGAGCACTGGAATAATGTTACATTATTTAATCAAATATATTTTAGTGAATCTCACCTATGTGGCCCTGTGAAATTAAGTGCCTTGCCACACGTAGATTTCTTCTTTTTAATACACAAGTATTTGCGGTAGTATACACAGTAGCATTTTGTATAATTGCATTTTTGATAGACTCGTTTTTGTAAGCATCCTCGTGATGAATTCAAGTTGTGCAATACTGTTTGTTGTTGTTGTGTTTGCTTGTGCATGCATATACTGTTTTTTTATACAATTGTTTTGGTGTGTGGTAACTGCAATGCTTGGCTGCACGGGATTCTCGGAAGACGGTCCATCAAGTAACTCTGATGCAGTCAAGCTGGTTCCTAGATCTTGTCAAGCTGTGTGCCATCCGGTGTAGTGTTATTTGGTAGTGACAAGAAATTAAAAAAAATTGTTGCGTTACTTAAACTGCAATTTTTTGTACAAATCACCTTTTGGTGTTCCATAGTTACAGCATGGTGCGTCCATGTCAAGTGAATAACAGCGTGAGAAAAATGAGCTAATGCACATTATTTACAAGACATTTAAAAATAAAAGTTAAATTTGTGATTCTCTTATTGTCTTAAAGCATTATATTCAAAAGCTGCGATTGCACTTCAAAGATCAGTGTTGATATCGCTGCCAGTAGTGATGTATTGAACGAGTATCTACGGTAAGTTTTAGAGTTATTGCCCAAGTGCATTGAAATTCGAATTTGCATAGTGTTCCGACTGGTAAACATGGGGTCATGTGCACCCTGAAAAACGGATCTCACTCGAGCGCAAACGCTTGCTGTCTGAATGCTGGCATTTTAACAGGCCACCGCATTTTTAGAATCTTCAAGACCAACTATCTTTGCGTGGGAGAACGTGCAATGCATGAAAATCTTTTTGCGCCGTTCGATGGCACTTCCTGCTTATGTATGTACAAGCAGTAAAGCCTACCAGAAAGTAACGTCGCCGGCGCCGCCATATGCGTGCGTATTCACACCGAAGGCGAGGCGGCCGAAAGCGGCAAAACTGAAAGCGGGAAAAAAACCTCCTCTCCAGGCGGCATAAGCGGGCGGAAAAGAAGGCGGTCGCTCCCGGAGCAATTTTTCGCCGGCCGCTGAGGCTCGCCGCTTAGCGGCAGCCAATCAGAACGCCACGCGGCGGAGGCGCGGTGGTGCACGTTTGGTGCATGTTTGGTGCATGTTTGGTGCGCGAGATGCCCGTCTCCGCGGCCAGCCGATGGATGGCGTGTGGTCTAAACAGGTGCGTACACTCTTCGCTTCGAATAGCCCGCTTTGCCGTGCTGCCTTCGGTCTGAATAATCCTCGAGCCAACGTCGAGTGGCGCCACTGCTCTTATCCGAACTGGGAATGGCCGCGGCCTTCCTTTATGAGGTCCTTCTATTTCGCGTGCTCCTTTCGCCACAACACTGCCACTGCGGCTTTCGAGTTTGAATCTGTGGTGCGTCACATTATTATAGCAGCTGAATGAGCAGCGCATTCGCGCCCGTGCCCTTGCCGCTGCCTAATTGACCCGGCGACGAACCGCCTTCGCCGGCGGGGTCTATCCTTCGTAACGCGTGGCTCGGCCGTGCGTCTAAACTTTAGCTTATTTCCTTAAGCGGGGAGGGTTTTGATGTATTACCGCAGCACATAATCGCCGTAGCGCCAAGTTGCTTCCTACGTTTTTCTGCCCCTGAAAAGGTGATCTCTCCTAATTTTCTGCAAATAAAGTTCAAGTCACTGCCTTTCAAGTGTGAGCATACAGCGCTCAGAAAGCATCCTTCGCACTTGGACTTTGTGCGGAAAGCGACGGCGACAGAGGAAGCTTGCCTGGAATGCCAGTTTTACCAAAACACGTTGCGGGCCTAGTTCGTGATACATAATTAATATAATGTAGCGCTGCACTTACCGAGGACAGGACAGAGAAGAACATGCACATACCCGCCTATGGCAGCACTTGCAGAAACTGAACCGCGGTTTGATAAAATAAGAATCCTAAGCGGAAGTGAAGCCACATTAACTCAAAGACTGCCAGAAGCATTTTTCATTTTACCTAGAATAGTAATAAATAATAAACTAATAAAACTGGTCCAATACAACAATTGGAAGGTAGGTTCGTAGATTTCTCGAGGCTATCTAGTTCGGCAGGCTTGCTCGCAAGCGCAAACTTAAAACCTCCTTTGCAACGCATAATTATCTCGTGACTAAAACTAATTTATCGATTATATCATGGTCCCTTCCGCGTATCATGTTCCCATTACATGGGAGACTCGCCTAACACTCGGTGCGACTTAACCATTCTAAAACAATCGACCAACCTCCTAGCTATGCTAATGCTCATGGTTTATTTTTTTTTTCCCTGAGCTATTCCCCACTGGGACAGATTAGGCAATAATATTGTGTGTTGTAACACTAGTCAGTCATTCATGAACTAAGTATAGTGTGCCCGATTTGAATTATAAGTTGTTGACAGCGTATCTATTTACTTGTTATATAGTGTATGCATTTTGTTTTCATTGTTTTTGTATATTTTCTTATTCCCATTCCTGCATGGACCGTGAACGGCCTGTATGTTCAAATAAAAAAATAACAGCCTATCTACGGGCTGAATGATGGTGAGTGGGGCGAAGCGTCCGTACGTCTGTGCATCTGTCCGCCCGGACGGACAAGCGGAAGCATGAACGAACCAATGGAGCACGAACGAACAGATCGACGCTTCGCCCCACTCATCATCATTCACTCCGTGGATATGCTGTGAAAACCGCTAACGCTATTATTCCCTAGGATTGACATATACCCACAACGCCATCTATTGAGCAACTCATAAACTAGAGGTGGCTACTTACTATTAGTCTACTACAACTTCTACTACTACAGAGGATGATGATGATGAAAAACATTTATTGTAAAAGAGAGAGGTACGGGGCCAAAGCATGACCCTGCTACATGGTCGGCGTCCTTAGTCCGGGACACCGCATGACGAGGCCCCTACTCGCGCCCGTCTCACCAGAGCCCGTTGAGACTCTAGTGATGAGCTGTCGAGGAGGGCAGTCTCCCGTGCCTCTCGGGAAGGGGTAGGGGAAGGGGGTAGGTGGGGATTTTTCGGACATGCCCATACCATGTGGAAGATATCACACGTCTCCCCACAGTGTGGGCACCGCCCATCTGTGTTCGCATCGAAATGCTTTAGGATTGCAGGACAGAGTAGAGTACCTGTCTACAGGCGCCTTAGAGTTCGCTCTTCCGCCTTACTCAGCCCCTTTGCAGGAGCCGGGTAAAGGCGGTGAGTGTCACGATAATAGGTGAGAATTTCTTTGAACCGCAGAAGCGGTGTATTGGCCTCCGAGTCATAAGAGCCAAGGTGAGGAGCCCGGTGGGTAAGCGCTCGGGCGGCCGCGTCAGCGGCCTCATTACCTCGTAGGCCCTGATGGCCAGGAGCCCATACGATGCGTTTCGGGGCTGGATCAGCGAGAGCCCGTTTTAGAATTTGGCTGGCTAGGGGGGATATCTCTCCTACCAAGTAATGAGTACATGCTTTCCTGGAGTCCGTGATGATAACTTTCGAGTTGGGGTCCGCAGCAGCAAGCGCTATCGCGGCTTCCTCAGCGCGCTCTGGATTTTGTGCTCGGAACGAGAGCCCATTGACATGCTTTTCCCGGTGAACTACAGAGGCCGTGTAAAATCCCGTGGGCGAAGGCCCTGCTATATCTACGTAGAATACACCAGGTCGGGAGCCGTGTTGCTTCTCAAGCGTCCGAGCCCGCGCCTGTCTTCTGCTTTCGTGCGTGTGCTTATCCATGTTACTGGGGAGTGGAGCGACCGAGAGCATATGCCGCCACAGTTCCGGAATACGCTCCGCCTCCTCTGCAGTGCAAGTGTGCTGTATATGTAAGCGGTTTAGCAGGCGGCGCCCGGGAGCCGTCTGCACGAGCCGCGTATACTGATTCATAAGGTGGGCCTCCCGCAACTCCTGGTAGGAGTTGAGCACACCTAACGCCCTCAGTTTGGCGTTGGAAGTGGCCACCGGGAGATCCAGAGCTCGTTTAGTAGCCTTACGAATGATGGCATCTATTCTTTCGTCTTCTTGCTTGTTAGTGCGAAGGTATAGGACGGCGTAAAGGATTCGGCTAGTCACGAAGGCATGTGCGAGCCGAAGCGCGTCTCTGCCCCGCAGACCACCCCGCTTGTTGGAAACGCGGTGGATCATGCGCCCTACCTGTTCGCCTATTCTCTTGAGTTTCGCTATAGTGAAGTCCGGTCTGAGTCTGTGGTGAATGAACAGGCCCAGAATTCGGAGCTCCTCCACCTCTCTGATGGGAACCCCAGACAGGGAGATGTGTATGGCTGACTTATCTCTTGGATTCGTTCTAACGTGCAGAAGCTCTGATTTGTTTGGAGCACATTGGAGTCCACAATCGTTGGCATACGCCTCGACTATGGATGCGGCCTGCTGAAGGCGTTCCTGCATTTCACCAAGGCTCCCTTCAGTGGTCCAGATTGTAATATCGTCGGCATATACTGCGTGTTGTGTGCCTTCCACCCTGGCCAATTCGCTTGAAAGGCGCATCATAGCAATGTTGAAAAGAAGTGGTGATAACACTGCTCCCTGTGGGGTTCCCCGTGTTCCCATAATGTACGGGCCATATTCCTCGTCCTCGATCCGAAGAAGTGCCTGGCGTTTAGAGAGAAAATCTCTGACATATGTAAATGCCTTAGCCCCGCAATCAGTGGAGCTCAAGTTAGCCAGGATGCTGCTGTGTTTAACATTGTCGAAAGCCCCCTTCAGATCAAGGGCGAGGATGGCTTTATCATTGTGTTGCATACTTATGGGCTGTATGACGGCCCTATGGAGCAGGAGAAGGACGTCCTGTGCAGACATGTGTGGGCGAAACCCAAACATGGTGTCTGCAAAGAAGCCCTTGCCCTCAAGGTATGGGGAGAGGCGATCCCGTACCATCGTCTCCATAAGCTTGCCCGCGCACGAAGTCAGTGATATGGGCCTCAGATTTTCCGTATTCACGGCCTTGCCTGCTTTGGGGTGGAGTATATTGGGCCCTTCATGAAGCACTCGCGGCCGTTTTGCTAGCCCCACATATAACAAATTCGGTGTTATGCGACGTCAATGCATTACGAAGGCATATGACTGGTGCAAACATGATAATCATGACAGTTACCACGCTCATAGAGTGCTGGCAACCGTTTCGCTAGATCAACATATACTAAATTTGGCATCACGTGACGTGAATAGAGGACGAAAGTAAATGAAACATTCAAACAGGATAAGCATGACACGGAAGTCATGTACGGCATAATTTACCTCCACCTCGTAACGTTGTGGTGATTTTAAAGTGGCATATCAACATTTCTCATTCGTGCTTCGCATATCATCGATTCCTACTGTACGTGGGATCTGCCAATTTTCTACACACATTGGCAGTGCTACTGCACGTTGTGCATGGCGCCCACGGGACGGCTTCTTGCTCTCCTATAGTAGAGTAACAGGTACTCTAAATCGTTAAAAACTTTTTCCAAACACACAAGTTGTTTACATTGCTGGATGTGCATATTGCATGCACGGGAATACTTTTGTTTAGACATGGCGCCATGGACCATCCTCTAGCAGACTCGACCGGGCTCATATTCCACATGCTTTAGAGACGTTTGTCTCCGACTTGCGTGTTCCACTTATCCCACCTTCACCTGTGTACATCTCTGACCAACGTCCGATTCTCTTAAAACTAAATATTCCATTTTCTTTTTCGGAGAAACCGTGGCGTCTTGATGTTCGCGTCCTCCAGGACACGTGCTATCGGTCAAACTTGTCCTGTGCAATACGGGTGTCACTCGCTGCGTCAGATTCATTTGATTGGGGTGCGCTTAAAACGCAGTGGCGCCTGCACTGCTCATTTGAAAGGCGTTCACTTCGTCGTCGCGTTTCTGAGGAACTGGCCGATACTGCGGCGAAGTTACGCACCGCCTTGCGTGCCGAAACGCCATCTCCCCTAAGCTTGGCAACATGAATTACGTGACCGCTTCCACCGTTTGGTTGCCACCTCGTCTCTGGCGGTAGCTGCATGGCATTGTAGGCACAACCCTTGTGCCCACCCTGAGGTGCTACGCTATGCCAGGCAATCGTGTTTTGGGCAGTCACAATCACCTGTTTTTACGAACACGCAGGCACCACCTATACAACCGCTTCTTACGCGTGATTCATCTCTTTTTCTGGCGCATTTTGAAGGGATGTCATGTTCGGCCATGCGAACAAACTGCGATATAATACCGCCTATGCTTAGAGGTTTGCCTCGCGTTCCTCAACAAGCTGCTGATTCTCTGCACGTCCCTCAATCACTCGAAGAGGTAAAGGCAGCTCTCCAATCTATGAAACGGGGGACAGCCCCTGAGCCAGACGGTTTTCTAGTCGAATTTTACTTGTCATTTTGGAATGAGCTTGGTACTGCCTTAACCTCGGTTATCCGGTGATGTTTCGAGGATGGTTCCTTTCCATCAAGTTTTCGAGACGGACGCACATGTGCTTATTCTAAAAGGTGATGCTTCCTCTGTTAATCCTGAAGATTGGAGACCTATCACGCTTCTTAACGTTGAATATAAGATATTCACGACGGTGATCGTTCAACGTTTGAGGGCTCCGTTGAACACCCTGGTGGGTTATCACCCGGCTTCATCTATGCCTGGACGAGAAATGTACAGCTTGTCCTTTACCACCCGTGATATCATAGCCTATATGTCGCGATCTGCTCGTGGTCTCCTTGTGTCTTTGGACCAAGAGAAACCACTTGACCTGCTAGAGCCCGCGTACTTCTTTAACATGCTCACAGCCGTAATTTTCCTGGTACTTTTGTGGAATGAATTAGACATTCCTACTCCGGTATAAAAAGCACACTAGTTCTAGAAGGTGAAGAGAGTGCTGCCTTTTGTATTACACGTGGGGTGTGTCAGAGATGCCCATTGTCTGCTGTTCTATTTGTCCTCGGCCTTGAGCCATTTTTGTATGCTCTAGAAGCGTATTCGCATGTCCCGGATGTTGCGTTTCCGGGCAGCAGTGCCATGAAAGTCACAGCTTCTGCTGACGACATAACCCTCTACCTTTAAGATTAAGATAGTCTTTCACATAGCCTGCGTTTATTTTTTCAGCATGGTGACATTTTATGTGCCGCACTAAACTTCTCTAAATCACGGTATTTGTTCATCGGCTGTCCACACTCCTGACGTAGCTCCACATCTCTTCTTCAGCCGGCTGCGTTTCTTCGCATTTTAGGAATTCTATACTACCACTACGGCGTTTGTAACTCCGTTTGGTCAAACGCCCTCGATAAAGTAAAACAAAAATATGGCAGCATATCCACGGAGTGAATGATGGAGAGTGGGGCGAAGTATCCGTCCGTCCATTCGTGCTTGCTTCCGTCCGTCCATGCGTCCGTCTGTGTGACCGTCCATGCGTCCATCGACCCGTCCATCCGTGCGTATGTTGATGTCTCTGTTCATGCGTCCGCACGTCCGTCCGTGCGTCCGTCCCTGCGTTCGTCCATGCATCCGCCCCTGCGTCCGTCCATGCGTCCATCTGTCCGTGCAGTCATCCATGCGTCCGTCCATGCATCTGTCTGTGTGTCCGTTCGTCCATCTAGTCAACACTCCAAGTACCACCATCTGGCATGTTTTCATTATATATTCCACATATAGAACCACCGCCATCCAGCGGACATTCCGAGGACTAAACGAGAGGTGGCACACGCACACTTTCTTAGGGCTTGCCCTTCGTGTATACTTCCCACTTTTAACCACCTCGAGTTTATGGTATGTACTAGTTCACTGTATTCATGGCACTGTGGCCCAACGCTCGCTAAACCTTTCTCAAACCAAGGAGGTTACGCCAAGCGAGTATAACGTAGCAACCTTTTCTTGTCAGATAGTGCTCAATGTACATGCCAATGGCTGCTAATGGGGAATGAGAGACAGGAGAATTTGGCTTTTAGTTAACGCGCACGCTGCGAATGTTTTATTGTTCAAAAATCTCACGCTAGCTCAAATCTAAAAGATGAACATCCTTCTTCGGACAGCTGTGAAGGAGGCTCTCGGCTTGTCTCCACACGTATTTACACAACGCCTCCTTCAACTTCGTGTCCATAACACCATAACCGAACTCATCGAGGCCCAGCCTAACAGTCGGCTCCAACGGCTCAGGCAGACCCGTCAGGGTTGCGCTATCGTGTCTCGTCTTTGCTACCAGATTCCTAAAAAACCCTCACAAGTACCGCGACATAAACTAGCTTCTACTGTCCGCGCACTCATCAAAGTGCCTCCGATTCCACGCAATATGAATCCCTCCCGCCACGCCGGTCGTCGACGTGCCCGAGTTCAGGCTATGACACGCGTCTTAGGTGATGGTACCAGAGACTTACAAGTCCTTTACACTGATGTGGCACGCTACCGAGAGAAATCAGCCATGTGTTTAGCCGTGACAGACGACGCAGACGCTCTTGTGCCGTCTGCCACACTTCGCACTACAGACAGTGTTCTGACAGAGGAGGGAGCTCTCGCTCTGGCAATTGTTCACGCTACGACACTGTCACATGAGTCCCCTGTCGCTATTGTAACAGATTCACAAGCTGCTCGCCGCGCTTTCACTCAAGGACTTTTGGCTGCACATACACACAATATCTTCTCCTCTGTGTCACCGTCCGCATTTCATCCTGTGCGTATCGTCTGGACTCCTGGACACGCCTCTCTCCATGGTAATGAACGCGTTCATGCGGTGGCCCGAGAGCTGACCGGCCGGGCACCATTGGAAGAGCTGTCCAACCCAGACGACGCATCGACAAAGCCACTGATCTACAACGCTACGCTGGAGTACTACCGACAGATCCATTACACGTATCCTCCCCCTACAGAGGAGGGAACGACCCATGACATAAGGAGCTTCGCCCCAAAGAAATCACACAGAAAGGCGACAGGTGCGTCAGCACCATCTGTATCATCGCAAGCCAGTGAGCTTGAGGTACTAAACAAATTGCGATAACTTATTGCACAAATCCCACCCTATACTTGTTGCGTGCAGGCTTGCCGACGCAGCCACGACTACGAGGTTGACGTGGCGCAGAGGTGGTCACGTACCACGACAGGAAGGCAAGCATGTACAGACCCACAGCTTCAAAAACTTGGCCCCTAAAAAAAATGACGCAGTGCCAGTTCTGTCATGTTCATGTATTTTCTGTCCTCGTCAAGTGTAGCGCGACCGTATTTTAATTGTGGATTGCCGATTCTTACAAAAAAAAAAGTCACAGATTTGCTGTGAAGGCGAAGCCATCAACGCGATAGCATCAAATTGGAAGGTCACGCGCAGAATGGCAAGCAAGTAGAAACGTGCCCCGTGTTTCTCACGCACAAATGACGCCCGAAACCTATTCACAGGTACCGACGAACGCGAATGAGGGTCTTTGTTGTTACTTTGCTGTGTCCGAAAAGCGCGCCCTTTTCGCAAACGGACGCTGTGCAACGATTGCAGTGACCTTTGTGCGCCCCGTAACTGCGAGAAAATCGTTCCAGTGCAAGCTCCACGCCAGCTGAGACATCCTCCCCACCGCGGAGATAAAGGCGCGCGAGATATCATCCACTTCCCTCCTCTCCGCGGGCCAAAGTACGTGTGAGAGATGAGAGCCGCCGTGAGCTCATTGCGCCATCTCGCTGATAATGCTGGAAATACGATACCCCCCGATTTGCCCGCCAACAGTGGTAAGTGGTAGATGTAAATAGCTTGTCATTTGCACGTTTAAGGCGGTTGTCCTCGGTGCCTTAGTGGCTAACGCTTCGTATTCACGACGCGCAGGTCCGAAGTTCGATTCCACGCGCCGGAGTCTTTTAAAGACGATAGTCTTGGGGACCTTCGACGCAGATGTTTCGTCTTTCTGTCTGTATATTTGTCTGTTTGTCCGCTTTTACCAATACCCTCAACGGCACTAACAGATACTTCGAACGGCCAACACTATCCGCAGCGCCCACCAATATTGATCAAGATTTAGCGTTGATACTTGTGCGATTGTCAATGAAAAGGCAATTATTGCGCATATCTGAGGCACTATAACAACACGTCAGTATTCTGTATGTGTGTCTTTTTAGTAGAAAACGCATACGTAAGTAATTATAAGGACCGTAGCGCTTATAACGCTGCGTTGACGATGTAACGCTTGCACGAAAAGGCAAGTGTTTCCCACGCTTTGTTAAACGGCACGATGGTGGCACCTACCCGTCGCCTTGCATTCTACACCTTATCGCCTCCGAGACAGACGCGCACGCTGCGCGCTTTGTTTTCCAAGATAACTGCCAGATAGCGCTCGTGACGTGACTTGTGCTCGTTCGCCTCCGCTGCACGCTCGAGGCACTCTAACGCAGCGCCTCCAGAATACCATTCACTGATTTTCTTGCGCAGAACATAAAATAAACGTTTTGTTCACTCCCTCCAGGCGCAAGATTATTGTCTTTCGACGACATTATAGTGTAACATGCAGATACGTGGCCATTTTTTGCTGGATTTTTTTCTTTTTGTTTTCATATATATAGATACGTATACATATACGGTGCATGACATCGACGCCGGCGGTGAAATCCAGCCGAGAGTGTTCATATAATTCCTATCGCAATAAAATTATGAAATCATCTCGACGCGATACTACACCGCGTTTTTTTTTTTCGTTTTCTTTTTCATACGAGTCTGCCAAGTCGCGAAAATTGAAACAGAGACCCCTTGCTCGATCTTGCATCATGTTTCGTGACAGAAAGCGATTAACCATGCAAGGCTGAAAAAAAAAATGCTAATAAGAGAGTAGCTTCAACATTATTTTGACTTCTAATTTTCAAATTCTAATCTGTAAATGGCACTGTTCTTGACCCATTTTTACCACGCCACTCGAGGCACCCTATCCTAGCACGGTCGTTCAGGTTGCTTGGTTGGTTCCTCAGCATCTTGGCGCAATCCATTCCGATGGATAGGTTTAGGTTGGTTGGTTCGCTCAATGTCCAGGCACATCCCATCGTGGGGGGTCAGCCATGGGAAGGTGAAGCAGAAGAAGTACAAGCCTCGTGCTGCTGCACGCGCTTCTGTGCTTCTGTGACCAGCAGGTGAGCGGCCGATTTGAGAACCGTCCAGCACAGATCCGCGTCTGCTACGACATCGTCAACCGTACATAAGGTATCCCTATTCTCGCAAGTTCCCACGCGTAAGAAAATACTGGTTCTGTGACGTCATCACGATATGCTGCTACGTACTATGTTACAGCTCACTATATTAGCCACATGCATAGACTAAATCGTTCTTTCTGTGGCTGTCATTTAAGAAAATATCGAGAGCATCACGTCATGGTGCCAGCCTTGACAACGGAATTCTTCGTTAGCAGCCACCGTGTCTCCTTAGCTAGAGTGCCTAGAATATTTCTCCTAGTGTCGTGAACGGGCCGGCCGAGGGGAAATGGTATGCGATACAGCCGCCAGGTGGCAGTACCGCTCTCTGGCGCGCTGCTTTTTCGGCAAGCTGGGGAGGCAGCAAGCCGGAGCAGACGCTTTGCGTTGAAATTGCAGTGGCGGTTTCATGGCTTAGCACGCGATTGCCTTGTTATCCTGCGTTTTCCATGCAGACTGTAAATAAAGCGTGTGAATTTGAACGAAATGTATGCGAGCTCTCTGCCTTGTTGAGATTTTGTGTCCTCCTGCCGTGCCACCTCTTCATAGATTGGCCGCTCGCGCGTTACCAATGCTACTTTTTAAATTGCGGTAATTAAGGGGTGGCCGACCGGGGGCTCCCAGTGGTACGACTGTTCAACACAAAAAATCACATATTTCTCTCCTCATCCGCGACCACCATTCCCTCCCGTAGGCTGCTGTCGCGACTTTGTTGTCATGGGCAGAATCGCAGGCACTGTACAAACCCTCTTCTCGCAACTTTTTATATATACAATGTATTATGGACACTTACTTTCTCTGCACTCGGTGGCAGACCTGGACGCACCCGCGTACAAGGGTCATTATCTCTTCTATTGGCCCTTCACGCCTCGAAGTAATCAGAAAAATAAATAATGCCAAAGCAATGACAGTGCGCCAGACGAAACCACTGGCGAACAGGACCCCCTGCGAATGAGTTACCAGCAGTAAGGAAAAACAAACCAATACAAAATGTCAATTTACAATATCAACATTTATTGCAGAAGTCAGTGTCAAGAATTTATTTACATCTTTCACATTGGCAGCTCCGAACTCCTAACAGATTCACAATGCCAGATTTCTTAATTACAAAAGCCACTGTACCAGGAACTTATTTACATTTTTTTACATGAACAGCACTGAACACCTTACTGACACCGCCGGATTTTCAAGAGCTTTTGCTTCTCTCGCTTAGAGGACAGGCTCTTATTTGTTGCTTTCGTGAAGAAGTGCAGTCTGGTGAGTGCGTAAAACTTAATAATCGCTGTAGTGAGCTTACGACCGTGTTCAATGCAGCCAACTTTTTCAAGTTCATGACCCTGAAGAAAAAGCAAGAAGCTAACCAAGCTTTCGGCATGAAGCTTGTTCCGGCTGAAAAACACAGTGAAAGCATTTTCAAGCTTTGTGATGAGATTTTCAAGAGCGTCTGATGGGTAGAGCAGGCCCCCATGGTTGAACTGATTCGTCAGCGTGGCATTGCAGTTTGATTCTGCTTGCAGAGGCATAATGCAGAGACAAGATGCAAGCAGATCGTCGGCCCTTTTCAGCGAAGCGAGTGCGTCAGTTTCGGTGCTGACATAGTGCCCTTCCACATTTATGCCGCGGCAGTAAGTACTGCAAAGGTACCCATCTGCAGCACCTACTTCCTTGCTTGACGAAAACACTACGTGTTTCAACACGCACACGTCACCCGGCACTGTATTGTAGTGCCATGCGAAGCACAATGCTTCTGGCTTACTGGGCAAGCAAATTTTGCTGCAAAATGCCGACGGCGACGTTATGCTGTGAAACGGGTGCGGCGCCTGTGCTGTTTCCTCGCCAGCGGCAGCATCGTCACAGGCCTGGGAAGTCGTGGGTTCATTCGGCGCTTTACGCTTAGCAGGCGGAGCTGTGCAGTCAGCAATATTCCTCTCTTTTCTTTTTCGAGGCACTGGTTTAGTCAGGTAAGCGGGGCCATCCGGGAAAATGGTAGGAACGGCGTCCGGCGTTAGCGATGGTCGTTCACGGTCGAATTAGACGTCCTCGCCGTTGATGACATGCTTGAAAGTTCTTTGGATGTAGCGATCATCAAAATGACGAGAACACACTACACAATTTTCGTCTAGAACTTTGTCACCTCTTTTGATGTTTCGCGCCCATTCTTGAAGACGAACAGGGTCTGCCGGAGCCCTGAACAGAGACACCTTCTCCTTGAAAGACTTGTACCCGCCTTTGCAGAAAGGCACAAAGCACGTTCTTCCCTTCTTTTCAGGCATAGTCACACACAATCGCTGCACGAGAATTCACGGCACATATTCGAAACGTAGCGAGAACACGCTTCACCACACAGACAAGTCGCCACCCGACACAACGTTGAAAGGCCCGGCCGGCACGCAACCTGACGCGCCAGTTGCAAGAAGCGCCTCCTAACGCTGAACCCAAATCAATTTCCCAGTCGCCGATGGGGAAGGCGCCTGTTCATGACACTAGGAGAATATTCTAGGCACTCTACCTTAGCTCTCGTCCAAGCATTATCGGTCAAACACGTGACGTCAGAGCGTACTGGACGAGAATGCCTGTTCCGCTGCGCTGAATTTCACTTGCGTTGCGGGCACGCTCTGACGTGTTCTCCACGTGCGTGGGCGACATTGTCTCATTTTCAGAGTGAGAGGGATGTCTAAGACATCTCTCTCAATGTCATCTATCGCGTCGCAATCATGTTGAGCCACCGGAGCCCAACTGTGGCAGGCGTGATGTCACGCCACCTGGTCTGTTGCGCAGAGATGTAGCAGCTGCGCTCGCTCAGAGTTTTGCCACTGTACCACGCAATAAGGCGAACCTTTAGTGAAACAATGGAGGCATACTCTTCGGAAAACTGAGCTAAACGTCCCTTTCGCTCGTATTGACTATAGGTTCATAAAAGTTCAACCTTGCTGCATTTTTTATTCAGTGCAGCGTTGTGCCATTCTCTCTCCTAATTTATCCTTCACCTTGTAGCGGCCGGAAATGTCGGCTGCCGGAGGCAGCGAGAAAGGAGACGTGAAGCAGGTTTGGAGTTGCAGGGCAAGACTGTTTATTTCCACTCCGTGGGAGTGACGAGAGCTCCCCTCGACGAGGGAGAGAATGAGGCACCCCCGCGTTCTTCTACAAGAAAGAGGAAAAGGGGGCCACCGAGCGAGCAGCCGTAGCATGCCGCCGGTCTAATCCCCGGAGCCGGCCCCGACAACACGTTGTTCCCCGAACACGGAGGAGGAGGAGCTGGCGCCGCGAGTAGGCGCGCTGTCGACGGCCGGCTGCAGACGGGATAGGAAAGAATGCGGTGGTGCTTAGCAGCTTCCGCTACAAAGGCTCCCCCCCTAGATTGCGGAGCTTTTAAAGAAGGACAGCAGTTACGGGCTGAATAGTGAAAGGTCACAGTCCAATGGTTAGCACTGAAATCGTACGTGAGAGGCTGCTTGAATGGAAACTTCAATATGAGCAGGCTTGGCGCGGTCAACGGCGACGACTTCTCGTTTCCCCCGCACGTCGATTGCGATGGTTTTGTTAGTACGTCCCAAAACTTTGAATGGGCCATCGTACGGCGGAGTAAGGGGCGGCTTCGTTGCGTCGTGTCGCACGAACACATGGGTAGCAGAGTCCATGTCAGGAAAAGTGAAAACTTTCCTGTTGCGGGCGATGCGAGGTGCTGTTGGCCTGAGTTGCGCGAGCCATGCGCGCAGCTTCTCGATGTGATCGGAGGCTGTTGGGGCGGAAGGTGTCTGGTCGGAGAAGAATTCTCCCGGGAGGCGCACTGTTGAGCCGTAGACCATTTCCGCTGCGCTGAAGCCGAGGTCTTCCTTCACCGTTGAGCGTAGGCCAAGAAGAACGAGCGGGAGCTTCTGCACCCAGTGCTGGCGGTCGAGTTTCGCTGCCAGTGCGGCTTTGAGTTGCCGGTGGAAGCGCTCAACCATTCCGTTGCTGGCGGGGTGGTAGGCGGTTGTATGCTGCAGCTTCGTGCCGAGGAGCGTTGAAAGTGCGGAAAGAGGTTGCTCTGGAATTGCCGTCCCCGGTCAGTTGTTATGCGGGCGGGGCAGCCAAAGCGGGACACCCATGTTTGAATGAAGGCCTGCGCGACGGTCTCAGCTGATATGTCCGAAATTGGTATAGCTTCGGGCCACCGGCTGTACTTGTCGATGCATGTGAGCAGGTACCTAAATCCTTGGCAGGGCGGTAGTGGTCCCACGAGGTCAAGGTGAACGTGGTCAAACCGCGACTCAGGAGTCCGAAATTCCTGTAGTGCAGCCCGATTGTGGCGAGTCACTTTCACTTGCTGACACGTTTCACATGTCCGAGCCCATCGTCGCACGTCCGCGTTGACTCCGGGCCAAACGAAGCGTTGCGTTATCAGCCGCTGGGTGGCACGGACACCTGGGTGGCTGATGGAGTGGAAAGTGTTGAATACCACTCGGCGAAAGTTTAGTGGGACAAAAGGTCGTGGTGCTGCCTGGGAGGTATCGCAGGTTATCGTGCTCTGGACGTAGGGAAGTGCAACATCCGAGAGCACGAGTGAAGATCCCCCTCCCTTCAGTCTTGTCAACTCGGGGTCGTCCCGCTGAGCTGCGGCCATAGCTTCGAAGTCCAGGACTTCTGTGCTGGAAGCATTGACGCGAGACAAGGCGTCAGCTGCTTCGTTTTCGGCCCCGGGAACGTGGCGGATGTCTGTAGAAAACTCGGAGATGAATGAGAGCTGACGGATCTCTCGTTCTGAGTAGGAGGAACTGTTGTTTTTGAATACGTAGGTGAGGGGCTTGTGGTCTGTCAAGATGTAGAACTCACGGCCTTCGAGGAAGTAGCGGAAATGCTTAATGGAACAATATATTGCGAGCATCTCCCTTCCAAAAGTGCTGTACCGTGCTTCTGCAGGCTTCAGACGTTTCGAAAAGAAGCCCAGTGGCTTCCACTGGGCGCCCTCCTGTTGCTGCAGCACTGCTCCGACCGATGTGGAGGAAGCGTCCACCATGAGGCGTGTAGGAGCTTCAGGCCGTGGATGAATGAGAAGGGTAGCCGCGGCTAGCTCGTCCTTAGCTTTCTGGAAAGCGTTCTGGTGTTCGTCAGACCAACAAAATTCTGGTGCCTTTTGGTCGTCACGGCGCAGCAGGTCGGTCAATGGCTGGAGCACTCGAGCACAAGACGGAATGAAGCGCCGGTGGAAGTTTAAGAGCCCGAGGAACTCCCTCCTTGCGAAAAGATGTTGGAGCTGGAAACTTCTTGACGGATTCCACCCTCGATTCCAATGGCATAATGCCTTCAGCAGTGATGTGGTGGCCGAGGAAGTTGAGCGCCTCTACTCCAAACACGCACTTTTGAGGTTTCAACACCAGACCGTGCTCATCCAAACGCTGAAAGAGCTGGCGGAGGTGCTCTTCGTGCTCCGCAGGCGTTCTGCTGGCCACCAAAATGTCATCCAGGTAGACAAAGATGAAAGGAAGACCCCGGGTGACCTCATCCATGAACCTTTGAAAGGTCTGTGCGGCATTTTTCAAGCCGTAGGGCATGCGGACAAACTCAAACAGGCCGAACGGAGTTGTTATGGCTGTTTTTGGTATGTCCTGCGGTTCGACGGGGATTTGGTGGTATGCCGCTACAAGGTCGATCTTGCTGTATATTTTCGTACCTGCCAGCCGCGCGCTGAAATCGTGAATGTGTGGCAGAGGATACTGGTCCGGCGTTGTCGATGCGTTCAAGGCTCTGTAATCACCACACGGGCGCCAATCGTCGTCCTTAGGCACCATGTGTAGCGGCGATGAATGGTTGCTAGACGAAGGACGAACAATTCCCAGCTGCAGCATATGCTCGAACTCCCTGCGTGCAGCTTGAAGCCTTTTGCTGGACAGCCGTCGTGGCCGGGCGGTGACTGGCGGCCCGGTGGTGACGATGTGGTGAGTCACGTTATGTTTCACCGGCTGTTCCGTGTTGCGGGGCTTGGTGAGCGAGGGGAATTCGGCCAGGACGTGGTGGTAGGCTGATACTGGCTGGAAGGCGCAGATGCCAGATGAGCAGATGTTTGACTCCAAACCACGTACTTTGAGGGATGTGTTGTTATCCTTGAGGCAACGGCCACGTACGCTCACATCCAGGTTGAAGTGGCTGAGAAAATCTGCTCCGAGTATGGCGAAATTAACATCCGCCACCACGAAGACCCAGCGAAACAGGCGCCTGAGTCCGACGTCTATTGTCAGCGAGCGGAAGCCGTACGTAGCGATGGCAGTGTTGTTCACTGCCTGCAGCGACGATGTGTTCTTGCTACGTCGGCGATCCTCGGGGGTTGCCGGGACAATAGAGATTTCGGCTCCCGTGTCGACTAGCAGGCGCGAGTTGCTTACGCGGTCGACTACGAAAAACAGGCGGCTGGGTGGAGGGCCGATGTCGTAAGCCGCCGTTAACGACTGGCCGGAGCGTTTCCCGGAAACGAGCAAGGTTGAGTGCAGCGGCTAGCACCCGTGCCGAAACGACGGTGGTACCAGCAAACTCCGTCCTGTGTATCTCGTGCCTGGCGTCTCTGGGAAGAGCTTGGGCGTCTTGAAGGAGATCGGTTGCGTCGTTGCTCGTCCTGTTGGGGAGCGCCAGATAGCACAAGTTTCTGCATGGTCTCGGTAAGGTGTTGCAGTTTCTCCTCAAGGCGCGACAGTCGATCTGGTTGCTCATGTGTTCTTGCAGCAGCTATGGGCACAAAGGTTGGAGTTGAGTATTCCGTGATGCGATCGGCAAGTTGCGCTAGTCGATCAAGGGACGTCTCATTTGAACCCGCGAGAACCACGCGCACCGACTGGGGGAGCCGTTGCAGGAAAAGTTCACGAAGAAGTGGGAGCTGGCCGTCCTGACGCGCGTGCACACCGAGTAGTTGCCGCATACGGTGCAGCAGTTGGGAAGGTCGTTGGTCGCCCAGCTCTTCGCGACACAAGAGCTGCTGCAGTCTGCTTTCTTCAGGCGCCTCGAGGCGGTCCAGCACCGTCTTTTTGAGGGTGTCATATTCTTCTTGCGCGGGGGGGTGAAACCAAAATGTCGTCGATAGCGTCGGCGATTTCGGGGGGCAGGGCTGCGACGACGTGAAGGTATTTTGTCGACTGCGAGGTGATGTGCCGGAGTTGAAAACGGGCCTCCACTTGGCTGAACCAAACTCTTGGATTTTTCGGCCAAAAATTTGGTAGCTTCAGTTCTGTGGCGATGACCGCAGGCGTGGAGGCAGCAGCGTTGTCGTCGGAGCTCATCGCGGCGTGTTCGTTGAAGCGTTCGGGTCACCAATTTTGTAGCGGCCGGAAATGTCGGCTGCCGGAGGCAGCGAGAAAGGAGACGTGAAGCAGGTTTGGAGTTGCAGGGCAAGACTGTTTATTTCCACTCCGTGGGAGTGACGAGAGCTCCCCTCGACGAGGGAGAGAATGAGGCACCCCCGCGTTCTTCTACAAGAAAGAGGAAAAGGGGGCCACCGAGCGAGCAGCCGTAGCATGCCGCCGGTCTAATCCCCGGAGCCGGCCCCGACAACACGTTGTTCCCCGAACACGGAGGAGGAGGAGCTGGCGCCGCGAGTAGGCGCGCTGTCGACGGCCGGCTGCAGACGGGATAGGAAAGAATGCGGTGGTGCTTAGCAGCTTCCGCTACAACCTCTTCTTTCTTCCGCTTTTATTCACTACCTCGAGTAGTTCGGAGCAGTGGTATTGCATTGTAAAAAAAAAAGTGAACGAAGAATAAGTCTCATCTTAGTGCGGGTAACTTACACTATTTTAATGTGCGCAATGAGTAAATAAGATATTAATGTTTTCTATCGATCAAGCACGAACGCGAAGGACATTCAATTATATAAAGTGTAACGTATTTCATATTTCAACGTTTTTAAAGGTTCCATGTTCTACTGAATTATGCGCATAGCTCGGCGTCATTCGAAATAAGGACCACAGCGTAGTAGTACAGGTAATACCTCCGAGATCTCTATCCACGGGTCACCGGAGGGATTCTCGGCAAATAATACGTCAAGCAAATTGGCAGCCAGGTTTGTTGGCCTACGTGGCCATTTCGAAATGAAAAAAAAAACGCCCGTAGTTTTCTACAGCGATTTCGTTATAAGCTTTCGAATATTTTAATGCCGTAAAGCTGGCAACCAGGAAGTCAGTTTAGTTACGTTGGCTTTAATTTACACTCACTATGAATGCCTGTCCCAGGCTTGAACCCAAGATTTATGTTCGGGGAGGGCCCATTTGCTGATGACCTAGACTATTTTTTTGAAAACACGCATTGTCATTACTTTCGTTGACAATCCCCCCCCTCCCACACACACACACCGCTGCATCAGAACTTCGGAGGGGGGGGGGGGCTAGAGTACCCTCTTTGGCCACGGGGCTGACCTTTCCTGTAAGCACGCTGCACTATAGCGTTGCGTTTTTCTGTGTTTTTCAAAGCACAGCATAACTAACCAGCTCAACTTTCAGCAACAGCTATAGTGTAACAAAAGTAGCTTGATAATTTTTTTAACCTAATCATAGCGTTCAACATATTTTAACATAGTGCACGACTACACGGACACAGGAAGGGACAAACCGCAGGGACAAACCGACGGCAGCGCTGCGGTTTGTCCCTTCTTCTCTTGTGTCCGCGCAGTCGTGCGGTGTGTTAAAATATGTTCAAGTACTGTCACCAACTGGCACTGCTTTCAGTTCTTCTTAATCATAGCGCCCCAGCAACGTGCGAAGTATGTGGGTTGTCCACTGTATACCGGTGATTTTACAAGCACCTTTGGGATGTGTGGGACCTAAAGAAACTTCGCGCAGAGTCCTACAAGCACAGAAGTCTACTACGTCATATGCAAAACAAATTACTGTATAGTATACAAAAAAAAAGTTACGGTTAGCTAGACGCAGGAGACGCCCTTTCGCATAGTTTCAAATATTGAAACGCTTCTTATGCATCAAGTATATACTGTTTTGTAGTTCGCGGCAGAGAGAATCGCAACGTTTGTGCTAGCATGCAGATTAAAAGTGTTCAAATTATGTGGGGTTATGTTCTACGCCACTCAACTGCGGTTTGTTAGTGTGTACTGCTCGGAAGCAGCGATCGGGGTCCTTTGTTTGTAAACGAGATGGTGTAATCGACGGCACGCATCTTACTGGGATCCGGCGATGCGTGCAGCCCCGCCCGGTGAGCCGTCATGGAGGCGTCGCACGCATCTAGCACGAGTCGCTCGATGCTCATCTCGGACGCGCTGCGCAAGTACAAGATCATCGTCGGCTACCTCTTCTTCGTCGCCATGCTCATCGGCGTCTTCGTCGTCAGGGACCGGCTGGTGCAGTGCGGCCTCGCCGTAGGAGGCATCGTGGTGCTGTGGGCGTTCGAGCCCATCCCCTACCACGTCACCTCGTTCGTGCCCCTGGTGGTGTTCCCGCTCTCCAACCTCATCCCGGCCAAGGAGGTCGCCATGAGATACATGAACGTGAGTGGTCTTTGCCACCAAACCATCAGAATGAGGATTCGAAGAAGGTTTCTCGCGCTAGAATCATTAGTAAAAGGTCCAGTCTGTTCCTATCTTTATCGGCACAAGCTGGCCAACGGCAAAAAAACTCGTGTACTGGCGAAAAGTAAGCTTCGCGAGTTCAGCCCCAGAATGCTTTCATTGCGGCCCTGAAATACGTTCACATATATAAGCGTTCTCGTATAGGAGATGCAGAGGAAGCGATTTCCTCAAGGTTATCTAAGCATAGCGATATTCTTTTACACTGTCGGACCCGTCTATTCATCGTTTAATTCGCACTGTTTTGGTGATTTAGGTTATTTTTTATCATAACGACGGCTGATGGCACCGGCTGTTTCAAGAACTAC
Organism: Rhipicephalus microplus; assembly: GCF_013339725.1. Classification (NCBI taxonomy): domain Eukaryota; kingdom Metazoa; phylum Arthropoda; class Arachnida; order Ixodida; family Ixodidae; genus Rhipicephalus; species Rhipicephalus microplus. The sequence continues at coordinate 143,117,059 of NC_051165.1, forward strand.
TCACTTCTCTCCTTTGCTCCGTAAAAGCCGAGAACCGAAGGCGAGCCGTTGTTAGAAGCACGCCGTCGCTTCACTTTCATTTTTGCATTCATTATGAAGCTTGTTTTCTTTCGACTCGACCAATTAGAAGATCGGGGGAGGTGGTAGACTCGGCTGCATGCGGAACACTTGACGAGGTCTGCACACTGTGCTTGCACTCTGGCAGGTCTATGTATAGGTACAGGTAGTCAGGCTTTTCGTTCCTTTCGGAACGAATGACTTCGATATGTCCATCGACGGGATTCGTTGTCGAATTTTGACTCCGCCAATTTTCGACTCCACGCGGGGCTCTTGGTGAGTTCAGGCGCTGCAGACTTCCAGAACTCCTGGACACATCGGGCCATGCTGAACGCTGAGAGTCACGAGACGGCTCTTAGATCTGCGCGGATTCGCCTTGCAGGACGACGTCATCCGCGCACTATCGGGCCTGTTCATCTCCATCCTGCTGCAGACGTCCAAGCTGAACCGGCGCATGGCGCTGTACCTGTTGCTCGCTGTGGGCACCAGCGTGCGCTGGCTGCTGCTGGTGTACATGTGGCTCGTCTTCCTGTTCGCCATGTTCGTGACGGACGCCGCGGTGACGGCGATCATGATCTCGCTCGTGGACACCCTGGTGGCCGAGCTGTACGCCAGCAAGGTGCGCGTGCGCATCGCCAAGCTCAACAAGGCCAACGAGGAGGCTAAGCTCAAGCAGCAGCAAGCTGCGGCCGCGGGTGGAGCCGGAGCTGAGCAGGAAGCCCGCGCGGGAAACGATGGCCAGGAGGTCGCGCCCTACGGTATAGGCAAAACATTCCACAGTGCCCGTTTGCCACCATTGGCCGCATAATTTAAAGTTTCTAGTTTTCTTTTACCTGATTGGTTCTTCCTTGTTCTTGTACATCCTGGTGCCCAGATTTTCAAAGATGACAAAAATGTATCACTACAGCGTGTTCATAATCACGAATTTGGCGTGTAAAAACTACGGCAATGTAGTTTTAGCGCTACGACAGAAAGGGCCAGATTTATACAAAATTAGAGCACCACAAAAGGTTTCTATTCGTACATTAAAGCCGCTCTTGAATTCACCTATACGTATACGTAATCCAAGGCGCTGAAATTCTTGCGTTCTATTTTCAGCTGACTACGATCACGTCCTACATGAAGAACAGACGTAAGCATCCGTGTATCACCCATTGTCCCGGCACTCAATCAATCAATCGCTACTCGTGGGATTTGTTTAGTGCTCGTTTTTGTGTTAAAAACAACCAAATGAATCACAGGGAGGGGCATTATTTTTTTGCTATTAACTGCAGCGTATAGTAATCGTGACAAAGGGAAAACAAATTGAAAGAAAAAAAACTTTCTCCGCCTAAAAGCGTGTTTTTTCGTCCCAGGTAATGAAAACTAGCAACAAAAACCAATTGATTCGTGCATGAAGGTGCACTTAATACTGACGCAATAAGTTAATGGTAGGCCTTTTACTTCTTTTTGTTAACTTGAATCACACACTCAGCGTGCGCATACTGCGTGCAGACTATACGGTCGCTTATATGATGCGTGAATGGCAAACTCATCGCTGCCAAACGTCACTCTCTTCCCTCGCTCAGGCACTGTGCCATCCTCCGCAAGGCGTTTATGTTGGCCCTGAGCTACGCCGCGGTCAGCGGGACGGCTGTTCTGCTGGCCAACCGACCCTGCTTCATCCTTGAGGCCCTGCTGCTGGAGTGGGTATATCGTAACTGACTAAAGTGATATCGTACGTGACTAAAGTGCAAACGATATGGACACTCCATGTGTCTCTTTTGCCGTTGCTATCGCCGTGTCCTGCATAAAGTCCGATTTGATAACAGCGCCTCGCGCGTCGCATGTTTCATATTCAAGTGAAAGCGCGCCAGCGCTGCCTGCGAACGCAGCGTAAGCAAAGATGAAACACGCCTACCGTATTTGTCACGCGAAATACTAATGTAGATGAGCCAAAGGGGAGACTGCACCATGGCGACATGAAATGCGTACTTTTTACCAACTGGGCATCGTTACCCGCAGTCGTGCGCACCTGAACACGTATCTTTATTAAAGGGAATCAGCAGATGGTTCACATATATATATATATATATATATATATATATATATATATATATATATATATATATATATATATATATATATATATATATATATATATATATATATATATATATATATATATATATATATATATATATATATATATATATATATATATATTTGTACAGGTTGTTCTCTCATCGCAAAATTTGCGCTGATGCCATATACGGTGCGAAGGTCACTTCACTCGCTGCACCGGCTGTGTTCCTCAAAGAAGTGAAGTGCTAACTTTACTCCGTAAACGTTGCAGTTTAGTTATTGTTTTCAAGCTTCGCTACTTTCAGTTGAAACTGTGACGCTTTTCAGTATACCGTATGCCAAATCGTCGCCGCGAAAGCAAGAAGTTTAAATTCTGCCATTTTATAGCTCAAGGCGTAAAGATCGGGAAAGCGTTGACCAATGTGTAATCTGCATGTAAGCATGGTGTCTAGATGTGCATGTGAAGTGACTAAAGTGCGAACAATCTGGCGGATATTTTCACTCGCGCAAGTCAGTTTTCCGCCGAACAATCGGACAATGCTGAGTTCCTTCGATGGGGGCAGGCCGGCGAATAATTATGAAGTTGTGTTTTGGCTATGGTATGATTGCAAAGGGGGGCAGACGACAATTTGTGGAGGGTTACCGTGTCCGTCCCTTTTGTGCGGCCTCTGATAACGGTTTTTTAACAATGGCATTTAAACTACGTATGCGCGCTATTGAAACGAATTGTAGAAAATGATGTGGACACTCTGTTATTTATTAGTGCGTGGCTTCTTAATACAGCCAATACAACTACATGATCAGCGAGACAAAGTGGGTGGCTGTGAACGCGGCTTTTGGACTGGTCACTCTGGTCTTCGCCTGGCTCTTCGTGTTCTACACTTTCCTCAGAAAGTAGTAAGTGCGCAGCACCGTCTTCCACAGTGGAGCTGCGACGAGTGCGACTTCCTTTATCCGCGCGAATACATTCGCCGACCCATCTGCATGACATTTCATCGCCTTCCGAATAGAATGTTTTGTTATAAGCAATTAAGTATAGATGTTCTCTCGTGATGAATGTTAGAGAAAAGGAGACCACGGGTGTTGAAATTCAGATGTCTCCCTGCAGTCTGCGTAGGCTCATTGTGAAATCGGCTGAACGAAACATTAGCCGTTTGCACTCGAGATCTCCATACATATATATTTCACCGTGAGGTAACATTAGCGCATGGGGCCAGTATACGATATTAAGTACGTAAAATTTGCAGTAAAACCATCCGCCATTCGCAGTGCGACAGTGCGGCTTGAGAATAAACTAGGCCTTAATCCGCTTCATGACCGGCGGCCTCAGTAGCGATGTTGTCTCGGACGGCATTCTCAACCTACACGATTAAGTGCGTGCTCCGTAACTATAGAAATGTAGTCTTCTTTCCTTCTATTTCTTTTGACTGCGCCATTGTCCAAGACTCGTGATCGATACACGTTCGTACTGCTGCGAGAAATTCACCTCCTCGCCTGTTTCTGTCAACGTCGCGGCCCTGCGCATTCGCCCGGCATTTATAGAGAAACCGCACTCTTCAATTAAAACATTAGGAGGCAGCGTGTAACTATATAGCTGTTTGTCCCCGCTGAGCATCCAAGATAGCACGCGTGGTAAAGGCATGCTTCCGCGCTTTCTCCCGCAGCGACGAAGACGGGGCTGAGGATCCCGCCGCAGCCAAGGAAGTCTGTCGCAGCAAGCTCGAGCAGCTCGGAGAGATGACGTACGTTGTGACCGCCATTGCTACGCAAGATGTATGGTTCCAAGAAGTGATAAACGAAATAAGTATAAGTTGTGAGGCGAATATCAGAATGCGGATGGACTATAAGGCGAAGGCTAATGTAAATTAGACAAAATAGGGAATGAGAACGTGAATATACATGCGTGATCACCGCTCGAGATGCAGCTGTACAAAGAAGTGCAAGGTCATTCTCGCCTTGTAGAGAGCTTAATTATTATACAATTAAGACGTATAGACAGCGCGGCGTTTATGGCCTTAATGGCTTGTTGTGCAGATTGCTTTATTATGATCCGTGTGGTCAGGAGTTTGAGTGATCCAAGTAGCCGTGCGAATCTCGGACACGGCGTGTGCAGCGAGATTTTCGCGCGTGCGACGAATGCGCGGACCACCAAAATGGCGACTCCGACGCCAGCGATACTCGCGAATGACGTCAAGTGCATACCATCTTTAGCGCGAACGCCTACTGCGCAATCGGAGGGGCGATCGCGTTCAAATTTGTTTTCAATTTTGAGTGATGAATAAGCATTAATGCGGATACACCTCCGGTTGCTCTGAACTGACGAATGGCACTTAGAAGTGTGGCAGCTTGGGCTAGTTGGTATGGCATGACGATAGTTAAAGCGCGAGAACAAAACGACGACACCGAGACAAGAAGGACATGGCGTTCTCAATAAAACAGGCCAGTCATCCCAACGCTTTCGGCTGACCAATAATATAAACTGGTGGCACTACAACAGTGTGTTAGTTTCAGAAAGCGCCCCGCAGCGGTGGTCTAGTGGCTAAGGTACTCGGCTGCTGACTCGCAGGTCGCGGGATCGAATCCCGGCTGTGGCGGCTGCGTTTCCGATGGAGGCGGAAATGTTGTAGGCACATGTGCTGAGATTTGGATGCACGTTAAAGAACCCCAGGTGGTCGAAATTTCCGGAGCCCTCCACTACGGCGTCTCTCATAATCATATGGCAATTTTGGGACGTTAAACCCCATCAATGGTGTCAGAAAGCGACCGATTGAATTCATTACATAGCCTACACAAGCTAATCCACTGAAACGTGCAATATACGGTGCTTTCGGTGACGTCAACGCAGGCTGAACGAGATGACTGTGACTGGTCTCTTCTTCCTGTGCTTGGTGCTGTGGGTTACTAGACAACCACACATTGTCCATGGCTGGCAGGACTACCTCGGTCTTCGGTACGTGCTCACATGATCGCTGTCTTATGTAGCGTTTATAATGCAGGGACTCACTTTTCTGCTTATATTTGATGGCCTAACATGCAGTGCCATTTGCGTCACCCACCGTCAAAACGAATTACGCGCACGTACGTAACTATGTTTGCAATTGCATTCGAACTTGATCCGTACAAGTTAACGCCAAGTTAAATAATCACTGTGAAACTGTCAGTGGAGGTTAGTTTATAGGCCTCATGAGCATAAGCGTTCTCATGGTTCTTTTCAAGGGGGTTGGGGGGAATGGGGGGAATGGTTTATTGCAGCGTCTTCCCTAGGGAGGAGACTGCGACGAACCATCATGTGAAAGTAAGGGGCGACGTTGCCCCCCCCCCCCTCCGTCTTGTGTCAATGTATTGGGCTGGCTATGCCGCCCCATCGCGGCTCCCTTACCTCCCCCCCCCAGGCAAGCCTATGCGAGTTGAAGTATCCGGTTGATGTGAAGGAGACACGAAGAAAAAGATGGGACATGTGACGGAAATTCGTGGCGCAAGTATGATGCCACATGATGTTTTATCACGCGGCCGAAGGTGGTCCCTGATAACTATACCCGAAGGTAACACCTTGTGAGGTATAAAAAGCCTCCGAAAAAAAAAAAACGGGTGGGGGGGGGGGGGGTATTTGTGTGCTCTCTAATCAGCAATAGGATGGCTACAAAGGTAATTGATTCCCTCTCATATTCTTCCACCAAATCTCTGGAGTTTACATTTGTCGAATTAGTGAGTACTAAAATACATGTAGAATTCAATGCATCGGCAATAATGAGAAGGCGATTCTTAAGAGAGAAAGGAAGAGAAAAGTGAGCCCCGTAACTGTCTGCTTCAGTGAGCGACACCTCAACAGTAGCTCACAAGGGATGGGGGCGAGGAGGGATAAAAGGGGTAGGAGTAAAGGTGTAGAAAAGAGGAAGAGACGTGAGGTGGTAAGCCAGAAGGAGCGACAACAAACTGAGGGGATAGGAGAGATAGGAAAGATGGAAAACTCGGTCACAGGAGTCCGAGCACGGGGCACCACTTGCGAGAGCTCTTGTCGGCGTCAGTAGATGGCGTAGAGCAAGTCCAGTCGGTCAGAGCTACACTGTCGTCGAAGGTCGTCGGCGTCAGGAGGTGACGTAGGGCGAGCCCAGTCGGCCAGAGCTACGCTGACGCCGGAGATCGCGAGGGTACAACCGGACGGCACGGAATCCAGCAAGCTACAAAGTCTCACACCACCACTACTTCAACCACTTCCTCCGTGACTTCAACCGACTGACTGCTTGAAAGCATAGAGTTAACACGTACTCATGTAGGCTCCCTACGTAGAGTTAAGGTCCCTAGATGAAACAAGGTAGCGTCACTCATTGTTCTCGAGCCGTCCTCCTCACTCTCTTGATTACTCCTTTTTTTCTCTGCCATCCGCGTCTGTAATTGGTGCATTACTTGCACGTGATCTTGCAAATGGCTGGTGGTGTTATTATTATGCAAAAGGTTCAAAACGAGTACGCATGCGCATATGGCTCCAGCCGGATTCTCGCCGTGACCAAAGACAAAATCGTAGCCAGAACATAAACTGAAGAGGAGGAGCATTTCGGTGTGCGCTAAGTCCACCTAAAAGTCCACCAAGACTGCTTCGCCATGCTCGTTCAATGCAACATCTGCGTTTTTCAGCAATGTTGCGTTGCCGTAAACAACATAAAATGGTTTCGCTCTCTTCAACTTACCTCGTGCTTTCCGAGATGAAGCGCACCATGAAGTGCAACTATGAACCATTTCACGCGAATGCTTTCGTGCAACTCCGTCAACGTATGTCGACGCGGATCTGCGAAGCGAGTTTTCTTGTCGGTTTTCATTGAAACGCCAGGCGCGCGTCTAATGCGTGTCTAGTGCATGCCAGTTGGTACAAATACATGTGGGTATGCACGTATACAGAACAGCTGTAGGTTGTAATCAACGCAACTTCAGAAACATTTCTTTCTTGACCAGTTCCCGCTTGAGCCGAAACGCGCTGCTTTGAGACACCTCACCAGTAGAACTCTCACTTTTCAGGAAGTTCCCAGCACCGCATCAGAATCACTTGGCATCACGATTGTCCAAATGGGCACATTTGAAAAAAAAAAAAAAAAAACGTCATCGCAGTGCTGCTGGACGAGTGTTCGTACCAGTCTGGTCGTAGTTTTTTTTTTTTTTTCTTGCGTGTGCACAAGCCGGTTGTAATCAATCGTCACAACGTCACGCCCTGTGGCCACCTACAGGATCCAGCAAGAAGCACGTTCACTGTGTCACATCACGAACAAAACACAATCGGCGAAGTGGACTAGTTAGAACTGGACGAAATGGCAAGGTTCCATTTGGCGTTTCATAAGTCTGTTGCCAGACTTTGGGGTGGCTGTTGCCAGACTGCCGCTAAATTTGGCATAAAATTTTTCTCCTGTAGTTGTGGCTTTTTCGTAAGAGTTTGGTGCTATCCGCGGAAGCGTAGCGTCCCCCGTCGTAGCGCGCGGTCGACGCGACACGATCAGCTGAGAGAGAAAAAAAAAAGACAAGTAAGGGGGAAGGGGGGCAGCGCATCCCCTCCTGCGACTCTAATCAGTTTTCCCCGTAATCCCTAATACTGAGACGCGATATCTTAATCGCACAGCTGCGCACACAGCAAGAGAACGCGCCTCGACTTCTGTAATGGGAGGTTTATTCCGTTAATTAAACGGCCTCTTAATTGCGCAGCAGCGCCGCGCTCGACTTCTGCTAGGCTCGGTTCCTTCCGTTGAATAGAACGGAATTGAAACGGCCTCTTAATTGCACGGCAGCACCGCGCTCGACTTCTGCTAGGCTCGGTTCCTTCCGTTGAATAAAACGGAATTGAAACGGCCTCTTAATTGCACGGCAGCACCGCGCTCGACTTCTGCTAGGCTCGGTTCCTTCCGTTAATTAAAACGGAATTGAAACGGCCTCTTAATTGCACAGCAGCACCGCGCTCGACTTCTGCTAGGCTCCGCACCGAAGAAGTGCACCGCGGATAGCACCAAACTCTTGCGGAAAAGCCACAACTACAAAAAAAATTTTCTGCCATATTTAGCGGCAGTCTGGCAACAACCACCCTTCCAGTCTGGCAACTACTTATGCAACGCCAAATGGAACCTTGCCGACGAAATACCGCGGCCGTGGAACTAAAATGTACTACGCGAGATGCCATGGCTAGTGGTGTAAAGTTAAGAACTGCCCAACGTTGCCGGTTGAGTAACGCACATCCCGCTTGCTCTTGTGTTGTGCCGTTTATGTTCATAAAAGTAACTGTTTATTCTACGTCTTATTTCGTTCCATTTTGTTTCATTTACATCTACTCACCGTAGCAACAGAACCCAAACGTTCGCTTTTGGATGAAAGTTTTAAACCTTCTAGGGGGCGCTTCAGGCAAATAAGCAAGGAGGAAAAGAGAGGGTGTCGCTACCTTGGAAACTTGTTTCATCTAGGGACCTTACGTATAGTTGACGACTAGTGCCACCAGCGCTGAATTTTCACACTACTTTCAACGCTAACGTCGCCTCCGAGACCCTTACACATCTCTAGCAATAGTTGCAATGCTGTGCATAGGTGTTCTGTGTCGCTGCTGTTTTGTTTCTCTACTGTTGTTTCCGAGCCGTTTCGACGCTGTTTTTATTGGTGTAATCGCTACCGTTAAAACTGATTAGTATTATTAAGGGGCAGAAGCGGTTTTGCAGCTCCACATCGTTCAGATGACAGAAATAAAACTTAACATAAATCACTCTCGGGGCATACTTGACGGTCTGCGCTCGTTGCCGTACCTATTATAGAGTGGCGAAAGCGATGCCTGCACTTACAACCACGACGCAAAGCTCGATACTGTTGATCGTACACGGGTAGCTCAATCAGTTACTTTTAAGCGGTGTGTCGAGAAAACACTTCTCGCTAAGCGGTGACGAGCCCGCGACGCAGACGCACCCTTGATAACGACCGTTCAAGTGGTGGCGCTTGTATTCCCTCAAGGTGTTTCGACATCTATACATTTCAACAATACGCAAAAAAATCTGCTTGCAACTTTTTCAATATCTTTGCCCACTTATTGGTTGTAGTTTTACGCAAGCTGCCCTCGTCCTCCGGGATAGCCGTGATCGTATAGTGGTTAGTACCTTGCGTTGTGGCCGCAATAACCCAGGTTCGAATCCTGGTCACGGCAAAATTTTTTTTTTTTCAAATCTTTTTTTTTTTGTTTTGTTTTTGCAACTATTGTCATGCGTGCATTTGGGCGTGCACGTTTCTGTGTTGATAGCGTTCAGAGCAGCTGTTCGCAGTGTGTCCCACATGCCTTGCGCTCACATGCAAGCGCCGCGTATCAATTATTTACAGTCACTGGGGAATGTTTTGATTTTGTTTTTCGTATTAACTGCACACTAGTTTATTAGCACTCACTTATTACATAGTTGAAGTGTTAATGAGCAAATTGTGCGCCGACTGAAAGATACACATAGGCACGTGTTGCCCAACGCACGTACGTGCCTCACAAAGTTTTGTCCATGGCTGAAGGAAAGCTTGCAAAATGCAGTAAAGCGCAGTTCCATTTTACTCTTCGCTAGTCGCATGGTACTTTCTTTTTTCGAGTTTTGATGTGTTGGAAATAAAACCATATATGAACTACTCTCCGATCGACCAGGATTAGTGCGAGGTATCATGTCTACAACTTCCTTATTAAAATGCAATCATGCCATGTGTAAGTTCAATAAATAATAACTAATTATACAAATAGATGAATTACACATTATAGTTTGACCTGCTTCAAGTGACGATATACATAATTAATTACCTTGGCACCCAGTATGCCCGATACGATAGTACGCATGTATGCATTTAATGCACGCGCCCAATATAATTCTCGTGTCATCAGTGCACCCAGACGACAGAAGCACATCTTGAGTACATCCAGATGATCACATTTCAATTACATTTCGTTGTCTTCATGATTTACTCACACGATCCAGAAAAGGTTGATGCCAAGTCCTATTGTCCGGCCTCGGCATATCCTGGCGAATTCCTGGAACATATGCATTCAGGAATCTTAATAATACAAGTTCATGACATTTTAAAGGCCTACCGGAGCGCGGAATCCAGTAGAAATATGGTTTTTAAGTGTCTGTTTATGCATTTGCACGAACTTGAAAAAAATAAAAAGCTCACAACTACAGCATTCACTTCTTCAAGGAGCGTTTTCAGTAAAGTCGAAACTCTGTGCGGTGCTGTACCGTTCACACCTTGTATTCTGCATCTTTTCGAAATTTTCACAACAACAACAACAACAACAACAACAACAACAACAACAACAACAACAACAACAACAACAACAACAATGCCGTTGCAGAACAAATTTCATTAGAGAACACTAATATTCGAGTATAAAGATCGCGTGTCAGTTTAGAATAAATACATTCGCACTGCTACATTGAAACAAAATTATCTTAATTGCCTATGCCTGTTCTCACGCGCAAGTGATGCAACTTATTAATTGCGTTCGAAGAAGCGCGCTTAACATTTCTTTCCACTCCACAGTTTATTTATTTATTTATCCAGTAAAGATCAGGAGTCTCATCATAATTAAATTTTTATTTCACCGTTTTACATTACCTTTCTGATTTACGCTAGCTAATTACAAATGACTCTGTGGTCTCATGTGATGAGAGTGCATGCAAGTCTCAAGTTTAACAATTTCTGAATAGAACAGAAATAAGCACGTGCCAAGTATACATCGCGTTTCGTCGTATAAACCTGCATGATGAACAGCTTCATAGCTAATCATCAGATGACACGACAGCATTAAGAAGTTTTGAAATAGCGTACGCAGAGATAGCCTTCGTTGCGGTCGCACCGGGGGGGGGGGGGGGGGGGGGTTGTAGGGCGATCAACGTTACTAGAACCTGGTTCTAGTAACGTTGAGGGTGATAGCGGTCGACACACGCGCAGTGGCGAGAAACGCTAACGCAATACTTTACGCATGTTATTGAACAAAGCGACGTTTCGTGCATTACGATTCACACACAGGCGAAAGATCAGCGCACAGAGCGAAATATGCCGCCCGCGTAATGAGGAACATCGGTGCGCGTCATACAGCATACTTTTCGAGATTACTCAAAGTTCCCATCACCTTTTTCAGCTTCCCCAATCTTTAAAACTAGAACCACGTGGAGCGCATATCCATGGTCACGCTACGAAGTGTCTGTTATTGTGGAATCGACGTTCATAAATCACCATATGTATACCCAAGAACTCTTGATCCGGGACACAGCGGCTTAAGTGAGGTGTGACACACCAGTCACGTGCCCCCCCCCCTATTTAACTTTTTTCTTCCATCACAAAATGACACTCGAAACACCTTCCCCGACCCCACGTCGAATCAAGAACGTGCATTCCCCCTCCCCAAACTCATGTGATTCTTAAAGGGAAAAGAAGAGAAAAGCTAGCCCCGTAACTGTCTGCATCAGAGTGCGACACCTCAACAGTAGCTCACGGTGGATGGGGGCAAGGAGGGATTAAAAGAATAGGATAAAAAGTTGAATAGATAGAGAGAGAGAGGAAGGAGAGAGCGAGGCGCAGGGACAGCGAACGACAGAAAACGACGGAAGTAAAGAGGAGATAAAAAAGGAGGAAACGGTCGCAGGAGTCCGAAAACTGGGCAGCACTCGGCGAGAGCTCTTGTCGGCGTCAGGAGATTGCGTAGAGCGAGCCCAGTCGCCCAGCGCTGTGCTGTCGTCGCAGATCGCGGGGGCACAACCGGTCGGCATGAAATCCACTGAGCGAGTCCCCCTCCCCAAACTAACTTATGCCTACGCCACTGCCGAGATAGCATCCAACGGGTTCATTTCGGGACCTCCGTCAGAATACCACGCAGCAAGGTGCTTGTTTGGGCTATAGTCGGTACTCCATTGAACTGCTATATAGCACAAACTCCAGGAACGAGATACAAGAGAATGTGACACACGGAAGCGCCAAGTTCCAACTGATTTTTTTTTTATTAAAGCAACACAGAAATAGGTAACCACGCGCCTGCGCAGCTTTAGAACTGCTGCAGAATACTACAGCAATTTTGTTTGTTGTTGCCCATCATGTTACGGATCAACTGAACTATTTAATGTGACACATCCATTACACCAGACAAAATCGATTTGCACTCGTGAGCGTAATAAGATGGTCGCCTTTTGAATAACGCATTGACGTGCGCGCCGCAGGCTTGTGAGCGAGTCGACGGTGGGCTTCTTCGTGATCATCCTGGCGTTCCTGCTGCCCTCGGACTTCCACAACTTCGAGCTGAAGAACCGCATACTCAAGTGGAACGACGTCTATCACAAGATGCCCTGGGGCGTCATCTTCGTGATGTCCGGAAACATCGCCATCTCGTACGCGCTACGGGTGCGTATATACGGTGCATGTATCTTACACATTGAGCATCTCGTGTCACTTGCACATGGACGGAATGATACCTCATCGACCGACAGGCTCTGAATTTCAGTCGTCACTGACGTTTGTCAACCTTTTTGCCAAAGCACTGTCAAGGACCTCGTCACGCTTATGTTATACGGCGTATGTTATAGGCAGTCATCGCATTTTACGTCCGTCTCATTGGTATACAATTGTTACGGTGCTCTTCGGTTGACATGAAATGCCGTGCGTTTGATCCCGGCCACGGCGAAGGCGCTCGCCAGAGGCCCCTAGCCCCACATGGTCGAAATTTCCGGAGCCCTCCACTATGGCGTGCTTGATAATCATAACGTAGTTTTGGCACGTGAAACGAGATATATTATTATTATTGCTGTCTTTCCTCTTCTGTTTCCTCCATTACACAGGTCACGCGAGCGTTATCGGCTTGGCGAGAAAATTGAATCTTCAGGGCTACATGTTCTCAGAAAACAACATTGCTGTACTGCTGCTTCTGTCGTTTTGTATATCTGCCGATTGACGGCTGTGCCCCATCTCTTGTATGAGAATTTCCGCGTTTGAACATAACACATTCAGCTCATATCAAGGCGCAACCTGAGCATGGTGGTGCACAAACTTGCGCAGGAGTGCGGCGCGTTCAGAGCCCTGATGGACTGGTCGCGGCATCTGTCGGCGAACACGGTATGGGCTGAGCTCTTCTTCCTCTTCCTAACGGCCATCGCCTCCGAGATCACCACCGTCAAGGACCGACTGCCCGAGCTCTACTACATCGCGGGCAACGTGGTACGTCAACTTGCCGATATACAAAACCATGCAGTGTACTGCTGAAGCATGTATAGCACCGCATTCGCAGCTTATGTGATTGAAGCGTGAATTCCCAGATGCCACGATGATCTCACAATCCGGGTGTGTTGCAGAGCCAGCTGACGGACATGCACCCGTTAAGGCTGATGCTACCGGTGTCGGCGGCGTCCGAGTTGAACTACATGATGCCGTCCTCGGGAGCGAGGAACGCCATCATCTTCGAGATCTCCTACGTCACTGCGTTAGAGATGGTATGTGTACGTGTGCATGCTTAGTTAAGCAACGCTGAACGAACGTGATCGCGTCGCATGCCATGGTAGGTCAATATACACGTTATGTGTGCATACGACTACGACATCCCTTAACGGCTTGCAAGTAAACACCCCGCAAACAATGAAAGAATGAGAAGTATGGTATGTGCTTTGGGAAGCGGAGGTGTGGGGTCGGGTAAGAGTTTGGAGGTAGGTCAGCAGTTGTGATTCTTGGACTGTATAAGGATGTTCAAAAGGCATTTTCAGGAATGACGCTTTCCATTGTCCGGTTGGGACAGTGCTGATGGCGCGTATTTAACGCTCAGTCCATGGTCACGTGCTTCTTGATATTTTTACAATAATAAACACCTCCGTCACAAACGTCACAAAAACCCCCACGTTATCGCACAGGCACTGACATAGACTTGCGCTTGGATCCCTGTGTTCTCTTTATCAATTCTAGGTCTCCTCTTTCTATAGGCTGCCTAAAAGTTGAATCTTTCTTCTTTGCGTTTATCTGTACCGATTTTAAAACAGCAACAAACACTCCTTTCACTTCATAATTATTAAGAACAATCGGCAAGTTTTTACCCAAGGCGCTGTATACTAAGTGTATTTCGACACCTTGTCGAAATATAGGTTTGACAATCGGGATACTTAAAGTACCCTACAATTACGTCCTGCAGTATTTTATTTGAGTCAGTCATGGTTATTTTTTAAGTGAGAGCTGAAGCTCTGCATTGAGTGCACATAAAGGTCAATTTAAATAATTGCCTTGAATAGTGTGGTCATATGCAGCAATACCTAATAATGTTCATTCGGCAGCGAATCAAGTTTCATGTCATACAGTAGAGGGTTCAGTAGATTCGGAACATTGATGGGTGTTTTCGAGGATGGCTTGGTGGGATAGTAGGTATCATCATGAAAGGCTACGGCGCACATATATAGGCGAGGACGAGGAAAACACACACTATAGACGACGCTTCACCCATTTTTGACTACTTTGCAGCATAGCGGCAAACACAAGTCGCGCACATTGCACGCCTTTACTGAATCGGGGTCATGCGGGGTCTACATCGTCGCAGATACTTCCGGGTCTTCTGATGAAAGTGATCTCCTGCTTCCTCTACCTGAGCATCCTCAACTCGGTGGGCGACATCATGATGGGCGACGAGGTCCTCACGGTGGTCAACACCACGGTCGCAGCCGTGGTGGGGCCCACAGTTCTCGGTCAGCGGGTCCGTTTCCGCCAGGAACGTGCTCTTCGACAACAAACTTTGAAAGAGCACACACAAAAAAAAAAAGATCTGGAGGTGGCCCTAATCGTTCACTTTAATGTATTGTAGTCACACTCGCACTTTGGTGTTCATGTGCCCTGGAGTATTTCTTGTGCGGGGGCACTCTCTCACCCCTCAGTATTTTGGCAGCGAGGCGGCTGTCAGTGGCGGGGCTAGGGGGCGGCACATCGGGCCCGTGTCACCTTCCCCCCGAATTGTTTTCGCCGTGGCACACAGAGCGACAAATGACCATTTCGAGGAGGTGCCCCCCCCCCCCCCCCACTGAAAAAAAAGATCTCAAATGCGGGATCAAATCATAGTGGAACCAGTTCGAAAGAACGTGCACCCGCTCTATACAACAAAAAGAGCCTTTAAGCTTGAGCACGGAGACTACATCACAAGACACCTACTTTACCAACGTACGCCAGTCTTTTCATCATAACTGGTTCCGGAAAACAGGTATATGTAACGGTAGTGACTGACGGAAACAATGTCGTGGCCTGGGCGTGTATATGCACCAGATCAAGCGCTACCACTGAGGCAGCAGCTATAGCCTTGCAATCGAAGAAGCAGAAACAAGGGGACTCCCTGCGAGTGTGTTGACTGATTCGCAAGCTGTGTGTCTCTTATATGTTAGGGGCCAGATGTGCGTCACTGATATTTTGGGGCCCATGTTGACGGGTGTACAGTGAGGGGCCAAAATTCCCATGTGGCACTGTCATAGGAATGCATGGAATAGTGACCTGGGATTTTTCTTCAGGGGCAAAGCTCTTTAAGGCGTCACCCGAATGTCCTCTGCAGTAACCACAGCTGGTAGCACATACCCGTCCCTCGTCAATTCTTGAACCGGCCATAGAGGGTGGTACTTACACTATACGCTGAAAAAGGCAAATGGTACAGCACTAGAGGGCGTTACTTGTAGAAAAGAAGGATTGACGTCACACGTACGGAAGGAGAGAGAGACGATCGCGCGCGTACGATCGCGTGTTCATCGGTGTTGTATATCAACAACGCAGGATCAGAGGGCGGAAGACAAACTTTATTGAGCTGCTCATAGTTGCAGAGCCTCGAGCAGACTGCCCCGATGTAGGTGGGGTCCTCGAGGAGGAGGGCCGTTACGTCGCTCTCTGTTTACAATACACGGTGAGATTGGCGTCCCGGGTAAAATGTGACTGTACATGTCTTTGGTTCACGGCGGCTGCAATAGTACATAATTCAGAGCCGCGCACAGATGTAACACGGAGAGGCCATGTGGTCTCTCACTTCACACTCACGTTATTTAACACGCTCACTTTGCCGTTGCCTATATGTGCGTGGCTTGTTGTGTTCCCAACAATCGGCGGCGCCGTTTAGGCGCGCGCGTGCACTCGGAGGCTCGGCGACGGAGGATGGAGAAGGCTGCTGAGCGGCGTGCGCGCAGGGCGGCGGCGGCACGAAGAAGGGACCCCGACGGGCGGGCGCGTGAGGCAGAAGCGCGCCGCGAGGACCCCGCAGTACGAAAATGGGAGGCCGAAGCGGCAGCGGCGTGCGCAACCAGCTTCGCCCCGCTCTCCAACATTCACCCCGTGGATATGCTCTCATTTTTCACTGGCCCTGTACATGGCGTCGATAAGCTCACAGACACATCGGTTAGCTCCCAACCACACAGCCACATTTAGAAAGATTTCCTGCGCGTGTACCGTGTACAGAGTGGCCTGCCCATGCATTATTTAAGTTGGTGAGTTCACGACACTCGACGTGCCGGCTCTAATGTAGCCTACCTACCCATATTTTTGTTTCATATCTAAAATTAAAAAAAAACTTGAATATGGCTTGCTTCGCTATTAATATTTTTTGAGTAAAAAAATTTTTGGCTCCCTTGCTTTATATTAATCGTTACCGACTCTCTTCTAATTCAATGCAACTCGTTCTATAGCATGGAAAGGGTTGTACTTTTCAGTGCAGGTTCTAATCTCGTGCACCTGAGCAAGTGGGCTGGGCAGGTAATGAGGAAGGGGGGGGGTGCGATATGAAGATTTAACCGCAGGATTCAATAAACGTAGATAGCAGGCATTCTTTTCCTCTCGCCGTTCACACCTTTCTTTCTCTCGAAGCGTGAGGGAGAGGAAATGCCGCATTTGGGAGAAGCGCGCCCGAGCTTTGAACCACAATACGCCGCCTCTTTTTCTTGAGCCGAAAACAAAAAACAATTGCTAGAGAAACACTTTTGTCGTGCTTTCCCGTCAAGTTACCTTGTAGTGTGGATAACTGTACATTGAAGAATGAAGGATCATGAACATATTTACCAAATGAGGACAGCCATACATGCTGGCTTGGCCACTAGCGAAAGGTCCGCGTGTTTGAGACCCGGGCTGCATAGCGTGTATTGGTATGATACACCCATTTTCTAGCCAATCACCCGTAGCAGATATTGGTGCACAACACGCTTGTATCTGTACATCGATTAACTATATTAACGATACACAAGAATTACAACGGGACATGACTGACACTTGCGACGTCTTGGTCTGATTCGTGTTTGTTCGGTAGTAATTTGCAGCTCAGTACATTTGTGAAAAGGTGTCGCGATCCTTAGTGGTCGTACCGCGACACCGAGTGGTGCGATGAGCTCTGGATTCTCTTCTTTTCATCTAAGAATCACCCCCCCCCCCCCCACTGCTCCTTGTGCGCTCCTTTATCCCTTCATCGTATAAAAGAGACGCAGAATACTGAGCAGGCATGTTCTTTAATTACTGGGCTTGAGCGTCGATAGGTTGCATCTGCTCGCTTGAAGACGTCAGCCGATGCAAGGGAAACTTTGGGAACTTCAGCACAGCCGACTCCTGCGACGCGGAACTGCAAAGAGAGAGAGGGGGAAGCGGGAATTGTAAAACATGGGCGACACAAACTGTTTATCCCTGCGGCTCTTGTACGTCACATACGTGTATAATATGTGTGTAACGGAGAGCCAGCAATCTCTCCTTGTTCGCCGAATAAAACGAGTGCAGTATATAGGAGCGCCCCATACGACTGTTCATGCTCGTTTGTAGCAAGCCCACAAAGTCTGTGACGGGCAGTCTTCAGTCGCATCACCTACGGCACGCTTCTGCGAAATAAGGAATAGTGAAACGCTCATACACACTGACGCCAGAATTGAGAGACGTTTTTAATAGATCTCGAAACTATAGTGGTAATGTCTCAGCATATTTATACTAAGCAAGCACTTTAACACTATTATGCATTATGTTTCTAAAACAATCGCAGCGTATCGGCGGAGTGAACGATAATGAGTGGGGCGAAGCGTCCGTCAATTCGTCCGTGCTTCCGTCCGTCCACGAAACCATCCGCACGTCCGTCCATGCGTCCGTTCCTCTATCCGTGCGTCAGACCGTGAGTTCATCCATTCGTCTGTCCGTCCGTGCGTCCATCTGTCCGTACGTCCGCGCATCCGTCCATCCGCCCGTCCGTCCGTCCGTGCGTCCATCTGGTGAGCACTTCTATTACCCCCATGTCGCATCTCCTGTAGCCCATACCCGCTTTAGAGCCGGTATGTGCTACCGGTGGCTACATACATACATACATACATACATACATACATACATACATACATACATACATACATACATACATACATACATACATACATGCATGCATACATACATACATGCATGCATACATACATACATACATACATACATACATACATACATACATACATACATACATACATACATACATACATACATACATACATACATACATACATACATACATACATACATACATACATACATACATACATACATACGGAGGAGGAGCGGCACACCCACGCCCTAAGGAGCTTCGCTAAAAGGCATGCTGCGTGAACTGATGCCTGCGTTCCCGCAAACCTGCCTTTATTTATTAGGCAGTCCAGCTTTAGTGAGCGTTGCTTGTGTACTTACGCTACTTTCGAAATATAAGTGTGCGCACCCAAGGGATTATTGCGTACAACCCGTGCGCAGTGACGATGCCAAGTATTGCGTATGCGCTATTCTATAACCATCAGCGTGCACTGCGTTCTCGGCCTTCAGGAGTGGGTGGAGGAGCAGGTCAAAGATTCCTTGTGCGCACGAGAAAGGGAAGGGAGCACGCCTGCCCCCCTCCTCCGTGCTCACGCCTATGTAGAACTGTTTATGATCATGCGACGTCGAGCTTTGCATTAAATTGCTATGTAGAGGAGGCAATAGCGAGAAAGACAAAGAGAGAAGACGGCGAGAGGTGACCATTATATCGTGTATGTGTGTGCGTGATGATTTGCAAAACGTAATGCTGAACGTGCCATGGCTTCACGTACGCACACACATTAACATTACACGTCAGCCTATTAGAGTCGGCTGTCTAACTTGACCGAACAGTTCCAAGTTATTTAAGTGAGTGAGTGAGTGACAATCTCACCGGGCGGTGAATCCATCTCCGTATCCTTCGCCGGCAGCCACCAGGGTGGGCACGTGGTCGCAGAGGGGACAGCGTCTGTTGCGCATCTCCGACGAGCGCAGCCACACGACCAGGTTGACGTTCTCACCGCTCAGCGTGGACAGGGTGCCTCTCAGCTGCTGACCGCGGTGCAGGAACGCGTGGCAGGGCGTCTGCTTCTGCAGCATAGTGCTCGAGCACTGGTCCAGCGGCTCCTCGCGCATGTCGCTGAAGTACAGCTCGCCACCGCTGAAGCCGCGTCGGCCCAGGCACACGTTCAGTGTGACCTGCACAACGGCCACGTTTGCCAGTACTGACCCCTCGTTCACTTCGGTTCTCAGACATTGTGCGCGAATAATTTCCAGAGTTGCGAGCGTAGTGGAAGAAGAGGGGAGCGCCCTTCTTTTTGGATTATTGCGTGTGCGGGGTACACTGAACGGCGCTTCCTCGGCAGTGCATTTGAGAGGGGGGAGGTTGTTACGCAAATTTACTACAGTCCAGAGGAGATTCTAGCCACTCCTGTGGAACCTTTGTTGAAAAATTGCGCAGGCCTTATCGCAGAAGGCTCCCCGGGCATCGCCAAAAATTCGAGGCTGTGAAGTCAGCCTTTGAACACCCGTGTCACAGAACAAAAAGGAGGCGTTCCATCTCACCTGTAAAAAGGTCTTCGTTCACTGCGGCAAGAGACGTCATAGTCAAATCGCATAACAATGTTTTTGTTATTGTTTGGCTTACGTATCAGGTTATAGGTACAGCGGGCGCCTAATAGCATGTAGCACTGGTCATCAATAGATGCACTGAAGGATTCGCTGCACGTACGCATCCATCATCACATTCATCATCAGCCTGACTACACAAAGTACAGGGCAAAGAAATCTCCCATGATCCACCAATCAACTCGGTCTTCTGCTCTCTGCTGCCGCGTTATACCTACGAATTTTTCAATCTCATCGGCCCACTTATAACTTTATGTCTTCCCCTCGCGCGTTTACCTTCCCTGGGCAGCGGCCGACAATTAACTAAACCAACGCCTCCTAGATTTCCCGTGCCTGCCGGATGAGCGCGAAACGCCGGTCATTTATGGAGGCGCTGCCTACGTAGGAGTAAGGGTCTTTGTACTTGGCCTTTGAGATTGGCAATTTTTGGCGTTTTCTACTAATTTTAGAGGATGCCTTGTATTAAAAAAGTTGCTTGCTGAATGACAGCGTCACTTACGTAGAATTAATTATAATTACGTTTACGACTTTTTGAAAATTTTTACGTTATTTTTGTTGCATATAAGCTCCAAAAACGTAAAAAACCTATTTGAAGACACCCCTACTTGAGTGGCGCCACCACCGTAGTTCCGACGACCGCCGCTCCCCAAGTGACCGCCGATAATCCGGCAGGCACGGGAAATCTAGGAGGCGTTCACTAAACACGTACGTGGTCGCAGAAAGACACATGGCTACGCACTAGTTGATGCATTCACGACTTTCGAGTCAAATAAATACACTCGGGAAGCTGGAAGACAAGGTAAGAGACACATTAAAAGAAGTACGAGCTGTAACGCGGTAGGTTTCATGATCGATTTTCCCCCTAGGAGAACGACTCATGCCCCATGGTAATGTGAAGCAAAAAGAAAAAGGTAACTGTTGCTGATCACCTCGGCGTTGTCGTAGTGGAACTCGAGACCGCTGTCGTTGCCCGGCTCGCTACGCACGGCGAAGGCGTTGTGCGAGTCGAAGCGGGCGCCCGTCCAGTGGGGGAACAGTGCTCGGCACAGCGGAAACAGGTACTGGTCGCGCAACGGAGTCACGAACTGCTCGTCGAATCCCACCTCGCTCAGGACTGTCTGCACGCGCAAGTGCACAAGGCAATGCTCAAAAAAAAAAAAAAGACTAATTAATCATCTTGAGGCCGCTCAGTGCGATGCAGTTCACGGGCGAATCGGTGCGATTTCCCGTTGCGTGCAGTATTTAACTTCTCTCATGCAGTAGTTTAGGGTATATTTACTGGCCCAGCCATGGTGGTCTAGTGGCTAAGGTACTCGGATGCTAACCCGCAGGTCGCAGGATCACATACCGGCTGTGGCGGCTGCATTTCCGACGGAGGCGGAAATGCAGCCGCCACAGCCGCCTCGGTGGAGCAGTGCCTATTGGGTGCTCGGCTGATGACCCGAAGGCCGCTGGTTCGATTCCGGTCCTGGCGGTTGCATTTCGATGGCGGCGAAATGATAGCACACGGGCCCACAGCATTTTCGCCTCCATCGAAAATGCAGCCGCCGCTCTCATGATCATACATGTGGTGGTCTTAAAACGTAAAACGTAAGCGTGCGAAAGGAGCGTCGAGTCCGGCCGTGGTTGCGCAGATGAACTTGCCCAATTTTCGTGGTGCGTATACGTGTTTATGATCGTGATATATTGTTCTCTGGTAGGCCGCGCAGATTTCTGTGACATACAACTTTTTTTTTGGGGGGGTGGGGGGGGCTAAGTATTGTTTTCATATTTAGTGAACCAGTGGTCAGTGGTGAGCTTTATGTTGTGCACATTCGTTTATGATGCCTCCCTCACCGTTACCAGGGATCCCGGACGTGTAAGGCTCGACCAAAAACAGCCTCGCAGTCCAAGTTTCTGCACGTACTGCATTTTTTTTTTTTCGTTTGACCATGCAAAACTAAATATACAGCCCCGCGAAAAACCGTAGCGTGGAGCTTGTTCTCACCGCGTAATTGTTGATGACGTTGGGCCTGATCTTGGGCATCTCGGAGCCTTCGAAGTGATCCAACTCGTACAGGAGCTTGTCGGCAAACTCTGGCGTGAACAGCGGGATCCGGTAGACCTCTTTCTCTGCGCACATGAGCGCGTCACAGAACATCTGAGCGCACTGCGCAGGTAATTAAACGCCAAATTATACGCGACCACTTTCCATAGTGACGAGCCACGCAGACATGTTGAAGCTCTGTAAATAAATTTGTGCTCGAGCAGTGAAATTTCCTAATCAATGTGAGATATCCGAGAAATTTGCATGAGCTTCGATCGGTGGCGTAGGCAGAAATTTGTTGGGTGGAGGGGGAAAAGGGGGCGGGGCGGCGTTTTTATTCGACATGGGGCTTAGACAGGTAAGTGTGGTCACTTGTTATTTTGTGCTCTATATCCCACGGGGGAAATATTTAGAAGAATACACGGGCCCGGGGTGCTAACTCTTCGCTGCGCCACTGCAGCTTCACTTAGCGCATCGTCTTTTTTTACTTTCTCAGTTTTTGATAAACCATTCAGAAGTAGTGAAAGAAGAGTTAATATATTGGTTCCGAATGGCAAGCAGCGCCCGCCCATTCCGTTTTCCCTCATTTATGTATGATGCGTAAGCAACTTCGAAGCCTATGCAATAGTTTAACCATAATTTAAATGAAGCTGGTTTTGGGCAGCAAAATTTTTGCTAAAATAGAAACGGACAATACAAATAAAGAACACTAAACAGATCGAGCGTAAAATACCAGCCGTTTTTATTGAGTGTAGAGCGTCGGTTAAATAGTGAAACTGAGCCGAGGAGCACCATGGCACGTTCCTCGACGTGTACGGATCCAGTAACGCGAGGGGGGGGGGATGCGAGGAACTTTCACCCCCCTCCCCCCTTAAGGGGAAATCCTGAGCCCACCTACCACAGTTACGCCATGATGATGTCACCAATTTGGGTGATCAGATCTGTGACGTAACAATGTCTTTCGCAAGTAACGCCATGAGGTGGTTATTGCATCACTCGATCGTGTTGACGCCGACGGTCAGTTTCCGCGTTTGATGAGGCATTTAAGGTTTTCAGCCTTCAAACACGTCTGTTAGTCATTAACCTCTAAGGTAGTTATTATACCGTCAGTAAGTTAGTTGAGTCAGTTAGCCCGGACTGATCATTACAATGTCATGTTTCGCGTAGCACGCACATATTTCTGGACTTTGATCATCCTGCATAGAAAAAAAAAAGTTACTGTAGTAATAACGCGAGCATGTGACCGACGAAAGTGCATGGCTTCTAACCTTTCGAAATGACCCAGGAAGACGGCAGCGACTCTGGCGACACGACAGTCTTGGCCACCTTCACGAACTCTGGGTCGAGGCACGACTCCTGAGACAGGGAGGAACACGTGACACTCTCGACGATGTCCCCTGACCAATAGATCTCTGTCGATTTTTTAACTACTTTTCTGTTCATTTATGCATTTATCTATTTATTTGTTATTCTGTTTAGTTATTCACTTTTTTCTCTTTAATTTCAGCGCAGCTGTGGCGTTCGGCCGATATCTGATGCACATACAGCAACGGGTCTTCTGCTGAGTAAGCAACTCTTCACAGAGTTAAGATATGTTCGTATTTCTTATTACTTTCAGGGCCGCAGCCCGGTCAATCAACTGCCATTTGAGTTCAGTCTTGGCGACCATGGGTGATTTTTTTTTTTAACTTGGAGAAAAGGCCATTCATGATTATGCTAAAGTTTTGTTTAGTAGGCAACTGTTCGCAGAGCTATGCGACCGGGTTGTATCAATTTTAAAAGAAGAAAAAAAAAGTTAGCGAAAAGAGCACGCCTGGCGCCACGCATATCACCTTGAACTTGTACACTTCCTCGTCAAAAGGTATGTAGCACATGTCCTGGTCGTCTTTTTCCCTGCTGTGCTGCGCTTCTTTCACATCGTTCATCCGGGAAAACACCGTCGTCTCCACCTGCGTGATAAAGCACGATCAGTATGCAGTGTCCTCTCCTCTCTATCTTATCTACACGAATGTGATGCGCCACCCTACTGCATTGAATTTACTTGGAAGCAATTCCAAGAGAGTAGACTTCTGGCTAAGTTGGTTGATACGTTCAGTGGGGACATAAAGCCTATGAGGACAAATAAATTGAACTGTCGCGTTCATTCAAGCGCAGCTAGTGTAGATGGCCACAAGAAGAAGAAGAAGAAAAGGAGGCGGAAGATTTTTTTGCGTGAGCGGCCGATATATGCATATGCTGATGATATCTGTGCTGATATAATATACCCTCCGAACACATATGGGTCATTCGAAGCCAAACATCTCGACCAATTTGGCGATTGCCTCAAACGCACTCGAAAAAAAGCTCATTGATTGCAGCAAAAGCAGTGAATTGATAGAATATTTTGAAGGGAACAAGAATTTTCGGTCACATGAAAACCTCCCGAATTTTGAGCAGTGTCGCCCAAGTGCTGTTTGTCATAAAATCTCTTAGCAGGGTATGATTGAAGGAAAGAAGTGTAAATTTAAGCGATCGTTTTCTTTGTTAGACAGAGTATATAAATGAAAACTAACGGACTGTAAGTATGTAGCTTTTAGTCTCAATATCAAATGTTTACATGTTGAGTTAAGGCATTTGAGCAAGGTGTTGAGAGCTCAGTAATATTACCGCAATTTTTCTGCCGTATACGCTTTCGAAATTCTCCTTATTATCTTCTGATTGATTCATTCATTTGTGGCGTTTAATGTCCCAAAACCACAATATGATTATGAGAGACGCCGTAGTGGAGGGCTCCGGAAATTTCGACCACCTGGGGTTCTTTAACGTGCACCCAAATCTGAGCACACGGGCCTACAACACTTCCGCCTCCATCCATCTTCTGTGTTCGCATTTTTTATATTGTAGTATCGCGTTATGTATGAATATATGAGTAAGCTCTATAGAAGGTACATTTTGCGTTAAAATATACATAACTCCTTGTGTTATGAGCGAAGCTGGCCACTCTGAAATAAATATTTCGCGTAAACATGCCCCAGCACGCTGCGGCGGCATCCCGAAGGGCGTCATCAACCGGACGAAGTCATCGTTTGCTACGCGGCTTAAAACATTCGCTCGCAAAAACCACCGCCCCACCTCTCCACCCCGCAAAAAAAAAAAGCGCAAAAAAAAAAGACAAACAAGAAATCCAAAACCTGCCAGGCGTGTTTCTTCACCCTCACCCTCTTCACGCATTGATCCATCCCGCCTGGCGAAACGCGTCGTCTACAGGCACATGCGATTATTTGTGCAAACAAAAACAGCAACAACGCATTTACGTGCATTTTGAATAGTTAGTTCAGTTCAGCCCTGCAATAACTCTTTTCTCGATTTATATGTTATTTTTTGCTCTTTATCCCACGGATGGCACACGCCCACGCCAGGCTTCCCGACTATCCCTAGTAACGCTCCCTAGCTAGGGATGAAACTGTGCTACGCAGTGTGATTGTGGTATAACTCTTGTTTGAAATCGCATTTAGTGACGATTTCCATTCGTGTTCAACGTTAAATTAACCCTAATTCCGGTGTACAATGTCAATTATGCACCACCCGAACAACTCCTTGACCATTGGTTCACCTCCAAATCGTCCGGGGGTGTAGCTCAGTGGTAGAGCGCTCGCTTCGCATGTGAGAGGCCCCGGGTTCGAACCCCGGCACCTCCACTAATGGGCAATTTTTTTCTTTTTTTCTGCATTTTTCTGCTTTTTCTTGCAAACACGCGATTATTCTTATCATACAATCGTCCTGTGGGTGTAACTGAGTTAAAAGAAAGTATGAGGCGGAGCTCAGTGAAGGCCGTGGGTTCGAAACCCTGCACCTCTATCAATGGAATACCGTTTTGAAGTCCAATTTATAAGGTTTACCCGCATCGCTACTTGTGCGATTCACCATGCAGAGGTCATGTGGGTGAAGCTCAGATGTTAATGCACGCCCGGTTCGGCAACACTTCTTTCAATCTGTCTGTTCATTCGTGGAATCACAAAAGGTTCATCAAGAGGTGCCCGAATGGCTTCATCAAGTAGAAAGCCTTCTACAGATGAAGGAATTTTTAAAAGCCTGTTGCGCGTCAAACGCAACAGGCTTTTATCTCTTTTCTTTCGTTCATGTTTGTCCTTTGTTTGATGTACATTTGTTTGTGGATATTGTATGTACACAGGCAATAAAGCAAGAGAAAAGGGTGTAGCTCAGATATCAAAAACATGTTGCACACAGTTGCACGTGCGAATATGTCATGCAAGTTATCTGTATGTCACGCGTCAATGTACAGAAGTTTCACAGGATTTTTGCTGTGTTTGTGTGGAAATCACCATGGGAACGTACAAGCCGGTCTAATTTATTCCAGTCCGTTAGTAATGGCGGACTCGGTTTATGTCATTTATTTATTAGACAAGTTGTCTCTCGGTTTATTTTCCTTCGCGATCAAAGAAACAAATTTCTGCAAACAGTGATAAAAGTAAGGCTGTCATCACGCATCCCAGATTTTGTTGTGTCTACAAACAGTGGTATGTGCCGATATGTGTCTGGTTTTTTGAGAGAAGTTATACAGTCTTTTGATTTTTTGAAAGTGCGCTTTTCGCTGGAATATCTTGCCACTGTTAAGCGAAAAAATCTGTACAGGGATCTCCGAGATGTCTTGTTACCAACACCTTTGTACAGATCTATGTTCAATGGAGGACCCGGACAGGATGTTTTGAAAAGGGTCAAAAAGATGAAAGTAAAAGCAGGGGCAAAAACTTTCTTTTTTAAATTGCATTCCGGGACTCTCCCCGTAAAGCAGTGGCTAGCGGACAAGGGAATCGATGTACCATGGACAACCAATTGTTTACTTTGTAAAACACCTGAGACAATACACCATGTGTTTATTCATTGCTGGGACGCTGTCTTTCATTGGGACATCCTTCAAAGAACATTGAAAAAAGATCTCCCCATTACAAGCCATGGCATTCGTTTTCTCTGTGTGGATGAGGACGACGGCATACCATACGACATGGTTATGTTAATTAGCCTTCACAGCATCTGGCAGACCACTATGGCTTACAGACATCTTGACCAGAACATACGTCCTGTCCGGGAGAACTTCATTGCAAATATGCGGTATATCACTGAGGTGTATAAACAAGAAGAAGAACCTCCCAGCTGGCTAACAATGTTAGAGGAATTGTGCAACCTGAAAAAATTTTAATGTGAGCACTTCGGATCAAATATTGGTCCAAGTGTATTTTATCATTCATGTTTCTGTGTGAACACCTGTACAGAAAAACAGGTAATAAAGAAAAAAAAAGGATGTAGCTCAGTGGTAAAGCGCTCGCTTCGCATGTGAGAGGCCCCGGGTTCGAACCCCGGTACCTCCATAATCTGTTCCCACTTTTAGAGCACATCATAACGAACAATCTCAGCATATAAAGATATCCCACAGAGACGCATCAATTTTAAAAATCAGTGCCGTTTTTTTTTTTTCAATTTATTTTGCCACGTTCAATATTTCTATACATATGTACGCTTTTAATTTCTTCCAACAAGCTGTTGACGGCAGCGTCCGTCAGTTTTATTTATTAATTTTGTTTATTTATTTATCTATCTATTTATTTATTTCTTTAGAAAAAATGTTATATGCGAAATGTTTGAACAAAATATCGGTAAAAAGAGTTTTTCCAAGACTTCATACGCTGTTCCGAGGACATGTGCGCTGATAAGCATTCATGCTCAAAGTGAGGCATATATATTTGCACCCTAATTATTGCTCATCAAGAAAAAAACGTTGTTGGATCAGCCTAACATTTTGTCGCGCATTTTAAGAACACTGTTTTTCCGTGAATGTGGGGCCATTGCTGCGCTCAAATGTCATGCTTTAGACAAGAACCACTGCTTCACTTTTTCGTTTACAACACGACTATTAACGTAGCTGCTAAGTACCAAGATGACGGCGACAGATGGAGTACGTATTCCCACAAGGCCTCCTATGCATACCTCATGCCATATACACAACCCTGATCCACTCGAGTCGGCAAAGATCGAACAAAAAGCTTACCCGTTTGATGATGGCTTCTTGCTGTTCTCGCGAGGTATATCCGAACCTGTTCAATGCCTGTAAGAGCCAGTATATATATACATATAAAAGGGGGGCATAATTATTTAAGAACTCATACACGCGCGCACACTATAGAAGTAGCACTCATTTCGATAATTAGCTCTAGATCCCTCAGCAAGAGTACACTTTTACATACTGAGCAGGTGATATATAGGAATACGCGATGGCTATACCTACTAATATGTAGCAATGATATTGGTAATAGCAGGTACGTGCTAGGTTTGTGTACACACGGACCGTGCCCAGGGGTCTTTCCTATTACATTAGACTCGTACGCTTCACGATTGATGTCAAGATTTATAATTACACTGGTCCGTTGATAACGCATCTCTACTTTGCAGATATGTTGCATTTCCAAAAAAAATTAAGGGGCCCGAGGCAGATAAGGTGCTATGTGCGGCAAGGCATGGCGTACTGCAAAGCAAAACTCGTGCTCGAATTTCCCGCCAATTGAGATAAAAAGCTGTTTTTCCGCCTTACGATGAAGAAGCGCTAGTGTTCATTTAGCTAAAAGGAAAAAAAAAAAGTGGTTCGTAAGAAAGCGACGCTATTTACTTTTTTCCGAATTAACTGATAAAGTAACACAGCCAGGAATTAACAACCTCCTTACGTGTCAGACAAAGAAAAACTTTTGGCACATAATGGTGCTGCGTCTGACCACAGTCGGTGAACACTGAGGTACCGAGACGCAATGTTCCTTACTGTACCCAAACAAAAGGCGTTCTCACCCGCAAAACACATCGCACCCAATAATGCCGTCTTTGCGCTCAAAAGCAGCCCGTTCAAATGGGTAGCCCGCGCACACAGAATCCTGCAAGCTGTGGTGCCACCTTGCAGTGCAATGGCTATCTTGGTGCACTGCAGAGTTGCAAGATCTAAAGTCGAGGTCTAAAGCAGCTAGCTTGCAGCCTCTTGCAGTGCAACAAGATTGCGTGTCTCTACCTGGCTGTCGGTCGGACGCCCTTCAAGAACGTACCTCACCGAACTGGCGCATGAAGGCGTGCTGTCCGAAGTAATTGATCCTCATGTCCAGCTCCGGCACTGGGATGTCGCTGCTCAGGTAGCACGCACAACGATAGAATTTCTGCTTCTTCATGTTTTGATCGAGTGACGGCCTGCTTTTACTCCAGCTACTACGCGCTTTCACCCTGGCATCCCTGTGGTAATGAAAACGTCGAAGATGAAACGCACGAGCGTGGTGCCGCGACCATAAAACAAATTGCGTGAGACACGTCACGCTGCTTGGGAAACATTTTTAGAGCGTTATGGAGGCTGGTGTACATAAAGAAAAAGGAATCGCGTATTGACAAAGACGACAATAGGATTCATGTAAACTCCGAATTTGAAAGCCATCGAAACCGAAACACGCTTAATAAAACCAAAACTACAAGTTATATATAATATAGGCATCTTATAAAAATATAATGCGTGCGTTTAAAAATATTAAATAAGTTATAACATACTGATTAAGAAGAAAAATGTAAATATTTAGTGAAATTGAGTTTTTTTTTATTTCTGCGGGACCAGTTTAAGTAATTGGCTCTGCGCCGCTGTAACATGGCGACGCTCCCGGCATCTCTGCGTACCGAAACTGCGAATGTAGTACCGAAAAATGTCGAAGGCATCCCCCGTAACGCCTGGATGGTGAGTAGGGCATAACGCTGGACTGCACTTGAAGCTGCGAAAATGCGTTACTTCTATGCGAGGGCGGTAATCTTTCCACAAGACTCCCGAGTACTGGTGTCTCGCCACGCGACCCCACTGACCGCTTGCGAGGCACATGTTTCACTGCACGCGCAGCGTAACATTCGTCCCGTGACACGAAAGATACGTCCAACACCACTGACCATCTGTGTGAGGTGGTCGCGCCTATTTGAAGTTCTCTTCTTCTCTTGTAAACTTTGATAGAGCAATCGTAAGTGATTGTTTCAGCGCACCACACCCATTTTATGGCACTGCCGTTCATAGAGGTGTCACCATTTCTGTTGCTTCGTAGGTGAGACCATGCGAGTGGTACAGCGAAGAGCTTTCGGACTGCAAAAGTATGTTCATTTTCGTGCGCTCGCTTTCAGGCGTTGTTTTTTTTTTTGTTAGTTTAGTACGTGCGTTGAAGGACCGCGCGATTTTCTTTTCCTGAAGGTATTAGGGGGCGCTTCCACCAGTACTTCATCGATGGAACCACGCTAGACTGCAGTCAGTGGCGCAAAGACTTCGACAACTGCCTCATCTGGAGGAAAAACAAGGACGTAGATGCGCTTGTAAGTATGGTAGTAATTTCTTTATGAGTGATCTGATTGCACATTCATTTTATGAGTTAAGCTAGCTATTTATAAAAGTGCGTTAAGTATTGGTGCCCGGTAATGAGCCCCTCAGTTCAATTCACCAGTTAGATGTAAATGAAGAATGCCTCGCGAGTGACAAACCAGCATATAAAATATTCATAATTTTAGTACATGACAATTCTGGCATCTTAGAGCATCGGAGTATTTGATGTAACAAGCGTTTGAAAAGTATTACGGGCCCTACTGAACAATACAACGCATCTTAAACACTTGCTGCGAAACAGGAATGTTGCTAAAGGTATCCCAATTGGTCTCAGTTGCCTGAAATGAAATTCCAATGGTAAAATATATGAACTGAAGATATTTTCTAGGAATCATTTATAATGCAAACCACAGGAATACTTGCATATGTAATAAAGGATATTGTGATTTTAATTGGCATTAGTCTATTCAAGTTCTTTTTATAAATGGTGCTGCGAGGTAATAAGATTACTACAGAATCAGATTATGTATCTTAGAACCAAGTAAACAGCTTAATTGATCGACATGTGGGATTTAACATCCAAAAACCACCATATGATTGATTATGAGAGACGCAAGTAAACACCTTGGCGAAGTGCAGAGTGTTATTAAAGCTAGTTGGTGTCAGACAGTCATATTGTAGAGCTAGCGAGTAGTTGTGGGGGTGCATCACATGAATGATTCTTCACTCTATGGAAAGCTATGAATAATCTTTACCATTGGTAATGCTTTCAACTATTGCATTCGTGCCTGTGGTGCTATCTCATCTTTCATTCTTTTTGTGAACAGAATGCCGTGGTGAAGAGCGAGGAGAAGAGGAAGCACGACCGCCTAAAAGCCAGTCGAGACAATGACGTCTGGCAGCTGAGGTCTGAGCCTCCCAAGGACTGGAATGCACCCGTGCCCGAATGGATGGCCAAGAAATTCGAGCAGAGTTACATTGCTGCAACCGCAAAAAAAGAACAAGAAGGGAATAGTTCCTGCTGCATCTCATGACACCCGACACTGCTTACTATTCCACTACATCGTAGGTACAGTACATAGATAGGTTCAATAAACAAAACTAGGCTTTCTCACTTTCCATTTATTTAGCTCGATTTCATTTGTCTAGCACCAGAGCACGTACAGATAGCCATGCTTGTGGCTACTTCTAACATTGCTACTTACGAAAATGGCATTTTGGGTCACAAATCACAAGCCTGGTAGCATTGTCCACTACCCGTTGGTGCTACTGAGTGGTGTGTGCAGAAGTGACTGCTCCACAGCCTCGGTGTTTGTAGCAAACCTCTCCGGCTTATGCCCTGACCACTTCACGCCATGGCCGACTGCATACTGGAGCATTCAAAGTGATTGTTCCAGCTTGTACGTGGGAGAAATGACCTTGTTTTGAAACATGACAGAGATTGTCAAACTTTCACTTTGTTATTTGAGCCAGTGCTCCACAATCAGTGCAAATATGTCCGGCTTGTTTACAGTCACGTGTTCCGATGCACCGCAAAACTGGTAGCTTCCAAGGGCCCGAGGAAGAAAACTGCTTCAATCGAGAGTGCTTGCAATCGTATCGGCTTGGGAATGCAAATTCTACAAATGGCAATGACTGAAACACTAGCTGCAAGTGGCATCGGTAACAAGTCGTTTTGTCTCGAGTGCACAGAAGAAGGAAAGGCTGTGGTTCACGTCTTTGAAAGTGAGCTTCAGTTATGGTGAGGCCTGTGCGATGACGAGCGAGGACATCTGGAACTACGTAGCAACAGAGCTGATGAATTCGAAACTGAGAGATGGGGATCGCTGCAAGTTTGTGGCATTTCTGTCCTGGACGCGCTATCAAGGTGATGGTGTCAGGCCGACGACGCACGGTGAGGTTATGAAACGAGTGTCGGGTCACGTTATGGTTGGCGCTGGAGGACTGGCCTTGTGCGGAACGGGTTGCCTCTACACTTGGGCTCAGAATGCCGACGAGCTCTCTTGGAGGTTGTACGACACGAGGCGGGTGGATCACCTACGTTTTATGGACGACAGCAACTACAGGTAAATAATTCTGGCTTTCCCACGTTGCATTCAGTACGAAAAGTGGTTTGTGCAAATCTCACTCTGCTCTAGGAATGAATCCAACGCACAATTAGGCCAGAAAAAGCATATAGGCTATTAGTTGTCGTACTTGTGCTGTAATATGCAGGTCTTTTGTATTGAACTGGTCTGTGCTGCACTTGTGAAAAAGATTTTGTTGCGAGATTTAAAAAATGTTATTCCTTGAAAAGGTGGCTTGCTACTTTAGCTGAGGGAACAAACATGCCAGCTGACAATGATTAATTGATTGATATGTGGTGTTTACCTGTCCCAAAACCACCACATGATTATGAGAGACGCCGTAGTGGAGGGCTCTGGAAATTTCGACTACCTGGGGTTCTTTAACGTGCACCAAAATCTGAGCACACGGGCCTACTACATTTCAGCCTCCATCGGAAATGCAGCCGCCGCAGTTGGGATTCGAACCCGCGACCTGCGGGTCAGCAGCCGAGTACCTTAGCCACTAAACCACCGCGGCAGGGGCGACAATGATTAGGAATTTGCCACACTGTGCACAAAGTGGCTTAAAGAAGTAAAAAAAAAAGAACCTGATTGCCTTTCATCATCAACATCCTAGACAGCCATTTATGCGGCCATTTATGTGGTGAGAGATTGTACGGCATCTTGGTCTCCTTCTCATATTGGGTCTGACATGCCATATTTTCAAAAAGTAATGTAATAATATAAAGAAATATGGAATGCATATACATATACAAGGTGTGTCCCTGTAAAGAAGTCATTGTGGATATGCGTGAAGAAACTTTAAGAGAAATGCATTTGTATGGTGTTTCCTCTAGTGACAAGTCACAGTAAAAGGAATGTTGCTGCAACAGTTGTTTCATCAAAAGGACCTATTTTTATCAGGATAGAGGCTGTTTTCCTTGGCAGCATACGCCGTAAGTCTAGCCCACTTTCAGTTGCCCTGACTGGCGGAGGAGAATGAAAATAGTAAACTTGCACACAAATGATGGTAAAAAACATGGTTATTCCTTAAAACAATTTTTTTTAACTATGAAGGAGGGAATGAGAAATGAAAGGAGCAAGTAGCAAAGGAAGGTCCAGTGTTGTGATAGCAGGCAGAGACAGGTGGCGGTGAAAATTTTTTTAAAAGGTGGAGATCAAAACTGAGAACAGTCACAACTTCGGGGTAGGTAGCTTCTGCCGGTCCTGTTGCGCATGTTATATGAAAAAATCAGTAAGTGAGAAGAGCCGAAAGTGTTGAGAGAGCGGCGTGAGCCTTCATTTCTTCCTTCATCTATGTCTAGCTGGCACAGCATGCATAGTTTAGGATGACTCAGTGACCAGACCAAACCCTTACATTGAACAGAATTATGTCATAATCATTCTAAAAAAGATTTTTTTAAAATGATGAAATGGAAAAATGTTTTTCATAAACTTAGTACTAAAGTGTAGCTTGCTCATCTTCTCTTTTACTATTCAGGGGCACGCTTTCGGCATGTTACTCCAGCTCTTTGGGCGGTGTGCTACATGAATTAGGCCACACGTTCGGTCTTGGCCACACAGCTGATGGCATTATGGGCCATGGGTTCCATGATATCTCTCGCATCTACACAGTTTTGGCTGATGACTCAGAATCGGTAAGCAGCTTCACAATAGTAAGCTTATAATACTAAAGGTGGCGGCACTACATACACAGTGGTGTCCATTTATAACGATTTCGAGGAAAATGAAAAATAGTGTTAAGTGTATGAAATGCTTTTGCAGCTGCTTCAATCTCATAACTGTGCCGTGAATCGCTTTGAGCTTCTGTGTGAACACTGGCAGCAATATTTTTTGAGTGAATAAAGGTCAGCTGACAAGTCGGTAAACAACAGTGCGCATTGTGTGGAAATTGAGGCTGGAGTCTGAGAAAAGGCACCGGAGGCACTGCCAATCTCGCTCTCACTGTTCCGGCTGCAATTGCCCCCATTGCACCACATTACAGTTAAGATTGGGAAGATGGATTTCTTCCCGATGGTTCAGATAGTCACGACGACATGTTGAAGAACTGGACAGGCCCGGTTGCTCACTTCCTGATAAACTTCAGTTTATTTACACACGGACACTTATTTAGAAACAAAGGCCGGGGCGGCCACTATACCGACCGCACAGTAAGCACTGGGCTGTATTAACGTCGGCGTTACTTGCCGAGCCCTTTGTATACTCCCCACACCTACGCCAACTTCTCAATGTAGTATCAACCTTGGGTCAAAGTCTGTGCCAAGCACGACCTCTGTCCCCGCTTCCCGATCTCGTTCTCGAGCACCAAGCTTCACTCCTCTCCATTTCACTCTATTAAATACCTCCCGTCGCATTTGAGATCGCCTCGTGGGACGAACCCCTTCTCGATGCTCCACCAATGCAGCAAACAACTCTCCTTTCCTCAGAGACGTGTCTCCGCCTCTGCGTTCCCACACTTTGCTTTCCTCATCCTCCAAGAAATCAGCTAAAAAACTCTACAATTTCGTAAACATACAGCTTAAAAAATACTTTCGTGAGACAACAAGCCTGGCTAGACAGCCGGTTGGCCGTCTGGAATTATTAGACATGATGCTGCAGTCTATCCACACGTATTGTGGCATATTTTCGGGAGCGGTGTCGCGACAGGGCTACTTATTTCTCAGTCTGGCTCTCCGTGAAACGCTTCCGCCGTGCGGGTGACTTGCCAGCATAAAGTGCGGTGAACAAACGCTCACGGTGTTTAGAGGTGAAGGGCTTAGTCCGCGCCTGTGCAGCCTCTTTTCATTAACCTCCCTTTTCGGCGGGCGCCATCCTTCGCGTGCCCCAAACTTATCTATTGCCATCTTTTGAAAAAAACACATTCCTTGACGATTGCCTCGTCAATATTCTCATCACAGAATCGGAGCTGTATATCTCTTCAGAGAGTTTGCCGGAGGGGCAGGGCCAAATCTAGTGGTAGAACTGTCCACCATTTTAGTGCTAGGGGGCCCTAAACTCACGTTAGCGGGCAGTCTAGTGCTCCTTTCTCTGGCTAGCGTACTTCTGGAATGCCTATCGGGCTCTGGAACATCTCTGGGATGCCCACCACACCTGTAAGCTCCCATTGCAATATCTTTGCGAGTGCACAATGTTCTGCACGGCCAACATGCACACTGAATAGTGGCTAAGATGCAGCTGGTCGATCACTAAGGGAGCACAACGGCTGACAGTGATCCCACGTGTGCAGCACCGTGAGAAATTCTCGGCACAAGTTGGAGTCAGTGAGGCGTAAACACGGTGTTTCCAAACTAGTCCAGCAGTCTCTAGGCTGGCAGCGACATTAAAAGATCGCTGAACTTTCCCAAAGGGGATGTATAGCTCTGCTCAGAATGGGGCAGTACTGTCTTATGTCAAAAGCTTTTCTAGCGCTCTGCCTCTGTCATAGCCGGTAGTGTTCTTTTTCCACAGGCTGTTTATGTCAGTTGATTCTACTGCTTTATGCATTATGCTGCATGAAAAACTAATTGTCATCCAGATAGAAAAATTTTGATTGTTAAATTGGGTATGCGGTGAGTAAAGTATCGCTATATGTGTTGTTTTTTTCTCTGTTGCCCTAATTCATAAAGTGACTCTGGTAACTTAACCTATCATTATAACCAATGGGTCATGATAAGTGGTATCCTTATAAGTGGACTGCACTGCAAAAGGTTTGGCCTAGTGTGGTTATAATCGGTGCAGATTTCGTAACTGATGCTACTAAAAGAATAATAAGTGCACCATTTTATTGCATTTGCAATGTCATAAGTGGCAGAATTATCTTAAGTATAAACGAACTTGGCTGCCTATAATCACACAGTCTAGTAATGAAACCATTGTGCGAGTTGTAAAATAATGTCTCTGAAAGGAGTAACAGAGTACTATGAGAAAGTGTGGCTGGATTTATTTATATGCAGAGAACTGCGTGTTGTACAGTAGAACTTCGTTGACACGTCGCTGCTTAATGCGGTTTCCTGGCTTCTATGCTCACAGTCACGAAATTTAAATTGACCTGATTCGTATTGTAGGTTTTTTCGGATCGTAGATTTATTTTCTGTGCTTTTTTCTTTGGAAACGTATAAATGAGGATCCACTGTGTTAATTAAACCACCACAATGAAAAGCTTTGTGTTGTGCACTGTGTGCGCTGCTCATGTTGCCACATTCTCGCCGAGGTGGACCTCAACCTTCTACTTGTATGTGTTGCAAGTAAAACTTGAATTGGTTCAACTGCTGCAGGCTGTAAACCACATTCCTGCTTCAGCTGCACAACCGTCAGAAAGCGTAGACGTCAACAACGGGGACCCACCTCTACCGGGAAAAATTCGTCTGACAACTCTTGGTGAGTGTGCTGTGCTTATGAGAACCACTAGTCTACGATGACTTCATGAATCAGAACAGGCACTGCCTGTAACGAAACTTATCTAACACCCACATTTCAAAATGTTGTTCTTAAGAGACGGTTTTGCTGGAAAGTTCATCTTTAGTGTGTTGTTAAGGATAGCACGAAGTCGCAAAGATGACAAAAGGAGGACAGGGCAAGCGCTTGTCTTTCATTAGAAGTTTCTAGTAGTCTAAGAACGAACCGTATACTAAACATAAAACAGCAGATGTATGCATCAGGTATATAACAAACACCCTATTATTGTGGAAAATCTGGTCATTCTGCAAGGAAACTGAAGCTTGGCTGACATATGTGCGCTCATTCCCGATGTTGTAAGCCTGTCCAATTTCACGTGTGCGCCAGTCATGGTGTATCAGAAGGACTAAATATTCTTTGAAAGAATGTGCTCGTCCACGATCGTGGAAATTACTAGCGGCTAATCACACGTGCAGAGATGCAGCTCCTTGCAAAAAAAAAGAAGATGCATTTAACCATCTTTATCATTCTAATGTTTATATCGTAACATCGAATAAAAAGCTTCAGTTTGAAAATCGGCATTCTTTCTGTCATCTTTGTTATCATGCGTTAGTATACTATTCTTCTGCAGTTTATCATCGCTGCAGAGCAATGAATTGGAGGAATATTGGAGCAGGGACAACAGTACAACATCTTCCTGCACTGAAGGGAGAGAGGGTGCAAGCTACAAGCTATGGTTGCAGCACACCTGCTTTTCGAACGTAGCCTGGCTTAAGGGAACTATTAGACTGCAATCACACGCACACTTGGGAAATACTGTTTACAGTTCCACTTGATGTGCATTAACCAGACTAACTGACTATAGCACTAACGAGTTCTTCAGGGATATTACGCTAGGCGAAGGAACGTTTCTGGAACCCTGGCAGTGCCACTTTGAACAGTACTTGCTTTGTATTGTGCATGTCTGATGCATATCCCAGTGAAGCGGTTCTGTTTGAGTTGCTGAAAAAAGCTCAATGAAAGTAAAAGTGTTTGAGCATTGTTCTTGTGGTTTGTAGTTTTATTCTCATTTTCCTGTTCTTAGAGCCGAAGAAGTCCCGTGATGTCGCAGCACGCATCCAGAGTTCGAAATCATCCCCTTCGGGAGCCAGATGGACACGTTCTTGCGCCCTGATTTTGAGCTATCACCCGTAAGAAGCTTCTAATCTATTATGTGTGCTGTGTGAAGTGCGCCCTAACTTGTGGCTAAAAATTTACTTGCTTGGTATGTCGTTGTGCAATTTTTTTAGTGGCATTCCTTAATTATTTGTAACAGCTCTAATTACTGTACATGTTATTTTCATATGATTAACTTGCCCTTACGTGAGCTGCACAAAACATGCGACAACTGCAGTAGGGTACAGGTGGTTAAAAAATTTTGAAATTAAGCATTTCTTATTAGTCAAGTAACTTTGGATCTGTCAGCATAATTCCAAATTTTAACAGTGTGTTAGTAAGTTGGACTACGAAGCTGCAAATCATGGCGAAAATCACAGCAGCCCCAGGCACAATAATGATGTCGACATGGTAGGGCCTGTAAAACCGTAGCAGTCATTGGTTCGGATGTTGTTGAAACTGTAACTTTTTATTTTCTAAACTTCTTTTGCGTTAATCAAGATTTTGTTACATTATATTTCACTATTTGTTAATTTCCACCATTCGCCCGCTTTTTTCTTCACACATTGCTGACGGATACGTAAAGCACAGTTTTCCCCTGCTTGTGTGCTCGAGTGAGGCTTCTAATGCTAATGCTTTACCATGTCAACAACTACAAAAAGTTCGAAAGAGCCTCACAAACTGTGCATTTCCCTTAGAACTCATGGTCGGCAGTGGGGGGGGGGTCACTTATGTTGTCTTTTTGAATGCTGAATAGGTTTGGCTTTCAACAGCATGGTCATCATCCCTTTGGCAGCATTGGTACCAGTCTGTAGATTACTTATTTCTTGCAGTGTTTTTCATGATTTTTAATGTGGGTTGTAATAGAAGATCGGTAGTATTGGTTGTGATGTGTATATAAGGCTTCTGCAAATATTCAAATGAATATTACAGTATTCGAGTTCACTGCGATTTGAATTGAAATTACTGAAAATTTCGATGTATTCCAAACAAACAAGTTGGTGGATATCAAAGGTGGTTTCACTGCTTTGCAGGAGTGCTATGCCATGAGAACACCTTTCCAGAAAACAGTCACACTCACACTGCCGCAAATCCTCACTTCAAGGTTCAATGACGATATTACCCTCGCATCAATTCGTCCTTTTTTTTTTATTGTGTAGCATTTAATAGTGAACTTTGGTGACTTTGAGTGTATCTATCTATCTATCTAGCCGCCTACAACCTTTAGCTCTCCTGGCCGTTTTGATAATGGTATCGATACCAAAATTGGTATGGAATAATATGACGGTATGACGAGCATAACTGACTAGTCATAACATGAAAATCATGACATGTATGTCATGAATGTCGTGATTTACATTTCATGGTCTTGTTGCTCTTGCGGTGGTTTCGTTCACACGACATATTTCAAAACTGGTATGGTGTGACATGAGTGCATGGCATACATAAGTGACAGACCCTAACGTAGAAATCGTGATATGCATGTCATGTGACTTCACACCACGCTAATGGTGCGCTGGTGGTCGTTTCGCTGGCTTCACATATACCAAATTTGGTGTTACGGGACTTGAATGGGTGATAAAGGTATATGATGGTGTAAACATGATGATAATGAGATGCACGTGAGTAATTGATATGCGGGGTTTAACGTCCCAAAATCACTATATGATTATGAGAGACGCCGAAGTGGAGGGATCCGAAAATTTCGACCAGCAGGGGTTTTTTAACGAGCACCCACATCTGAGCCCACTGGCCTACAGCAGTTTTGCCTTTTTGAAAATGCAGCCGCCGCAACCGGGATTTGATTCTGCGACCTGCGGGTCAGCAGCCGAATACCATAGCCACGGGACTACCTCGGCGGGGCAGATGCGTGTCATGTAAGAGCATGTATGCATGGCACGCTCATGATGCGCTCACGGCCTGTTTCACTAGCTTAACATATACCAAATTTGGTATTACGTGACGCGAATGAACGTCTAAGAGAAAGGACACGTCCAAACATGATAATCTTGACATGCGTGTCATGTAAGGACTATAACAACACATCACGCTCATGATGCGCTCACGGACCGTTTCGCTAGCTTTACATATACCAAATTTGGTATTACGTGACGCGAATGGACGACGTCCAAACATGATAATCATGGCATCCGTGTTATGTAAAACATGACTATGCTACGCTCAGTGCGCTCGCGACCGTTTTGCTAGCTCCACATATACCAAGTTAGGTATCACGTGACGTGAATAGATGATGTAGGTACATGACACGTCCAAACATGATAATCATGACATGCTGTCATACAAAACATGACTGCATGCTACGCTCATAGCACGCTCGCGGCCGTTTCGCTAGCATCACATATACCAAATTTGGTATTATGTGACGTGAAGTGAGCACGAACACAAATGCAAGGCGGAAACATAATAATGATATGGGAGTCGTGTACGGCACAATTTGCGTACGCCTCGTAACATTGGGCTGATCTTAAAGTGACATATCAACCTTCCTGATTCGTGCTTTGCATATCATCGATTCCCACTGTACGTGGAATCTGCCAATTTTTTATTTTAAAGCCTTGTTATGTCAGCTTATGTGCTCTAAGTATACTAAATGGCTCTAAGTATACTAAAAAATCCCCTTCGAAGGCTACAAAAGTGTGCTATAAGAATAATAACTCACAGTAAGTACAACGAGCCAAGCCGGCCGTTATTCCGATTGCTAAAAATACTACCCCTCGATCTTTTGCGTGACTATAAAATGACCGTTTGTGTTAACAGTATCGTAAAATACAATAGCCCATTTGATGTCTCGTTATTTTATTCCTCTTCCCGCCCTACTAGAAGCCTGATGTTCGGTAACTTTAACTTGGCGCCAAGAAATAACGTTTATGGTGAGAGATTAATGCAATTCACAGGGATAAAGATCTGGAATAGTTTGCCCATTGAATTGAAGACATCACACAATGCTGCGGTAAAACTAAAGAATCAATTCTTGAGCAAGCTGTAAATACTTCTTTTTCTCTTTGGTGGTAAGCACTTACATTTGTATAAATATACGCTGGTGAATCTTGTAAACCTAGCATTTTTTTCCTTCTAACTAAAACTTGTGATAGTTTGATGTTCTTTATGTATTTTAACTGATGTTTTTTGGGTGTGTCCACGAAGTTATCTGTCATAACTTTTTGTATGCGCACATGCAGTTTTGTTTGGTGTGACCAGATTGTTTAAGAAGAGAAAGACTTCTCTACTCTGTATATGTGTATATTTACAGTGTCTGTATAGCTACATATGTATTATGTGTAATTGATATTTCCCGCTTCTGTCCATTACTTTTCTCATTGGACCCTACACTAGCCTCAGGCTATGGGTCCAATCAGTGTTTGTAAACCTCATGTGACAAATGATAATAAACGTTCAATAAAAAAAAATCTTAAAATGTAATATAGGCTATTATTTACATTTTACTTAATGTGAAATCCTGCTACCATGATATTGAATTTTGTTTCCACTTCCTTTTAACCAAAAAGAATGACATTTGTGCGTGCCTTGTTTCAATTTTTAGAAAAGTATTCTGCAGGTTAGTTGGGTCGTGAGAAATATGACGAAAATTATAAAAAAAAGTTAAATTGACGAAAAACCAAAACACCAAAACTTCGGAATGCCGAAACGTCAAAATTCCAGCATCACGATTGCTTTAGTGGAAAATATAGAGTCTTGCCAAGATAAAAGTTCCACTAGCCTTGTACGATGTGTACACGCTTTCGAACTCGTTCGGGAGAACGCTTTGCATATGGTTAAAGCTTTCAAAAAAGAAACTATGCAAAGTGTTTGCTAGCTTAGTTTGCTTCCTTTTCAAGGAAGTGATGATCTGAAAGGGCATGGATTGCGTGGATCACTGTATTTGAGAGCACTATGGCAGATTTTTCAGATTTTTATAGGAAGGTCCGTAATCACTCTTGCGTTGCATTCTCTTCGCTTTTGACACCTCAGGTATTGTCTAGGACCTGCTTTGTTGTCAAAAACATAAACATAGCGGTCTCTGCAGATACGGTCAGCTTTTGCCTTCTGAGAGCACACCACTTTGTGTCTTCGACTGTCAATTTCCCTCCGTATGGACAAAAGTTTTAGTGCTTTTCGACGCTATGCTTATCCAGCATTTCGATTTTCTGGCATTTAGTTTTTTAGGCATTTCGATTTTTCGACATTTCAGTTTTTCAGCGTTCCTACACCCGGCCTACTCATTTTTGGCGTTACGATGGGGAACCAATATACAAAATTGACTATTAAAATTCGATTTGAAATGATTTGAACCGAATCACCATTCTCTATGCACTTAAAATTTACTATGCGCACAAGCCTAGTGTACATGTAGTAATGATATTAACAGCTATTTTTGCTGCCGATTTGCATTGTGATTTTTGTACTTGTAAGCACTGTGATTTTTGATACACTTCCCCCCTGATGTTCATGGTGTTTCACAAGCACTATGGTCTTATGATGGTGCACTTGAAAAGTGCGTTAGACCGTGACCTCCCAAGACGTATCGACTCACTCATACATAGCCTACGACTCAGCACTGCTTACACAAAGCACTTCCTACTTCGTATTCAGCTTGCAACATCCTCAGCATGGTCATGTGGCCACGACGACGAGGATATCTGTCACCTCTTGCTCGACTGTCTGAAACATTAAAGGCGACTAGAACAGGAACTCCATAAGTTAGATCCCGAGTGGCCATTTGCATTGAATAACATACTAGGTCCATGGCCATCCAAAACAAATGGCAAAGCAATGAAGGTGCTGCAACACTTCTTCGAAGAAACGAAGATTTGTGATGGCTGCGGCGACTGCATTTCCAATGGAGGCGGAAATGTTGTAGGCCCGTGTGCTCAGATTTGGGTGCACCTTAAAGAACCCCAGGTGGTCGAAATTTCCGAAGCCCTCCACTACGACGTCTCTTATAATCATATGGTGGTTTTGGGACGTTAAACCCCAGAAATCAATCAATCAACGAAGATTTGTGATGACGACTTAGCGGACAAAAGTTAAAAGTGAGCGTGGCGTCTACGTGTTTGTTCTGCCCATAGTAGAACTTTTGCTCTCACCCATGTAGAACTGTATATATGTATGTATGCTATTGTTTTTCTTATTTTCTTTATTTGTACCAATTAGGTAGAAAGGGGTAGTCGTCGCCAAGTATCGGTGTCAAAAACGCTTTTCTTTATTTTCTATTTCAATAAAAAAAAAGTGCGTTCTGTGTGAACAGATGGTTTCATATGCGAATGACTACACTAGCAGGAGCATGAGGCAGCACTTTAAGCAGGTTGAGAGTCATAGGTTCTTTCTATGTGATTAAAAACAAAAACAGAAAGTTCACTGAGATAATAGTTGCAATATTAGAAATCATCATAAATGCAATGATATCAAATGAAAATATGTAAACATTTTATTATCATTTTTTTTACATTTATGGCATGCTATCAGTTCTGTGTTAGAGCCAATAAACAGGCTCCGATATTTTTTTTTCTTTTAGGTCTCCCAAACATGGTTGCCAATTCATATGGATACCATTGTGACTCACACCATGCAGATGCTCCGTTTTAAAAAACAATTCCCATGTTTTTCTCCAGGGCCTGCCCAGTCCTCCTCGTTTTCAAAGTAACGTTAAGTTGCGCATGGGCAAGTTTACGTAGAGCTGCCTTTGTCAGTTGATCCTCCGCTCTACAAAATGGTGCAATGGCCCTGCGGTGATGTGGTTTTGACTGCGAACTTACGATGCATCTTCATCACATAGGGTGACAGTAGTGCCACTATGACATTAGCAGTACGTGGAGTAAGCCTGCTCGGTCGTTGGTGGCGTGCTGATGCCGTAATCGCTGAAGTCGTGCTACGTTGCCAAAGTAGGTGTAGTAACAACAACAGGCCTACCCCTCTTTGCTCCTGAGAAGGGCAAAAAGGCTAAGTGGGAAACTGAAATTATAAGTGAGGCAGGTTGTTTAATACTCTGCGACTTTCTGATTAC
This sequence comes from Rhipicephalus microplus, assembly GCF_013339725.1. Classification (NCBI taxonomy): domain Eukaryota; kingdom Metazoa; phylum Arthropoda; class Arachnida; order Ixodida; family Ixodidae; genus Rhipicephalus; species Rhipicephalus microplus. The sequence continues at coordinate 143,161,074 of NC_051165.1, forward strand.
AGTACTTATTTATAAAATTTGTGCAACAGCTTGTCCACACTGTGCAAGTGCACAGTTATCGCTTCGTCGCACTTTTCGGACAGTCGGGTTAATTTCTGGCCCTTTGAGAAGTGCATGCATTTCTGCCTGAGGAAAGTAAACATTTTTGACCAGCATAGAGACGCATCTGTAAAATCAAGTGTGTTGAATCAAATCTAAAGATATTGCTGCGTGCATAGCTGCATTTAGCGGCGAGATAGCGACGACAACGAAGAACGCGGATTCGCTCGAGAGGCGCAGCGCAGCAGAGTGAAGAAGAGGACAATCTTAGCGGCCTTCTCTGAGAGCGTCTCTACAAGTCCTACTGTCCGTGTTTTTAAATAAACCCCCCTGTCATTTATAACCCGCGACACTGGTGGAGGAGCTGGGTACTACCACCCCATGATCAGCACCCCTGTGAGAAGCCCCGAGTCCAGCCCTACGAGACAGCCACGCGTGGAGACGCCTGTGCACCGCTCAAGCCGTCGCCTTCAAGGTCTTGAACCAGAATTTGGCCTTTTAAAGGGAGCAACACTTCCGACAACCACCCCTACTCAAGAAATGGCAAGGAGTCCTGCACAGGTGACGGTCCAGAATATGCGCATTCCTGAACCATTTCATGGCCGGCCGAACGAAGATGCACAAGACTGGCTTGAGCAGTTCGAACGGGTAGCTAAATCGAACTACTGGAGTCTCGATGGAAAGCTCTTTCACGTATACTTCGCCCTTGAAGACGGCGCGAAGACATGGTTTATAAACCGGGAGGCAACATTGACGACATGGGAGGAGTTTTGTCGTCGGTTTCTTGACACCTTCGGTAACGCGGACCGACGCGAAAACGCACAACGCCTTCTTGAAGGACGCACCCAACAGCTGCATGAAAGCGTCGCCATGTTTGCTGAGGATATGGTGCGCCTGTGCCACCGCGCGGACCCCAACATGCCCGAGGCTCGAAAGCTAACCCATCTCATGAGGGGCGTCAAAGAGCAGCTATTTGTTGGTCTTGTGCGCAATCCACCGACAACAGTGGACGAGTTCACCAGGGAGGCCACCGCAATAGAGCGTGCGCTACAGCAACGGTACCGACAGTCTGATCGCCCGGCCACCGGCGCAGCTGCAGGCGCCGCCGCACTTACCGCAAACGACGAGTTTGCTCTACGCCACCTGATTAGACAGATCGTGCGTGAGGAGATCGCGAAGGAGAACGCGAAATACACATTGCAGTCACAGGCGCCCCCGCAGCAGGAGTCCACGGTAGCCTCCGTCGCTGAAATAGTTCGCCATGAACTTCGACAAGCGTTTGCCTCTCCTCAGCAATATTCTGCTCCACCGCACCGTCCAAACTCGTATACCTATGCAGATGCTGTGCGTCGTCCATTGGCTCCAGAAGTATCGTACCAGCCGAACGGATACAGCTATGCAGACGCTATTCGTCGACCCACGCCCATGCCAGCGCCGCAGTACCTCGAACCGTATCCTGTGGCAGCCTGGGCTCAGCAGGATTCTGTCAGGCGACCCTATATGCGGAAGACCGACATATGGCGCACTGCGGATCGTCGACCACTCTGCTACAACTGTGGAGAGCCAGGGCACATTTGCCGTTTTTGCCCACATCGCCGAGCTGAATACCGCGGTAGTGCACCTACAGCTACGCGCCGACAGTTCGACGAAAGCCGTGCCCCCATCGACGACGACCAGGCTGGCAGGCGGGAAGGCTCTTCTACCTTCCGGACGCGGTCACCATCACCGGCTCGCTTTGGTTCACCAAGCCGCCGTAGTTTTGCTGACGCCGTCAGAGGTCGGTCTCCCAGCCCACGGCGGGGAAACTGAAAGCAGCGACCTCTGGGGGGAAGGTTGCAAGCCGTCGAATTGCCGAAAAACCCCCACTGCTGCCGAAACACGTGAGAGACGACAATGAAGACTTCGCCGAAAAAACTGTGACTGCCGACCTTGCTGTGACGATTGACGGCGTTGAAGTGACGGCCTTAGTCGATACGGGTGCAGACTTCTCCATAATGAGTGAACGATTGGCAGACGAACTCAAGAAAGTCAGGATGGAATGGACGGGCCCTTATATCCGAAGTGCTGGAGGCCAGATAATGACTCCCACGGGAAAATGTACAGCAAGACTCACTATTGAGAATGTGGCTTTTGTAGCCACATTTCTGATCCTACCGGAGTGCTGCAAACCTATGATTCTGGGAATGGACTTCTTAAGAGAGTACGGTGCTGTGGTCAACATACGCGACGGTGTGATCACATTTGCCGCTGACAAGTCTGTGACCACTGATCCAGACCAAGAACCCAGGGTGTTACGTGTGGTCGACGACGACGTCTGCGTGCCACCACTGTCATGTAGTCTTGTTTCCGTGTGTTGTGCCGTGCACTGTAATGAAGACGCCATAGTCGAACGCATCACTGACCTTCTTTTTCACCAAGGCATCGCCATCGCTCGCGGTATTGTCAGCTTAGTGGATGGGCGCGCAGACGTGCTTCTGACCAACTTCACGAATGAGCGCCGGCACATCGGTAAAGGCACGGCTGTGGCGTACCTCGAAGAGCTGGACTACTCTCACGACTGTCTTCTAATGCAAGGGGAAGCCACAGTTCAATCACCTCCACATACACCACCAGTTGATATCGGTCCGAGTCTAACACCGACTGAAAGATGCCGTCTTATGGAGCTGCTCGACCAGTTCAAGGACTGTTTCTCATCGACATCACGAGTGGGTCGAACGCCTCTGACTAAGCATCGTATAATTACAGAAGACACAGCAAGACCGATCCGACAGAACCCTTATCGCGTCGCTCAGAAAGAACGTGAGGTAATCCAGCAGCAAGTCAAGAAGATGCTAGAGGATGACGTTATCCAACCATCAAAAAGTCCTTGGGCATCTCCAGTGGTACTCGTGAAAAAGAAAGACGGCAGCTTGCGTTTCTGCATCGATTATCGTAAGCTGAACCATGTTACAAAAAAAGACGTTTATCCATTACCACGGATCGATGACTCTTTGGACAGGCTACGGCATGCACGCTACTTCTCGTCAATGGACCTTAAAAGTGGATACTGGCAAATAGAAGTAGATGAGCGCGACCGAGAAAAGACCGCCTTCGTGACGCCAGACGGGCTTTATGAATTCAAAGTCCTCCCTTTCGGTCTATGCTCAGCCCCAGCCACGTTTCAGAGACTAATGGATACCATTCTGTCCGGCCTGAAATGGAAAACATGCCTTGTGTACCTCGACGACGTGGTCGTTTTTTCGGCCACGTTTGAAGAGCATCTAAAGCGGCTACTGTCAGTCCTGCAAGCCATACGGTCCGCTGGACTCACACTCAAACCGGAAAAATGCCACTTCGGCTTCGAAGAACTCCAGTTCCTGGGACACGTGATCAGTCGCGAAGGTGTGAAGCCTGACCCAGATAAAACAGCAGCCGTCGCAAAGTTCGCAAGGCCTGTTGATAAGAAAGCGGTCAGGCGTTTTCTGGGTCTCTGCGCCTACTACCGGCGATTTATAGCAGGCTTTGCACACATCGCCTCTCCACTCACCCGCCTTACAAGGGAAGACATCGCATTTGTATGGGGTGAAGAGCAAGAAGCTTCATTCAACGAGCTGCGACAGCGTCTACAAACTCCACCTGTCCTCGCTCACTTCGACGAGAATGCACCAACAGCCATCCATACAGACGCCAGCAATGTGGGCCTAGGTGCTGTTCTTGTCCAGTGCCAAGATGGTGTGGAGAGAGTGGTTGCCTACGCTAGCAGAACGTTGACACGTGCCGAGTCCAACTACTCAACAACGGAGAAGGAGTGTCTGGCCGTCGTTTGGGCAGTTGCGAAGTTCCGCCCGTACTTATATGGCCGCGCTTTCCAAGTCGTAAGCGACCATCACTCTCTTTGTTGGTTGACCAACATGAAAGACCCATCTGGACGTTTAGCACGGTGGAGCTTACGGCTCCAAGAGTACGACATGGCCGTAGTGTACAAGTCCGGAAGGCAACACTTAGACGCCGACTGTTTGTCAAGGTCACCGATTGAATCACCGGCTATAGAGGATGATGATTTCCCAGGTTTTTTAGGAGTTGTTGATGCAGCTATTATTTCTCGGCAACAACAAGATGATCGGGAGCTCAACTCGCTTATAGAATTCTTGAATGGACGAGCCGCCAATGCACCAAGAGTGTTTTCGAAGAACTTATCGTCATTCTGTTTACGGGACGGAATTCTGTACAAAAAGAACTTTTCATCAACAGGTAGAAGCTATCTGCTGGTAGTTCCTGGAGCTCTCCGCAGCGAAATTTTACAAGCCTGCCATGACGAAGCCACTGCGGGCCACCTTGGTTTCACAAGAACACTGACACGCATCAAAGAAAAATATTACTGGCCAAGAATCGCAGCAGAGGTTAAACAGTACGTCCGAACATGCATTGACTGTCAGCGGCGCAAGGTACCACCTGTCAAACCCGCTGGGCTATTACATCCTGTGCCCGTGCCAGAAACCCCGTTTTCTCAAATCGGAATGGATCTGCTGGGCCCATTCCCAACATCGGACAGCGGCAACAAATGGGTTATAGTGGCGACGGACTACCTCACCCGATACGCGGAGACCAAGGCAATCGCGAGTGGCACTGCAGCTGAAGCGGCTCAGTTCTTCATTGAGAACATTGTTCTGAGACATGGTGCTCCAGCTGTCGTCATAACAGACAAAGGTACCGCGTTTACAGCCGAGCTTTTGCGCACTGTGCTTACGCTCAGTGGCACAGCGCATAGGAAGACGACAGCTTACCACCCACAAACTAATGGGCTTACAGAAAGACTTAACAAGACAATCGCTGACATGCTTTGCATGTACGTCGACGTAGAACACAAGAATTGGGACCGAATATTGCCGTACATCACATTCGCGTATAATACGGCGCGCCAGGAAACAACAAAAATGACGCCGTTCGCACTAATTCATGGCAGAGAAGTTACGACAATGCTTGACGCCATGCTGCCTTACGATTACAATGATTCAGAGACAGACGCCGCAGACTTCACTGAGCGCGCCGAAGAAGCAAGGCAGCTTGCCCGCGTCAGAATAATGAATCAGCAGCAACTTGATGCCCAACGGTACAACCTTCGCCATCGATTCGTCATTTATCAACCAGGAGATAGAGTCTGGGTTTGGTTTCCTGTACGACGACGAGGCCTCTCAGAGAAACTTCTACGCCGATACTTCGGACCTTACAAGGTTCTGCGTCGTCTTAGCGACGTGACGTACGAAGTCGTGCCCGACGCCTCCTCCTGTTCAAAACGTCGCCAGCGTCTGCCTGAGACAGTGCACGTGGTCCGCATGAAACTTTACCACTCTCAGTGATATAAACACTCGATGGCCGCATCTCTACCTGTTGAGCGTCGGGACGACGCTCACTCTGGCGGGAGGGTAATGCTGCGTGCATAGCTGCATTTAGCGGCGAGATAGCGACGACAACGAAGAACGCGGATTCGCTCGAGAGGCGCAGCGCAGCAGAGTGAAGAAGAGGACAATCTTAGCGGCCTTCTCTGAGAGCGTCTCTACAAGTCCTACTGTCCGTGTTTTTAAATAAACCCCCCTGTCATTTATAACCCGCGACAATATTATATTCATGAAAGCTCACGACAAAGTAGTGTGTAGGAGACAGAGAACTTTATTCTTATGAATCTTTCAGATGGTTGAACATCAGCAGGCTGTCAAATGTTTCTGGCTCAATCAAGTTTCATAATGAGTGAGTACACTTTTTATTGACTCCAAAGAGTCTTTTATTCTGACTCAGTCTGTTGAAGAATTCTGTTTTTTCAAACAGTAGGGTCACAAGCAACACTATTTGGACAATTTTACTCTGATTTTTGAACTCAGCCTCAGATCAGAAATGAGACTTGAACATACACAGACAAGAAAGGCTTGGCTTGTCTGTTTTTGCATCTGAGGGTGTGTCTCTTTTAGGATGCATCTAAACAGTGTTCCTGTGTTTTTGTGACCAAACTTTCATCTTAATTAACAGTATTATTCTCAGTAATTTCATTCGTGCAGCCTGCATACAAAAATCTTTGTCACAATGGCTTCAGAGAATGTGCTTTTCGAAAATATTTTCTATGTCTTGTGAAAACTCTTTTAGTGCCCGTTTCAAACCATTAAGTGTTATGAGCAGTCACTTGGATGGCCATCATTTCAGTTTAAAGGTATTTTACATGTTACACAGAAAAAGCAGTTATGTAGACAAACAGATAATTTTTTTATCTTCAACAAAGGAGGGTAAAAAGGGACAGAGGTTATTCCCCTCTTCCTTCCGGCTTTCTGAAATTAAACTGCCTGACCAGTTTTAAATATATTTTATTCGCTCATTCATTGCAGAGTGTCTTGTGCAGTGGACATCTCCCGGCTAGTATCATGCTAGAGATAACCACTACATGAGCCGTTTTCTTGTTTCCTCATTGCCATTTTTGTATTCAGACTAGTGCTAAAGTAGTCCTCAGAATAATGAAGTTCATGCTACAGTTAAGCGCAACTTACGATGTTCCAACAGGCTCTATCTAAATGACCCAAGCATGACAGCAGATCACCTCATGGACTAAAGAAATACAGTTGAATGACTATTATATTAAATCTGAAGGGGATCGCAAGTGACATGTAGGCAAACTTAAACAAGAAACATTTCCTATATTGAAAGCATATTTAAGGAGGTGTTGTTGTATGCGTGTTCAATATACTTCGATTTGACTGTAGTCCTGCTCGTGCACTCTGAAGCTGGAGTCACCGGCTGTCGAGCTCATGACGTCAGGCTCACGCATTGGTGTAGGTTTTTGAGGAGGGAATGGTGCAGATTTCTAAGGTCGTGTCTGGCTGCAGTTCCTTCCACAAACTTGCAGAAAGTGCAAGTTGCCTACCCAGAGGTGGGATATTACCTTCCCAGTTGTTGTGGGAAGTGCAGTTATCAGACATTAAAAAGTTGCCAAAAAACACTGCAAAAGACTCAAAGGATAAATCGGCCCACGGGAGTATATGTGCATATTAGCTACCTCCGAACACTTAACCGGAACTCCCATTTTTGTATGGTGAGAGAGAATCCAACACATGTCTGCAAAGGGTTAATGAAGTGTAGCATGCTCCGGCAGAACACTTTGAGCATTACAGCTGGTGGCCATTGATCAGTTTTGAAATTGGTTGGTAGTGCCATAGGTCCTCATGGCATGCGGCATAGGCTCACCCATCTTATTCTTTTGTAATCAGGCAGCGGTTGACTTCGCCACATGGGATTCACCTAGTCGAATTCCGCCGCCCCGAAGATGCAATGGTCATCGAATACTGGGAGTTCCCTGAAGCCGTCAAGGAAGTATGCATCGAGGCCAGCAAGTTGAATTTTCTGCAGTCGCAAGCGTCTGTGCCTTCCTTGGAGCAAGAGAAAGAGTGCAGTGATATCGATTTGCTTTATGTATTTTCAATTGATACAGCTGGAAACATGCTAGGAATAAATGTTAATCTGCCACGTAAATAAACGAAATTAACACTGTCGACCGCTTGCTCTGATTTTTTGTTTCTCTAGTTTGGGAATCTCGGCATATTTGAAGTATTTGACAGGTGCTACCATATTTGCTCAGGGAATAAGGTTCACCATTTATGGCTCATAAGTTTTTACCTTAGAAGTCTAATGTTAATTTCATTGTATTAGGTTCATTTTTAGAAAATAAAATGAAAGTGGGTTTTTAAAATTTTGCACCGAACGTACGGCACCCGAATTTTATTGTGACGTCATGAATCTTGATGCTTCTTTGTCTTATTTGCCAATGCTTCATAAATAGAATTTTTCAGTGCTTGCTTAAGGAGGTCTATAAAGCTTTCTTATAATACAAATTTATTTATACATTGATATGTAGGTTCTAGCAGACAACCATCGAAGTCTGTGACGTTACGAGTTGAGGACAAAACCTCGCAGCGGCATCGCCACTGTAATTTCCATTTCGCCCGCTTTCTGTCTTGCCAGGTGTTTTCTGGTAAGAAGAGTGAAGCTTTAGCACATTGTGAGGTGCATGAAAGGCTAGTTTAATATGAGAAAGTTGCACTCAAGCACTGCCATGTAAGGGCTGAAGCAATGTTTATGAACAGTATCCTGAAAGTTTTCATTTCACCGAAGACACAGCAGTGGAAAGGAGGGAGACGTGAGACGACATTTCTTAGTTGCTTTACAAAGCATGATCTTGAGCAATCGGCCTGCAGTCAAGCCTGCATATATCAAACTCGTAAATAAGGGAATGAGTTCAATATATATTGCATAATTTGGTGTTTCTACAATTCAATATAAAGCTTTTCAAGAATTAGAGATATTTTTGTTGCTTCAAGGCACCGCTTTAACATAAGGAAGGTGGTTTCATGAAGATATGCGATGATCTTATTTATTTATTATTGCAATAGCAATTATATGGACACTCTTTGCTGGATTTTGTCACCGGCGTCGACGTGGGTTTCGCCGTCATCACCGTACATGTATACGTATGTATATATATGAAAACCCAAGAAAGAAAAATCTAGAAAAAGCCCCCGGCGCACGGAATGGAACCTCTGAATTGTGAGTGTGAGGCGTTAGGCACTGAGCCAATAAGCGCACCACCTTCATTGCTCAAACAGCAAGCTATTTATATCTACCATTTACCACTGTTTATGGGCATCTCTGGAGTAATTATCGTGTTTTCAGCATTACCAACGAGATGCCGCAATGAGCGCACGTCGCCAGATCGTCACGATGTGGTGGCGGGCGCTTTCATCTCTCATGCGTACTTTGCCTCGCGGAGAGGAGACGCTCTCATGTGTGCTTGTTTATATAGCGGTGGGGACAATCGTACGCCTTGGGCTTTCAATAGAACGATTCTGTTGTAGTTGCTGGGAGCACAATGGTCACTCCACTTTTTGCGCAGTCTACGTTCGCCAAAAGGGTGCGCTTTTCAGACACAGCGAAGTAACAACTGAGACGCTTAACCGCGTTCATCTGTACCTGCGAGTACGTTTTGTGCGTCATTTCTGCATGAAAAACGTGGGGCACATCTAGATCTGCTTGCCATTCTTCGCGTTACCTTCCAATTTGTTGCTAATGCCTTCGTTGCTTTGCCTTTACAGCAAAGCTGTGGGTTTTTTTTGTGTGTGTAGCCTTCTATAGCCTAAAAAGGAATGTAAGCTTCACCAGCAGAACTGCTGTGTGCATGCCTTTCACCTATCAGAGGCACTTGTACTGGCGACTTTTCACTCCAATCATAATGTACTTTTTTTGGACACAACGAAGAGCACGCACAGAGACCGTAAAGATGAATAGACAAACGAGTGATGATTAAAATAATATAGAGGCTATGAAGAAGTGCATAATAAATGTCTACAATTATAAATGTTAAAGACACATAGTTTCCAGGAGCATAGCCAGAAATTGCTGTTAGGGAGAGGAGGTGGATGAAAGTTGTGTGTTTGTGCAAACATTTCAGTGTATGTGTATGAGATGTATATAAGGTATTTCACTTACAAGCCACTTTCCAAAAAGAGTTATGGAGGCATGACCCCTCCCCCCCCCCTCCTGAATGGCTGACTTTTGTTAGTTTGCACAGAGTATAGTTTGCCCACCCATTTGCTGCTTGTGAGCAGGGGCGGGTTATACGCGAGGATAGGGGGGGTATCAATGTAAACTGTAGATATCATGCAATTTAGTAAGTGCATGCAATGCAGTCTTATAAGCTCGTAAAATGTTCCGCGGTGTTATGTTTTTTTTTTTTTTCACGAAGCGACCGGCAACAGAGCGAAAGGCACCCACGGGCGCGATGAAGATAAATCGCGGGAGAAAACACCACGCGGCGTAGTAAGGGGGTGGCGTTAGCCTTTACCCCTGGTGAAGTTTTTGTTGCGATAGCAATTAAATGGACACTCTCGGCTGGTTTTTGCCGCCGCCGTCGATGTTTGTCGCCGCCGTCATTCACCGTATGTGTATACGTATCTATGTAAATAGAGATGCCATGAAGAAAAAAAATCTCAGCCTATCCTTGGAGTCAATGATGATGAGTGGGGCGAAGCGTCTGTCTGTCTGCTTCTCTGTCCGTCCATCCGTTTGAGTGATGCTGCCGGTTACACCCGACGCAGGCCAAGGTTAGCCTAAGGGGAGCGTCGCCCTTGAAATAATTTAGAAGGATTCTTTCCGGCGCGCGGATTCGAACGTGTGACCTCCCGTTCTTCAATGCGTGGTGTTATCCACTGAGCCACAAAGGCGCACCTCCGTCAACGTTGCAAAGGCAAGCTATTTACATCTACCACTCATCGCTGGCGGTGCCGATCTCGGGGGAAATATCAGCGTGTTTTCAGCATTACAAGTGAGATGACACAATGAGGGCGCTCGGCGCAGAGTTACTGTATATGCTACCTTTCGGTAGCATATACAGTGACTCTAGCTTGGCGTGGGTGCCGCGATGTGCGCCGCCTGGCGGCCACATTAGTTCAAAAGTGTCGGGCGGCTTGCAGAGGAGGGCGTGGAAACGAGGCTGTAAACGCGTTGTTGTTGACGTATTGAGATCCGTTCTTTGGCTGCTATGACAGGTTGCTGTGTGCCACTATGTACTAGTTCACACTCGAAAGCCCAGCGGATGTTTCGCTTCACTCGTAATAGCGAGTGAAGAAAAAAAATGGGAAGCACAAGTGAAGCGCGGCCGCTGGCATCCGACCGACAGCACCAAGGTATCTGAGGTTAGTTGCTGACTTGTTCAGCATGTGGCCGTGCATTTTTTAATCGCTGACAGTGAGCATGCTGTCAATGAAATGCTTTTTGTGTCGCTATATCTGCATCGCATAATCACCTCGTGATTCTGCTTTTACAAAGATGTTAAGCTTTGCGCTAAGCCGTGCGAAGTGAATAGATGCTTGGGCTATCTTGCCGATAAGCTTAGATAAGGTTGGTCAAGACAAGCTAATCATACCTCATATTACTATGCTAAATAAGCATAGTCAGAACAATAAATAGTAATTGATGCAAATACTAATTAGTAGTCATTCGGATATCAATTAGGCCACTGGAATAAACAAGGATATGCTTAGAAGAAGCCTAGTTGAGTCAGTATGTCGCAGCCTAATTGAGTTTGCGCATGCCAATTTAATGCTAGTCGATTCCAATCTATACTCGTAGATAAGTATCGAGTGGGATTAGGCAAGGGTATTGGAGATTGTCGGATCACGCCAATACTGTCCAAGATGAGATGGTTAGCCATGAGGTAGATTAGACCCGACTAGGCTTTTTTTTTTCGGAAGAAGCATGATCTAATAAATCCGGGTTAAGCTAATCCTGAACAAGTCAATCGAGAATGACTAGCTATTGGGTGACTGCTTATAGGCCGCAACAAGCCGATTCAGTTAAATGCGATTTAGCTGGAATCTTTAACCATCCACTTTTGAGTAAGTTGAGATTGCCTAGCCAGTTGGATGAGAGAATATGGCCACACTGAGGCAATGCGGATTTAGCCAAATTAAGGTAATCCGCAGAAAGCTATCCACGAGCAAATGAATTTTGAGTAAGTTGAGATTGCCCAGTTTGTTGGATGTTGGAGAACGGTAACGCTTAGGTAATCTGGATTAAGCCAGATTAAGCTAGTCTGAATTAAGCTAATCGTGATCAAATCTATTATCAGTAATTTGAAATTGCCTAGACATGATTGCGTATGGCCACAATAAAACAATATAGATTAAGCCGGATTTAGCAAGCATGAAATAATCCAGACTAGTGTAATCCTAAACCAGCCATTTTTAATAAATTCAGTTTGTCTAGTCAGTTGGATGATAGAGTATGGCTACAAAACAGTGTGGACTAAACTAATCCGCATAAAGTCAATCACAAGCAAGCGAATCTGGGCTGAGATTGTCTTGCTTGTTTGATGCCTGAGCATGGCCACGTTGAGCTAGCCCCAATTAAAGCAGATAAGCTAATCCGAATAATCTAATCTTAAAGAAATCTATTTTCAATAAGGTGGGATTGCCGGTAAGTTGATACTGAATGTTAATAAAATAGCCTTTAGAGATCCATACCGAATCATGTATGGCATGGCCTCCATAACACACATTACAAGATTTATGTGTTATTACTCATGCTCTCGCCGTGCAATGTGAATATTGGTTATCAACAAGATAAAAATTCGCCACCAAAGCCCCATGGCTTGGTCATGTGTGTCATCGCGCACATGACATGCATGACATGATTTTCATGTTAGGAACAGTCAGTTATGGTAGTTATGCCCTCTTATCATGCCATGTAAATTTTGGCGCTAGTGTGCGCGCGCTTATCCTGCGGTGAGTGAGAATCCTGCGACTTCGGCTTTCACCTGAACGATTACGTTGTAGTTCCAGTAAGACTGTTAGTTGGGCCAGTTTGTTGGGATTCACCGTGAACTTCTTTACCGCGCAACATGTTGTTGCGCTGTAAATAAGTTCACGATGAATTCTTTGTAGTTGCCTGGCGCACGAAGATCACTTCGCTCGCTGCACAGGCCGAGTTTGCGAAAGGAGCGCGCTTTTCAGCAACAGCGAAGTAACAACAGGGATACTTGTGTCTTTGCGCTCATTTGTAGCTGTGATTACGTTTCGTGCGTCGTGTTAGTTTAAACAGCGCGTTAAGTGTCGAGCTGTGAACGTTGTCAGTTCACTCTCGTCAGCGGTGTTTTTTGGTTCGTGCGTCCTTTATGTGTGAGCAGCGCGCTGCACATTTCGATCTGCTTGCCGTTTGCAGCGTTACATTCCAAGTTGTTCCTATCGCATTTATTTTTTCGCCTTTACGGCGAAACTATGACTTTTTAATTGTGCACGCACACACACGCGCATAAGCCTGCATAAAGTATACGTTAACACCCTCTCCCTTATGTATGTCATGCCATGGCCGCGGTTGTACGTTACAGTGTACGCATATGCGTGTCTTCGGTTCGCCGAGTCTCAAGCTCAGAATTTTTTAGAGATGAAGCTCCTTAGGCTGTGGGTCGTTCCTTCCTCCATAGTCGTAGTACCATTATGTAGCCACCTCTAACTGATGACTTGATCAATAGATGGCGTTATGCGTATGTGTCCTTGATAATAATATAACTAGATGACGTTAGTGGCTTTAACAGCATATCCACGGAGTGAATGATGATGAGTGGAGCAAAGCGTCCGCTCGTCCGTGTGCAACTGTCCACTCTGCCGTCTGTTCGTACCTCCGTCCGCCTGTCTGTCTGGCCGCCCGCCCGTCCGTGCGTCCGTATTTACGTCCGACCGTGCTTCCATCCGTCTGTCCGTAACTTCGTTCGTGCCTCTGTGCGTCCGTCCGGACGTATGGACTCACGGACGGTCGGATGGACGAATACCTTTCCCCACTCATGATCATTCACTCCGTGGATATGCTGTGATCTTTCTTATAAGCGCACGTCGCTCGCTACGCTTGCTTTTGATGCGATGACCTATAGAGCGGGGTTCAATCTGGTGTGCGGCGTGTCCACCCTTACTGCGCCTGCTCGTACACTCTCTCTCATGTCTTACGCTTCCCCCTCTCTGGCCTCGCAACGTCGACGCATGCAGTGTCTGCTGGCCCACGCCCGCCCCCACCTCTCTCCTCTAGGCACTCCCCCTTGCGGAGTTTACACCCCCATTCCGCATGCGCGTCTCCTACCCCCCTCTCTCTCCTACGCTCCCACCCCCTCACGTCTTGCAACGCCGATACAGCCAGCGTCTGCTAGCAAGTTTCTGTTTAGAAAAGATTTATTTTCACTGTATATAGCATAGATTTTGCGTGGCGAATCAGTACTAAGGGATACATTCACATTTTCACAATTCTACATCACAACGCAAAAACTAACATTTTCATATACAGCAAACAGCAGAAATCAGATCAGAATAACAAATGCATATAAGTCACAGCTGACACTATAGGGAAAGAGAGAGAATAATATAAGGGAAAGGCAGAAAGGTTAACCAGAAATTGGGGCGTCAGGTTTGCTACCCTGCACTTAGAGAAAGAGTAATGGAGAAGAAAGATGATAAAGAAAGCGAAGAGCAAAATAGACGCGCGAAAAATAAAGAGAACGGGGCTGCTATAGCTGGGCCACTACCACGTAAAAAGTTCAATGAGACCTTCACTGATTTTCTGTGCGAGGACAGATCATGTCGGCTTTCGAGCACTGACTGTTCTGACAAGGGTCTGTCGTCAAGGCGGGCTAACGCAGCAGCTAGCGGCTGTCTTTGCACGCTGTAGCGAGGGCAGTGACAGAGAACGTGCTTTATCGTTTCATCGCTGCCGCAATGATCGCAAGCAGCACTGTTTTCCATAACACTACAGGGAATGGGTCAAATGGGTAGGTGCACATATTTTTCTTGGTGGTAGAATCACCAGAGAATGAGATGTCAAGGTAGCGAACACAGTTCAAAAGGGCAACGTGGCAAGCACATCAACTCTGACTGACTGACTGACTGGTATGGCTTATAGCACCGTGTAAGCCGTAAAATAAGTTGTACCCGTTCATGTTCAACGTTGAGAAAAGGGCATGACCATTGAATAAAAGAAACCGACTGCTCATGCAGCACAACCGTTCACTGGCCACCCCATCCATATAGGCACTGTATCTTGACCTCCAAGGTAGTGCCGGTGGGAGATTTCTCTTGTGTTTTGTTGTACGATAAAAATTAACGACGTACGCGTTAACTAAAAGCCGACTGCGGGTCTCCGTGTTCAATCGGAGTCTTCCGTCTCTCATTGACCATTAGCAGCGATTGGCATGTTACTGCGTGCTTTTGCTCCTCCCCAGGTTTTTCTCCTGCGCAACACCACCGCCAGTATAAGCGTTAGCACCCGCTGCTTCGCATCTACACATGGTTTCCTTTAGCAGGAGATGGCGTGATTGTTCTTTTGTTTCGCGAACAAGATCGAGTGACACACTCTCAAAAGACGTTTTTCGCAGAAATTATACTTGATGATTCATGTTACGGCTTTCGCGTCTGTTGTGCATGCCTCGATTACCGGCGGTCGTTCATACTCCGAATTCGCTGCAGATCTGTGTCTAATAACACCGCATTCTATTCCTAATGCCTGCGGAAAAGCCCTTTTTCCTGAGGAAAACCCAACATATTGTGAGGGGAAGACAACTTCTTGTAGAATTTCACGCTGCCTTTTGCCCTATGTATGAAGTGTTCTGGCCATTTTTCTTCGATGCGTATAAAGCTTGTAGAGAGCATGCGGCGGATGTAGCGGCAGTGAGACAAGACTTCCGTGTGGTACGGTTGTTTATTCTCCCTCTCACAAGCTGCTGCGACATGCAGGCTACCGCCTCCAGAGGGTGAAGAAAAGAGAGGAGAAGGAACGCGTACACGGGACTGTTACAGACGTATACAAAAGCTCAGCGTAAGATATAACACACAAACTAAGGCTCACGGCACAGGGTTTGTGTTACGTCCAGGTGTGGATGAGGCGTGATAGCCTAAACACAACTTGACCTTGCGAGTTTCGACACTTCTCACAAGCTTATATATATGAAGGATAACTCGATTTACTCGAGTACGGTATAGTCGAATTAGACTATTTAGCTATAAGTCAGCCGCTGTATGTGGCCCAGTTCGAACGTTGCTTTGCCTATGCTTTTTGAGCAGCGCTACAGAAACCGTTTCTTTCCCACTGCCACGTATACCCTGCGTGGACCTTGGCCTATACTGTACACAGTCTTGGATGACGTGCCTCCAGTGGAGAAACAGAGCGTCTCCGATGACGCGTCTTTGGATGGGAAACCGATGAACAGCAGAGGCGGCGACTGCGAACCCCTTTCTCCCACCCCTTGACTGAGAGTGGGAGGTGACCTCTCTTTCCTCTTTCGACGAGCCCTCACCACGTGGGTATTCGTTCTCTCAACCCTTGACTTCCAAAGCGCTTCCCACACGACCTCGCAAAAGAACACGCACAGTGCCAGCGTCATTCCGAACCCCCACACGACGATCATACCGCAAAGGTCGGTGAGGCGCAGCACCCGAAAGGAGGATCCTTTCCCGCGGTTCACCTGCTCCTTCCAGGTGGCGGTATTCTTAATGTGCCAGAACTTTCTGAGCTTCTGCGAGAAGGCTGACACCCCGGTCTCCGTGAGCTGCCGCGTGACCCGCGCGAACGCCTCGGTGTAAGGCGAAGACCTCGGCGCGAGCATCACGACGTGGACAAGCACAAAGTCCTCGTCAGCGCGCACAGCACCGCGGAACGTCTTGCCCGTATTCAGACGTGCTTCCTCCCGGTTGGTGAAGAAGACGTGTGTGCCGGCGGCCACTTTCCGCAGACAGCACAGGGTGTCCGCGCACACGGCGGCGCGCAGTGCTTCATCCAGTTGATCCCTGAGGACCCGCGACTTGAGGCTCAGATGGTAGCTGACCACTTCACGCAAGAACCGGTTCTTGACGATGCACAGCTTGATGCTGTTGCGCTCCACCGCACGCGAGAGCTGCTCGAGATTCCTGATTGGGCGCGTCTTGGGCGGGAAGTTCGTGTGAGACGTGAGCATGGCATTGTAGCTCGATGATATGACGATTGCAAACAGGAACCAGAAGCCAATTAGAATGCGAGCGCTGCTTCGCTCGGGCATTCGCACGGCCGGAGCGCGATTTACGAGCGCGGAGCATAGGTAGAAGTAGTAGTTCACGGCTTCCTCAGATGCTCGTCGAGGCCTTCGAGAATTCGCGCCGTGTGTCGCTATCATCGCAACTAGAAGGAGCAGGTAGATGCTGAGCGAGGTCCACACGGCCATCCACAAGGGCAGTGTGAAGGGTCTTCCTATGATGGCCAGATCCGTAATGGCCGTTGGCAGCGGTGCGAGGAAAGTCAGGGCGTCGTACCGCACCTGCCCTGCCACGTCGACGGCGTACCAAAGGTCCTCGCTGAGGTAGACCTCAAAGCTTCCTAGGTCCCGTTGCTTGGCCTGTATGGCACCCACTGCACCGGTGAATACGCCGTGTTCGTTAGCCCGGCCGAACTTCCCGAAGTCCAAGCCCTTCGCGATGGAAGCTCCGCTCTTGCGGACGATGCTCTCTACGATGGTGGTCTGAGGCTCGAGTCGCGACTTCCTCCAGTCCTTTCGCGTGCGCAAATTGTACTCCCAGGCGTTGGCCAACGACGTCAAATTGGCGAGCGACCTCTGCCGAAACGGGTCATCATGGGGACCTTCTAAAGACCGGACGCCGCTTGAACAGTTGGTGTACGTGTCCAGAGGGACGTACGCTGCGGACCTGGTCACGATGACTGCGCGACATCCGACGTTCTGAAAGATGTTCGATATCGACTTCAGCGATATGGTTGTGACGTCGAAGTCCTCCATCAGGTAAATCCACCGAAGGTGTAAGAATGGTACGCGAAGACTTCTAACGAGCGAGTGCAGGTGACCGAAGGTCGGTTCCCAGCAGGCGACGAGGACATCCGATTCGTAGCCTCGTAGCATATTGGCCATGGTAAAGAAAGCACCAATTTTCGAAGAGCCCCATATCGAGAAAGGAATGTCGAGACGCTTAAATGTTTGCACTGGCAGTTTGCCGCAGTTAGATATGACGCTGAGTCGATTGTCTTTGTTGATGGTGGCGTTCAAGTTGTTAAATAGACTGTCCCCTTCGAAGCTTTCTAAGGAGTATGTGACCAACAAGGAGATGACTGCATACTGAAGGCCGTGTTTGAGGTTCATATTTCGGCCTGTTACAGATGTGCGACAGCTTACATTGACGATTTATCCTGTTCAAGTAAAAACGGTCGAACTTGCGACATTAGCTAGGGCGTGTTGCCTTGGCGACCATTTAGAAGTGCCCAGGATGTATCCCAAGAAAGCCATTTACAGGAAAACAATGTCACGAAACGACGAACGCGTTGACAACGAGGCACAATCTTTTTTTTTCTTGCTCTCAAGAGCGTCCGCGTTTGTCCACAGCCGCTCGAGAATGTGACTAATGCGAGTTCCGGTTTTTGTTAAGGGCTTTCGGCTGCATATCGTTGAAGAGCGTAATTCCTTCCATTAGCGCGGAGTGCTGAAAGCTTTCATCGCTTCGGTTGCTTCCTGCATGAGACCTTTGTGTGAACGCAACATGAGAACCCAGTTGTTCGATCGGCGGACAGGGCGGGTGTATAGCACTGCATTTTCTACGTGGAACCTCGAAAAGTCTACTACGTGCACATGACATCTGCATGCTATTGTTGCGGTAGCAATTATATGAACACTTTTGGTAGATTTTTGTCGTCATGTCTCGGATATATCATCATCATTAGCCTTTCTACGCCCACTCTAGAACAAAGGCCTCTCCCATGTTTCGCCAATCAACTCGGTCCTGTGCTTAATTTTTATACCTGCAAACTTCCTTATCTCATATATATATATATATATATATATATATATATATATATATATATATATATATATATATATATATATATATATATATATATATATATATATATATATATATATATATATATATATACGTGTGTGTGTAGTGAGAAGATTGATGGCATGCTTATGACAAATGCAAAAGCATGCCATCAATCTCGACGATCACTTTCGGACAGGGAATTATAGTCTTACACAGCCACGTTTCATATTGTGGGTAACACCTCGCAATGTTTTCTTTTCCTTCTTTCGTGGACCTTTTGATGAGTGTGCATTCGTTTCTCCAGTTTTATTTTCTATGCAATGCTTTGAAATTTTCGCAATGTTTTATGCTTTTGACTCTCTCGGCGTAGCACTACATCGTTCTCGCTCATGCGTTACTGCCTTAAAGTGATTTAAAAATTGTTTTATTGTTTTATCGGGGTGAAGTGATTTGAAAAGTTTTAAAAAAATTTTTATGGTACCTTTTCACGTGTTCACGTTATTAAAAAGCTTAAATTGGTGCAATAAAGAGATAAAATACAGGCGTACACCTTGTGAATATATGCAGTTTAGATTACGAAGTTTAGATTGTGTCGTTTGTTACGTTTGAAGTGTTTTGTCACGGCTCTGTTTGCGCAGCCTCTGCAATAGAAACTTGATTTGTGCGCATCGTGGCAGCGCAGTTTGTCTTTCCCGCGGTTTCATGAAACGACAACAAACAGTTGGTAGTCTACGCTCTTTCACGTCTCCCTTTTTGTTTTCCTTCACCTTGCGCACCAAGTCGACTTCTCAAATCACTTTTCTTACCGGCAAACCTGAATTCTAAATGCTCATAAGACGGGCCGCACGTGTGACGTCGCAAAAATTTTGTGCCTTCTCCCAAATGCAGAGGACAAAAGTCGTGAGGCGGCTTCGCCGCGATCTGCAGCACTGCTTGTTGCACGGCTCGACGCTTTGCCGGCTTAATGGCTCAGTGAACAAATCAACTTAACTAAATTGAGTTATTTTTCTGAACAATTCGACCGTTTTCCACCGGGATGAACATGTCTGACACAGCCGAACGGCCAATCGCGCACGGACAGCGATGAGTTGATCATAACATTCTGAATTGTGAGCCGAAATACTGAGTCGGCTTTCGTTTTCCCTTTTGAACAGCGACGCTATTTTAGCTGTTCCATAGTTTGTCTGTGTTGCAATCAATCGTCAGTCATGGCGGCGCGCGCCATAAATATGTTCTTTGCGGGCGCTCTCTTTGTCGCCTTCGTCGGATACTTGCTCGGGTAAGTTGGCATCTATAGCTTATTCATTGTTACGTTATTGCGTACCGCTTAAAAGACAAAGACTTTGAAGACGAACTACAGGAATGCAAGCGCAAACTATTAACTGAATTTATTGGACGGACACAAGATGTTTTTATACAATCGTGTTTTTGTGCATGGTTAGAATAAAACGTTTGAAAAATCATTTTCAAAAGAAAAAAAATGAACAGTACAATACCGATAAATGATGCCTAGGAATCATGCACCTGTCGCACACCTTACTCTACGAATTGAGATACATTAGTTCCTTCTACATTAGTCCCCAAAGAAGACATACTGACCCAGTCATACACCAGGCAAATAATCTCAGACACCTCAATAATTTCGCGCGTCGTCTGGTTATGGCGTTTAGCGACCACTTTGGTTTCATGGAACTTCGGTTGGCGTCCGCTATTTTGACAATGAAATAAGCACGGGGCCTTTCACCGATTTATGCACATTGTTGTTGTGCTCCCAGAGTCTTTCCATTCAGGCACCTGCCCGTCTGGTCTACGTATTTCTTTCCACGCGTGAGTGGAATCGCGTACACCACTTTTTCAACATGATTCACATACTTGTTTTTGTGGTTAGTTGCGCGAGCACTTGTTCCCGTCACATCCCCCCCCCCCCCCCATTGCATGCAAAGTGAAAACTCACGGGGTGCCGTAAATAGCACCTGCACTCTGCACGGCCCCCAAGATTTTTTCAGGCGATGGGAGGCGTCATTAAGGTAGGCTGTTGCGGCAGTGTTAAAATTTCCGTTCTCGCTCTGGGATTTTTTGCTGCGTCCTAGCTCCTTCTGGGATTCCTTGACTGCCTGAAATAGACAGCCACTGAAACAGTGACATAACACGGATACTCAGCCTGCTGAAGTCGACCTAGTTGGGCTTGAAAGCGTTCGTCTATTAAATGATGGCAAGACTTCTGCAAAGCGTTCTTTGGGCACGTGCTTGCAACCCCTCTTTTCACAAATTTTGAGTGACTGGCAGGGGAGCAAAGGCTTACTGGCGCACGGCTCGCATTCACAACACACTCGAGAACTTTAAAGTGTGGCCGCAAATCTAGAGACCAGGTGGTTCCTTATACTGGCAACTCGTCGGTCAGGGTCCATGGAACTGAGTCTTGCCTCAAAGGCTTCAGTACATAAGCAGCCTCGTTCAGACCATTCTGCCTGATGTCACCACTAAGAAATCATCGACGTTGCGGAACAACTTTTTTACCCACGTCATATCCAAAGAGTTAAGAGAGTGCTCTGTCATACTGAGCTGACAGGGGGTCGCTCTGCAAGGGCGTGATACAGGAACCGAGGCACACACCTTGCTTTTGTGAGCACCTTGTTTTCCCAAATTATGAATGTCGATCGTAAATAAAATGAGAGAAGCTCAAGGAAAGCTCTACATTCAGAAGCGCATGCGCTCTGAATGATGAAGCAGCATACATATCTGTACGTTCCTCGACGGAAATCATTATTGCCTCATGGGGCTAGTGAATAAAAAGGGATCCTAAAACATCAAAGCAGGCTCCTGTATATTCAATCATGTATGAAGCTACACTTTCAGAGTTCCTAACCAAAAACGGGTAATCCACCTCTAGCAGATTGTTTTCCTTGCAGGTACAAAGACTGATTTGCAACAAGTCCTTTCTTCGATACTATGACATGGACAGGACACTCGGCTTTCTGCGTTTTAGCCGCGAACAGCAATGCTAGACGAGTGGCTTTGCTCTTGTTAATTGAGTTATATATACCTAGCCAAGCCGAAGCTTGTCGAATACTTTTTGCTTTCACTTTTAACTTACAAATATCAATGCTACATTCCTTAAAGTTCAAGTCAAGAGCGTTCAAGGCCTTTGCAAATAGTGCCAGTAGGCATGACCATGAAACCACCTTTCTTATTGGCTGGTAACACACATAACTCACACTCAGCAAGAAAACCACTCACCTTACTAGAAGATAAGCCGCAGGCACCTTGCTTCATAACAACACGACTGATGTAACAGCAATCGTGGAAGGAGTGTTGCTTTTGGTGGCCTCTTGCATTTTCCTAACAACCTTTAACAACACTACAGTGAAAGGCTAGAACGTACTCCTCTTTGCTGGCATACACCTACTTTACGGTACTGAAGATGGGTGTTCCAAACAAACAGTGAGAAATTAAAAAATAAATAAACCAAAGTGCACTGTAGACTACACTTTCTTCTCTGTTAAGAAATTTGATTCATAGGAGAGGTGCAGAGATGTGTTCTGGTGCATAATTTTATATGAGGCCCAGTGTGACAAGGCATATTATACCACTGTCACAGTAGACTTCTGAATGTCATTCGAATGGAATGACATTCACAGTAGAATTAGGCGGATGCTACACACAGCGATTATAAAGTCATTAGAATCGAATTACTTAAGCAATCAAATGAGTTTGACGAAACACATTCGCTGTCACAGTCAAACCGAATGTATACTCTCTACCCCAGAGAGTATTTAAAAGCTAGCATTCGTCATTCTCATTTTGACTTACATTTATGGAAACGTGCTATGAATGTTGCATTTTCTAAGGCAGCTATCATTTTAACAAGGACAGGTGTATGTAAGGCTGTCGTATTGTCTTTACTCTCCACGTCAATTGCATCTGGGCACTGGTATTGTCGGCCATAACGTAAACTAGCAGACGCCTCTGTGCCCATGTATTTGCAGCGATGGCATCAACTGCACGAGCGCAATGAATACAGGAGGAGATATTTGCTATCATAAGGTTATGGCAGTTTTGGTGCAAGCTATTTGCCCGCATGTATGCATGTGACATCGTGTTTTAAAGCGAACAAGTGCACAACGCTTTGCGTGGTCGCTCCGTAAACTATACCACATGTGCATCTGTTACTTCGCGTTCTAGAAAACCTAAATAGACGCAAGATGTTTCTTTATTCCGCTTTATTTTTCTCGTCACGCCGTGCATTTCGTGGTGCTTGTGTTCATTCTATCGGCTGTGGCTACTGGCTAAACGGGTTGTCTTGTATTATGGTCGCCGTATATTGTGCGATATACCATTTATATGCGTATTTATTTAGCAAAGCGACTTCCCTGATGTTTTTTAAATGAATAACTTCCCTAATCTATCACTCCACATGTACGTGAACTTTTCCTGTCATTTATTTTTCTGAATATCGACATCGATATCATGAATAAATGACATTACTTTTTCCCTTGTAGCACCACCACAGATTGAATAACATTCGTAGCTTCGAATGACCGTTGAACCTAATGACATTAACACATCCAGTGTCACAGGGGTACAACTTCAAGGGATGAGGAGGGGTCTTTATTCAAGCAAGAAAGAAAGTCTGCCTACAAAACAAAGAATTGCTCTTACTAGAGCCTATGATGCAAACTAAAATGCTTGAAGTGTTTTAGGTGCAGTATGCGAATGAGACAAGCTGCAGGTATTCAATGCACAAAATGATTTGTGCTTCTGAAAATTCCCTAAAGAGCAAGAGAGTGTAGGGCTCGTGGCGAACAGACATGATGCGTGTGGCATACGTTAGAAAGCATACGGCATACGTTGGAAAGCAAGACAGAAATGTGGTTGTGGATGCTAATTGTGGGAATGATATTCAGCCCCTGCTACAGTGACGCTCGCATATTTGCACCACAGGCTTGTAATATTTCGTCTGCTGCTACCTCTGCTGTCAACAAACCCTCACAATCAAACGCACCCTAAAGAGAGTTTTGCAACAGTTCAGTGTGCCACTCAAATTTATGACGCACTCCTGCTAGGGGCAGTCACTAACATGCTCCAAGCTGAAAGTTCAATGTACAGGTGACGTATACAGATACAAATTCACAGATTTTCACACTTCGAGAGCGATAATGCCAGTTATTTTTCAAAGCACAGTAGCACTGCTCTTTCATGATGTATTTCATGGCAATACAAGTGAAGCATTGTGATTTTTACATAGGATCGCTTCAAAGCTGGAATTTTTTCGACCTTTCTCTTTCATGAAAATCAAGAAGGCCGTCAGTGGTCACGTGCAACTTTGCTCTAGATGTCTGAAAGCAATCTGAAAAAGAATTGAAAAAGAAACACTGCCGTTAGTAATCTTTGAATCCTGTTCTTCACCCCATGTCAAAGTCATGAGCAACATTTGAAGCTAGCTTCTAGATCTTCTGTTCCTCGTATTTGGTTCAGCTGGTGAAAAGCTGTGATGAGACCAGTAACATTGCCCATCCAATCAGCCTTAAGCAGGCATCAGTATGTATGGTTCGCCACAAAATAATTCGATGCACTGAACTGGTGCCCACTTGCCCAAATCAAAGCTGTGGGGTCTCGAAACGGCGAGAGCCAAGATCTTGGAGTGAACGGACACAGCAGACGCGGTTGGTACAAACCAAACAACAACATACAATTATTTAACTAATTCAGAACGACGATATCGTCCACCAAATCGATACATCAATCGTTATCAACACGCTAGGACATCCGTACACAGTATTACCATACACTCTATGAGAAACACAATAACACATCCAAGGCGTCGTCGCTAACGCTTGACTTTCCACGAGGGCCCCCAGCGTGCAGGCCCGCGGTGCCATGCGCCGAGGACCCACGCTAGAGACAACCATTCACGGCAATCGCCACGCGCAGAAAAGACTTGCTCAACTCTCGCCCTGCCACCAAGGCTTGTCTTCCGCCAGGTGTCACCGCCGGCACTACCACTCTACCAACCATGATGATGTTAGCGGTGATCAATGCGAACACAACGCCAGCTATGGCCTGGTGGTTGTAACCCAAAATGCGGCTTTTGGGAGAGACACATGCGCCACGCAGCGCAAACAACTTTACATAAGGTGTCAGCACCCCCACAAAGTTCACTCGCCTAAATCAAATCCTTGCGAGGACAGGAGTACGAAAGGCTGTTGTATTGCCTTTACTCTCCCTGTCAAATGCATCTGGGCACAGGCACTGTCGGCCATGATGTAAACTAGCAGACGCCTCTGTGCCCATGTAGTTGCAACGCCACATGCGCCACGCAGCGCAGACAACTTTACAGGGGGTGTCAGCACCCCCACAAAGCTCACTCGCCTAAATCAAATTCTTGCGAGGACAGGAGTACGAAAGGCTGCCGTATTGCCTTTAATTTCCACGTGAAATTCATCTGGGCACTGGCGCTGTCGGCCATGATGTAAACTAGCAGACGCCTCCGTGCCTATGTAGTTGCAGCGCAAATAACTTTACAAGGGGTGTCAGCACCCCCACAAAGCTCACTCGCCTAAATCAAATTCTTACTGAGGACAGGAGTATGGAAGGCTGTATTTGTAAAAATGGAGCTACAGGTGATCGAAGGGTGCCCTCCTTTCAAGCAGGGCTTATTTTTTCTCAAATTTTTCATCACGCGGTCGAAGCTAAGCCCTGCCTTTTATGACCATCTGCTGGCGCACATATATTGTAGAGACCATGTTTTCTAATTTCTGTTTGGATGATTTTCGCACTGCTGGCTGTCATAATGAGCCTGTCTGCACAATTTTTTCCTCTGGTACAATTGCGAAGAAGCTAATAAGATAAGTCACAAGGACACTAAAAACTTGGTGTGTACTCTGTACTCTGTAGTGATGCACAGGTTTAAATCTTTTATGAAAAATTACCATGAATTTTCAGTTTTTTTTTAGTCCTGAAGGCCAAAGCACCAGCTCAATGTGCATAAAATGTGTGCAACACCATTGCAAGTTCTCTTTAAATTGACAAAAGCAGTTATAGCTTTGTATCAAATTGTACAAACCATTTAATTTTTGTGTTCATTTCCATGAAACAAAAGATGACATGACTAGAGCAAAGGTGCATCCAAAATATTAATCCCACAACATGCAGAAAACTTAACAATGCACAACCCACACTTACTGTGTTCAGTAGTATCAGAGTGTTTCATTGCCTGCACCGTACTCGAACGTGAAGACTGTAAGGTGTTAGCAGTATTGAAGTTGCTTTTCAGGTGGCTTTGCTCAGCCTGGTGGCTCCGCTTACCAGCAACACCCAGGGCATGATCAATGCGCAATCACACCGAGAACAGCTTCAAGTTATCCTAAGTGCAAAGGCATGCCCCACAGATTCTGGTAGGCAAAGCAATTACGGTGCTTCCTCCCACATGGAATGTGTCACTCGGGACATCCCTGCAAATGAGAACACAAAAGGAAAACACCTTTGCACCCGACCACTGTGACAAATATTCACATGTTTGTCAGATGGCTGCTAGCTTTTACGAAAAAGTCACAGGCAGGTAGCCCTTACTGTCCTCCTAATAACTGATTGCCCATTTAGGAAACTTTAGAGGTGTCACCTGCTAAGGTAGTTAAGCAGCTAATGTGTGGTGCTGCTAAGCTCACAGCGAACCGCATCCTATACATCCGGTCACCACGGTTTCAATTTGATGGGAGGGGGGTTGTGAAACACAAGAACAGCTGTATATAATCAGACTTAAGTGCACGTTGAAAAATGCCAGGTGGTCAAAATTTAACTACAGTTCTCTACTGCAGCGTGGTTTGTTATCAAATAGTGGTCTAGTCATGTAATATTCCAGAAGAATTTTTTTATCACATCGCAGATGGTCCATGGGACAATAACAATGATGAATGCAGCCATGAAAAGTGGCATGACTCCTGCAGTGTCAGCGCTGTAGAGCTACGGACTTTGAATTCACAGTTTCTTGTTGCTTGTCACCCTGTTAGTACCACAAATGTTTATTGATTACAAAAATAGCCAGACATAATAGGGAAAAAAAAATAATCAGAGGCGAAATCACACAACCTATAGCAATGACTCCTACTAAGAGCCATTGCAAAATAAGGGTAATCTCTCTTATTCAGCTAGATATCTGATGACGCTTACAAGTTCATTCCGTTTGTCAAATGCATGATTGTCGTTTCAATTTGTACCTTCAAATAATTGTACATACCAATCCTGCCCATAGTTCAAATGAAGATGACTAAAACATCATGTAGTACTGCACCACATGCAACAGAACCTCTAAATTACATAGTTTTGAGCATGAGAATGTATTCTGATAAGTTTGGCTGCGTATGTTCTATGCTCATATTTAAGTTTGATTGTGAGGAACTATATCATTCCTGCCCAAATCCGGCAGTCAACTGAATTTGCATTAGTTTCGTGAGAAAAAAGTAGCCTAAAACCTGTAATTAAAACTCTGTTGTTTCAGTGCCGTTTCCCGATTGAATCCCAATTTCGCCGCAAATCTGCTGAAATCGCGGCATTTAAGAGCCACAAGGCATTGCGGTGCAGCGATAATAATGAGTGACAGATGAAGCACTCCAGCCACACTTCTGTCAACAAAAAAAAAAAAAAAAGGAAAGGGATTTCCTGATCAACTTAAACGTGCACCTGCAAAAGAAGACGTGCTTCACTGCACCAATTGTGACACGTGTGCAGCACTTTGCATGCTTCTCGCTACGTCAGCGCATCATGATTTAGCCGATTTACCCATTCTTTCTGGTAATATAAAGAAATTATGAAAGGTCAATCTGATGCCATTTGCGATGTATGCGAACTTCTGATTGGCGGTTGCTCCAGCACTTGCACTGCTGGCGAAGTTCTTGCTAGCAACGCCTAATTCGAAAACTTAATAATCATGTTTTCCAGCCAAAACACATAGGAAATTTCGTCACACTGGCCATTGTTGAATTCTTTATTTTACCAGAAAAAATGGGAAAATGGTCGCATCATGACGGGCCGACACACGAGGAGCAGATGACATGCCCACGCATTACCAATGTGTTGCAGTCGCTCTTGCGACGTTTTTTTCTTCCTCAGCTGGCAGCATGGTGCCTATTGTTTACCCGTGTCGGCGACAAAAATTAGTCCTAGTTATTGGGAGAAAACATAATCCCTGAAGCTGCGTCCAAACCGCCACAGCAAACGACTACCTCTGATTACTCTCAAATATGCAAACTTTCTTGCATCCCACTTTTTATGTGTTTTGTTAATTTAAAAATCTGTTTAATTGAAAGATGTTGAACAACCCTAGTGACTTCAAATTAACAAAGTTTTACTTATTTTATGAAAACAAACCTCTTTACAAACAGACACCTGCAGCCGCTGGTGGGCCTCCCCACAATGGCTGTTTCCTAATGGCAAAGCAGATTCCTGTTAGCTGCAATTGGCCCATGGCTGACACTAAAGGCACATTAGCACGTAGACATTCGACAGCTGGAGTAGTACGGAATGCAGTCCGGCAGTACCGAGATCATCTGGAACAGCCCTTCCTGTACCAATCAGTACTGGACTGATTTTTGTGGCAGCTGGATTCTCTCAAGGTGAACCAACTGAAGCGCAGGAGGAAAATCTGCCCTCAGGAAGAAAATCTATATGAAGGTGGCGCTCTTATCATATCACAATCATAAAAGCCAACAGCGACAGTGAAGTCCTGCTCTGTGGTCAACACGTTCTTTATGACACGCACCAGGTGAAGCACAATGACTGTTGAATGAGTCCAAATATATCTAGACCTCCTATTTTCAAAACACCTTGTCGCGATAATGGAGAATGTGTAGCATTAGCTCGGTGCTACCGAGCATCTCCAATTTTGCAAAGCAGGACAAACGAACCAGCCCTGCCTGTATCAATTCAATCTTCGGCGAATGCATGTTACTGCTTCTCATGCATTGCCAGAGAGTGGCTTGCCAGTGGGCCTACCAGTATGACAACTCTGCTCTTGCTTGTGTGATTCACCATCAGGACACCTGGACACACCGCAAGCCACAAGCGATGGGAACAACTGGGATATTTGGCGTCTGCGTTTTGTTAGTGCTTTGGATGGCAGATAGCGCTGTATTGAATTTCGGTGGCGTGGCCAATAAGCAGTGTGAACATAGAGGAATTTTGTGGCTGTAGTGAGTGGATTCCCCAAGTGTGAACGAGTTTTATGAGAATCAACATCAGGATTAAGACACTACATTGGGTCAGCCAGTTACTGGCCTTAAGGAAGAAGGCTTTGCCAATGCACATTAAGAGGAGATGCGGGAGACAAACGAGATTGACACTTGTTCTCTATGTCTTCTTCTGTGTCCTATCTGAATTCATGAGGTCGAAACCATGTTCCATAAGGCAGACAATATATATAGATCAGCAGCCCTTTTCACTGATGCTTTGTCAACCCTTTCCTTAGCTAGCCAAGCTGGACTCATTTACACAGTTTGTACTGCTCCTACCAAAAGCAAGTTGGGCTCGTACACATTGAAAGTAGCATCTGAGGATACCCCAATTAAACTATCCCGATTTACTTTGCTGCATTCTCTATGGCATGAATGGGTGGTGCAGTAAAAATGTAAAAATGCGCTAGAAATATGCATTTTGGTCACGAAAAGACGAGAATCTGGTAACGAGAATGAGAAAATGATGGCCTACTCTGGGCGCGCACATGCCGGCAGCAGCTCTTTTTAGAAAATTGAAAAAAAAAACGCCTGTTTGCAGAGGTCTTGTGGAATGAACAATATCAGCTACCCTACCAGTGTGGCAGGGACTACACGGAGCAGATATTTTTTTGAATCATGAGATGAGGTCGTAAAAAAAAAAGAAAAAAAAAAAAACTCCCAGTGACATGTCCAAAGCTTTTTTTCACGGGGCTCCCTTGTCCCTCCATGCTATTTCTAAATTCAGAGGCATTTTTAGTGCCATGGAAATGAGAGACTAGGACTTTTTGCATGCTGCAGTGCAGTGAAGTCAATCCTCTGCATATTAAAGAAAATATTTTGCTTGTATTTCGCGAATAAAACACCCTTAACTCGTTCTTTAATTTATTTCGAGAGATGTAGAAACAAATAGGCAGAAAAAATTCGGCATTTCTCTGTCTTTTCTGGCCAAAGAACTCGGAAGGGAAAGGAATAATTAATTGATACAGTCTAAAATAGACTATAGTAGCGAAATAAGGTTCATTCCAAATACCAACAAAGAATGTATGCTTCTAAAAAAACTTATTTGTTCACGCTCGGCTCGACTTGGTAAACAGGAATGAAATGTAATGCCATACGCAAGACGCAGTTTTTTATTTTTTCATTTATTGAATTGTTTCACAATAGAGGACTGAAATGACTTGGCTATCCCACTTGAATGAAATGCAATCAAGGTTGTATGCCAAGAATGACCGAATGACTGACGCATCCTGATTATATATTGTATAAAGCTAGCGAAACAGCCGCGAGTGCATCATGAGCATGGTATGTAGTCATGTTCTTACAGGAAACGCATCTCATGATCACCACGTTTGCACCAGTCATATACCTTCGTATTCCATAAACGTTCTAGCCCTGCCGCGATGATCCAGTGGCTAAGGTACTCTCGGCTGCTGACTGGCAGGCCGCGGGATCGAATCTCAGCTAGCGGCAGCTGCATTTTCTATAGAGGCGAAAACACTGTAGGCCCATGTGCTCATATTTGGGTGCACGTTAAAGAACCCCAGGTGGTCGAAATATTCGGAACCCTCCACTACGGCGTCTCTAGTAATCATATGATGGTTTTGGGATGTTTAACCCCACATATCGATCAATCAATCACCTTTTCTCCACGATTTTGATGAGCTACATTTTTTAGATGGGACTTAAACTTGTGGTATGATTCTTTTTTCTGACTATGGCCATGATATTTGCCATAATCCTATACCACTGGAGCAATTGTTATTCTTTTAGAACAGCTTTACTCACGCACTTGTGCAAAGCTCACAACAAACTATGCAGCAATATTTTATTATTTCTTTCAGCGGGTGTCACATCGTGGTTTGGTGGCATCAATTGTGCAATGAGTGACCTGAATTCTGCCTTACGCAGGCTATAGATAGAAATAGCCTGTTGATGGGAGATCTTATCTTGCAGTGACGCGCAGAAGTATGCAGTACATGAAAATTTGCTCATGTGCACACACTGGGGCAGTGAATCGGGCAGCTCCTCCCTCAGAAGTTTGCTTCCATATTTTGAACAGACAAGTAGTGATTGTGTACAAAAAGCATTGGGCTTTTCCATCACATTACTGTACGTGCCAGCGTGAATGTACACCACAGTGCATGCTTGCAAAACGAATGTGTTGCGGTGAGATATGTGACCTCAGACGTGCCAAGTGCCACACAACTGTGAGCTTTCGTTCAGGATACGTGGTGTTTTTAGCGGAACCTTGTCGAGTGACTCGGTGCTAGTGCAAAATGCAGCTGATGACTGCGCGGCAGGTACGACGTCACTTTGTGTCGGCTTGACAATACCCAACGAAAGACAACATTGTGACGATTCCCTAGCACCTTTTCAGCCCTCAACTATGCACCAGCAGGTTATTTTCCTATCCCCAAAAGTGAAATCCTTCCTTAAAAAGACACCACCATGAGATGCTACGTGCTGGTAAAGAAGCTTGTACACGAGCCCTTGAGGACCTACCAGAATCCATCGAATCGGTAACTACTGAGTTGCAAAAAAGCTATAAACACATGTGTGTTGATGCTCAAGGGATCTAGTTTAAAAGCTTTTGAGGCATTGTAGCACTATCGCATGCATATTTTTGTGAAACTTCCCCGTCCTTTTTTTTTTACGGAAGTCCTGCATATGGCACTTGCTGGTAAGCCCATCAACCATCCAAAAGCTCTCATTAACTCCATTACTAACCTGATGCAAAACGTGAAGCAATGGCTGCAATTTCTGTTGCGGCTCTGGTGATGTGTCACCACTTGACGCTACCACACCACGCTCCTCTGCCACTCCTTTTGCAGTGACAGACGAACGTTGTAAAGACTGGTGCACTGGTCTGAACTGCCTTGGTGCTGAATTTCTTTATTGTGATTGGTCCTTGGACGCCTAGAACAAAAAGACAGCAAGAGAAGAAAAAGATAACAAGACATACATACACTTTAAAGCAAGAAAGATGTGACAGCAAACAAAGCGCACATAATGCGATCACACTGACTAAATAAACAATTGTATCGGGCCAGTTGGCACACTGACTAATCAGAGCTTGTGAGATTCTTCACTGGGAAAGTAGTCCATTCCTGGTGTGCCACAATCTTGAGCAACATGCCCTAAACATCTGTTGGTATTAACGGTTTGGTTAGCAGACCAAATACAGTAGTGATAAAGTGGATAATTTGACATGATTACTAGTGTAAAACGAAAGTTTAGCAGGACTCTTGTGCACAGGTGTGTACAATTGTCTATATACCTGCATACTGGATATAATAAAGTTCAGTTTAAGTGTAGCGGGTTTCCATGTTACTTCTTGTTCGTATCTCTTTTTTTTATGCTAGTAAGCCTGTCATATCATTCTTGATACCAGCTAGCCCAACTTTCTGTCCTTAACAATTAAGAGTACACAAGAATCAGTCAAACTTCTGTTGATTGATATGCGGGGTTTAATGTCCCAAAACCACCATATGATTATGAGAGACGCCATAGTGGAGGGCTCCGGAAATTTCTACCACCTGGGGTTCTTTAACATGCACCCAAATCTGAGTACACGGGCCTACAACATCAAACTTCCATATATGGTGTTTCACAGTGTTATTTTGTTACCACTAGCACAAAATGGAGACTTATTTCATATGGCAATCAAGAGTAGTTATTCTCTGCCCTGGACAGCTGTTTTATCATTAGAATATAGATATAGCATGAGAAGTTCAAGATTTATCAACAGCTATCAGACCCGCCACGGTGATCTGGTGGTTATAGTGCATGACTGCTGACACAAAAGTCGCGAGATCTAATCCCAGCCACGGCGGCAGCATTTTCTATGGAGATGGAAAGGTTTAAGGCCTGCTTAGTTAGATTTAGGCGCACGTTAAAGAAGCCCAAGTAGCTGAAGTTTCCGGAGAGCTCCGCTATGGCATTTCTCACGATCATATTATGGTCTAGAAATATTAAATGCAATCAGTTATTATTAACAACTGCCAGATCAATGCAAGTTGAAAGCATGCATGTAAATAAGGCAGACCACTGCCTCATGTGACCAACCATGCTTGATGATGATCAAAGTCTGTAATTATGCATAATGATAATAAATAATTATAAACTTTGAACATTAAATATGCTTTGCACATTAAACTAGCATCACTTTTTTAGTTAGGCCCGATGTTGATTTGATTATAAGAGACACCGTAGTAGAGGGCTCTGGAAATTTTGACCACCTGGCGTTCTTTAACGTGCATCCAAATCTGAGCACACGGGCCTACAACATTTCCGCTTCCATCGGAAATGCAGCTGCCTCAGCCAGGATTCGATCCCACGACCTGCGGGTCAGCAGCCGAGTACCTTAGCCACTAGACCACCGTGGTGGGGTATAGGCCCAATGTTAAGCTAGTTGTTTCCGTGCTAAGTGCATGATAAGAATTTCAAGCATTATCAGGATGGAAGCAAGTGAGCAGAAAGGTGGTGGTTTTTGGTTTCATTTTTTTTTTACTTGTTTTCCTCCCTTAGTGTGTTCATCTGCAAATTCTTACATTATTCTGGTTTGAGGACGTTAAAGACTGTGATGTTAAAGACTGGGCATGCAAGCACAAACACAAGAGAGAAGTCAGGACAACACAAACACTGGTGCCTGTGTCATCACACAAATGGGGCTCTGCATTTGTGTACAAGGGCCACTAACTTTTTTTTCGTGTGCTCAGATTTGGGTGCACGTTAAAGAACCCCAGGTGGTCTAAATTTCCGGAGCCCTCCACTACGGCGTCTCTCATAATCATATAGTGGTTTTGGGACGTTAAACCCCACATATCAATCAATCAATCAATCAAGGGCCACTAACTTTTTCAACCCTGAATGAGGAGCTCACTCATGCTCAAGAAATATGTTTTGCTCCGAAGGCTCGCTTGGTCTGAGACTCACCAAAATTTTTCTCATCTGGACTCACTCTGACACAGACTCGCTGTACATTTTATCCACCGAACTCACTCAGAGTGAAACTCGCCAACATATTACTCAGCTGGACTCGCTCGGACTCAAGGCTTCACCTGGGTCTGAATGAGCATGAGTGAGTCAACTCATGAGTACGTTATCGCAAAATTTGCTTTCTTAAAATATTAGTGTCAGTGCTCTTTTAAGCAATGTCATGTAATCGGTGTGCTATGACATGCCTTTATATTTTGTACCTGCAAGTACGAGTTATAGGTGGTTTAAATTCGGTATGGTCAGTTTTATTAAATTTGCGACTCGCACGAGGTATCTTTATCACGAAATTTTCCTGAAAGTGTTTCTGTGGGGAAGGTGATGGCACCCTCCCCCCTCTTTACACTTGCTCAGAATAACAAATATGAGGTAGCGGATTGTAGACATATTTGAGGGGAAACTGGAGTTCGAATTTAAGCCAATGTAACACTGACAGTAATACTGAACATGAGTAGACAGGGCCATAGGACTCACTCACAAAATATATTTTGCGTCCGGACTCACTCGGACTTGACTCACAGCCCGCTTCCGGTCTAAGCGAGTCAACTCATATGAGTGAGTTTACCGACTTATCATGGTAACTAAAGACAGGAGTGCCCTTTTGCGTTTCCTAAACACCACGCCGCTGATGCCAGGTACGCACTCATTTACAGTTCTTGTGAACACATTAGCTTGAGTCGTCTTATTGTGAGGGTCGAACGACTTATCAGGCGGCCTCGTCGGCCGCTCGGTACATCTCAGTTTGTGCCAGTTGTCTGCACTGGGAACCTGGAAATGTTTCACTGTGCATAAATTGGGCATTTGGAGGCAGGCACAACCGACTCCATAATATTGATGAATAAGAGTTATCGAACTGCATAATACTGGATACCTTGCTACATGTCACAAAACATAAATTTTGTCAATGACGTTCCAAAAAGGAAGCGATGAGATGCATTGAGACAAACATAGGAGTGCGCAGAGTTTTCCCATCAGAGATGGAAAAGTTTCGTTGCAGTGACCACCTCCCTCCTTTTGGTAGAGTCCAAAGAACGTGCTTCACAATAGACAAAAAAAAAAAAATCACGAAGCATTGACTTGTTTCTCGCAAACGCACTGCCTTTGGTTCGTACCTTTTCCGTGAATATATAAGGATGGGAAATATACTAAATGTTCTGAAACCTGCGCGGCCATAATCCCGCTACAATGACGCCACGGCTCTCACTCATTGGGCATGCAGGCACTGCCTCCTCCCCCACCCCTTTCGATTACGTGATTCCCGGGAGAGGGGTGCTCATGCGCACTGAGACAAATGCAAAAGAAACATTCGATAGAGGTGGGTCCTGCAGCGGCCGCCATGGAGAGCGAAGGTTCTCAAAACGACCCGTTTTCCCGCGGGTAACTGCGCAGCGCATCGAGCACTCGGCACGAAACCATTCGCCTACTCGCTCCACAAACCGCAATTTGCTGCTCATGTCCCAGCAGCAACGACGGGACAGCATCCGGGTTAAGCGCAGCTCTTGCGTCGACTCCGAGCGACCGGGACAGGACAGGGTCAAATGTGTAGTCCTCAGGTCGAAAATGCAGCGAACACACTCTCCGTGCTTTTAATCGCCCGCTCCGAAATCTTACTGCGTCCAGCCACAGCGATCGCCGTGGCTCCAAGCGCGGTAGGAGATGGTAGGAAGGCCAAGAGGCTCCACGTTCACTCCCAGTTTCGCCAGCTTCACCACGCCAATTTGGGCAATTCACAACATCACATCTCTTCCGCATATTGTTGTCCGCGGAAGAAGAGGTCAATGCAGCCCGTGTGAGCGCGTTGCTATGAAAATCACCGGGTACGGAAAGTAATCATATAAATCAGTTGCCAGATTTTGGGGCCAATGTTGCCATACTGCCGCCGGATTTGGCAGAAAAGTTTGCCCCTGTAGTTGTGCGTTTCCGTGAGAGCTCTGTGTCGTCCGCGGTGCATTTTGCGAGTGCGTGGGCGACGTTGGCCAGTTTTAATTAACGGAATGAACGGCGCGTTGCAGAAGTCCGGTTGCGTTTTCTTGCTGTTTGCCTAATTTGCTATCCAAATAAAAGTGAATCTCTATTATGACTACAATTTTTGTAGCATAACCACGTGATTCTGAGTATAAGTAGAACCATATTTCTTTCCCACTTGCTCTTCAGGTAAAAGATTGGAAAATTTATTTATTTACTTATAGACTACGAGGCCGATACCGTTGCTCAGAAGATTACATAAAACACTAAATCAACAGCTTATAGTGAGTAAAAAGAACAATTAGACTTCCAACAGAGCTCCGGGATTAACCAAAAAGAATCACCTCAGAGTGATAACGAAGAAGATGGAGAATATGGTGCCATATATAAAATGAGTGGGTCATAGAGCACGCTTCACTGATATATCCTATAAAACAAGCCTCATTTGCAAAAATTCAAACGTGAGAGGGAGAGGCTGGAACTTGTGGTTATGAAAGCTGTAGTCACAAAAAATTTTATTCTTACTGCTATTATTATGTGATGCATGTGACCATATAAATATTGAAAACAAGTGGTGGGTTTTATAATTGAATGCTGTTCACAAGGTAAATTGGCAGAATGTTAGTGTTTTGAGAGATGAATATTGTTGCATTTTCTGACATATAGTTACATGACCTATATTTGTGCCTAGTGGCACAGCAACTATATTGTATACATTCAATGTGTCTGCATATATTTATGCAGGATACAATCCTTCCCTGGGAAGAGATAATTTCGGAGCAGGTGTGCCAACGAGTCAGTATAGAAACATTAAATGTTGAAGCAATTTTACCTTGAAGCCACAGATGGAATAATGGATTACTAGATTTCCCATAGTAACAGACCCACTTTATTTTTGCGCTGATGATATTGTTTCGAGGGTGTTATTCGGCGTGCATAGTCTGTTGCTGAAGAGAAGACATTTGCGTGCATTAGCTTGCGTGCCAGAAAAAGTTAAAAACAGTGGCTGATCTTTCAATCCTCTTGTTTTCTTATCTGCAAATAGTAAGATAACTGGCTACTAAGTGCCCCACAACAAAACTTCAGTGTAGCCAAAAAGTAGCCATGGTGCAAAATATTTTAGGAAACTATATGGCACCAACCTCAATTTTTGGTAGCCAAACAAGTGTAGCCCTGAAGTAGCAGATTTGGTTCAAAGTAGTCCTGCATACGTGCAAATACAACGAAAGATTTAAACATTTGTTTGTTTGGGCATAGCCAAAACAGTCTCTCCTACCAGAAAAGTTCCAGCTTCGTATGCATATGTGTACATACAAATGCAGTTGTACGACATTGTATTAGTGTAATAAATTAAACTTAACAGTGATATGGAATTTGTCCCTAGCTTGGCTTCAGGAACACAATACACTCATTTGCTATGCAAGAATATGATAATAGGCTGCTCGTATTTCAACTTATTATCTAAATGCAGTGGCAACTCGATTTAACAGAGCGGCTGGGGTGCTTAAATAATTTTAGCAAATGGAAATTTATTAAATATCAAGGAAAGAATTTGGCAATTCGAAACTTAAAATTGCAACGTAGTATTGCATGACAGTCATACCATGCCAGTTTATTTGTCATTAATACGTGCCTGCACATGTGAAAAGTTCATGAGGGCAGCCAAAGACGGTCACATGTGAAGCTACGACAAGCTGCCGATATTTGAAGACTGACAGAACGAATGGAAGTATTGTAATGTACGAGAAGGCAAAGCAAGAAAGTTCCAAATAGACGATTAGTTACATCTGTCGCATCAGCTATTAAATAACAAAAGCAACTACAGAAATTCTGTGGGACTGTTTGAAGCGACAACAAATTACTGCCGCCCAGTGACATTTGATATGTAAAAGTGTCACCAACTGTAGCATGCAGTCTCATTGAATTAAAGCTGGTGTTGTGACAAGGGTGGCTAGATTTTTTAATGTAATTTTGTGTTACAGTGCGCATCTGCAGGAAAGCCGTTAGTGCAAAAATTGGGAAGATGGCACTGCATTTGTGTTCATTTATTTCTGAAAAAACTTCCGTTAAGTGGAGTACAACACCATGAACGCTTCGTTGATTTGAGCTGATGATGCCATTGAACCCTATGGGTACCTGCTGGGCAATGGTCATTGCTTGATTGGAATAGAAAATTCGTAAAATTGTGTTTTGTGAGTTTTGTGTTTAAGTGTACCATGAATAATAAAGATTCTCAAAACTAACACTTGAAATGATCAAGGGAAAGATGGAGGATATAGAGCGGTACTTTCCAAGATTGCATGCAGGTATTGCGAGTGACACTTCACATAGTGTTTTACAATACAGCCTTCTGCGGCCATGTTCGAGACAATAATGAAGTGACAAAAATCTAAACATACATGCCAACTTGGAGCATCATGTGAGGTAAACGAGATTTTGTTAACATGGAACTTTGCTTTATGTGGTGCAACATTATCACTCTATACCTGAATTCCTTTGAAGCACTACACTATATCTTAGCTCTGTACTTCTATGTATATTCATATACTGTGTTTATGTCCAAGACATCTTTATGGTTGACGTGTGCTGTGCTGTCTACTACATATTATGTGCACGTGGCTTCATGATACTGACAAAATGATGGAACATATTGCTGTAGCTGCACCAAAATACTAAACAATGTCACATGTTTGGATCACCTACATGTTACACTTGAAGTGTAACTCTGTCATCACAACAAAAGGGTTATTCAGGCTAAGTGCGATCTAAACTTAACATTTAAAAACAACTTCTATACATTGAGAATGCTATCATACTGGCAGGTCTGAGTGTAAGCTGGAGGCCTTTCATACTGGCTGGTTTGTGTGTAACCTCCAGGCCTTCTGGTAAATTCAACTGGAGGTTTCATCAATACCTTTAAAATATGGGAGATGCACTAATTTGCAGGAAATGCCAATAACAGTGCACCAAAAGAGAGACAATTCAGACAACGCTGAAGGTACCTCCCACCTCCACAGAAATCCCTCAAACGCCGGGAAGCTGTCCCGTAGTGGCAGCTGCTGACTAAGTGATTGGGCTGGCTTTTCACCTCCACCTTGCACAATATCCCTCATATTGCCCCTAGTGTGGAGCATACATACCACAGTGTACCACTGCACCTGAAAATGCCCACTTCCACTGGGCTGCCACCTATTTATTCACAATCAGAATTCTGCTGAGAGACTGCACCAATTAGTTCAGAGCCAAATGAGCAGCCTCAGCTGATCCAGCAGGCATGCTGAGCAGCGCAAGCCAATGGAGACCCGAACTAGGGGCTTCACCTTACAAAAATCGCTCATTCTTCCACGAATAAAAGATATATTTATTCTCTCTCAAGGTTTTGTCTGCTGAATCAATTGTTCCAACCATGCTATGTTGTAGATACAAGATGACTAAAGAAATGAATGAAGAAACACAAAACAATGTCAGAACATTGTCTTGACTGTGAAGCCCCCCTTGCTTCAAATCTCAAAATTGTGTGTCTAGGGCTGAAATTAAACGACTGTTATTGAGTCGCAGTACATTGAAAGTGCCAAAAACAACTGAGACCACTCCAAAGAAGACCTGCTGTTAAGGCACATTGAGGAATTACATACCGAGAAAAAAAAAAAAAGTAAGAACAGGCTGGCTGCCAAGAACAAACCGGCAACTCTGTCCAACCGATTGTTCATTCCTGCCACCATTGTCTCCCTTCAAATGAATTCAATGCAGTTCCAGGCTTTGCCAATGAAACACGACCTCCTCCTCATCTTTGTACAGAGTAGTACGATCAGATGTAGCACGCCACCCCCTGTGTCCTCACTTTCTCCCGAGGCCAAGTTGATTTCAATATGCTGGGAACGATAAGCCCATCACCTTTTTGGAAGCATTAGAACATTCTGATGACCCAGCCAGATCGGCAATTTTATTGCACTACTAACTTCAACTGAAACGAAAAATAAAGTTAGTATAGCTTGTAGAATGTCATGCAAGGCTGACTCACAGCATATCTGGTGGGCACCTAGCTCACCCTGACTTGGCTAGGCTTTTATCTTCTTACCTGTCTCTTCTGCAGCCTTTGATGTGCAGTCGAATTATTTTATAAGAGACACTGCTACGAGAGACACCAGTAAGCCTACAGTAAATTCGGCTTGCTAAGAAAATGCATACAAGGTACCCTGATTATAGGAGACATCTTGCGTAAAAGACAAGAATTGCTGTCTGGAGCATGCCTCTTATAACCGCGTTTAAATGTACACTATTCATGGCTACACTATTCATGGCTGTGCTTGCTTTCCTTCTCTCTTCTCTAGTCCATATCTTTCTATTTCTCTCTACGCCTGTAGGCAAACTTCGACCATAACAGTGCTGCTGTAAATGTCTCATTGCATGCCTATATCCCAGAAATTATGCACAACTCACAGCTCACCACAATCAGCCAGATCAGCAAGGGAACACACGGGAGGCAAACACCGATCAGGGGCAGCCCATTGCAGCTTTACATATTAACTGCCTGTACTGGGTAAATGTGCAGCGATTGTGGTGTGCTGGTTCAGGATGATTATTTTCTATCAACAACGCACTGTAAAGCTCGACAATAACAGCTTTGCTGTAATAAATTTTACTGATTGACCAGGCTTCTTCGGCTTCAGTCCAAAAGCGGGTGGCTTATACAGTCCTAGGAGCAATGGCTTGCTACCACTACCCAAGCCCTGTTCAACAACTGTGGCTGATGCTTGGGGTCTTCTGTGACCAGCACAACCTCTGACTCATTCACAAACCCCTGCACAATTTTCACTTCTGCTTATCACCCAGAAGTGGCAAGGATAGTTACATTCTGATTCATCGAGGACC
Organism: Rhipicephalus microplus; assembly: GCF_013339725.1. Taxonomy (NCBI): domain Eukaryota; kingdom Metazoa; phylum Arthropoda; class Arachnida; order Ixodida; family Ixodidae; genus Rhipicephalus; species Rhipicephalus microplus. Next base: position 143,201,491 of record NC_051165.1, read on the forward strand.
ACAATGCCAGCGGAGGAGCGAAGTGCAGTAAACAGAGGCCCAAGTTATTTAATTCACAATTTGGATGGCCTGGTAAGCTAGATGATTTAGCGCTTCACAAGCCATATTTCACGTGAGCATCATGCAGTACTGAAAAAAGGCCATCAAATTTCATTGCATTCCCTGTCTTTTTTTGCTAAATAGAACAGCGAGCAAAGGTAGGGCGCGAGGGTTAAAAGACTGGCAGCTGCCTGTCTATTATAGCTTTCCTTGCCAGGCACACAGCCAAATAATATTGCAATAATCGATTGAGTAATTTTAGATAAATATACATGCACAAAAAACGACAAAACACAGAAAAGCAAACACACATGCCACTGACCACTACATTCATTATTTTCCTTAATAAAATACACGCTTTACAACTTAAATGTTTGTAACAACATAAAAAGAAACTAAAATTTCTGACAGGATGTCTCGTTTTGAAATGGAAAACCACAGAAGGCCTTGTCTCAGTGAGCGTGACGATTTGCTTCAACCCAATTGTATATACTGGACTTCTCTGTTGCCTCATACCTGCATCCTGTTCTTTTCACCAGTTTGAAAGTGTTCGAAACGATCACTTCTGTTGACCACGCACACATGTATCACATTGTCGCACAGCTTTTAGAGCACACTCTGCGAACACACTACACTAGCACATACACTTTGACTTGAAACTTGTAATGTAGGCATAAACCAAGGAACAATTCTATAATATATCAACATTCTAATGTATCAGCACATAGCCAAAGGCACGAAGGAGATACAACACAGAGAAGTTGACAAGGAGTCCAGTTTGCTGTAATTTGTCCTCCATGCTTTCCATTTAGTGCAACTACATTGAAATATCATGCGAACTGGCTCAAATTGATGCTTTTCTGAACCATATCCACAAGCAGTTAAGTAGATGACAGTATAGTCATATTATACAGGGATCAATAAATATACAAACAAACAAGAAGATTTAAACATTTCAACATAATTACAATAATATACACCAAGGTTATCAACACGTTACATTCCCCTTTTTGTTATGTGATCAAAAAATAAACACAATAGATAAGGACTATTGCATCTCTGGGTTCGGATCCCGGCTGCGGCGGCTGCATTTCCGATGGAGGCAGAAATGTTGTAGGCCCGTGTGCTCAGATTTGGGTGCACGTTAAAGAACCCCAGGTGGTCGAAATTTCCGGAGCCCTCCACTACGGTGTCTCTCATAGTCATATGGTGGTTTTGGGACGTTAAACAACACATATCAACTATTACTGCATCTCTGAGCTATTAACAAAAAGCCTATTCAAGGCAAGTTTCGTCTTCTGCATCATCGCTCTGGTCACTGACATCCTGATACGTTTTTCTCATTCTGTCCTGCTTTAATACTTGTTCTAGCTTACGAAGGCCCTTCAGTGCTTCTTTCACATTACGATGCTTCACAGGCTGTGGTGTTGGATACAGTGAGGTACCAGCCGCAGCTGCACGCTTGCGCATGCTGCGCATGATTGCTACTGCATTTTTTCGGGACACCGGAGATGACACTTCGTCCAGGTCAGGGTACGAGAACTCAACTCTGCTAGGGCTGAGATGTGGGGAATTGAGAGGCGGTGTGCTCGTTATTGGATTGATGTCTGAAAGTCGTTCCCATTGATCCTGGTCAAAAAAGTGAGTCGGTATGACTCCATCAACAGCTTTATCCTCATACATGTCGTCACATAAAGTTTCATAAGGCGGCGTGCTAGGTCCCCTTTCCTGCCTGCGAGCCTTTTTTGCATCGTCTATGCTTTTTGTGGGCTTTGAGACATTGTTAGATAATTTGGAGCCGCAGGGATGGCTTGGTCCTGCTCTCTCTGTGGGCTTGGGTTTTGGTGCACTCTGAATGCTTGAAGGTGATGACTTCTGTTGCTTGGTGTTGTGCACTTTGTGCTGACTAATGCAGACCTCTGATGACGCAGCTTTTTTGGTAGCGTACGACTGAGACCACTCCAGTTTTCTTGGTGCGGCATTGGCTATACGGCGAGATGGTTTCCCAGCTGGCATCTTCATTGTAGTTGTTGCTACACGCTCTTGAAGTGTTAACATTGGTGTTCGGCCTTTTGTGGGGACTGTGTGCCCACCTCTTGTCTCACTCTGTGGTCCTGAAGTGGTCTTCATACCCCCATTACGTTTACTTCGCATCAGCCGTGTTTCAGTCCTTAATTCCGTGTTAGATGCATGGCCGTCATGGCTCATGGCTGGAATGCGGTTTCTGTAAGGTTGTTGTACTGAATTAGTACTTGATGCTTTACTGAATCCTGCAGCACAATGTGCAGCAGCACCTTCATCACCATCCCAAACCAGGCGGCGCCTGGCTTTGCAGCTTGCGATTCCACGTAAATAATTTTCCTGTGTGCCTTGACTAGCGCTGTGCTCGCGTTCATGGTGCCTAGATGGATCGCAGCAGCTGCACCTGCGTACTTTGGGAATTCGCCGTCTAGTACTTGACTTCCTGTCGTTCTGGTTGTTTGCCCTTGGAAGCAACTGCGGACTCGGCTTTACCGTGTTTGCTACGTTTTTTGTTTTTGTACATACAATGGCGATTTGCTGCCATTTATCTTGCGTAGTTGACTCACAGCAGCTGCAATTACGTCCTTTGAGAATTCGCCGGCCAAACCTTGACTTGCCACTATTTTGTTTGCCAGCCTTTGGAAGCTGCTGGGGACATGGATTTACAGTGTTTTTTTCATCATTTGACACTTCTGTACTCGGAATGACACTGGGTCGGTTTTTATGGCGCGTAGTCGACTCGCAGCAGCTGCAGTAACGTTTTCTCGAAATTCGCCGCCTAGTAGATCTGCGTTGTTTCCGAGTCTCGAGCTCAACTGCTTCGTTTTCGGTCGTGTCCTGCCAAGATGTAGAGGGTGCAGCGGCGCTGCTCCGATCGCCACGTACGCGGCTGCGCTGCGCTCGTCGGTTCATAGTCATGATATGACACCGAGAAATAATGCACCCGAAGCGTCAGCGTCACCTTTAACGTCCGCACGCGACAATCCTCACTTTTCATGCACAAGAAGCATTTCAGCCATTATTCCAATGAACGACGGTGCCGAAAAACGGTAGTGTCCGTGTTTCGAGGACGGCTCCCAGACACGACACAGCTAGAAGGACCGGATGACATGCATGACCCTTTAGTAGCTCACGACACACGCATTCACCGAGCCGTTCTTGTTGGAATGTCTTGCGGGTGGAAGTGCTCGAGCCAAGCCTCTGAGGAAAGGTGTTTGTATGGCTGTGCTGCCGTCAACAGAGACGGAAACCGCTTAACATTTGCAAGGTCGTCGTGCCTCCTGCATTCGAGCACCTACGGCCCTACACTCGCTGCAACGCAGCTCACTTTAGCCACACGCCGCTGTCTATGTTCATGCGAATTCATACAGCGTTCTGCCACAGAACACCTGGTGCCGTTGTCAGATTCTGCCACAGAACACCTGGTTCTGCCGCTTTCGCTTCAAAACGGGCAAAAACAGGCGTCTCGCCGTTCATGATGATGATGGTGGTTAGATTCACTGAAAGACTGGATGTGGGCCCGTTCCCCTCAAACTATCGGTTTTAATTCAAAATGTTGACCTTATTGCTTGTTGCGTTATTGTCTACAATAATAAATAGATTATGACATAGCTAAAGAGTCAGCTACGCTGCCCTTTTTAATCCTTTCTTTATGCTGCTACAGTCTACTAGAAGGAAAAGTGTGCCATGCGGCGCCGGAAAGAGGGTCCTTCTAGCGATGGCCGCTCCGCGCGCCACTAGAGAGCGCTGCTGGCTAAAGGAGCGCTGCGCTCGCTGCCGTGATGGCTCTGTGAGCGGGCTGTGTGGCCAATTTGTGTATTGATCTGAGTTGTCGTCGTGGCTTTTTATGCGATAAATGCCACTTAATGGTGAAATTGAGCCCTTCCGCATAGGCACTAGTGGTTCTGTCGCTATAACGAGCGTACGCAAAAACACCCGACTACGATTGGGTGAGGTCGTTTACACCAGGCAAACCCTTTTCTTTTTGAAGTTACTAAATTTTATATAGTAGTGATGTACTTTCAAATAGTACTGGGTGGATTTCAACGTATTAACTTATAGAGCTTAAATATCTATTTTTTGCATACAAGTGTTTGTGTTTGGTCCTGTGTGTTTTATATCTTTTGTATTGCTTCGCGTACTAAACGGTCGGGAAGCGTCAATCGAAGGCCTCTAAATCGTTCAGCTAGGGCTTCTTCAGATAACTGCTCATTTTTTTTTTTTGCTTTCATTCGACTGAAGCTAATTTTTGCGCTGCTAAGCTTGGCTTTCGTTATCCGAAAGTTACGTTGTATATTGTGAGTATATTATGAGGACTTTGTTTCGTAAACATCTGACATCGTCATCTAGAAAGCTGGTTGAGTATCAGCTTTCTCTGATATTTGCAGTGAACACAAGCACTGAAGTCATTTACTACAAGCGTGCAGTTCTTCGAAGAGAACACCCGTTAAACGATGGGCATTTACCAGCTAGATGCTCCATTTCCACGCCGGGACACAAAGTCAATTTGCTCACATTGATTGTCAGCAACTCTGCGTCTTCTCGTGCTACGAGTTCCTCTTGGCGCCTCTTCTTTCCTCTTTTGAGAATTTCAGCGGTTGCAGCACTTTCAGCAGCTTGCTTCTTAATCCGAATGAGTTTTTTCAATGTTACCTTGCTATGTTCAACAGCGTCGACTTCCAACTCGGCATAAAGAAATGAGTCCCCAACACACGGCAGGAAAATTTCCGGCCACTCATTTGGAATCATGAGCCTTGAAGTTGACAGCACTCGAAATTCTTGGTCACGAGCTTTATCAGTGGCACCGTCTCGGCTAACGTCATTCGACATTCATTGGCATTCCTATTCAGGAACATCGTCGACTGAACTGCCTTGATCAACGTCGTTCGACTCAACTTCTGACAACGCGTTTCTCTCTCGTCTTCGCTTCAGTTTGGGGAGAATCTGATCGTGAGGTTGCGATCCTTCTGCTTTTTTTTTCGGCAGCGTAGCAGCGATTTTAAAAGGTACTTGGGAGCATCAGGGAAAATTGTAGGAATGGCATTCGTTGACAAAAGTGACAGGTGTCTGCGGATCTCAATAACCTTACCGCCGATAGTCGTCTTGAAAGTTCGCTGTATGAATCTTGCTTTGAAGTATCGCTCACAAACAGCGCTACTCTTGTCGAGGACTCGATCACCTCTCTTGATGTTCCGCGACCATTCTTCCCGGCGGTCAGCTTCAACGGCACCCGAAACAAGGAGGGCGCCTTTTTACACGAGCGGTAGCCGCTGTTACAATTTGGCACAAGGCGAAGGCCCTCTTGCTTCTCCCACCGTTTCCCAGCCATTTTTTTTCTTATTTCAGTAGACAAGCGCAAACACCACCGTAATTTCTCCAGTCACGTACAGCACAATATGGTGATGAGCAGAGTTAGTCAATGCGAGAAATACCGGTAACGAGGATGTGGTCACGCGTTAACAGCCAAAGTGACAGCGCAACTTGTGTTGACAAATGCGCTCCTCTGGCCGCTCGTGAGAATATGGTAACTGTGTGCCTTCTCAAAGATGGCGCAGAAATTGTTACATAAAACTGGCCACCTTATATACGAAGTGTTTATGGAAAGAAGTGAATTTCTGGCAGTAGTGCTCGCCTTACGCAAGTAGCAATTGCATCAGCTGTCATAATAACAGATTCCCTATCTCTCTGTGCGGCACTTTCTGTTGGTGCTGATAATCAAGTAACAAAGGCGTTCCGTGAACTAGTGCCTGCGCATTTGAGAAAAGTCCGATTAGTTTGGGTGCCAGGACATAAAGACTTATTTCTAAATGAAATAACCGATTCCTTAGCTAAGTCGTCAATTATCGAACCTATTCTACCGCACTGTCCATCATCCGCTTATGTGACTGCTGCTCGATTCCGCAGACGTACGCTTATGGAAGACTTAGAGGTACAGCACTAACAAACTCTACAGAGTATCGCCATTTATTATATCAGTGGTGAAGAGACTTTTGCCTGCACTCGTAAACAAGAAGTCAGCTATCACAAGGCTGCGTTGCCGGTACCAAATATAAATTTCTATAAACACAGATCTGCTCAGGCACCTTCGCCACTGTGCGCGTTCTGCTGATGAACTGGAAACAATAGATCATGCTTTTTTTTTACCTGCGGCACGGTTTAACACATTACGAAAAACCCCTTCTAGAAATACCTTTACGTGGTATTGGTATGGACTTATCTGTGCCTGTCATTTTGTCTTTTGGAGCTTCCATTTCTGGGTTCTCTTAATGCGACAGTATGCGCGGCCGTCTGGTACTATATTGATGAAAGTATTAGAATGACTAATTAATCTGTTTCATTACCCGTAACGTGTCTATAAAATTTTATACGTGTAAAATTAGATTATTACTCTATTCTAAGAAGAAATTTGTTTCTTATTTAAATAATTGTAATGCATTAGATCAAATCACCACACTTTCCTAGGTTATCGGTAATTTTTCTATTATATCTCCATTATTTTAAATCTAAACAGTAATTTTTAAGACAACTCGATTCTGGGCCAATCCCAAATAGTGGGTATACGCTCAACATGTGAACAAGAACAAAAAGGGAACCATAATCTTGGAAGAACGCCAACATAATCTCAATCCAAGAAAGGAGACGTCAAAGATAATAGCAAATAAATGTATATATAAAATAAAAATAAATATTAGAAATTCCGAAATAGAAACTACGTATACGGAAATGAAGCGAATAATTTCAACAACAACAATGAAATCTATTTGGAAACCAGGAATGTTTGTGTGATGATTGATCTAGCTCGAATCTTTTAGAACCTTTAATAAACTCCTGCAATGCATCCCGTCACTGCATCCGCGGGACCAAGCCCACAAGGGAGTACATTCGGGGCGTTTAACTTAATCTTAGGAGACTGAAGACGGCACCTAATGTAATTTTGCGTAAAGCGTAGTTCCGATATAAGGGCTTTGCGGTTGGAACGCAATCTGCCTTTATACATGTATAGTATAATCTATCAAATTAATTCCACGTCCCATAAATGCAGAATCGATAGTGCATACTACCCAAGAAATAGAAGATTCACTTGGTGCAATCGCCAGGGGTTTGGAGGCTAGATTTTCTACCTGCATTCATTCACCTTTTGTGAGGGAAGACACTCTCGAAAATACTGAAGATATATCATTGTCGGTCCTCTCGTCAGTTGTAGGACGTCTACAAGCGGCAGCACCAGACCCTGATGGTATCACACGATGCTGAAAATCTTCTTTGATGTTGCTCCGAAAGTGTTATTGGATAAAGTAAATTATTTTATAAAACACCCTTGGATTCCTTCTGTGTAGAAGGTAGCTGAAGTGATACCCCTGCTTAAAGATAAGAACAAGGGACTTACTCTAGACAACATTCGACCGATTTCGTCAACATCCAATTTTGTAAAATTGATTGAGAGACTATTACATGCTCATATAACTACATTTGTTACTGTTAATAAATTAAGTCCCTGTAAAATTGGTTTTAGAACAGGAATGTCTATCTGGTGTGCTCACGTTGATTTGGAGAGCAGAATCCAGCTACCACAGGCGACAGAAACAGTATGCAGCATTAGTTACACTAGATATCTCTAAAGCCTGCGATAGTGTCGAATACCCAATTTTACTAAGAATTGATGAGAGAGATTGACTTGCCTGACTTTTTTATTGACGTGGACGACACAGTTCTTGCTGGACAGGGAGTTTTACTGTGTACAGGGTTAGATATCAACAGAGAAATTCAGACAGACACGATGTGTTCCCCAAGAAGCGTTTTTGTCCCCACTACTCTTTAACATCTTGCTTAGCTCCATTCCTCGTCATCAAAGTGTGAACACGTATGTTTAGGCGGATGACATAGCATTCTTTGCATCTGCGGAGGACATGCAATCACTTTATATCATTTTACCAGGATACTTATCGACCTTGGAAGCTTGGATAGACAGCATTTATTTAGCTCTTAATGTACAGAAATGTGCAGTTCTAGCGTTCTCCCCACAAGACAATATAAATATATCACTTTCATTCCACCAAGCAGATACTCCCCCAAGTGCGAACACTCAAGTACCTCGGAATCATCTATGATGGAAAACTTCACTGGAGGATACATATTGAACATACAGTGGCCAAAGCGTCACGTGCGTTAGGCCTACTCAGATGAATTAGTAACAGTCGATGGGGCATGTGGACAGACGCCTTAATAATGACTTACCGGATGTACATACGGCCTATACTGGAGCTTGGGTATGCCTTATTTTATGGCGTACCAGCATAAAACATACGTCCGTTGGTTCTAATTGAGAGTCAAGCACATCGCTGGTGCCTGGGGTCACCCAAATTCGTAGCAAACTCTGTTCTATATAAGGAATAACGAATTACTTATTTACCTGTTAGATTCCAATTATTAACAATTCAAACATTCTTAAGCGTCTATGACTCGCCGATAAGACTAGAAGAATATATATTTATCAGTGATCCAGCTCTGTTTTTTAATATAACATGGCTTCGCTTTCATACCCCTCAGGTAATCGTTACCAAGAAGCTGTTGGACCCATTGCAGATAAGGCCTAATGATATAGTGCCTATGACTGGCAGGTTTAGTGAATTAGCCATATCTTATGACGATATATTTCCTAACAAAGCCAAATTACTGCCTAGTAATCTTCTGAATGGCATTTTTCAAGAGCACTTAAATCAAATTGGTTTTACGGTTGTGATAGCAACTGATGCTTCGCAGTGTGAAGAAAAGGCCGGGGTGGGAACTTTTTCTACACAACTAGACTGGTAGTTTTCTTTTAGGCTTCCTGATTACACCCGAATATTTTTGGCCGAGTTCTTAGCTGTTATATTAGCCCTACGTAAAATTCCTTTAACCATTACTTCTGTGGCTATAGTTACAGTTTCATTGTCGTTGTGTTCGGGACTAACTGCTTCAACAGATTCGGATATTCTAAGATTATTGCGATTACTTGTTCCTTATCATTTGCGAAACCTGCGATTAATTTGGGTGCCGGGACACAAAGGAATTGTTGTTGCGGACTCAATGAAGTTGCGGACTCTCTGGCGAAAGCTTCTCTGACAGGTTCAGTTCTCTCTCTCATTCCTGTTACGGCGTTTGTTGCTGCGGCAAGGTTGAGAAAGTCTCGATTCATCCCTGAACTTTCTGCACCTACCGTTCCCTTGGAGCAGGAAATAGTGTGCAGCAAGCCGAGCTGAAGTCGCAATAACCAGAATGCGTTGTAGAATTCCAAATCTAAATTTTTACATGCACAGAGCGGGTTTGGCGGTCTCCCCTTATTGCTCCTATTGCAATGAACTCAAAACTATCGAACACTTCTTGTTGAGCTGCCGACGTTTTTCCTTACACAGAAAACGTATCGAAATTATATTGCAGCAATGTGGTCTACCGGTTGCGTCGGCCATTCTGCTATCATTTGGGGCCTTTGCGCTGGGGCACGCGGACAGGAATATTTTGAAAGCTGCCGAAAAGTTTATACGCGACTCGAATAGATTTGGTAGGTGTATCAACTACTAACAATTCTTTATTCAGCCTTCTTAGTCAAAAGATATTCAGTCTCTGGGCGATTACATCAAATTGTGCGACTTAAAATTACAATTATTCATAATTATCGTTACATTAAACATTACCTCAAAGTTATTTCAGATCTTACTAAATAATATACATAAATTCAGTATGATTCGCCTGACTCATGGCCGATCCCCTAGAGTGGCTGTGTGCCAATGATCATAGGAGCATCATCATTATAATCATATAGTCACCACGTGGAATTCTGCACGCGCTTTGAGTACACCGCGTTTGAAGAAGACGTGGAAGAAGGACAAGGGAGTGGCCACGGTCGTATTGCTACCGGTTGCTACCGCATTGGTCAACATGGACAGCATACCAGCATTTGGTATGACCCATGCAACTTCCAAGTCAACATCAGCTTCTCTAAAGCGCCTATAGTATAAGTACATTCTAGGCGCCACAGGTTCTCTTCCTATAGATGGCAAAAAAAAAAAAAATGGCTTTCTGAACCGCGCTGATCTATTCTACTGACCTATACGTTAAAGTAGTTGCAAGCTTATACCCTCAATTTTTTTGCCGGTGCCTCGCTTGTTTAATGATAATCAACAACATTCCGACCGTGGAACGGCCTTTACTGAGCACCAGGAAACTATGTAAAAACTGTTTGATATTCTAGTGTATGACGCCGATGGCGTATGCGTTTTTGTTGTTTTAAGCGCACTTATAGCATATATGCTCCCCCTCCCCTCACTCACACACACGCACGAAAATTGTGCATTGACAAGTTGGTTGGGAAATCATGCAACGGCGCAGAATGACGCGATAGAAACAGTTACAATTCTTGATTAAATAGTCGTTTCGCCGAATGAACAACCACACAAAGAAAGAAATACACATAGACACCATGCATGGGCTCGTGGTGTGTATGTGTGCTGTTGACTATGCGCGACGTTGACTATTTTAATCAAGACATGCACCAAGTAGCCCAACAGCGAGTTCTACGGTTACAATTGGCTCGAAGTGCTTATTCATTCTTTTGACTTGGAGCGTGGTAATACCCCCATAGTCTTCTATGTTATCGGCCCGGCAAAACCGAAGCGTTCATGTATTTTGTGAGGCAAGTGAGGTGAAAGCAGCATTTGCATAACGCGTGTCTGTTTCTGGATGAAAGGGCTTTCGTAAGACGACAATGATGCAGTCGTGTCGTTGACTACATATATCTATAGCTTTAGTTTATGGCGCCTTCGTAATCTATCTCTGCGTTATTAGCATACGTCACTGTGGTGCCACAGCTTTATGCTAACGTGCAGTCGGTGTCACACTCAGGGGAAATCTCGTAGCGCACGGCTTCGCGATGCGGCCATGATGTGGCCAGCGCGGTGGCTGCGCGCCAGCATGTAGTGCGTGGGTGCGCAGACGCTTAAGGGGCATAGTACTGAACGGTTGAACCACGTCGTCGGCTAATGCGGTGAGCACTGCCGGCTGCATTGTCGGGCAGCGGGAGAATTTCATCGTTACTGCGAGAACCGGCCCGATATCGCTGATCACGTCACTGTACGCCTCAGTACAGTCCAAAATGAGAGGCGTCACCGGAGCCACTGCACATGACGAGTTAGAAAGTGAAGTTGGAAGCTTCACGCGTGCATTCCCGCGCCGACAAGTCAGTGCTGCCTCGCGTAACGCGTACCAGCGAGAAGAAGCACGCTCAGGTGGTTATCATACCAGCGAGAAGAAGCAACAGCATTCCAGAACTCGTTCTCGTTTGTTTATTGTGTTGAACCCAGATGGCTGCCCGGCAGTCTCTATATAGGCAGATTCGTGTTTCTTTAGCGCGCATTAAATACGACGCATGATACGTGCTCGTTATGGGGTTCCCCATCGCCTCGCACTGCGGTGCACACGCAAAGACGAAATATCCGAAAGCACTCAGTACCAGGGCGTTTCGGAAGAGCAAACGACGTTTGCTGTCGAGTACTGCTTCTATAACTCAATTACCGCCAATTAAAGCTAATAGGTTGGCACTGCAGAACGTGTAGTACAGATCATCAGCCCAGTTCCCGCAGCAACGATGAAATTAGCCGGCTGCCCGACAATGTGGCCAACGCGCACCGCTGTCGCATACGACACCCCACTCTTCGAGCGCCTGCGCATGCGCGAGCTGCAGCCGGCACGCCACCGCGGCGCTGGCCACACCGCGAAGCTAGGGTTACTGTATATGCTGCATTTATATTGTCACGTAAGAGTGAGGGTAGCCCGAAGACAGGAGACCGGGAGGTTAGTAGAAATAGAAGATCCGTTTATTTGGCGGACTTGCGCCCACTAAAGGAAAACAGACGCGCCGGCTTAGCGGGTGGCGAACAGCGCGTTCGACGGCCGTCGGGGAACAGAATGTCCCACTGGAACGCAAGGCGTGTGTTCACCATCCGAGATACAGTCGCCGTAGCGTCTGGCGCTACGGCGACTCCTCGTGGCATTGCTCCCCTCCTCAACGTAAGCATCGACCCGATGCTTTGTTTAAAATAAAACCAAAACAAAAGGACAGCCTGTGCGAAAGTAAATGGCAAATAAGCACGAATCACGCACACATAAACAAAACAAGAGATGCAAACAGGGAGCCTCCTTTAGCGCGCATGATAGGGCTTCAAACGGGCGACGTGTACCACTTGTCGTGCGCGGCGTCGTTGGGATGAGCTAGCCCCATCAGGGACCACTTCATAGTCCACTTCACCCACTTGACGGATGACTTTGTATGGGCCGAAATAACGGCGCATGAGTTTTTCGCTTAATCCTCGGCGGCGAACGGGCGTCCAAACCCAGACTTTGTCACCTGGCCTGTATGTTAAATCGCGTCTCCGCAGGTTGTAGCGTCTTGCGTCGTTTCGCTGTTGGTCTTTTATGCGCAGACGAGCAAGCTGCCGGGCTTCTTCTGCGTGCTGAAGGTAGGCAGCCACATCTAGGTTGTTTTCATCGGTGACATTAGGCAGCATGGCGTCCAGCGTAGTAACGGCATCCCTCCCATGGACGAGATTAAATGGTGTCATTTTAGTGGTCTCCTGCACCGCGATGTTGTAGGCGAAGACCCCGTAGGGCAGAATGAAGTCCCAGGTCTTGTGTTCTGTGTCCACGTACATAGCGAGCATATCGGCAATGGTCTTGTTCAAGCGTTCCGTGAGACCATTTGTCTGCGGATGGTAAGCAGTTGTTCTTCGGTGATCTGTATGACTGTAATGTAAGATTGCCTGAGTAAGATCAGCCGTAAACGCCGTTCCCCTGTCTGTTATTAGTACCTCAGGTGCGCCATGACAGAGGAGAATTGATTCGACAAAAAATTTGGCAACTTCTACGGCCGTGCCGTTCGGAAGGGCCTTAGCTTCAGCGTATCGGGTAAGGTAATCAGTGGCCACTATGATCCACTTGTTACCGGATGTTGGCGTGGGGAAAGGTCCAAGCAGGTCCATACCAATCTGTTGGAATGGTCTCGACGGGGGTTCAATTGGCTTGAGAAATCCAGCTGGTTTTGTTGGAGGTCTCTTCCGGCGCTGACATTCACGGCAACTCTTGACGTACCGCGCAACATCTGAGGAGAGGCGGGGCCAGTAGTATCGTTCTTGAATTCTGTGGAGTGTGCGTGTAAAACCGAGGTGGCCTGCAGTGGGTTCGTCATGTAACGCTTGTAAAATTTCTTCTCTGAGGCTGCTTGGGACGACAAGAAGGTAAGCTGCCTTATTCGGTGCGAAGTTCTTTTTAACTACCACCCCGTTTTGCACACAGAAGGAGGATATCCCACGCTTGAACAGTGCAGGCGGTCTGGAGGCCTTTCCTTCGATGTAGTTGATCAACTGTTGTAGGATAGGGTCTGAGCGCTGCTGTAATGCAAAGGTGCTGCTGCTGATAGGCCCAAGAAAGGCATCGTCGTCTTCATGGCTTAGTGGTGCGCCGACAGGGGCTCTTGAGAGGCAGTCTGCGTCGGAGTGCTTATGACCAGATGTGTAGACTACCTTCACGTCAAACTCCTGAAGCCGTAGGCTCCATCGAGCGAGGCGGCCAGAAGGGTCTTTCAAACTGGCCAACCAGCACAACGCATGATGGTCCGTTACGACCTTGAAGGGTCTGCCATACAAGTATGGGCGGAATTTCGAGGTGGCCCATACTATCGCAAGACACTCCTTCTCAGACGTGGAATAGTTCACTTCCGCTTTCCACAGTGAGCGGCTTGCATACGCGATGACGCGCTCGCAGCCCTTGTGCTTCTGAACGAGAACGGCACCTAAGCCGACGCTGCTGGCGTCTGTATGTATCTCAGTTTCGGCATTTTCATCAAAGTGACCCAGCACAGGCGGCGACTGTAAACGTTGTTGAAGTTCTTGGAATGCCTCACGTTGCTCAGCTTTCCATTCGAAAGGGGCGTCCGACTTGATGAGCTGCGTCAAAGGGTCAGCAATGTGTGAGAAGTTCTTGACGAAGCGCCGGTAATAGGCGCACAGTCCTAAGAATCGGCGCACTGCTCTCTTATCTTGCGGCTGAGGAAACTGTGCGATAGCGGCTGTCTTCTCGGGATCTGGTCTTACGCCATCTTTGCTTATAACATGGCAAAGGAACTGTAGTTCTTCATAGGCAAAATGGCATTTTTCTTGCTTCAGTGTCAGCCCTGACGACTTAATTGCGTCCAGTACCGTCCGGAGCCTTTTCAGGTGGTCGCTAAAGTTAGAGGCGAAGACAACCACATCGTCCAGGTATACGAGACATATTTGCCACTTGAGACCTGCTAGTACTGTGTCTATTAGACGCTGGAAGGTTGCTGGAGCGGAACAAAGTCCAAATGGCATCACTTTGAACTCATACAATCCATCCGGCGTGATGAAGGCGGTCTTTTCTCGGTCTCTTTCATCAACCTGAATTTGCCAATACCCTGTCTTCAGATCAATGGACGAGAATTACCTTGCATCACTAAGAGGATCTAGGGCATCGTCGATCCTTGTCCTTGGTAAAGGGTGCATGTCCTTCTTGGTTACACTATTCAACCGTCGGTAATCGACGCAAAACCGAAGACTTCCGTCTTTCTTTTTGACTAGGACGACTGGTGCCGCCCATGGGCTTTTCGATGGCTGAATTACATCGTTGTGTAACATTTCCTCAACTTGCTCTCGGATGGCCTGACGTTCACGTGCCGACACACGATAAGGGCTTTGATGGAGAGGGCGGATGTCTTCTTGTGTTATGATTCGATGCTTTGCCAGAGAAGTGTGTCGGACCTGTGAAGAAGTGGCGAAACAGTCATCATAACGTCGAAGGAGGTTCTGGAGCAGTTGCTGCTTGCATTGAGGCAAGGAAGGGTTAATGTCGAATGACAGCTGCGAGTTGTGGGTCTGTGGGGTGATGGTCGCTGGATTCGAAAGGGCGAGAGTGTCACTGACTTCCGCGATTTCATCGAGAAAGGCAATGGTCGTGCCTTTGGCCAGGTGAGGGTGTTCTTGGCTGAAATTTGTTAGCAGCACTGGGCCCTGTCCATTCCGGAAGTCCGCAATGCCTCTTGCGATTGTGATATCACGGCCAACCAAAAGCTGTATGTTACCTTCGACGACGCCATGAGCATTTTCGGCAGTACCAGTGGTTACGGAGATTAGGGTCGTTGATCGGGGTGGGATGCTCACGTCATTTTCGAGCACACGGAGGGCTGCGCGATTATGTGGTGCCGAGTATGAATTTATGGCTTCATCCGAGGATAGTTTGATGGATCTGGACACCAGGTCAATAACTGCGTGATGTTGAGCCAAGAAGTCCATGCCGAGAATGACGTCACGGGAGCACTGTGGGAGCACCAAGAAAGTGGCAAGGTATGTGTGACCATCGAATGTCACCCTTGCAGTACATCGCCCCGATGGGGTGAGGAGGTGGCCTCCCGCTGTGCGGATTTGTGGGCCGTCCCAAGCCGTCTTAACCTTCTTCAGTTGTGCTGTAAATGGCCCGCTGATGACAGAGTAGTCAGCTCCTGTGTCAATCAAGGCAGTTACCGGGTGGCCGTCGATAGATACTTCAAAATCGGTGGCACGTGGGCTGGAGTTGCGCGTTGGTTTTGGGTTCGGGTCACGGCTTCGTCTTATTGCTTCGTTTTGCTTTGTCTCGCGGCTTGGGTTGTTGTGCGTTGTCGTCGTCGTAGATGATGTGCTGTCGTAATATATGGTCGTCGGTGGAGGGTCTTCGGCTTTTCCTCTTGAAGCAACCTCACCTCCAAAGGTTGCTGGTTTTAGTTTCCCCTACGGGGGCTTGGGGACCTTCTTCGTTCGTTGTTGCTGCGGTTCGGTGACGTGAAGCGTGGGGATGGCGGTGATGGAGAACGGCTGGACAAGTACTCTGTATGGCGCAAGTAGTCTTCGATTGCCGGAGGTCGCTGTCCAGGGCGTGGCCGTGGTGCCTGAGATGAGAAGCCATGCAGTCCCATCCGCCTGTAGGGGCAGTGTCGAAGAATGTGGCCGGCCTCACCGCAGTGAAAGCATAGGGGACGGTCGTCGGGAGTTATCCAGGTGTCGCATTTTCTTTGGCTCGGGCGTCTCTCGTATGTAGGGTGGGCGGGTAAGGGCGGACGGTTACTTGGGGCTGCAGCGTACCTTCGAGGACTGGGCTCGTTTCGTCGGGGTGGCCTAGTGTTCACTGCAGCGGCGTAAGTCATTGCTTCGGCCTCTGTTCGAGTCGTCGCTGATGAAGAGCCAAGCGCCTGCTGGACTTCATCACGCACTATGTCCAAGAGAGATGCCCCTTGGGGAGGCTGGGGGGTAGGAGGTAGCAATCGGCGTAGTTCTTCTTTAACCAATTCTCGAATAGCTTCCCGCAGATCGTTGGTGGTTAGCCCACCTCGAATCGGTTCCGAGTAGAGCAAGCTGAGCTGAAACGGGCGGTTGTATTGCCGAGTCCGGGCGTCCAGGGTCTTTTCTATGGTGTGCGCTTCTTCAGTAAATTCGGCGACTGTTTTAGGAGGGTTCCTTATGAGACCGGCGAAAAGCGACTCCTTCACCCCTCGCATTAGGTATCCGACCTTTTTGTCTTCGGTCATGTCTTGGTCCGCTCGCCTAAACAGACGTTTCATTTCTTCGAAGTACACGTTTAGGGTCTCATTGGGCTGTTGGGACCTCGATTCTAGCAGCAGCTGGGCCCTTTCTTTTCGCATGATGCTGGTGAAGGTCCTGAGAAACTCATTCTTCCGAAATTCCCAGGTGGTCAGTGTGGTCTTATGGTTTTCATACCACGTTTTGGCGGGGCCGTCCAGGGAAAAGTAAACGTATCGCAGCTTCATTTCTTCATCCCACCTGTTTATGGTAGCCACGCGCTCGAATTGGTCGAGCCATTCTTCTGGGTCTTCAGCGGCATAACCATGGAAAGTTGGGGGCACCCGCGGCTGCTGCAGCATGACAGGGGTAGGTGATTGCGGGTGCTCATGGTGGCTGTGGAAGCGTCCTTTCGTGGTCGCATGGGGTCCAGTAGCGGTCCCAGCTCAGGTGGCAGGTTTTGGAGGCGGCGACTGCTTCGAGTGTCTGTGTCTTCAGCGTCCTCGTTCTCTGCAGTGGCTGTTTTAAGGTCGTTTTTGTGCATACCCCGCACCTCCACCAGATGTCACGTAAGAGTGAGGGTAGCCCGAAGACAGGAGACCGGGAGGTTAGTAGAAATAGAAGGAGATCCGTTTATTTGGCGGACTTGCGCCCACTAAAGGAAAACAGACGCGCCGGCTTAGCGGGTGCCGAACAGCGCGTTCGACGGCCGTCGGGGAACAGAATGTCCCACTGGAACGCAAGGCGTGTGTTCACCATCCGAGATACAGTCGCCGTAGCGTCTGGCGCTACGGCGACTCCTCGCGGCAATATAGCATATAAGGTAGCATGTACAGTAACTCTACGCGAAGCCATGCGTTTCGAGATTTCCCTAACTGTGTGAAACAGACTGCACATGCTTCATGCGCTCCATTGTGATTGCTGTTATGACACTCCGCTGCCATACTTCATTTACATCATTTGCAATGCGTCTGTTGCGTAATGTTGCTAAGATAGCAGTTCGATACCTTATTGTGGTGGAAGCATTTCGATAGGGGGCGAAATGCAGTGTACTTGATCACGCCGAAGGGAACCCTTGTGGTGGTAATAAAGTATTTTAATTGTTGGGGTTTAACGTCCCAAAAGCATCATATGGATATAAAAGGCGCCGTAGCTGAGGGCTCCGGACATTTCGACCACTTGGGGTTCTTTAAAGTGTACTTAGATCGAAGCACACGGGCCTCAAGCATTTTCGCCTCGATCGAAAATGCCGCCGCTGCGGCCTTGATTCGATCACGTCACCTGTGGGTCAGCAGCCGAGTACCTTAGCCACTAGATCACCGTGAAGAGTCCCTGGTGGCGGTCAAAAATAATCAACCTAAATAAACGTGCTTGGCGCTCTTTGGCCAGACATTGTCTTCGTGCCAGTAAGTAGTAATGAGTGAATTGAGGTGTTCTCAAGGGAGAAAGTGAGCAAGCGTTATTGAGCGTAATTCATTTTATCGCAGTCCCCGAAGGCGATGCCAAGAAGCCACCGGTTCCCCATCACGTCGTGACCTTTGCCGGCCAAGACATTGAAAGTACGTACATGTGAATATGCCATTGTATGACGTAGCTGTACAAAAGGAGGATGGCGGAAGTAAGCCAGTACGTGCACGCGCTAACTCTCTCTCTCTCTCTCTTTCTCACACACACACACACACACACACGCACACGCACACGCACACGCACACTCACAAGCACACGCACACACGCACACGCACACACGCACACACGCACACACGCACACGCACACACGCACACACGCACACGCACACACGCACACACGCACACGCACACACACACACACACACACACACTGAACTCGTGCTGGTGCCCGAGTTCATAGATCGCCATCTTATTCAATGTACACGTTAGATGGTTGAGGCATACTACATCGCGAAGTGAGTTGGCAGTATACATTAGTCAGACGCCAGCGTCCTTATCAGAACCGTCCATTTCGTTGATCGGGTGTACTCTCGCGTGCCGCATGTTTTTCCTGTCTATATATATGCAGTTTATTTTTTCGAATAAAATTTTCAGTTAGATGAGCGCTTTTTGTGTTCCCTTTTGTGTTTTGTGAACTTCTGCGCTACCCAATGATCTAAACTCACCTTTCAGGACCATGTTTTGTTTACAGAAATAAAATTAGAGTGATGGTAATTCTTGCTTGTTTTGGTTGGCGTTTGGGGGCCACTTTACGTATGAGTACTTCATCATAGGTTGTCAAAATTGGCGGAATGGAATCCAGGGTTGCTTTCTGCCTGGTCCATCAGGCGTGCTGCGTAAAAGCAAAACAAAGCAAAGCGAAACGACTGGTATGCAGTTTGTCGACGCTTCTCGGTGCATTCGGTGGACTGATAGGCAATGGAAACTTATTCTGCGGTCTCATGTGTGTTCGTACCGCAGGGAGGATGACTGCCGAGATGACGCAGGACGTTGTGGCGACGCCCCCCATGTTCGCCGCCCCAACCAGTGACCCCGCCCACCTCACCTCCGGGGAGCTGCAGCACCTGCGACAGCTTCACGATGACGCCGTGCAGGTACTAGATATGCAGATTGAATATTCAGAGGAAAGTTACGCATACTAGCGGCAATAACTTATCAAGACAGACAAATACACTAATATTTCGGCTATATATGCCCACGCTGGCCATGTTCTCCATGAAATAATCGACACAGCTGCAGTCTTTTTGTGCGCGGCTCATGACGTGGAAAGGTATCCGGAATAAATGGGTGGCAGATTACCTTCGTTGCGATTAAGAGTGCGTGGCATGGTTTGCCTGAACAAGAACTCGAAATAGGGGTGTGCATAATTTTTCGTCCGATACTGTCAACTTCGTACAGAGTGAATGCTCCTTATGTGGGTGAACAGGTGGTGAGGCATACGGGCCAACTGACATGCTACACGCGTAGAATATGAAATGCACAGATGTTTCAGCGAATAGTTTTTTCCAAAGGATCATTCCAACAATCAAAGGCTAGCTTTACTGAAACTGCTCTAAATTGTTTCAATGACTGCCCAGTAAGACACCTATTCAAACTGTCTGAAAGTTGAACTATCGGTATGCAGGCACCCCTGTGGGGTCTCTGGTCCCGAATTATGCACTAGCTCTTAGGAAAAATAAGCTTATCTAGTCTTATCTCCTGTGCATCGCTTTTAGAACAACCCTGAAATGCTTGGGGCATGAGGTAGAAACATTTAGTGGATGTGCCCGCGACACAGTAATCTTACGTACTAGGCCGAAGAATTCTTATTGAAAGACATGAAAATTCCATATTTCGGAAAGTTTTCCCTGCAAGCGTTGACGAAATTCCCGGCATAATTCTCTGCGCAACAGTACTAATTTTCACCCCTATACAGGCACACACATACTATAATTACGCGTGTCTCACGTACTGTCTACTTTTGAAATCACGGCTATAGCCCCTCCACTGCCGCACAAGAAAAGCGTGACTTTAATAATTTATAGCTGTTAGTACACTGCCAGTTGTTGGCTTCAAGTCTAACACCAATGATGCGCTTGTCCCTGTCTCATCCAATTTTTTCTGTGTCGTATTATGTATTTGCGCACAGTAGTTTACCCTGAAAGTGAACAAGAAACCGCTCCGCGTAAATATCAGAAACAAATCTCAAAGAATATGCTTGCGTGGTGCATGCGCCAGAACCGATTACAGCAGATGAAGGCGCACTGTGACCGCTAATTATCGATCGTCATAGAAGAATTCAACCATTCTTGAAATTCCCTGCAATATCACGAAGATTCCCTTTCTCCCTCTGACTGAAATTAACAGGCGGAAATTCCTCGAAGAAGGAAAAAACTACCTGCACGGAACATCACTGCACGGCGTGACACTTGAAAACGACATTAAATGTTGACCAGAGTAGCAAAAGAACTCACAGGGTACATTATGAATTCACCCAAGATGACTCGAAGGTTAAAGCTATCACCCTTTCCTGTTAAGCCTATGTATTGTTGTAGAGCCATCAGCCTTCGAAAGCTTTCCGCATCTAACACGGTTTCGCACTGCCTTCAAAGATTGGAAGTACCGTACCTGATTTTGCATTGCCTCATTGATCGGGCTACCTTCGACTACCTTGTGATGCGACGTGATGAGGCCATCATGAGACGTTGTGTGAAATGATACCACAATGACGTCACAAATTTTGATGAGTCTGTGACGTAGTTGTGACGTCATAAAAAACATCACCACTGGCCCTCGATGTCTTGAGACGCAAGAAGCTTCTAACGCGGGACGCTGGTGGTCAAGAGGAGGAGGAGGAGGAATAAATGAGGAAGGACAGGGAGGTTAGCCAGTTCTCAGACCGGCTGGCTACCCTGTACTGGGGAAGGGGGTAAGGGGGATAAAAGATGAGAGAAAAGAGACGTGGTAAAAAAAAAGGGAGAGAAGGTCATCAGACGATCCACGACGCTGTTTACAGTCTGTCTCTAAGACCACTTGCCCGCAGAAAGCGCAACAACGCTCTCAATGCCTTGCGTGCAGAGGACGGTCTCGGCCAGTGTCCTAATACCCTTTCTTCCGACAATTGGCGATTGTCTATTCTATCTAAAGCTTTTGACAGTTCTTTTCTTGGCACGCTGAAGCGGGGACACTCGCAGAGAAGATGGGAGAAAGTCTCTGCGCAGCCACAGTTGTCACATGTCGGGCTTCTGGCCATTCCGATTCGAAACGAATAAGCATTCGTAAAGGCCACCCCAATCCACAGACGGCACAAAAGTGTCTCCTCTGCTCTGGTTATTCCTGATGGAAGACGGAGCTGTAGGTGTGGGTCCAAATTATGAAGGCGGGCGTTGGTGAATGCCGGTGAATTCCACTGAGCGAGTGTCAGTTCTCGTGCAAGTGATCGAAGCCTTGCAGCGGCGTCCGTTCTTGATAACGGTATAGCTACACAAGGGGCATCGTCATGAGCAGTTCGGGCTGCTTCATCTCCACGGTCGTTTCCATCAATGCTGCAGTGGCCTGGTATCCATTGATATGCTATGTCATGTTGTTTCTCTATAGCCCGGTGATGGAGCAGTCGTATTTCAGCAATTAGCTGTTCGTTTGGTCCATGGCGATATGGCGAGGCAATTCCCTGGAGAGCTGCTTTGGAGTCGGAGAATATTGACCATGTCTGTTGCGGTTCTTCAACTAGGAACTCCAGAGCGGCACGAATGGCGGCGAGTTCTGCCGCCGTGGATGATGTCAGATGCGAGGTCCTGAACTTAATCGTGATGGATTTCTCCGGAATTACCACTGCGCCTGTTGAACTTGTTGAAGTGACCGACCCATCTGTGTAAATGTGAATCCGTCCACTGTGTTTCTCATGCAGAAACAGTAATGTTGTTTGTTTTAGGGTCAAATTTGACAAATTTTTCTTCTTTTGCATTCCGGGGATGGTTATCAGGGCTTCCAGTGGATGTAGACACCACAATGGTAACGACGGTCTTGCTGCGTGCGTGAAGTTCGTGGGAATCACCGTGCGATGTGGGGCAATAATAGAGCAGAACGCAGAGCATGGCCTGGAAAGTGGAAGGGAGGCAAGGTGATGCGATTGAATCCGGGTGGCATGTCTTATGTGCGTTCTTAAAGCATCGACACGAATGTAGGTTGTGATAGGGTGTTCATGTGCCATTGCGACAGTCGCTGCTGAGGATGCGCATCTCGGCAGCCCGAGGCATATTCTCAGTGCTTGAGCTTGTAATGACTGGAGAACGTGAACGTTTGTTATGCGGGCCTTGCCAAGCACAGGTAGGCTGTAGCGCATGAAGCCAAGAAAAAGTGCAGCATACAGTTGAAGCATGGCTCGTACCGATGCACCCCATGATTTTCCCGCAAGAAACCTTAGGACGTGGGTGATCATGGTCAGTTTCTTCTTCATGTAAGCGATATGAGGGCTCCAAGACAAATCACGATCTATTATTACTCCCAGGAAACGGTGAGCCTTTTGATAGCTAATTGTGTGTCCATTAATTCTGATGTGGTATGGCGTCATTGTCTTGCGCGTAAACGCAACTAGTGAGCATTTCTCACATGACAGCTCCAGTCCTCGTCCTTGAAGGTAGTTTGGCGTCAGTGTAGCCGCTGTCTGAAGCCTGGCTCGTACGTGTAGACGCGTGACCCCTGATGCCCAGATGCAGATGTCGTCCGCGTATATCGACAGATGTACGGATTGTGGCAGGACGTCAATGAGGCCGATGAGCGCAAGGTTGAAAAGTATGGGGCTTAGGACCCCACCTTGAGGTACGCCGCGATAAGTATGATGTTGCCTTGTTGCGCCATCTTCTGTCTGAACGAAGAAGGTTCTGTCTTTCAAATAGCTGTAGACCCATTGGTAAACGCGGCCTCCCAATCCAATGCTTCCCAAGGCGTCCAGGATGGTTTCATGTAATACATTGTCGTATGCAGCCTTAATATCCAAGAAAAGTGCCGCTGATAATCTCTTTAGGCTCTTCTGTTGTTGTACAGACGTGACAAGATCAACAACATTGTCTATGGAAGATCGTCCACGTCGAAAGCCGGTCAAAGCCTCGGGGTATATATTGTTATGTTCCAAGTACCACTCCAGGCGAGTCAGCACCATTCTCTCCATCACCTTTCCAAAACAGCTGGCAAGCGCGATGGGGCGATAGGAGGCCATGTCCAGAGGCGATTTGCCTGGTTTGAGCAGGGGAACAAGACGGCTGCACTTCCACGAAGGAGGAACCGAACCGTTGCTCCACGAGTCATTGTATACAGCTAGAAGGGCACGCCGAGCTGTTCGTCCTAGGTTAGCAAGGGCCATGTAAGTGACTCCATCGGGTCCAGGCGATGACGAGCGCTTGCATGCTGCCAATGCTGCCTGAAGCTCCTCTAGAGAAAACATATTGTCCATCCGAGTGTCTCTGGACACCGGCGCGTTTCGTAGGTTACTCATCTTGATCCCGGACCCCTTTTTTGCAACCCTGGCGCAGAAGTCTTCCGCTACATCGATTTCACGCCGGCCTTGGTGGAGTGCAAGGCTTTTGAACGGACAATTCTGTTGTGGCAATGCTCGTAGGCCGCGGATTATTCTCCATATTTGCGAAAGAGGTTTGTGGGGATCGAGCGACTCGCATAGTGACTTCCATCGTTGCGACTGTAGTGCATTGATTCGACGTTGAATCTTCTTTTGTAGACGTCTCGCTTCCCTCAAGTCGTAGATGGATTTCGTGCGCCTATAACGTCGTTCGGCGCGACGACGGATTGCACGAAGTCGCTCCAACTCCACCTCATATTTGCAAAAATCTGGCAAAGGTCCACAATTAAACGTTGCCTCTTGAATAGCGGCCTTCATTATACCTTCTAGGTTTTCAAGAGAGCCTTCTTGGTTTCTCTCGCATTGCTTCTCTGTGGATGATCTGTACTTTGACCAGTCTATCCGGGAAGTGGGCGCGATTTGCGACTTGCTTAGCCCCTTGATTTTTATATAGGTGGGGATGTGATCACTGCCATGCGTTTCATTGTCCGCAAACCACTGCACCTTGGTGTTCAGGCTACTCGACACAAAAGTTAGGTCGAGACAGCTACTATATGTCAGACCCCGTAAAAACGTGGGAGCGCCGTCATTTAAACAATGTAGTTGGTGGTCAGATGCAAAGGAGGACACATCTCTTCCCCGACGGTCCATCTTCTGGCTTCCCCACAGAGGGTGATGAGCGTTAAAATCACCGGTAATAATCCATGGCCCAGGTGTCGCTGATATAATGGCGCTTAATCTTGCTGGGTCGAAGCGGCCTGAAGGCGAAATATATACTGCCACTAGCGTGAAGTTCACGTTCTTACGCTTAACTGTCAGGCACACGTATTGGTTGCTGTCGTCCGGTGTTACTGGATGCTCAATATATGTGAGTTCGCACCTGATGTAAACAATGACCTTACTGGTTTCGTTACGGGTTGCAGATCTGAAAGCCTCGTATTTAGAAAGTCTTATAGCATTGTGAAGACGTGGTTCACAAATTACGATAATTGGAAACTGATTCTTGAAAACATATGGTCGAAAATCCGAAATGCGGGGTTTAAGACCTCGGGCATTCCATTGGAAAATTGATGCTTCTTTCACTTGTTTACGGAAGGGCTGCTGGGAAAGAGCCATGGTGCTTCTGTAGATTTGATAGCACCGGATTCAAAGCGTCCAGTATTTGAAGAGCGCTGTGGGCAGCCGGAGTCTGAATATTATTCAGGAGTACTCGAATTGTCTTCATGAGGGTCTTAATCACGTCTATTATTTCGTTATCTTGACTGTCATGACTTACTCGCTCTGAAGTAGCTTTCAGTGGGTGATGCTGCCGTTCTACTGGCGGTGTCACTGGCGGCAGCGCTGGCCACGCGTCAGGGTCAATGTTTCTTGCGTCTTTCTGAGGATGCTTGTTGTTGGCACTTGTTGATGCTTGTGGTGGTGAGTGCGTGATATGGGGTAGCGGTGTATCCCTGGCCTTTGCAGAGGATGTCCTAGGAGTTTTCCTATGGCGCGATCGTCGACGTCGCACTTTGGCAGCAGCCTCCCTGTGGGTAGAACCGTCTCTGGCCATCTGCCTCAGCACTTGCATTTCCTTCTTCACATTTGGGCACTGCTTTGATGACGCCTCGTGAGGACCTTGGCAATTGCCGCATTTGCGATGTTCTGCCTGGCAGGCTTCCGTGTTGTGCGACTCCGAACATCGGGAGCACACAGCAGAACTTGTGCAAACAGCACTCACATGTCCTATTTTACAGCACTTCCGACACTGAAGAGGTTTCGGCACGAACGGCCGTACTGTGTGTCGAAAATGACCAACTCTTACTTGAGTTGGGAGGCTGTCACCCTTAAAAACTAGTTTCACGCATCGTGAGTTCCCGAGACGGCGGGCTTGCAAGATTGTAGTAGCTTCCGTCACTGGTTTGATTAGAGTTGGAAAATCGATATCGCTAATAGAAGTGTCGACGTCGTAGATAACGCCTGCCCTAGAGTCCTTGCCATCTGGTATGAAAGAACGAACGTTGATGTTCCCGAGCACATTCACCTTGGTCAATACGTCGAGAGCGGTACGTTGCGTAACGTCTATCGCCAGAACGTTCTTGCGGCCATTGATTCTCACGTCTGTTATTTGTCCCGGAACGAGCGCCTCAAGTGACATAGACGTGACCTGGCGATTAAGTCGGTTCATGCTGTCAGCGGCATTCAGCGGGACAAACAAAATAGTGTGAACCGGTGGCTCTTGAATATTCGTGGTGGCCTTACTTTGGGAAGGAGATGTCGTAAGCAACCTCCTCTTCGCCTTGTGTCTTGCCACGGGCACAAAGTCACTTTCATCGGAGCTCTCATCACTGGCCGTAGAGTACATGAGCGTGTCCTCACTGTCGACGTCACTTGGGTGGCCGGAGCGCTTTCTTAGAGTGGCCACCGACGACGCGGGACGTATGGGTGGAGGCCCTGGTGATTCTACGTCCATTTCCGCAGGCAGAAGAGCGGCGTCTTCCACTAGCACCAAAGAAAACGAGAAAAAATAACAGAGACTGAAACCAGCGTTCCACTCAGGAAAAACTTCGTCTTCTTCCTCGCTGGTGGTCAAACTTCGCGTTTGATCGGGCATCTGAGGTTTTTGACCAAACGTGTTAATATTGTGTTCCACGAGTCACTTTGCCACAATTCGTCACCTCGAAAACTTGTTTGAATTGTTTTGATTTGTGGCTGTGCTCTACCCTACCGCCATTGCGAATGCATTTGACGCATAAAATCCAGACCATGGCTACAAAAAAAAAATCACCTCTGTTTATTTACGTGTCACAAGCGTCGAATTTATTATGAATTGAGTTTGAGGACAAACGAAATGCCTCTTAATAATCGACTCGAGTTTACGTGCCGATCTAAGCATCACCGTTCGAGCTTTGGTAAATAATGCGGTTGGCGGCCCGGCGCACACCTTTCAGGGCCACACTTCCTCGCTGTCCGTGGCCCTGATCATCGCGTGCATCTCGAGCATCGCGCTGGCGCTCATCAAGATCACCATCAAGCGCCACGACAACATCAGCTCGGCCGAGTGCGTATTCTTCGTGGGCACGGGCATCCTGGTGAGCGTGATGCCCACCCTGTCGGACACGCTGCAACCGTTCGGACCGGCCTCGGCCCAGAAGCGGCTAGGGGTGAGCGCCGTGCTCACCACGCTCGCCTACATCCTCGGCTACATGGCCGTCCAGTTCATGTCGGTCGTCGAGGCGACCATAGTGGCTGCCATCACGCCCATGACCACGTGGTTCACCATGGTAGCCGTGCGCCGCCGGCCCTGCCACTGGGTGCTGGTGCCCGTGCTGGCCTCGTGCGTCATGGCCATCGTGCTGGTGCTCAAACCGCCCATACTCGGCTTCCAGGTACACATAAGGCCAGTGCTATGTATTCGTGAGGCAAGGTATAAGGTATACAGGCAATTCGTTTGCAGCATGTGCACGTCATAAGGCTGTAACATGATACTGGCGAACGAAAACACCGACGAATAGAAGGACTTCAACAACGCAATAAGGTGTCCATGACTACTATGGCTCCAACTGGCGTTGTTGGTGTCCTCGTACACGTTAACCGGTGTTATGTTGCATACAGCTGTAACCAAAAGCAACTATAGCCCAGCCAGGGACGTAGGCAGAAATTGTTGTTGAGGAGGGGCACCTTCTTGATCTAAAGGTGGCGGGGGCGGGCAGTCAAATGATAATTTTGTGCTCTGTATGCCATGGCGAAAAAAAACTTGGGTTGGGGTGAGGGCGTGGGCTTGGTGTGCTACCCCCTGGCTACGCCACTGACCCCAGCTGTATACGCTTGATTGATATGTGGGGTTTAACGTCCCCAAACTACCATATGAATATGAGAGACGCTGTAGTGGAGGGCTCCGAAAATTTCGACCAGCTGGGATTCTTTAACGTGCACCCAAATCTGAGTACGGGCCTGCAACGTTTCCGCCTCCATCGGAAATGAAGCCGCCGCAGCCGGGATGCGAACCCGCGACCTGCGGGTCCGCAGCCGGGTACCTTAGCCACTAGACCGCCGCGGCGGGGCAGCTGTATACGCTTAGCGATGCGTAAAGTTTCACGCCCTCGACGGGCATTCCTTGCACAAAAGGCACCGTGTGTTAGTCGACGGGTAAAAGAGGAAAGGCACTGAAGGAAGGCATGTCAGATTCAAAAGGGGGCAAAGAACATGCATAAATCCACTGTCTATAGGTTATTTTAAGGTGTTGCTGAACATTGTTTCGTGGTTATTTACTCTGAACAATGCGGAAGACTGCTGAAGACGAATAGTCTTGTAATGTTTTTAACTACAGGCATCTCTTCCTTGTCGGCTGTTGATCACTCATGCGTTGAGCCAGCGCGGAAAAGAAATAGAGGAGGTGCTGGTTGAGCTCTTTCATAGGCAAGTGTACCGGAGCGGGCGGAAACTTTAAAGCCCTACTCGTCTGAAGGGGGGGGGGGGGTGCAAGTCTGTCTCATAAAATTACCCAGTCGAACCTCCCCACGTCGCGGCCACGCATGCTTCTGGACGATACCATGCTTCAGCCAAAGACCCATGGTGTTGCATTCCAAGCACTTTTTACTTCCCACAGTAGTAGCGTCACCGAAAGGAACACTATAAGTGTGACTCGTGGGGAATGGAAAAAATAAAAGCGAAGCAAGCGCGTGAGCCAAGGCTATAGAGCAGCCCATGTTTACGCTGTTTCATGCTCTCTTTTCGCAGTTTAGAATGGACTGTCAGCTAGGGCTTTTTGCATAGTAAATACTGCTCTTTACCGTGGAGCCCATCAATTTCCCTTCGCACGCCACACCACTTGTATCCCGGAGCACTATTTTCAGGCTTTTTTTAGAATCACGCATTTGCTCCCCTTATACATACTTCATTTCATTGCGATAGCAATTACGTAGACACTCTTGGCTGGTTTTTGTCGTCGGCGTCACCGTTGCCGTCGCCGTCATGTTACCTATACGTTGCCGTCACCGTCATGTTCCCTATACCTACACGTATGCATACACGAAAACCGCAATGAAAAATAATCCAGAAAAATATTTTCCGTAGCGTAAATTTAAACCTGCGACCCTTCGCTTCACAGCTCGCGGTGTTGCACCCCCGCACCCTTCCCTCGTTGATGAGAGGAGGAGAGAACGGCAGTAAATGTCCCGCCTTCCCCACTCTAGTAGAGAACCCTGCGCACACCTATAAGCTCATCTATCTCTCGTGTATGCTCCTAATAGCTTATGTTTAAAGGCTTGTATATATTGAACGGGAAAACTGCAAACGAGCACAAAAGAGCTTTGGAAAGCCCGATGATGGCGGAATGGTGTCTTTAGATATCGTTTGTTTTTTCTTGATCGCTAATGAAACATTTTGGTTGGGCATCGTTAGATAATTGTTGCACTTGTACAACTTAAGTTGGGTCACTCAGACTCAGAATCACAGTCCGTTCGAAATTCGAGAAAGTGTATTTATGCTGACCCATGGTACCGGGTATCCCATCTTTAAATATGATTGGTGCTATTATAGAAGTACTGTTTGCTTAGCCAGTGAATAGACTAATCTCTTCAAGTTTAGAGTACGTGCCGGTCTGTATACGGCAGATTACATCGTAGCAGTCTAACATTCTTCGCTTTCCTGCTACGTGTGCGTTCAAGGTTAGGCAACCGCAAGGAGATGTCAGAAAGGGAAGCACTTGAGAAAAGAGAACATAGAGATGGCTTTAGAATAGAGTTTCATTCCATTCCGCTAATGGCAGCTGTTATCTATCGCGTCATTTATTTTGCGAATATGGTACGGCGAGAATAACTGTGAAATCAGTCTATTGCTCAAGCGAACATGGTGCCGAAGGTATCATACTTGATGTAAAATACTTGAAATAAAGAAGATAGACTTCAGTATATGCACCTCGCTGCATAACGAAAATAACTACTATTATGTGTCGTGTATTACAGAACAAACTCCAGCGTGAAATGATCATCGGAGGGTCGTGCGGCGTTGTGTCCACGCTGCTGGTCGGCGTCGAGAATGCTTTCAAAGTAAGCACACGGATGATAAGCTTGAGGAACATATTTCACGAAGTGAGTGTTACGCTGGACATCACTGATAGTTTGTATCAAAGCCCGATTCCCCAAAAAGTTTAGCTACAGTGACAGGCAGTTTCTCATTGTCCGGCTGCCTCTGCAAGTTGCATGCATCGCCATCAAAGATAACGTCTTGGGCGTTTTTGGGCCAAAACTATGAGATTGTTATGAGACACAGCGTATTGGAGGGTTCTGTAAAGTTCCACCACCAACGGTATGCGAAGTACACCGCGAAGTATGCGCGGACATCTTGCATTTCGCCCCCCTCTGAAATGCGACCGCCATGGCTGGGATCTTTCGGCACAGCAACCAACCACCGTGACAAATTTAACACCAAGTGAACTCGAAGATGAAGCCATGTTTCTTGTGATGGTGTCTTTTTATTCTTTTGATGGCAGATTTTGTAGGCGGGTTGGCTTTTTGTTGTGACAAAGTGGTTGGTGCTCCACTAATGAGACGACATTCATCGCTGGCACAATTCAACAAGAAGCGGCTGCACTGGTAGAGGGTAAGATGCAGAAAAACAACGCTTGTAAACCAAACTTTCAATCAATCAATCAATCAATCAATCAATCAATCAATCAATCAATGTGGACTTCGTGAGCGCCATGGTTCTTTTATTACAACACGCAGGTCAACATGCCTGGCGTCACGCGTATCGTGGTGCTGTTCCACCTATCCTGTGTCATGATGGTGATTTCGTTCGTTGCCGGTTCGTTGGCGGGCACCTTCAACATCATCCGCAGCGGCCCGGAGGTCTCCGAGCTGCTGTTCGTCGTGTACCTTTCCTACGTGTCCCATATATCTCTCGCCAGACAGGTGAGCCGCCCACGAGAAAACAGCAATGGATATTGTTACTAGTGTTTATTTCATACTTTATCAACTCGTGCTCTCAATTACCCTCCTGTATGAGTGCTTCTATGAGTGTTCAATAATGCTGTTGACGAACAGCTACTTACATACTGCGCACACGGTTGGATGCCTGGCGCCACCCGCGGCTAAATTTAGTCTCGCTTCGTATGCAGCGACAAACATACTTAGTAGCATAAACAAGCTGGACAAGCTTGTAGTACATGATAAAGATATATTAGCTAGTACAGACAAAGTACACCTTTGTGGCGACATTCTTTAATTGCATTCTGGCGCTGGTATTGATCGCAAATTAAAGAGGGTGGGATGATATGGACATCAATGACTCTATTGAAAGGTTCAAGTTTTTTTATCTAACGTTTTCTTTCGAGTGATGGAAATGAATTAGCCGTATATTTTTAAACTACAAAGGAAGTTATTTTGCCAATGGGTCTTGACGTACGGAACGCCACTTTTCTAGCGACACGAAAACGCGACGTTGCCTTCGCTGCATCACATCGTCTGGGTGATTCGGCACCGAATAACCGAATACGACAAGGGAACGCGACATATTCGGATTAAGGACTTCCCCTAGTGACGGTTTTTTCCCTATCGCGGCGCGTCCGTTTCGCTGGTCGTGCCTTCTTGGAAGGCCTTGTCGTGTTATGGCGAGCATTCCAGGCGACCTCGCAGCCTAGAACCAGCAGCGCGAGCGTGAGTCCGAAGGCCCACACCACCAGCAGGCCATAAAAGTCGTTGAGCTTAAGGGCTCGACAGGAGCACTTCGCACCCAATCGGGTGCTCACGTCTTGGAACTTTCTTCGAATTGTTCTACGCCGTCTCACGAGTTTTAGTGCACACATAGACACCCCGGTTTCCATAAACCTCTGGGACACCACGGCAAACGCGGCGGCGTAGGGTGACCACTTAGGCGCGATCACGACTACGTGGACAAGGAAAAAGTCTTGTTCAGCTGTCACTGCGCCCTTAAAGTCCTTGCCCGTGTAGAAGCGAGCCTCTTCCCGGTTGGTGACGAAGACGTGCGTGCCTCTGGAGACCTTGTCGAGGCAACACAGCGTAGTCATGCAGTCGCCCATGCGCAGCTTCTGCTCGAGGTGCTCCTTGAGCACGCTCGAACCGCTGCGCAGGTGAAAGGTCAGGATGTCGCGGTAGTAGCGGTTGTTCTTGATGCACAGATTGACGCTCTTGCGCTCCAGAGCGTCGGACAGCTGCTCGAGCGTCGTGATGGGACGTGTCTTGGGCGGGAAGTTTGTGTACGACGTCAGCATGCCCACAAAGCCAGCGGAGATGATGATGGCGAACATGAACCAGAAGGCCACGAGAATCCTCGCACTGCTACGCCTCGACAGTCGCACGTCGGGAGCGTGGTTGACGAGGGCAGAGGAGAGGTAGAACAAAAGTTCGACTGCTTCTTCCAGAACGTCGAGAGACATCGAAGCGCTGACAGTGGATCGAGACGTCGTGATCACCACAAGTAGAAAGAGGTACACACACAGGGAGGCCCAGACGGCCACCCAGAGGGCTCTCGTGAAAGGTCGACCGATGATAGTGAGATCAGTGATCTCCGTCGGCAGCGGAGAGAGGAAGGTCAAGGAGTCGTAGCGGACCACTCCGGCAATGCTCAGTCCGTGCCATATGCTCTCCGTCAGGTAAATTTCGAAGCTTCCCAAATCTTTTTGCTTCATCTGAACCGCACCGACAGCGCCAGTGAAGAGGAAGTTTTCGCGCCTACGTCCGAACTTCTCGTATTGTCCCGCCGTGGTCAGGATGGCGCCGCTCTTTCTGACGATGCTTTCGACGATGGTCGCTTGAGGCTCAAGCCGCACGTTTCTGTAGTCCTTCACTGTCGGGACGCTGCTCTCGTTTAGGTACCTGAGACTTGCGAGGTCGCGGAGGTTCCTATCCTCAAAGGCGCGGTCATGGGGACCGGTGAAACGGCGGAGTCCAGCGGAGCAGTTGGCGTACGTGTCCAGGGGAACGTACGAGGAGGAGGCGCTCACGAATATACCTCGGCAGCCGACGTTATGGAGCGTCTTGGACATCGAAGCCTCGTCTGGGGTGACGTTCTCGGCTGCAACGAATATCCAGCGCACGTGAAGTAACGGCCGATCGTAATTGCGAACGCTTGTGAGCAGGTGCCCTAACGAGGGCTCCCAGCAGGTGACCACAACGTCTACCTTGTAACCCTCTATGGTGTTCACATAATGCAGCAGCTTCGTACATGCCTGACGAGCTCCAGACTGCGTAAGGAAAGCGGATCCGTTTGGCTTAGATACAGTGGGTAGCGCCGCTGTTTGCAGTTCTCGGATCACGTTCACTGCGTAATCCTTTCTCAACGCATTGTTCAGGTTTTTTGACAACATTGGGTCACAAGAACTTTGGGCGAGCGTTAATACGCAAAAGCATAAGACTGCAAACGCCGTGAACCTGCAGGAATTCATCGATAAGCGGGCTATGTTTCTGAAGCGCTTGATCGTGGTTATCACCGGGCAGGGGGCGTTTATATTCGTCCCGAGCCTGTTGGTTATACGGGAGTGTTCCCATAGCGACAAAAGATACGCAAACAAACTATATTCACTTGTGTGGCGCCAGAATAGCGTGGGCTTCTCCCCTAGAGTGCTCACTGTCATTTGCTGGTGCGCTTTTGTGCCGACCTAGAAAAGCCTCATTCGGAAACATCTCAGACCTTTTCCCTTTCTGGGGATGGCTTTGTCGTAGACAAGCTCGCGTCGATGCAGAGACAGCAAAGTTTGCTTGAAGAACGGAAGTGATGGAACATGATGGATTTGAGTGGTTGTGGCTACACTTCGGCACTGAGCGTTGCGTATTGTTTATCTTGCGTTCGATAGACGAATGGCTATATTTGTGCGAATGTATATAGGTGCGCTCGCGCGCTTATACGATAGCACTTAAATTGCCGAAAAGGCCCCACAGTGGGCGTAGTCATGCTGATAATAAGTGTGCTGGTCCCATCTATGAAAATGGACCGATGTAATGCTTCTCGCGTAATGTTCTCCTTCTCGAGAGCTTTCGGCAGTATTGGCATTCGACGGTGACCGTCATTCATCGTAGCCGCTGTAAACTGAAGGTGAATTATTATTTAGGGCGCAAGCTTACATTGGTATTGACATTTGGCCGCTGTGTAAAGAGAGAGAGGAAAAAAAAAGGTAGCGGGGTAATTGACATCTCCATGAACTAACCGGGCAGGTCGTCTGCACGTTTATACTTCACACCTATGCACGATACACTAAATGTATACGTAATATATTTGGGAAATTTCTTCATCAGACAGTAAAAGCAGGGAAGGCCGGGTTCACCTTATTTGTGAAGAAATAAAACGATAATGCCTGGGGTCGCAAGTCCCAAAGCCATGATATGCATTACGAGGGACGTCGTATGAGAGGGCTGCGTAAATTTAGACCATCTGGTCTTCTTCAAGGTGCACTCAAATCGGGCGGTACACGGGCCTCATTCCGCTTCTGTCGAAATGCGATTGCCGCAGCAGAGGAGATGCCAGGATTTTTTTACGGAGGAAGGGGAGGGGGGCACACGACCGGTGAGTTTGTCCGAGGGGGCGGGGCTGGAAGACGGGTAACTCATGGACTGTTTTGGGCAGACGGGTGTACATGCACTGTTTTGTCTGTGTTTCCTCCTGGGGGGGGGGGGGGCATATTAGAGGTAGGCGAAAGTTATGTCGTTGGTGGGGGGGGGGGGGGCTCCAGTCTTTACGCATTCCCAGCAAGCTCCGCCCCTACGCCGCACCTGGGATTGAACCCCCGACCTTCGAATCAGCAGCCGAGGACCGTAACAGCTACACTATACCGTGTTGGATAAACGCGAACCAAAACAGAGGAAAAAGTAACAACGTTATCAGTCGATCTAACATTGCTCTCGTTCTTACTTGGTAATTCGCGAGAAATCGATGTCCTTGATTCCAGATCGCGAGGGCGGTGTTTAGGTGATGCGTAATGCCAGGGCACCGAATCAATATGACCCTTTCAAACACGGCGTCCATCATTACGCACTGTGTAGCTTCTCGGTATGCAATCCCGTAAATTAATCGATTCAAGTTATCAGCCGCAAACATGGCGTATCTGCCTCAAAGCTATAGGAATGATATGCCACGGCTGATAAAATACAACTCGTTCTTTGCCACGTTGGCGTACATGACTTCGGTGCATTTTGCCCTTTTCGACTCGTAAGTGTTATAGCTTTCAACTAATAGGCGCTTTAGAGAGCATAACTACAGTTAAATGAATAGCAGGTGAAAACGCATACAATGAGCACAACACGTGCAAGCGAGGCAATGACAAATATTTAGCTCTTATTTATTATTGCCCGGTTTGTTTTGCCTGTCCGAAAAGCATCGGGAAGATGAGGCACTATCGGAATTCGATTAAGGCTCCCGCTGGTGTAGGTCATGTCAGGATTTCACTTGCCTCGCTTTAAGGGCGTTTGCTAAAGGTTATTAATTCATGCATGTAAGTTTCTTTCAGACATTGAAGATGTCTCACTGTCTGAAAAAACAACATTGTCTGCACGACTTGTCACCCATGCACGCAATCTACAGTGATTGCGTGCAAAATGCAAGGACATACGCCCATTATTTTACGAAACAATAACGAACAGCGTATTCGCAACTTTCACGACACATTGATGGCGCGACTATACATCCAACATGGCGGTCGTTGGAATGATCGCCCCGCGAGAGACGATACCGGAAAGTACACTTTTGGCAAAGACTCCAATTCTTAGCGCTTCGGTGACCCTTGGATTTATGTTTTTTTTTTTGAGAAAATAGGGGAGCGATAACATACTATATAAGGTAAATAAATGCCGGGTAGCATAGTGGGAAGATAAATATGCGCCAAAGTTGTATCGTATCAAGTAGGCGAACTAAGCGTGAAAACTGCAAACCTGGAAGTTGCTGTAATCTTGAACAAAATGGCTGCTGCATGCATTCACGGCCTTGGTTATTTGCCTGCTGATTTAACCCTCTTAACCCCTGATGGCTTTTGGGGGCGCGAACTTGAACGGGACGCTTAATATTCCTCCTGGAGCATGGAGGCTCGCTGTGAAATCAGTCGGCCTTTTCGTTTTCTTTCTACTTTCTCTTTAACTGGAGAAACTCAATGTGTTACGGTAATATCGAGACCAATCACAACGTCGAAAACAGATCACAAACATGCGAAAACAAGCAGCAGCGCCTGCTGTTTGAAGCAGGTTCAAAACATCGCCCCGCCGCGGTGGTCTAGTGGCTAAGGTACTCGGCTGCTGACCCGCAGGTCGCGGGTTCGATTCTCGGCTGCGGCGGCTGCATTTCCGATGGAGGCGGAAATGTTGTAGGCCCGTGTACTCAGATTTGGGTGCACGTTAAAGAACCCCAGGTGGTCAAAATTTCCGGAGCCCTCCACTACGGCGTCTGTCATAATCAAATGGTGGTTTTGGGACGTTAAACCCCACAAATCAATCAATCAATCAATCAAGCAGGTTCAAAACATCAATCATATCAACAGAGCTTCCGGCCGCCACCGCTTAGCGGCGCCGCAGTACCTGGAAGTTGTGAATAATATTGCTAACGTGAATGAAATATGAATAGCCTTACACAATTTCCATAGTCAATAATAATTTAAATAAAAGCAGCAGGAACTTTTGAAAAATTATAGGAGGAGGGTACTACGCAACAAGAAAGAAAGTGTGTTTCAGTTCCACTTATGTGACACCTGCGGAGGGGAGAACCATGCAGTGTGCTCCGGTGTTTCCCTACAGCAATATTTACTCATTTTTACTCGACACTGCACCAACAGTTGCACTACTTTGTTTCTAATAGACGACTACTAAACAGATGCACGTTTGTGTCTCAGGTTTCAGTTAACAAAAAACTTGAGCGCCTGGGTGCATTCGTCAGGGATTCTTAGATTGTTGCTAGGCCAAGCTTAATATTTTGGGCAGTAACGATGAACCTTTGACTTATGATATGCATAGCGTAGACAAGTTAATGCATTTATCGAATTTTTGTGGTGCGTGTACCGTTTTTGACTAACCGTGACGACGAAATTACACATTGAAAAGTCGAGGTCTCAAGCGCGTCACCCATAACAAGGGTTTTCAAGCCAAATATTACACTGATAAAAAGACGATGTGGCTGATTAAGTGAACGTCTCGCCAAATCAAAGTTGAATGCACAAACATTTGCAACACATATTTATGATATTGAGCTTGTAACGGTGGATATATATCACAGGAGCAATTCCGTTTGCATACAATCAATGAATTAGTAGGAAAGATAATTGCTGCATGCGAACGTAAGAAAAACCAGTTTGTTTCATGTTTTTTTTGTAGGACTCGCTTGACACTTCTTTTGTCTGCTTTAGGCGCACGTGACGTTGTAAGGTGCCGGAGAGGAGAACAATTTTCTAATTAGATGAGCGAAGATCGTGGTACTCGATATGGTTACACAACAAGCAAATTTCTGGTGGTGTACACGTTGCCTTTGAGTACTACTTTCTGATAGTAAATGAAGTCACGCTAATTAGAACCAGAAATATACAAAAGTGAAACATTCAATCTATGCCCATCACATCAAGAATGATGTTTAAACAAATACAGCAATAACTTGGAGGACGCTTCAGCAGTGGCGTATATCCTGAAAATTCACAAGGGGGGAACGCACATTTTGCCATGGCTGCCATTTCGTATATATACATGTTTGTTCTATTTTTACTCCTATAAACATTCAAGATCATGCCTTGAAAGCAAAATAAATAAGCCAGGCCTGCTCGGAAGGCGCAGCACAGTCACAGCGAACGCTAGAAGAGCGGTCTTTCAGGAGCCTTTTCTAAACAATCCTTGGGTAACTGCTGCAAGCACACTTGCTTGATGCCCACATGGCATTAATTATGAAAATTCTATAGTTGTAGGCCGGCATTCGTTATGCTATTTTTTCGTCATTCTTCTGAAAAGCGTGGTATCCGCTAAGCTATTGCGAGGAATTTTATGCCAATTGCGAGCGAACGCAACTTGCTACGCGAAAACGTTAGAGACACTAGACAGTAGACCTTTTTCCGAAGAGAAGATACTTGGCTCATGGCTCTACGCGTCGCTGGCCAGCAAAGCGACGCGGGCATTGCTAAGTTTTCTGAAGACGACCGGACTACGCGACCGCTTATAAGCGTGCGATGGACAAGGTCACATCTACACACACGTTGCCCTTCACTTCTCTCTCTCTTCTCCTTTAATCCCCTCAACCCTTCCCCCAGTGTAGGGTAGCAAACCGGACGTGCGTCTGGTTGACCTCCCTGCCTTTCATTTCTTCCCTTCCTCCTCCTCATCCTCCTCCTCCTCCTCCTCCTTTATGCCAATTCTTCATAGAGTGGCTGACGACGATGAGGAATTATGCCTGAAGTGGGTATGCGCCACACTTAATAGCTGAGCAAAAAAAAAGAGAAAAAAAATAATGCTTTTGTAATGGGTTCGAGCATTGGACGACCCACTCGTTACGCCATTCGCATTGTACGACCACTGCTTGTTGTTTCGCTCTTTTAAAACACTTTGTAAGGCGTATTAACACGCTCGAACCCAGTGTACCCGGGTTGAAGCCCCAGTGTGTCATTGGTACTAGGTTTTTTTTTTCTTCAAATTCGGCATGGTGTGGTTACGGACACCAGCGGCGGCGTACAACTATGGGGCTGCGCGAAACCCGAGTTGTGATCTTGAAACAGCTTTCACTGTAAAAACGAAGCTTCGTTTTCAACGAGCATAATTGCATTGCTCTATGGGCTTTCGCTGAAGCTGTTCGACCGGCAATGCCATTTTGCTAATCTCACACAGATGAGAGGTCTTTAACAAGATCGGTGAACGCATAAAAGAAACACCGGCGGCACTGAAATAGTTGATCGCGCTATACTTAACTGTCAAGCCATCGAGGCATAAGATGTCCGAAGGACAAGTTTCCAGGGGGTCACTTGAAAGGAGTGTCCCCCTCCCTTCCTTCCCCTGTCCTGTGCAGGAAGTGGTCAAAGACCCCTCACTGCGTTAAGGAGGCTACTTTCACTACAAGACAACTGTATAGGTTTTTTTTTTACAGAAGGAGCTTAGAGCACTGGCAGTGGATCGCTGGCGAAACCTCTGAATGCCGTGCAGATTGTATAATTTACTTGTTAGCTTGAACCTTTGTTTTTTATCCATGGTGATATTTTTCTCACAGAAAAAGTCGTTTCTATACCTGAGATGAACCACCGTGTCTTTGAGTGAACGCTGCGTGCTAACTCATTGTATTTCTTGACTTCATATATATTAGCTAGAACTAACTGTCTGTTAGAGTTCTCAGTACTAAATTGTGCCTAACAGAGAAAACGGGGCCCCAAATTTACACATTCTTCTTTGACTTCCTATAATCGTTCGCATTTCTTTTTCACGTTGTTTTACTTAGTCGAAACTGCCCATAGACGTCAACGTGTCCATGTTATAGACAGGTGAGCTAAAACCGCTGTCTTGCGCATGCATGTGCCAGGTTCGTCGCGAGCACAAGTGGGTCATCCTGCTGGTGCGAATCGTGGCCAACATTGTGTGCGCCATGGTTCTGGAGAGCGCGTTCGTCGACCCCGACCTCCTGGACCCGGTGCAGTGCCTGGCCGCCGTCATGGTCGTCTTCGCCGGCGCGCTCACCACCTTGCATCTGCTCGTCGAGGGCCAGGAGAACTCTCCCCTGGTCGCCTCGCACCGTTTCCTGCAGCTCTTCGCGTAGCCAAAGTCCAGCAGAGCTACCTCAACGTTCATTACCCTATCGTGTTTGCCTCGAAATGCTATTTTTCGCTCTAATATAATGCGTTTATAACGTTCGAGTTTTCCGACTCTTTGTTTTTTTTTTCAAAATATAGTCTACAAGTATAAAAATGAATTTTTCTGGAGCTGACGTTTCGACATGGCGTCTTGACTCGACTGAGACAAGCGCCTTGACATTAGCATTGCTTTAAGGGACGTCTCTTATTCAAACTCTGTTGCTCACACTATAATCCATATTTCTGTGAGCTACTTCAGTGTCTTGTTTCGTTTTTTTTTTCGAGAACGTTTTATTTCTTTGAGGGAGCTCGCCTTTAGAGTCCTCCGGAAAGTGCTATCCACGCCCTTGTCCAAATCATTGACGAGAAAGACGGCTTGGATGAGCCATTTTATTGACCTTGTCGTGGATGAGCTCATATACTGAGATAAACTGTGAGTAAAGGCCGTCGTGGTCACTTCTTAAATATTGGGACAGTTCTACCATGAAACGTTTCGCATCAGATCGAGTGCGTAACGTCAGTGCTTCAACGAAGCTTCGCGACAGCAAGGCGCTTTCTATAGGGTGCTGTCTTTTTCTTCAACACTTTGCTGAAGTTTTCACTTGTCGTAAGACGCTTTCTAGGCTGCTGTCTTCCTCTTTAACACTTTGCTGAAGTTTTCGCTCGTCCTATCCTCCACGGCTGCTGCTGCGGCCGCTATGGCCTCAGGCCATGTCTTCAAGCTTTTACATCTGTTTTCTTTTTCTTGTAATCAATTTTGTCGGTTTAATGCATCATTCGCGAGAGTGCTTGGGCTTGCAGGTGTCTTCCCCCGTAAACCTTCTTTGTCTGTTTATTTTATCGGCCTACAGCTAGGTCAGGATGAAGTTATTTCTTTCTTTTTTAATGAGGTCGTGATGTAATGATACCGTACATCAAGAAAAAGCGACCACACCGTCCGATGAAAGGTTTATTTCTTCACCAGGAGCTATGTGTTTGCATGAACATTCTACTATATCTGCATCGCAATGATACTGAACAATTCATATTATATATGAAGCCATGAATGTACAAGTTCTGCGCGTGTACATTACATTAGATTTGCACTGAAAACTAGTAAAGATCCTCAACATGGCGCTAACGTATGCCGACTCAAAGGAGTGATTAACTCCTCGATCGGTTAGTGGTTCCGTCCTAATGTAGTCGGTGGT
Source organism: Rhipicephalus microplus (assembly GCF_013339725.1). Taxonomy (NCBI): domain Eukaryota; kingdom Metazoa; phylum Arthropoda; class Arachnida; order Ixodida; family Ixodidae; genus Rhipicephalus; species Rhipicephalus microplus. The sequence goes on from NC_051165.1 coordinate 143,242,075, forward strand.
GGGTTAACCTCGTCTGCTGTTCGAAGATATGCGTTAGGTGATCTCTCAGTCTCAGTATTTTTTAGAGAAGTTGATATGTTACCTCCATATATGCGTGGCAGCGTTGCAGGTTTGGCTAGTGTGCGCCATCCTACTTGGCTATTTTTTTAGGCAGGTGGCTCCAGATAGCGTCTCGGCTGCTTGCCTACTTTTGCTCTACTTTCTTGTACCTTCGATTTGAATCGAATTATCAATATACGTGAGGTCACCGCCACACAGCACGGTGTAAAAAATAATGGTTGAGGCATGTTTCGCACTACCAAAAATGAATTTGACGCTTGCGTTACACAAAAGACAAAGTCTTTTAGATTTGCAGGTGGACCTCGGGGAAAACTGTTGCATGGAGCCTTACTTTGCAGTCAACGTACTGCTGAACACAACTTTACATCTTAGCCCCGCCGCCGTGGTCTAGTGGCTAAGGTACTCGGCTGCTGACCCGCAGGTCGCGAGATCGAATCCCGGCTGCGGGGGCTGCATTTCCTAATGAAAGCGGACGGAAATGTTGTAGGCCCGTGTGCTTGGATGTGGGTGCACTGCACGTTAAAGAACCCCAGGTGGTGGAAATTTCCGGGGCCCTCCACTACTGCGTCTCTCATAATCATATGGTGATTTTGGGACGTTAAACTCTACATATAAATAGATAAATAAATAAATAAATAAATAATAAGTAAATAAATAATCAACCAATAAATAAATAAGTCAATCAATTGATCAACGAATAAATAAATAAATCACTCAATAAATGAATAAATAAATAAATAAATAAATAAATAAATCAGTAAATCAATAAATGAAGCAATAAATCAATAAATCCATAAACAAAACAATAAATAAATAAAATCAATCAAATCAATCAACTTTATATCGTAATTTGAAGTGAAGAGGCCAATCGAGGGTGCTTCGCGTCATGGGCATTCTGCGCTCACGGACGTCGCTAATAGTGAATATCTGAAGAACTGCTTGAATCATTTTTTTAGGATTTGGTAACAACTGCGACCCAGGAACATTATGATGAAACTTCATTATCACGCAAGAAGTCACTGTGATAATGACAACAATACGTGTGACGCTTCTCTTTTTTTTTCTAAAAAAAGCCAAATTCAGAAAATGAAAGTGGGCTCCAATTCATGGGAACTTAAAGCACTTATCTGTTTGTTTTGAGACCTAGCTGCTAAACTTTGTGGTAACCCAAATCACGCTTAAATGTATTTGACATTACAACCATTTGTGTTAGTTCATTTTTGTAATATGGTCTCGAAGAAGCCGTTTCAAATAAAAATAAACTTCTATATCCTGCACCATTTTGAATCAGCACTAGTCAGATCCACTAAAACTAGCTGTTCGTCAGCAATAATAACCAAAGCCACCAATATAGCCGCGTATAATTTGTTTCATTTGTCAGCTAGTTGCTTCGTTTTTGTTCTTTCAGTCATCAATAGGGTTTTCTTGGGTGGTTTGGTACTTTTTGAAGGAGGTGATATTCTAGGCCAGAGCTTGAATAGAAAGAGTAAAAGGCCGGATTTCCAGCTCGTATACCTATAATTTAGTATTTCGTTTTGCGATTGTGGGCTAGCGTACCATCTACCTTTCGTTCCAAGACAGTATCAGGCAAGAAGATAGAAAGGAAGTTACTGGACATCTCAATAAAGCTTGCTGACTGACTGGCTTATCCCTTGCAGAAGTGATTCTAAACGGTACGGCCTTAGAAGAAGCTGCAAAGCAGAAAGAGCGCTGAATAATTTTGGAGACCTGCAATGAATGTCAGAAAAAAAATAACGCTGCCGACACTGATTGGTGTGCCTTTTGCCTGGGAGAACCACTTGCTCTTCAAGTCTAGCTGGTCGCCATTACGCCCATGAAACAAAGATTGCCTCGACGAAAGCACAAGACGGTGTTAATTGTGCCGCCCAGATTTCACTCCTGGTAACCAAGATAGCGAACTTTACTTTAGCCGCAATATATGTTTGTGAAGTCATCTGACGACAGGAATACACCGGCAAAATTAGTTGGTACAGGTTCGACCGTATTATCAGTACCAAAAATCTGCGGCCGTTTCACTTAAAGTAGCTTTGGCTCTCGAAATTTTGCAGTTTCGCATATGTCTATTTGCAAGAAAAAATACATGAAGAATGGTCTCCCCCTTCCCTTTTCCACCCCCGAAAATTTTACGAGGTGCTCAGGATTTTTGCATACCGCGGCGCATCTCATTCACGCGCCTTACTTGAAGGGCAAGTTCAGCGCTACTCAAACACCACTGTTTCTGACGACTGCGATGTATATTACTTTTCTTTTGTCATGTCAGACGCTAAAGCATGAGCAGGGAAGTAATTTTCTGACTTAAAGAGCAGCTCGCGTATGGCGTATCGTTTCATAGAACTGCCAACTGCAAAGACAACACAGATGTATAAGAAACGAGCTGCAAGGTGATGGCTTTGAGTTTGGTAAAGTGCAATATGTGGGCGATTGTTGGTTGAACGGGAAATGCCGTATCACGCAAAAACAATAAACATAAGCATTGATAAAAAGGTCACTGTCAGCAGTTGCATCGGTAAGGCGGCACGAAATAAACGACTGGAAATGGAAGTGCCTGCTGAGTAACGTTGCGCAAAGCCTTGTTAGAAAGTTAGCTTTTGTTGTTGTTGCAAGCGGATAATAAACAAGTATTGAAATAAGTATTGAAATACGTTGAATATATTACATGATATTGTCAAAAGCACTTCTTGCACACGACTGCATGTGCTCTCAACACATCAGCTCTAGGCTAACACTGCGGCCGCTGATGCAGCTTCCAACCTTTTTTACATACGTCAAAAAATCAACTGTTCGTTAAATAAAGTAACCAGTGTTCTTTACATGACAAGAATCGGCATGTTCTGTATATGTGAGAATTATTTTATGTTGCTCAAAAGTTACACAGCAGTGTAAAAGCGCGCGCAGTATGCTCGCTTGCAGTCGTTCAGTTACTATCTCCGTTCGCCGTGCGAGTAATATATCTTACGCTGATTGTGATTAGAACTGCGCCAGCGCGTTTCGGAGAACGTAGAGTACAACCTGGCTACCCCGTTTTCATGCTGATTTCCAAAAAATGACGTTTATTCTTCTTCCAGTTGGCACGAGACACAAGCATGCGCAGTGGAGATGTGGACAACGCCGACGCACGAAGCGTGACATCGTGCGGCTAAGAAATGCTCCGCGTTTAAAAACAGTTTCAGGATCGCTTTAAGGCCAAACCACTCTTGCGTTTGCGGCATGTCAGCGCGTGCCTTTGTGACGCGGCGCCCTCTCTTTATAGAAGGAGAGGCTTTGAGGCTAACCCCCGTATTCAGAAGCGCTCCTCGAGTCGATTTTCACCCTACACTTGACAAAGTTGAGCACTACGCCACCACTCGGCCGAAAATGACGCTGCGCTACTCAGCAATCGCAGCAGACTATTGCTGATATGCAGTGACTTGCCGTGCCTGGAGATGGCGCTCTCATCGGCTTTCTAAGGGCTTCACCCTATAGTTCAGGTTGATGGCGCAGAGTTTTTCAAAGCACTGGGGTTTAGGGTTAGTGAGGGCAAAATAGACTTTAAGCGGGTAGAATTAACTAGAAGGAGGTTATCTGATTGGTGGCTAAAGTCAAGGCACGAGTGAAAATTGAACCCTTCGCTGCAAAGTATTTAAGGGGAAAAAATAAATCTAGTTTTTGGTTCATTAAGTATTACGGCTTGGTGGCGCTAGCCACCGCCCGATCTAAAGGGTACAGCCATATCCATCCACTCATCCATCCATCAAGGGAAGGCGAAGTGTTGAGTGAAGGGAGGTTCTAGAATACGGGGGTAAGTGAAGCCGCGCTCACCTCTCCCTCCATATGGAGACGACATGGCGCCGCGTCAGAAAGCTCTACGCTGACGGACTGCAACGCGTGCGTGCAGTCAGGCCTTTTGTCACCCTTGAGAGAAGGGCGCAGTTTGCCCAATATGTTGACTTAATGGGGAGAGGAGTGCAAGGATGAACCGTCGCCCGCACTTCCCTCCCTGAAGGAGAACCCTGCACGCTATTATGGCTGTATTGTATGTATGTCATGGGTTGATCTGAATGTGCTATAGCGTTCTAGCGCTCCCCCCAAGGCGTTACAGCTGGATATTACGTGCACGCAATACTTCATAAAAACCCTTGACGCAAGGAGTCGAGCTGACGAGCGGAGTTCGACGTCACACCGCGTACACAAAAAGGAGAAGTAGTGTGCAACTAGTCGGCGGGAAGGCGCCGATTCTTTTCTTTTCCCCCACTGCGTTTTTTTTTATATTTAAGCCACAGCTGTGCGGGAGCTGAGATGCGACAGCGAGCACCGTAGGTCCTGTAACAATACGAGTAAAGTGTAAGGAACGCATTGAAACCATACAGAAGCAGGTATTGGACCTGTCGACAGGGAAGGAAGAAAAAAAAAAGAAAGGGGTGTTCTTTGTTGAAAAACCGAGGTCTCTGTGCGGTCATTACTGTGCAACGTGCAGATTGTCTAAAATGAGGGGTAACCGGATTCAGAAAATATGAAATAGCGAATTTTTGTTCTTGTGCGTTTTTAGTATGGATATTAAGGTGAGATCGAAGAGAATAACGCTCGCTTTGTTTTACTCTTCGTGTGCTTGTAGGTGAGTGAAGAAGAAACAACGCTAGAAAAAAAGGAAATATTCAGCACATTTGATTACGCAAATATTACGAGCATGTTATCTTTCTACCACCGGGACGTTTTCTTTTACATGACGTTTCCTGGATGTTCATTCAGTACTAAGAAAGGTTAATGCATGCTTTTTTGTACACTTACGTTATTATCCCATTAATAGAGGAGAGCGAACCTCGCTGCGACTGTAAATGGTCGGGCATGTTTTGAAATGAGCACTCACGCAGAATAAAAAAGAACGCGAAAACACCTGCTCAGTAGCAACATTCTTTTGAGGCCACCAGGATATTGGCCAATCTTCCGCAAAGCACCACCAGTAAATGAAAATGAAACGGAAAGTTCGTGTCCTGGGTGGTGGCAAGCAAGCAAGCAAGCAAGCAAGCAAGCAAGCAAGCAAGCAAGCAAGCAAGCAAGCAAGCAAGCAAGGCAAAGCAAAGCAAAGCAAAGCAAGGCCAAGCAAAGCAAGGCCAAGCAAAGCAAGGCCAAGCAAAGCAAAGCGAAACAAGGACAAGCAAGGCAGGCAAGGCAGGCAAGGCAGGCAGGCAGGCAGGCAGGCAGGCAGGCAGGCAGGCAGGCAGGCAGGCAGGCAGGCAGGCAGGCAGGCAGGCAGGCAGGCAGGCAGGCAGGCAGGCAGGCAGGCAGACAGACAAACAAACAAACAAACAAACAAACAAACAAACAAACAAACAAACAAACAAACAAACAAACAAACAAACAAACAAACAAACAAACAAACAAACAAACAAACAAACAAACAAACAAACAAACAAACAAACAAACAAACAAACAAACAAACAAACAAACAAACAAACAAACAAACAAACAAACAAACAAACAAACAAACAAACAAACAAACAAACAAACAGACAAACAAACAAACAAACAAACAAACGTTTTAGCTTGTGTAATCACACAGCAATGCAGTATTTTTTGACTGATGACGAAGTCTTGGCTGGTCTCCCAGAACGCATATGTGCCAATGTGTTGAGTAGCGCCTCCACTATTGAAGGCGAAGTTCTTAAAACCGTGGGTCTGTCCATGCATGTCTCTGGCCGGTTCGTAACCCCCTAGTTGTATGACTCACTCAGGAGGTGGCGATAGTATGAGTGACAGACAGACAGACAGACAGACAGACAGACAGACAGACAGACAGACAGACAGACAGACAGACACATGGACGGACGGATGCATGGACGGAAGCAAGAACGAATAGACGCATGGAAGCACACAAAGATGGACGGAGGGACAGAAGCATGGGTGCACGGACGGATGGATAGATACTTCGCCCCGTGGATACGCTGCAATTTTTTAGGGGCGAAGCTCCTTATGGCGTGGTTTGTGCGTCCCTCGCAGTACGTAACCACCAGTGGCCCATATCCGAAATAGGTATAACATTTGACCTCCGAGGTGGTGCCGGTGAGAGATTTTGTTCTGTGCGTTGTTTAACGATAAAAAATAGTGCTCAATGTACATGCCAATGGCTGCTAATGGGGAATGAGAGACAGGAGCATTCGGCTTTTAGTCAACGCGCACGCTGCGATCCCCATTAACAGCCATTGGCATGTACATTGAGCAGTATCAGACAAGAAAGGGTTGCTACATTATACTCGCTGGGTGTAACCTCCTTAGTTTTAGAAAGGTTTAGCGAGCGTTGAGCCGCAGGGCCATGAATACAATGAACTAGTATATACCATGAATGAATTCGAGGTGGTTAAAGGGGGGAAGTAGATACGAAGCGCAAGCCGTAAGAAATTAAAAGCTGAATCCTCCTGTCTCTCATTTCACATTAGCAGCCACTGGCATGTACATTGAGCACTATTTGACAGGAAAAGGTTGCTACGTTATACTCGCTGGGCGTAACCTCCTTGGTTTTCGAAAGGTTTAGCGAGCGTTCGGCCGCAGTGCCATGAATACAGTGAACTACGTAGTATATACCATGAACTCGAGGTGGTTAAAGGTGGGAAGTGGACCCGAAGCGCAAGCCGTAAGAAAGTGTGCGTGTGCCACCTCTCGTTTAGTCCTTGTAATGTCCGCTGGATGGTGGTGCTTCTATATGGGGAATATATGATGAAAAGATGCGAGATGGTGGGACTTGGAATGTTGAATAGATAGACGAACGGACACACAGACAGATGCATGGATGGACGCATGAACGGACGCAGGGGCGGATGCATGAACAAACGCAGGGACGGACGCACGAACAGACGCATGGACGGTCACACAGATGGACGCATGGACGGACGAATGCTTCGCCCCACTCTCCATCATTCACTCCGTGGAAATGCTGCCATTTTTTTTTATCAATGCCAGCTAGATGCGACCGATCCAGTTCTTCACAACCCTCTTCTCTAGCCCTTTCTTGCTCTCGATAATCGCCCAGCCTTCGCGGGTGCTTTGCGGTCATGTGGCAGAGGACCCCTCATGCAGTGCCTCACGACGGAAATCTTCAATTGTGTACAGATCCCCGTATTCACAATGTTGGCGGTCACGCTGGCTCTGTAAGAGATACGGTGTTTTGAGATAGCGTGTCGCAGTTGGCGTGACGCTGTGCCGTGACGCTGTGCGGGCAACCAATGAGGGCGCGTCGCTGCTACGCTGCTAGATCACTAGGGCTGTGAGGTGGCGCGGCATTGCTTCAAGCCACAAAGAAGGAGCATGAAAAAACAAATCTGGTTGATGTATGATATTGTAGAGGGACACGCATTTATAGCGCTCGGACGCACGTGTGATGCAAGCAGCCCTACTTCTTATGTGGCATCTCACTACGACCACTCTTCGAACTAAGCCAGACCGATGGCCCCCGTTGAAGCGCGCGCATTTGCACTGTCATTGAATGAAGTAAAGGTGACGCTGGTGTTGAGGAACCGGAACCACACCAAACGTTATTAGAGACGCTGGCCTATAGGAGGTCTTTATTGGTCGGTGTGGTGTCGTGCGTCGGACGCGTCGCACGGAGAACCCGAGGCCTGGCACCCAATGCGCGGGCAGTGAAGAACGAAAAGAAAGTGGCACACATGAGACCCGGAAGGAAAACTCTCATTACTATGTACACGAGCATCTCTACATATCTACTACATACCTCTACATATCTACTAGTATCTCGCTTTTTTTTCTCTTACTTTACACTTATTTTGTTTGATGGTTTGAATACTAACGTCATTCAGTTCTGTTGTGTTTGATTCAGTGATGTTTTCTCTTGAATAATGGAAAGTCTGTTCACAATTTAAGCTTGTTTTTTAGCTTGTTTTAAATCATTATCTAACGCGTATACTCACCTGATGTTCATTGCCATTCTATTCTTATTAAAATGACTAATAATATTTTCTCATTCTTATTCCTGTCAGGACTTGTATAATAATTGACATTTAGTTCATGTTATTGTTTGTATGAAAAGTGTACCAATTCATCTATGTATTCCTTTTATGCTCCCCTTACACAATGCCCTGTTGGGTCTGTAAGGTATTTTGAATAAATAAATAAGTATACAATTGTACAACGCCCTCTAGGGGTCAGCCAACCGGTTCCGAAACCAGAACTGAAATCCCGACTCCACAGTATGGTCCTTGAGATGGCACTGACCGTAGCAGTGCATCGGTACGTATGTGAGTTCATGTTTCCTTTTTAAAAAATGGAACAAAGAGAAAGGTAGACACGTTGTTTTCTCCGTCTTATGATGTTCATCAAAGTGTTGTTAAGAAAGCTCAGAGGCTTCAGCTAATGCTCCATAATGATTCATAATGTCTTCTGTTCATTAAAAAAAGAATATCGATCCATTTTTTATTACGCCTTCTCCAGCTAGATTCGCCGCTTTTCTCTTGTAGTGGGCAGCACCATAACACCAAACCCCAATTGCCATGACTTCCACTAGTCGTCGTCTTCTTTGAGTCGTTGTCTTCCGCATTCTCGTTCACGCACCCAGCTCTCTGTGCGGCCACAACGGGAGCAGCAGTGGCAGCAGGTCGACGTGCGCCGGCGTGGTGGCGAGGCCTCTATGGAGCACAGCCCATTCCGCAAGGTGCTCAGACGCAGCTGCAGACACGAACTGTGCCTGCAATGCCTACGCACTGTCCAGAGGAGCGTTGGCAGACAGGCCAGGCCATACAACGCCTCACGGGCGCAGATGGCTGAGCTGGTGAGGGAGGTGTTCGGAGACAGCGTGTTCACTTCCTGCACGCAGCAGCTCGAGGACGGCAGGAGCGGCGGCGACGGTGACGGCGAGGAACTGCGCTTCCGCTTCCAGGTGAAGCTTCTGGACGCCGATGGCCTCTTCGACGTCGGCGACAGAAGGTACGCCCATTGCCGTTTGTGGGCCAACGAAAGCGATGGTAAGACCTCGGAGGTGTTCAAGCGGAAGTGGCTCCCCGAGTCCACCGTCGATATGTTCGTTAATGTGCGTGAGCCCTCAACGAGCCGCCTTGTTCTGGAAGTGCTCGCCAAGGAGCAACTGCAACACCTGGGACGCCATCAGAACGCTGGTTCGTCCTGGTTCCCTGAGCACGCTGATTGAGTCTCTCAGGAAGCTCTTTAACAACTGCTTCAAGGCCGAGTCAGGCGCTAAAGCTGGTGGGCCGGCTTGAAAAACCGATAGAGGAGATACCATGCGTCGGAGTTGAGGAGTGGTACGTTCTGCAAGGATTCTTCAGGACAGGAACGTCGACGCCAAACTACAGATTTCGGTCACGTTTCACACCGTGGCCACCACCGACATCAGCGTGCTGGAGCGGATACGCGAACACTACGCCCTGAGTTTCGTCTTTCTCGAGCACAACGTCGAGAACGCCTCTGAGGACAGTGTGGCTCGGTGGACCAGGTGGTCGGACTGCGTGGGGCGACGCGGAATCACGCTTCTCCGGCAGCACGCGATGCAGAACAACATGCAGGACGTGGAGGCCCACTGCTGCTACCTGCAGGCGGTCACTGAGCACAGGATGAAAGTTAACACCCAAATCAGTTTCGTAGTGATGTACTTGCTCCTCAAAGAGCTCCAACTCGAATTGGGTAACACGAGGCATCGCTTCGTCAGCGATGCTCTTGATCAGCTTATTCGGGGCCTGTCGGAGCACATAAATGCTCAACTGGAGAACCTCCATAACCAGTATTACCTAGAGTTCGAGCTGCACGTCACAGACCTCTCTGGGGCACTGTCGGTGTGCGCGCTGATGGAAAGCATGAGCTCTCTGCCCATCGTGGAGTCGGCTCGGGTGGCTCTTCAAAAGAACGAGCGAGAATGGTACGAGCAGCTCGCAGAAGCGTGTGACGAAAACGCCACGCTGTCAGCAGTCGCGGGCACGCTTGAAAAGATTCGGCTACACCAACTAAAAGCCAACCGGTTATTCCAGCAATCCTGGAACGAGACGTACACTAACATAGTCATGCACCAACTCGACGACTTCCTTTTCAAGTACCTGAAGCCTTGGGTAACTCGGCTGGTCGAGGGCGTTTTTGCATCCTCGCCCGGAGAGGAGGAAGAGAGGACACTGACTTCGATCGAAGCGTTCCTGGTGATCAAGACGTTCCTGGAAGAACTCCCCATGCAGAATGTCAAGCCCAAGGTATTAAAGGTGGAGAGATTCCGCGAATGGTTTGGACCGAGGATTGTCGAGCGCTGGTTTAATTTCGCGTCGCGAGCCAGCGACATCATACTGGAATTCGTGGCCGCAGATGATCTAGTGCCCATGAATGCCAACGTCAAGTACAGTTCCTCTTTCGTCGAGACAGCCGACGCCATCAACGCCAGCGTCGTCAGCATCTGGGTTCTGCTCGAGTGGCCTGAGCACGCGTGCAGCTTTGCTTTCGTCGAGTGCGTGCAGCAGTGGGTCACTGTCTACGCGGCAGCCATCGAGCAGAAACTCGAAGAAACCGGTGGTGGTGGTCGCGACGGCGCTAGTGGCAGCGGCTGCACCGTGCCGGCCAGGCTGTGCGTTGCCGTCAATGACTTGATGGGTATCGTCGCGTTTGTGCAGCAGATACGCTGCAAGATTGTCGACACGTACGTCGGATCTCGCGAAGGGTTGTCTCGATTTGCGGACGTCGACATCAAAGTCCACAACACCCTCGTGGTCGTTGATGCCTCCAAGGACAAGCTCCTGGATTTCATAGTGCACCGGCTGCTGCCCGATGTCGAGCCCCGGATTGAGAAGGTGCTCCGGGCGCAGAACACCATGACTCAAGAAGCAGATGTGGAGGGTCTCCTGCGGACCGTCATGGCGTGCATCACCTCACTGCGGGTCAACCTAGAAGCGGAGGCGTTTGAAGCCGTGCTGTGCTTGCTGTGGGCCAAGATGACTACACTTCTCAAGCAGGCCATCTCGCGGATGCGTACACGCTGCGGCGTGGACTCGCGGGCGTACTCGGCCTCGTATCTTGGCCTGTCCGTGATCATCCAGCAGCTGCCCAAGTGCTTCATCATCAAGGACAGCGGCTGGCCTCTCACCGGCGGCCATGGCGGCTGACGTCTCCGCAAGGTTGCGAGAGCTCAAAGAGGTGTTTTGGGATCAACACGGCGCTGGGGACGTCTGACAGCAGACGGTGACGACGTCGTGGTCTCTCTCGTCCTCTTGGACTTAGAGAATGAACATTGCTTTCTCTTTTTCCCGCAATTAAAGCAAGCACATTGGTCGCTAGGTCCGTATGTGTCTGGGAAATGAATTAGCCAATTGGTAAGATACGAAGCATTAAAAGCTTTACGATATAGTTTTTCGCACAGAAAAAAAAGAAAAGTGAAATTGGTTTGAACGAATGGGATTAGAAGGACGAAGAAATTGGATTTACGGGAGTTGAACTCGCGGTGTTGGCTCCTTACTTATCGGCTCATGAACGTTAAGAGATACACAACCCTCGATAGGCTGAAAAATTCTGAGTGAAAATGAAAAGGCTGGCGCTTTGTTGGTATAGCGTAAATTGATATCTAGGCCAAAAATAATGCTCTTTGTTTTCTCTCTTCATTACTGTGCCAAAGTTACAGGTGCGAGATCGGTCATGTTGATATTGAAGGGAGGGTCGTGTAAAGGCGACGTCATATATGAATGTCTCTTCAATGGGGGAGACATCAAAGTAAATTTGTTGGTGTAATGAATAAAAAATCTAAGTTGGCCCTAATCGTATACAAAAGCACGCTCACCTTTTGCTTTCTTGCAATTTACAAAAGAAGTAAATATTGCTTATAAGCAAGCGTTTTCTTCTATTAAATAAATTCGTGCAAGAGCGCGCGCGCGCGCGCACACACACACACACACACACACACACACTAACACACACACACACACACACACACACACACACACACACACACACACACACACACACACACACACACACACACACACACACACACACACACCACACACACACACACACACACACACACACACACACACACACACACACACACACACACACACACACACACACACACACACACACACACACACACACACACACACACACACACACACACACACACACACACACACACACACACACACACACCACACACACACACACACACACACACACCACACACACACACACACACACACACACACACACACACACACGAAGCTGGGACTATAGCCATGGTCGTGCACGAGTACGATCATCATCATCATCAGCCTGACTACATACATTGCAGGGTAAAGGCCTCTCCCATGTTCCGCCAGTCAACTCAGTCTGGTGCTTGCTGCTGCCAATTCATACCCGCAAACCTATTAATCTCATCTGCCCACCTAACCTTCCCCCTAACCCGCTTGCCTTCTCAGGAATTCAGTTAGTTACCCTTAATGATGGAAAGTTGCTTTGTTCGACCCCGCCCGTCCCGGCCCCTGCAGTGCTCCCGTTCTGGCCGCTTCGGGCACGCAACCGCCACCTGCTCTCGAGACGAACGGTGCCTGCGCTGTGGCATAAAGCTCGCCCCAGGATCGTGTGCAGCACACCCTCGCCGCTTAAACTGTCGCGGGAAACATCCTACAACCGAGCCGCGCTGTCCAGCCTGGTAGCTCCATCGCAGGGCCGCGGTCATCGTGGCCTCAACCAACGGCACCGTGACTCACCGCCAAGCCCTGCAGCATGCTAGGACCCCTGGCAGCAACGCCTCCATAATCAAGGGACGCTCCTTCCGAGATGCGCTCACCGGTGCCGGCGACATGACCTCGGAGGCCACCCCTCGTCCTACAACGAGTGCGCCCGTCGTCCCCACTACAACGACGACGGCCCCACCCTCATCCACGACTCAGCCGGCCCCTACCGTCGTCCAAAAGTGCTCGACGGTGATGCAAACATCGCGCGCTTTTTGACAACCGCCGGTTCCTGTCACCGTCCCCAGAAGCACGACGACTGAGCCCGCTACCTCGACCTCGCAGCAACCTGACATCAAAACCAGGAATGACATCTTGACTGGGCTTCGGTACTTCGAATGGCGCTCAGGGCCCTCCCAGTTGGCTCCCACGAGCACAATTTCTGTGTTGTGCCTCTGCTCGGCTTCGAGTCCATGGCTGAATGATTTGACCTCTCCCTGGAAGAACCGACGGCACTACGTGAGTTCTTCTCTGGCCCGTGTTAAAACGTGCACATCACTGTACCCCCGGCCTTCTTGGTGGTAATCTCAGTCGACTGCCGTGTGGCATACGGGTCTTCTTGCGTGTGCGCGACTCGCAGTTTGAATGCGTTTTTTTCCCGTGGTGTTTTCAGCGCCGGATAAGTTACAGCGGCTCTGCAAAGCTGTCAATCCTCTCAAATCACACACCACTGGTTGTCTTTTAAGGTTACACCTACCATTTTCCTTTCCATTGCTCGCTGCGTCGTCCTCAATTTAAGCTGAACCCTCTTTGTAAGTCTCCAAGTTTCTGCTCCGTAGCTAAGTAGGCCAGATACAGCTGTTATATACCTTCCTCTTAAGGGATAGTGGCAATCTACCTGTCATGGTTTGAGAGTGCTTGCCGAATGTGCTCCACCCTATTCTTATTCTTCTAGTTACTTCAATCTCGTGGTTCGGCTCTACGGTTATTATCTGCCCTAAGTAGACATAGTCTTTTACAACTTCAAGTGCACTATTACCTATCTCTAAGCGTTGTTCTCTTCCGAGATTGTTATACTTTCGTTTTCTGTAGATTAATTTTAAAAGCTACTTTTTTTTGGTCTCCTTGTCTAACTCCGTATTCATGAGTTGCAATTCATTCCCTGAGCTACTCAGCAATGTAATGTCATCGGTGAAGCGCAGGTTACTAAGGTACTCTCCATCAACTCTTATGCCTAACTGTTCCCGTTCTAGGCCTCTGAAAACATCCTGCAAGCACGCGGTAAATAGCATTGGGGATATTGTATCCCCCTGCCTTACACCTTTCTTGATTGGTATTCTGTTGCTTTCTTTATGAAGCACTGTGGTAGCAGCTAATTCCCTGTAGATTTCTTCTAGGATGTTTATGCTTCATCGACGCCCTGATTCCGCAATGTCTGCATGACTGCTGATATTTCTACGGCATCAAACGCCTTCTCGTTATCTATGAAGGCTATGTATAGTGGTTGGCGACATTGTGAGCATTTCTCTATTACCTGATTGATAGTATGAATGGGGTCGATTGTTGAGTAGCCTGTTCAAAATCCTGCTTGTTACTTTGGTTGATTGAATTCTAATGTTGTCTTAATTCTGTTAGCAATTACCTTTGTAAATAGCTTGTATACTACGGAGAGCAAGCTGATCGGCCTGTAATTCATCAAGTCCATGTCATCTCCTTTCTTATGTATTAGGATGATGTTAGCATTCTTCCAATATTCTGGTAGTTTCCCGTCAGGAGACACCTCGTAAACAGGGTGGCTAGTTTTTCTAACACAATCTGTCCTCCATTTTTCAGCAGATCTGATGTTACCTGGTCTTCACCAGCAGCTTAGCCTCTTTGCATGCTCTCCAAGGCTTTTCGGACTTCTACTATCATTACTGGTGAGGTGTCATCTGGGTTACTGCTAGTTCAATATATCCAACGAGTGAGATATATCCATTCTAAACCGCGCTATTAAACTTGACTTCTGTAATTTAGTAAAGAAGCCTTTTGACGTCACAGGAAGAGTTGCGATGAATGAAAGTACTTTCTATCCTCTTTTTTGTTGTGTTGTGAATCTGGTAGACAATGCATCTTTTGAACGACAGCCGTATATATGTCTTGAAGCAGTTACTGCAGAGCTGTGTATTGACATTGGATCTAACTTTTGTAAAATAAACAATTATTCGTCCTCGTAAATCACATGTTATACAGATGCTTCATAGAAGCAGATGCAGCATCGATATGCATCTGCACTGTAATTTAAGCCGCATTCTTTAGGCCTGTCGAGAGCTTGCACCTAGACAGGGAAGGTATTTCAATCAGGCAGGTCTGATTCCTTGCGCTTCCAATGCTCAATGACGACGTGTTGGCGTCTGCCGTAGTGCTGGTGAAAGCCTATGGGACGATACCATATGCTGCCGTGACACAGCTATAACTGCTGTCGCTATCTGAGACGTCTCATAGCAAGACTGTTAGTGGTGGTAACACGACAGCATCATTTTGTCTTACTACTCGGTCGCAAGAGCTATCCCTTTCCGAGAAACCAAATACAAGAAGCATAGTGGTTTCACGCGGAACACTCTGTAACGACTGAACATCGCAGCTAACATGATGTCTCTTTTGTTTTAGTAATCAATCCATACAACAGTTCAATGAGTTCCAGGTATTGTGAAAGGCAAGAATGGCTATGCTGCTCACCTGCTCTCGCGAGAAGCTCAGATGACAGCGAAGTAAAGGAGGACAGGCAGAAACAGCTTTAGAATGGTTCGGTGAAGTAAACGTTGTGGCCTGGTCTGCTCGAAATTTCAGGATTGCACTATTGCTGTTTGTTTTTACTCTTTATCAAACTCTTTATGGTTCTCATTTTACATAATTTGTATTGAATGTTTCCTTCTATATAACTTTATTAATAGGAAGCATTGCGGTGCTCATTGAAAGGTTACGCTACGCTTTCATGGCCACTCCCCCAGTGTGACTATGTGCCATAATATAGAGGAATCAAATCAAATCAAGCCCTAACAGCCGGCACAGGAACGGGTGCTGTCTCTGTTTCTACTCTTTACACTATGTAGATCGAGTGGGCGTATAGTCGTTTTTTTTTTTTCGTGGGCCCCGTCATCTTGCTAGTGGACGGCCCTTTTCTGGTCTGGCGACCCATCTGGCATGCGGGAAGCTCGCTGTTTGCATAGAAGGTAAGCATGCGGCTGCGGTTTTCGTCGTGCCGTTTCCCTCTTTACGTGGGGATTTTTGACAAAAGTGATGCAGGTTCTTCAGAAAAGGTGTCTACGAGATGTTCTGACAAGGAGCAAGTGGTTGAGGGCCGATTACTTTAATTACTTTATCATACAGTGCCGTGAACGAGTCTGCTTGTTTTGATGCAGTATATTCACAGCACCGACTTTATGCACGAAAAATTCGCAGTATTTTCAGGTATTTGTTATCCAGAATGAGCAACAGCACTTTGAGAGCACAGTGAATATTTTTCTTGAGCTGTAGTCATCCGCTTTTCCAACAAGATTTTTTTTACTCCACGCCGTCGCATCGGCTACCGCTCTTGCATGAAGCCGTGTGTTGGTGTGTGGTGGTTTGTCTTTATTTCGTGGCACTGACAGTTTTTGTTAACCGCGCCCTAACTGTTGTGTGATTTGTTTCTCAACTATGAAAGGCCATCGTATCCTACTCGCTCGTTTGCTTTTACAGGTGTCCACTTGAATACAGCTCTTACATGAAACGACGCTGACGTGCCTGCGCGTCCCCCCTTTATCTTCCTTTTTTTTAAATCGCGATATTTGAGTGACTCTCGGTGCCGTGGTACTTTGACCGACGATAGAAAAAATGTTACGTGGGGCTGTTTATCGGGGAAATATTGTCATCGTTGGAATAGCTGAATGGGCTGCGTACCTTCCGTTCATAGCCGAGGTTGAGCATCGGTGTCGAAGTCATTGTGGTTCGTTAGCCTGAGAAGAAGTGCTCTGAACATGCCCGAGTACCCGTGGAAGGTACGAAGTTTTCCCTGTTTAAGTTTGGAAGCCACAGAAGCCACTGATGCTCGTCAACAGGAAAACGATGCAACTTGAAAAGTCCACAGCGACAAAAAAACGCAACGTCTGGTGGTGCACATTGCATATTTTTTCCGACAGCAGTTTCTTTTTTCTGCAATTGTTACTGCACCCCAAAAACAGCGTAACGGTTCCTTGATGACCATTCTTGGCCGTCCTAGCAATAAAGAAAAAAATCCACAGGTTGGCTCAATTCACGGCAAATCGCTCGATGACGCCACACATACAAGCCTCAACACACACACACACACTCCAAGCCGTCGCCCGCATTCCAGAGAGGAGGAATCCGTTGGTTGCAAGGCCGGACCTCCTCGCCCGCTGCAAAGGTGTAAACGTGCGTTGTGCGCGCTCACTCTCACCGCCTGTTCAAGCACAGAACTCTGTCAATACGATAGCACTTGTATGAACTCGTTAAAATGACCAACTAATGGAACGTGGGAGGCCAAGCTCGTCCTCGAGGACCTGGAAGACCAGCGACAACTAGTCGCCAAGCCAAGAGGGCAGTCGAAGCCAGAGGGTTCCTGGACTAGGGAATCCTCCCACCTTATGGTGATACCGGGCCTCGCTCGGGAAACTGTTTCTAAATAAACGTTTATTTATCTCTCTCTTGTGCACAGCGGGCCATTTGTGGTGAAAGATGTAGGATCGGGCAGGCCACCTCTTTCTCAGTGTGTTCTTTTGACCTGGTCTGCAGGGCTTGTATATATACGACACGTGTAAACAATGAAGTCCGCGAGACGCACGAGGAGTATAACAAGAAGGTGCTAGGATTATTGCGCGCTGAATATCAGATGTGTGCAGGAATAGGGTGTACAGGGATCCTAACTTGCCGCATATGTTCTTACGGAATGCGTAAATTAAGTACAAATGCCCCCCTTGGCATTTGTATGTGCGCATCTTCCAGCGCTCTGTAAAGCCTGCGGATGTGTGCCGTTGTTCGAAAGGACGGTTATTCTTGGTAGGAGAAAAAAAAAAGCTAGAGAGCTCTTGGAAGCCTATTACGTCAAAAAGAAAGGGCCCGATTGCATCAGTGATACATCTATTGTGTTGTACGCAACAGAAATGCATTTTTTGGATAACTTAGTGCCTTGATCATGACGCTGTGTGATGTTTGTTGGTTGTGCACGCATGCGCGGTTTTGTTCTACTTTCCAGTGCGTTTCCTGGACGGTCATTAAACAGTTGGTAGTTGGTGCTGTTCTGTCTTCTCTCCTGCTCTTCCTGCTTCACGTTATGTTTTTTTTTGCGCCTCAGTCTTCTGCACCAAGTATGCACCAACTAGCCCAAAAACAAGTCCTTTTGAAATGCCACTCTGTAAGCTAAGGCATTTCAAACATCGGAAGAGAAAAGGCCCTTCGCGCAGTGTGCACTGCAATTTGTCGAAGATAACGTGCAGTTCTATGCAATTTGCTTTGTTGTTTCTTGTATAGGCAGCGACGCCATGCAGTCGCAGACAATGAAGAAATAGATCATTCTTGTCCTACCTTTGTGAAGTTATAGAGGTCGAATGCTGAAGCCTATAGGTCTGAAAATGTGTTCCTGGCAAATAAAGCGTTATACAATTCTTACGAAGCAAACAATGCAGTATCGCTCCCTCCCCTCTTTCAAAGACGGCACTGCCCTATCGTTTGCCGAGCGTGTTTATTGAACACGCTTGGTTGTGCAACCTTAATTCCAGCTATCGGTTCGTTAGACGAGAACGGCTCATGAGAGGGCTACGTGGCATAGAGCTAGCGTTTCGTACAAAATAGCAAAGAAAAACGAAATGTCCTGTGGCCACGCTCTCGCCTCTAGGTTTCGTGCAAGAGCTGCGCGCTTGCTTTGTTTTTGCAGTGTTAGCATGATGATGATGATGATGAAGTAAGCGTTTGATGACTCAAAGCACTGTTCCCGGGCCCATTAGCTCGTGGTCACCCTTAAAAAGTTAAAAGGTGGCTCTCATGCTATATAATGTGCACGACAGAAAAGTCACGCCGGATGGCTTAAGCCTCCTTTCCGTGAATACATATGGGGCCTCGTGAGTGTCATTTTGTATTTTCATGTGTATAAATGCACTATAATACTCGTTAGTGCTAGTTAAATGACAATTTAATTGATATAACAGTACTTCTCTCGCAATGCGAGAGCAGTGGTGAAGTTTGTAGGTGATCAAACTGCATACTATATATGCAGGTTAGATTTTTCATGATCAAGCTCGATGATTTTACGCAACAGCATGGACTTTCAGATTATATAGGCAACAAAGGCGGATTGGTGCGATCATTTTTTTCTCCTGGAAACTTCGGGATGGTGCACTACACATATACGCATGGATCACATTTAATAATGCGTCGGGACTCGGCCGCCACTTCCAATGTTTTCATCTCTATACCGTCGATCAGCAGACGCATCCGGCACGAACCAGAATCAGAAGAGTGCTCTGTTAATAAATAAATAAATAAATAAATAAATAAATAAATAAATAAATAAATAAATAAATAAATAAATAATGTTTGGCCCGCTGCGCGTTGAGTCAAACTCCTCAAGACTACCTATAAAAATTCGCATTCATTCATCCATCAGCCTCAACGAAGTCCAAATCGTCGACGACAACAACAACAACAACAACAACAACAACAACAACAACAACAACAACAACAACAACAACAACAACAACAACAACAACAACAACAACAACAACAACAACAACTTGCCGCAGCCGTCTAGTATATATATATAGTTATGCACGCTCGGCGGCTGACCCGAAAGTCGCTGGATGTAATTCCGACCAGCGGCTGCCGCATTTCAATTGATAATTGTAAGATCTGGCGTCTCACGCCCCAGAATCACGATGTGATTACGAGGCACGCCAGAGTGGAACAACTCCGGAAATGCAATCACCGTGTACTCTTCAACGGCGCTGATATCAAACAGCACACGGAGCTCTACTATTTTGGCTCCATCGAAATGCGACCACTGGGGACGGGAGCCAACCGCGATCTTTTAGGAGGAGCAGCCAAGCACCGTATCCATCGAGGTGAACAGCATTTGAACGGAAGAGAAAGGAGGGTTCACGTACTTAGACGATTTACGTGCACCTCCAGACGGTAGAGATTTCTGGACCCATCAGCTACGGCGTCTCCCATAATCATGTCGTAGTTTTGAGCCGTGAAAGACTAACAAGGGTTATTATGACCAGCTAGAAAAGCGCAAGCGAAGGGGCTTACGCGGCGCGCCTCTCAGCATGCATCAAACTCGCTCGCGACTTGGCGTTATTTATTCCTGACGTCGAGAGCGCGCGCGCGACAAACAGCGTTGTTCGTTTTGTGCCGCGAACTGAAGTGGATCTCGGGAACTTGTTTCCAGCTCGATACCGCACTCGAGTTGTTTTGGAGCCGCTTTGCATTTTTCTCGCTGAGAGAATTGCGGAGTCCACGTACACGGCCACACGGTCTGTGCGAGCCACGACACGTTGCTGACAGCCGACTGGCTGCTTTCAAAATCAAGTTTCTCAAAGCGGTCCTATAAACTATGCGTAACTCGAAGTGAGCGACAGCTGAATTTCGGACGAGGTGGTGGCTTCAACGTTCTTGGCACGTCACATGCAAAGAAGCGCTCGTCATCGCGCAGGCACAACGGAAAGCAGTATACGCACCTCGTCCATTCACGAATTCGGGGTGTAAGGAAAATTCGCGAAAGGACAAGTGATTGGTAATTCGAAACCACCTGTCGCGTTTTCCTTTTCGACAGCATGAACAACGGTAGACGTATGCGTTCGTTTATTAGAAACAAACCGTATGTTCTGTACATTTGGTTGTCATTTTGTAATTGTAAGACTATGTTATTCCTGCGACATTCTCACAAAAAACAGTTTCTTGAACTCTCTTCTCTCTCTCTCTCTCTCTCTCTCTCTCTCTACCTCTATATATATATATATATATATATATATATTGTCATGGGGGTGAGAGAATGAATGAAATAAATATATTTACAAAATATACAGGGAGAGTCAGAGGCAGCTGCAGCCAAGATGGAACAACAGCAGCAACAACAACACGAGCACGGTCGCTTTCATCGTCTTCGTCGTCTATGATGCTCTTTCGTTGCCGATATCGTGTAACGTATAACCCCCCGCTGCTGGCAGTGCCGTCTCGGCGCCTAAAGGAGAGTAGGATCATATGCGGGTATGTACGGTTGGAGGCGGGTCACGTGGACGACGTCAGTAGCGGGTGCGGACGACGATGACTGACTGTCCAACTGAGCAATCTCGTATGTGACATCGGTAAGCCGGCGTAAAACCTTGTAAGGCCCCGAGTAGCGAGACAGGAGCTTCGAAGAGAGGCCAACGTGGCGGCATGTTGTCCAGAGGAGAACCAATGAACCTGGAGAGTAGGAAACTACTCTGTGTCAGTTTCTCTGAAACTTTGGGACCTCCTGCTGTAATAACGCTAACCATGTAACTCAACTGAACTATTTAATAAACTTGACTTGACTTGCTGACTTGACTTGATGGCTATCGTAGCGGGCCCTCTGAGAGAGCTGCGAGCCAAGAAGACGTTCCCGTGCGATTTGGCGGGCCACTTGAGCCCGAGCAGTGGCATCCCGGGCGTACTCTGTAACCGTTTGCGTAGTTGATGGGAGAAGAGTTTCGAAGGGTAAGGCTGGATGGCGGCCGACCAATAAATAGAAGGGGGAGAAGCCAGCGGTGTCGTGGCGTGACGAATTGTACGCGAATGTCCCAGACAGCATTAACTCCGCTATAAGGTTATTTGCAGATGATTGTGTATTTTACCGCGAAATAAACAATGAATATGATAACCAATTTCTACAGTCAGACCTTGACACTGTCTCAACCTGGTGCAATAAATGGCTTATGACTCTCAACTCTAACAAATCTAAATGCATGTCAATAACCCGGCGATCTATTTCTCCCCCCTGTACCTACAGAATTAACGCCATTCCCCTCCAGCATGTCTCTTCATATAAGTACCTCGGCGTTTACATTACCAACAATCTATCTTGGCACACGCATGTTACCTACATCTGTAATAACGCTAACCGAACGCTAGGATACTTACGCCGCAACTTTTCTCGCGCTCCGCTGTCCCTCAAAATTCTATTATACCGATCACTAATTCGCCCAAAGCTTGAGTACGCGTCCGCTATATGGGATCCCGTGCAGCAAAATTTAATTAACGCGTTAGAATCTGCTCAGAACCGCTCAGTTCGGTTCATTTGTTCTAATTATTCCCGTACTGCTAGCATATCAGAAATGAAATCTAACCTTGACCTACCCAATTTTACTGTCCGGAGGAAACTGGCGCGACTGCATTTTTTTCATAAGATATTTTTTCACAATCCATCAATGAAGCGAGACCTCATTTCACAACCGTCATACCACTCATCGCGCATTGATCATCAGCATAAGGTTGCCATTCCGTTTTGCCGCACCACATTCTTTTCAGCAGCCTTCTTACCGAAAACAGCCGCCGATTGGAACCACCTTCTTTCTTCCGTTGTATCAATAACAGACCCTTTGTTATTCAAGACTGCAATTTCTCAGCAATGCTTGTAACTATACGCAGTTTCCATTATCTATCTTTGTCTTGTATGTGCTTGAATTCTTATACATTTTAGTTGACTTATGTTGCCTTCCTGATTTGCGCATCTGATACTTGTTTCTTTATTTTGTCTTTTTTCTTGTGTGTTATATATGTTGTACCCACCCCCTCTGTAATGCCCTACGGGCCCTGAGGGTATTCTAATAAAATAAATAAATAAAATAAGGCAAAGTACTATCCCAATCAAGGTAATCTTTGGAAACGTACATGGAGATCATTGTTGTCAATGTTCGATTTAGGCACTTGGTAAGACCATTTGTTTGTGGGTGATAGGCCGTAGTGAGCTTGTGACGCGTCGAACACGAGCGAAGGATGTCACTTACTACTTTTGAAAGAAATGAGCGCCCACGATCAGTCAGCAGCTGTCGAGGAGCGCCATGGTGAAGAATTACGTCATGAAGCAAGAAGTCCGCGACGTCAGTGGCACAGCTTGTCGGTAGCACTCGTGTGATAGCGTATCTTGTGGCGTAATCAGTGGCTACGGCTATCCACTTGTTTCCAGTGAGAGAAGTAGGAAATGGTCCAACGAGATCAAGACCGACGCGGTAGAAGGGAACGGTAGGTATGTCTATTGGTTGGAGCGGACCAGCTGGTGGCAAGGTGGAATGTTTGGAGCGCTGGCAAGACTCACATGCAGCAACGTATCGGCGCACAGAACGGTAAAGGCCTGGCCAGAAGAATCTACGCCGCACGCGGTCGTACGTGCGCGTGACCCCAAGATGTTCCGCGGTTGGGGCGTCGTGAAGCTGTTCAAGTACAGCGGAATGGAGTGTCGCAGGAACTACGAGTAGTAGCCCTGGTTCTTCGGCGCTCGCGTTGCGTCGGTAAAGAATGCCATCGCGTAGAACGAACAAGTGTAGCGACGGGTATACGTGGGGCAAGCGTAGACTCTGCATGATAGACCGCAAGTGGACATCGCTGAGCTGTTCCTTGCGTATGTCGGTGAAAGCCGACATGGCGAAGACACAAGGGTCAGAATCATGCGCTGAAAGGTCAGTATGGGTCCACGGGATGACGGGATAGACAGTCGGCATCCTGGTGCATTCGGCCAGATTTGTATGCCACGTCGAAGCTGTATTCTTGTAGTTTCAAGGCCCAATGGCCAAGTCGTCCTGTTGGATCTCTAAGGGACGACAGCCAGCACAAGGCATGGTGATCTGTAATTACCGAAAAGGTGCGGCCATACAAGTATGGTCGAAATTTTCCAACTGCCCAGACTAGTGCGAGGCACTCACGCTCTGTTATGGAAAACTTGCTCTCCGAAGGAGAAAGGAGGCGACTGGCATAAGCAATGACGCGATCCTGTCCTCGTTGCCGCTGGGCGAGAAAAGCACCAATTCCATGTCCGCTGGCACCGGTACGGACTTCAGTATAGGCTTACGGGTCGAAATGGGCCAAGATGGGTGGGGAAGTAAGTAATGTTGTAAGGATGCTGAAGGCAGTTGCTTGGCCAGTACCCCAATAAAAAGGCATGTCCTTCTTCAGTAGCTCCGTAAGTGGTCGGGCAATGTCAGCAAAATTCTTCACGAAACTTCAAAAGTAAGAACATATGTATATCGATATCGTGTAACTATATATATATATATATATATATATATATGTATATATATATATATATATATATATATATATATATATATATATATATATATATATATATATACTATATATATATATATACTAATTAACTATGGTGCAACATAACGCGCGTTGAGTGATGTGTGAGGTTCTACACCTTGAAAGTCGCGCTAGTAGGTTAGAAAACTAAAAAAAATACTGCATATCCATACAATGAATGCTGCTGATAGAGCGAAGCTAGGTTCTATAAGGTACATGATGTCTACGTTCAGGTCACCAACTATAGTATAAAGGACAGACAGACTAAACAGACGGATGCACGGACGGACAGATGCATGAATGGACAGAAGGATGGACGGACGGATGCATAGACAGACGCTTGTGCGGATGGACACAGATGCGCGGACAGAGTTCGGTCTCTTTTAAACCTGTATGCGCGCTGTGAACGTTCTACGCGTGGTATACGTTACACCTGCACGGGCTTCGGTTTAACTAGAAGCTGCGACAACGACGTCAACGGACATCGCGAAAGCCTAAGGAGCTTCGCTCCTAAATATAACTGGAATGGAACAAGTTGCTACTGCAGAGTACGCTGAACTTCATTCACAGCCGCCCTGTATACAACGTGGTGTTCGAGCTTGTGTCTCATCAAACGCCATTTTTAGATGGTGCACCCAGCTTCAAGGCCGTGCACATTCAGTAATGTTGAACGTACTCGGCCATGGTCAGCGCATGCCACCGATGCACCCAGGAACGACGCCGAACATGCACAAAGGGGACACGAAGGCCTGACTTGTGTGCTGGCGGCTGTTAACCAGGCCCGTACAGTTTCAAACAGCAATACCTAGAGGGGAATCTGGCGCCAGTGTCTGTGCGGACTCCTTCAGTGGTGCGTATACCCACATGGGAATTATGGGAAGTACAGGCTTCGGACCTGCTTCGGATGGATCCCGGTCTTGAGATTCACGACGCTTGTTTGCCCATAGTAATACAAAGTTATCTGATTTATATACAATTGAAACTTGCTTCATTCTTTTACGCGTAAACTTAATCGCAAAGCCTTTCTGTAACTATCAAGTAGAAGTGAAAGCTGGACAAATTTATCCACCAGAGTGTGCATCGCTCCGCCATTGCGCTCCAGATTAGGCATCTTGATTGAAAGAAATATTTTTGCCGTCCTTGACAACAAACATGCTTGTTTTTCGCTCAAAAGTACACATTATCTATTTAAGTAATTCACATTACAGTATCAAGTGAGAAGCATTTAAGGTTTCGTCTGATGTATTGCCAGATGCGTCTATTCAAGTGATCTGCCCCAACGCACCTCTCGTTTTGTTTCGAAGTCTAGTCATGAAGAGGAGAGGAGAGGAGAAAAAAAAACTTTATTTATCCCAAGAGGGAAAGGTGCGGTGGTGGAGTGTCAGAGGAGCCTACCCAGCGTAGGTCTCCGCTACCCTCTTGGCCCAATCCAAGATCTGGTCCTGGACCTCGGGCACCGAGCTGCATATAGCCTCTCACTGCTCCTTACTATTAATGTGCAGAATGAGGTGGCGGATTTCGAGTGCACCCGCACATGATATGGTCTAGGTTAGCTCTTTGTTGACAGAAAATGCACAGAGGGGAGGGGTATATCGCAGGGTGTATAAGGTGGCGAAAATATGGGGTAGGAAACGTACGCGTCTGTAACTGGCGCCATAGTATTTCATGGTAGCACGAAGCTAGATGGTGTAAGGGAGGGAGGGGGTATGTAGTGCGCTGTAGGCGGTAGTGATTTTTTATATAGTGGAAGGTCAAAAGACGATCTCTCACGCTGAAAAGCCCGCGTAGCCTAAGGCGCCATCAGAGGCCTGCACTCGGCTGGTCATTCCTCGAGCACAGGTATGAGCCGCCTCATTGCCACTCGACCCCGCATGCGCGGGCGTCCATATGAGAGCAACGTCTTGGGAGGACGTTTCTTAAGAATTGAAAGGGCAGTTGATCAGATGCAACCTACACTGAAGTTACGTATGACAGTTTTGGAGTCCCTTACAATCATAGTCATATTGGGTATGGATAGACTTAAAGCGATGGCAGCATCCTCTGCCTCCTCCGAAGATTCGACAGTGATGGATGCCGTTGCTAGCACCTTGCCGTTATAATCGACAGCAGAGAGGGCATAGGATGAGGAGGATGGGTATTCTGCCACATCGATATAAAGCACGTCATTGGCTCCATGCAATTTTTTCTGAAGAGCACAGGGTAGCCAGCCGGTCTGAGAACTGGCTAACCTCCCTGTCCTTCCTCATTTATTCCTCCTCCTTTCTGAAGAGCTTTTACTCTTTAGATTTGACGCTTAGTATGATATGTTGGATGCATGTTTTTAAGAAGGGGCGGTGTGAGTAATTGTTTGTGTATGTGGTGGGGAATGTTGTATTTAGCATTGGTGAGTGAGGGGAAGTTGATTCGGGTAGACGATAAAATGCGACCTGCGCTAGTGGTCGCGAGCCATGCGTATAGAGCTGTTAAGTGGCCTTCACGGATATCACATAGGGTATTTATGACTCCTGTATGGTGGAGTCGTGCGTTAGAGGTACTGATTGCAATGCCTAGCGCGTATTTGTAAACTCTGCGGAGGAGGATGTTGACCAATTTCTCCTCTGCTAATTTAAGGTGAAGGTAAAACAGAGTATATGTGATTTTACTAATAACGAAAGCTTGTATTACACGAAGTAGCTCTGACTCTTGGAGCCCTCCATTTTCCCCCAAGATTCTTACTATAAATCTTAGAGTGTTTTCAACGGTATTGCGTAAAGCTTCGAGTGTGTGCGTATTAACTCGGTTGTTTTGGATAAATAAACCTAGCACACGAATGCGTGATACTCTAGAAATGAGGCACCCATTTATGTGAACTTCGATCAGTGGAACGTGTTTTTTCCGACCGTGAGTTGGTAGAAGGAGTAACTCTGATTTACTCGGTATGCAATAGAGATTCATTTGAGGTGTTAGTGATTTTATTATGTCTACAGCTGTTTGTAGGGTGTCTTGAAGAGGTGCGTGACAGTGCGTCTACTTAGCTTCGCCGTCGTTCTGCAGTCGATTCCAACGAGTTATAGACAGGACGCGCTCCTAAAAAAAAAAAAAACAACAACTCGATGCAATATACTGCACTGGCATGGGACGCTACACCTATCCGCAGCGGTGAGCGGACGATGCTCACTTTAAACTGTCAAATACGACTCTTAATGTTCCAATGCCGTGGCAAATCAAGAGACCTAGTGGTCTTCAGCCTCTTCGAACAACAAAGGCACTGCTTCAGCGCTTTTCACCGCATTCTACCACCGCCGCTGCGCGAAGAACGAAACTGAAATTGCAGAAAAAAGTGTAGACAAAAGTGCAGAAAAAGTGCAGAAAAAGTGCTAGCTAACTCTATCCAATCAGAATCCTGTACTTCCATGAGGGTACACAATCACAGTGCCAGATTCCTCTCTCACTCGCTCACTGGATTCCGTGCCGACCGGTTGTGCCCTCACGATTTCCGACGTCAGCGTAGCTCTGACCTATTGGACTCGCCCTACGCCATCTCCTGACGCTGACAAGAGCTCTCGCCAGTGGTACCCCGTCCTCGGACTCCTGTGACCGTGTTTCCATCTTTCCTATCTCTCCTATCCCCTCTATATGTCCTCGCTTGCTGGCTCAGCGCATCTCTCTCTCTATATATTCCTTTAATTCTATCATTTTAATACCTCCTTACCCCCACCTCTTGTGAGCTACTGTTGAGGTGTCGCACCCTGATGCAGACAGCTACGGGGCTCATTTTTCTCTTCTTTTCCATCTTATAACCACTTCAGGTTCCTCTCTATGAAACTTTATGACCAGGCCGATCCCGCTTTCATCTTGCAGAGGTCACGTTATTACGGGGACCTAGCATACTTTTGACGTTGGTGACGCTGATAAGCATACAAAAACACTTGAGTTACGCATGCGTATCTATCTGAGAGAAAAGCATCAATGTGAGTTAATAAGGTACAAAGAACACTGTGCATTAAACTAAAGGTGCTGTGGCACGCTTCACTTGCAGCATGCGCAACGTAGTTTTTGCAGAGTACGCAATTTTTTCGTACGGCCAATTAAAAGCTTTTTTTTTACATTAACTGGTGAGTTTCAACATCCCCAAAACAACGATATGTTTCTGAGAAAAGTTTTGACTTAGCGCAATACGACACTTGAGAGTCGGATACGGCGATGTGCCCTGTTACTGGAATGGTATATGAAGCTTTTGAGTTCTGTACATGCTGTAAATAAATTTTTTTCTAAACAGTGAATTTTAATTTTCGTTTGACTTGTAACATTTCCATACCCAGTGATCCATTAGACTTTGGTGCTCTCTTGTAAGGTGTATACACTGTCTTTACTTGTTCTCGATGTTTCGTTCGTGTATGTTCAAGTGAAGTGTACAATAAACGTCCCTTTCTCAATCTCTTCACCATCGAGACTCGCTCTCTGGATTTCGTGTCGTCCAGTTATGCCCCTGCGATCTCTGACGGCAGCGCAGCTCTGGCCGACCGGGATCTCCCCTATGCCATCTCCAGACGCCGTGAAGCTCTCGCTGAGTGGTGCCTCGTCCATGGACTCTTTCGACCGTGTCCATCTTTCTCTATCTTCTCTTTACTTCTGTATGTGGGTGTCCTCATCTTTATACCTATCCCTTTTGATCCTCCCTATTCCAGGTGGTCGAAATTCCCGGAGTCCTCCACTACTGGTGGTTTTGGGACGTTAAACCCCACATATCAATCAATCGAAGTGTCGCACTATGATGTAGACAGTTACGGGCTCACTTTTATCTTCTTTTCTCTCATATGAGAATCACTTACTCTCCACCATCAGGGTGATGACATGTAACCTGAGCGGGGATTTTGTCTCGCTTCCTCCTTAACGCCAACCATGATGACCACTTCGGGCGTAAGTTTTGTCGACGCGGCCTTATCAAGCGTGAGACCCACGGGACGGCTTTGTGATCTCCCATAGTAGAGTAAGAAGTACTCGAAATCGTTAACCACAAAATGGTGCTCTGAATTCTCAGGCACATTTTTCAAAACACAAGACAGTAAAATACCAAGTATTCCTAATCGTTAACCCTTTTATCTCAAAGCACAGGTTGGATTTTCTTATTAAGTCCAAATGTTTGTTGATGCGGCCCATCAAGTGTGAGGCCGAAGGAACGGCTTTCAGCTCTCCCATAGTAGTCTACCAAATACTCTAAATTGATAACAACTTTTTAGCACGCTTCCTGCTGAAATTTTCCTCTATACTTACTGACAAAGACGGCTTTCTGCTCTCCCATGGTAGAGTATTGAGTACTCCAAGTCGTTGAACACTTTTTTTACACACTTCCTGCTGCATAAGAGACGGCTTGCTGCTCTTCCATAGTTGACTATAAAGTACTCTGAATCGTTAAACACTCTTTATAAACACAACGACATGTTTATTTTTAGAATCTGGTTGCTTAATTATTAAACGGTAACCACAAGGCGTCGCTTGAAGTGGCAGTTCAGTGGCTGAGCGACGAACGTATTAGGTTATCGGATTTAAGAATGCTTGTACTGGAGACAACCGGCTGTGTTGGCGATATGACCCACGCGCTGAAAAAGCTTCCCCAATTTCATTCGAATTATTTCAAGCTAAAGAAGAAATGTATCCTGATGACGTCACTCAGCAACGTCATGTGTGCATCTAACGAAGAGAAGCTTCTATAATGAGATGGCACGATTTCAAAAATCTGGCTCTCTGGATTATATTTAGTTTATGGTGAAGAAAAAAATTGTTGAAAAGTGCAAGACAGCCTAATGCTCATGACCACATATAATGGCAGAAACGAGATGCACGACCGTAGTTCTATCGTTCAACAGCTGTCCCTTAATCCGAAAAAGGTGGCGTTTCGCGACAATATACGGTGGTCTTTTCAGTGCTTGATAAACTCGGGAAATCGGGTGCCACAATTAATCTACCTCGAAATGAAATAATTCACATAAAAACAGCGCCATTAACGAGAGACAAGAAAAGAAGGAGACAGACAACGGCACTGACTTACAACAAGATTTATTTGCTGGAACCGCGTAATATATACTTGAGCAGTGTCTGACAAATAAGAGAAATGACAAATCAAAAGAACAGAACTCACATAACAACCGAGTAATCATCGTGATAACTGCCATGAACATCACGTGTGCTAACGTTCTGAAGAAAATTAATTTATTTTGAAACAGTTGGAGTGAAATAGTTGTGTGCCTACAACAAATTCGTTGAGTGCGAAATGTTTGTTATTTATCGCGTTGCGTACTCGGGTAGGAAACAATATGTCAGCCAAACCTGCAGGTGCGTAAACGAGTGACTGGAAGAGCACAATTACAAATCGAAAATAAACTGCCGCCTGAAGGGTTTTTCGCTCTTCATGTTCATGCATGTGGTTGTCGGCCTTTGTTTCCCCAACACAACCATTGTTGGTCGACATAAAGATGAGATCTTTCGTCTGACTGTAGAGGCCGAGCTTATCCATGCACCTGGTGAATTGCGCATTAGCATCCATAAATAGCATTGCCGCCTAAGGACTTGGGCTTTCTTCGTAAGCAGTGATACATGGTGTTATCTGTTATAATTTCGATTAGGTATAATGCCAAGTGACAGTGTCATGCGTATACACGACTAATCCCTTGTGCTGAACTTTCTATCCGGTAATTATGGTTTCTAAGCTGTTTGATGTTGAAAATAAAAGTGTTGTTCCCAGTAGCGCTGCGGTGTGTACATACGTGTCTTGTTCTGTCCGTGAGTCGTTTCGCGTTACATCCAAAATTTTCAAATAAATCACCAACAAGCTCACATTGCAAGCCTCGTCGATGGTTACGAGGACACGCTGCAGTGGAGGGCTGCTAAGATTTCGAGCACACGAGGTTGTTTACGTGTAGCCAAATAAACGGGCTTCTAAAATTTCGCTACTCGCGAAATGGGGTCGTCCCAGCAATGATTCGATCCTGAGACCTCCACCTAGGCAATCAAGCAAATCAGCAACGTTCGGCTTAAGTAAGTCTCATAACAGGGGCGTAATCAGCCTTCCCGCTGGATACGGGATGGATTAGTGGTCCTGAACCGACACGCTCACCGGAAATATCGTAGTACATGACCATCTCCTCTCGCTTAAACTGTATCATTCTTTAGCCGAAGAATTCTCGACAATGGAACGCCTTCTCGAACAGCGGTGTTCTGTTGTGTAGATGCGCACGTGTCTTCACATCCGCCCGCGATCCCAGAACTCTTGTGTTTCGCATGAGGCGACGGGTGCGCCTTCGGCGCAGCCAATCAGCGCTCCGTCAGACGAGCCTGCTAAAGAAAGGCACAGGTATAGGAGCAGCAGGCGGTGCGTGAAACAAGAGACAAAACGAGAGAAAGACGCCGACCGCCGCTAACCGTTGCAGGCTCCTCTCTCCCCGCTGGTCCTCGACTGCCGTGTATTGCGGTAACTGCGGGACTCTCTTCGCGCGCGTGCTGGCAATACGCGCAACACAATCGCGTCCCGCTCATCATCCCGACTGATTCGCCGCTAGTGATCGCAATCAATCACAAACTTGGACACGTGTGTGTATGTTGTGTGCTTCCAACGATTACGGACAAGAACTAAGGGCGCCGGCTGGTCGTGAGTGCTCTTTTTCAAGCTACAGTTGCTAAATACTGCTTGTACTGGCAAGCCGGAGAAATCGTGCTTTGCACAATATATCGCCGCGCCGACCTGCCTGCTCCTCCTCCCCCACTGAAACACACTCGTAAGACTAGTACAATATCCGAGATCATCTGACCGAGGGAACTCCGTCGTAGGATCGAGAGTGGTGTCGCAACTCTTCGCGGGCTCATACGCTGCCCGCATACGACGTGTCTTTGCCCCGAGACACGCTGCCAACCGGATCGTCTCAGGTCATCGCCGCCGTCGACTTCATTCGAAATTCCGGTGCCATCGCCAGGGAGCTGAGTGAGTACGCCCAATTCCTGCTGTAGTTTTTGTTTGTGCACGCGCACAATCGTAGTCAATGTGAAAAAGATGGTCGAATTTCCTCGAGTATGCAAAGGCGCAGATCGCAAACCTGATCGACGAACCGAATGGATAGAAAGGATGGTGCCTTCTGTGGTAAGAGGTGTATCGGCCAAACAGAGCGCTGCCTTAACGAAATGCTAAAATAGCACCATTGCAATGTGCATACAGCAATTCGGGGACACATTGAAATTCACTGCTGCCATTGTGGATATCCCCTATATATATATATATATATATATATATATATATATATATATATATATATATATATATATATATATATATATATATATATATATATAATAAGCGCATTGCGGTTCTATGTGATGCGAGCAAGAACACATGTATCAACGCCGAACATCAACTGTCCTTTCTTAATCAGGTGAACCATCTATGAAACCTTGGTCTGCCACGTTGAAATGGTGTTGCCCAATCTTAACGTTACTTTCGGGGGGTTTTTTGTATGCTTGCGCAAGTACCCATAGTGGACGCAATTTGTCGAAAAGGCTTTGTTGCAAGTTGGCGCTATGTCTTCTTCCGTTGGTATGCTCGACCGTTTCTTGACTCCCGCAATGCGCTGTACCAGTTCAAGTAAGATGAACCAACTATAGCCCAATGTTCAACATTAGTAGCCCACTTAGGCAAGTTAGCAACGCATCTTTTAGAGGCAAGTTAACGGCGAAAGGAAAATGCAACACAAACGTTTCTTTTGTCCTTTGCCACAATACCTTGCCCCTATATCTGTTCACTTGCTCTTAAACAATAGGTAGTCAATATTTGTTCTGACAACTTCGTCGCGCGTAGCACCTTTACGCTGACCGTGCACTTAGTTAAAGACGGTAGATTGAAACGGCTCTTTACTATATCGTGTAAAGTTACAGAATTGTGAAGAGAATGCGGTATAATAATGGTTGCACATCAGTAATATGACGGGTCTAAAATTTATATAAATTGAACCCGCCATCTTTATGCTTATTTCAGCAAGGCTTGGCTACCAAAGCGCATTCGCCGTGTGCGTAAGTGTCATCTGGAATGCGCAGTGAGCAGGGAATTCAACGCCATTATGTTCAAGGAGATGCACAGTTAGTTACAGCGAATAATTTTCATCAATGTCTGTTTTTTCTAATCCAGTTCGAATATAATTAAGTCTTAACAAACGGAGCCTATAAAAATGAAACGCTTGTTTAAATTTTGGCATTTTGACGTGTATCACGCGGGCTCAGCCCTCTGTATTCCCCGGGAACGACCCGTTTAAATTTGGGCAACTCATGTGGAATATCAGATCGAAGCTTCAGCGCCTGCGTACCTAGTGTCTCTTTCTTAAGTTGTCAATTCCTGCCAAGATGCAAGACTCCTCACGGCCTCATCAAGTGTGAGGCCCGCGGGACAGCTTTATGCTCGCCCATGGTAGAGTACCAAGTACTCAAAATCTTTAACAACATTTTGCTAAACACAACAAACTCGCTGATCTTCACAGGTAACCTTGCATCGTTCACGTCGGGACGGCTCACTGCTCTTCTATAGTTGAGTACGAAATACTTGAAATTATTGAACACTATTTTATAAACACACAAGCTCACATCGCTACACTAATAAACACCAACGATAATACTATACGAAAGACGGCAGAGGACGGAGCGCATTTCAATAACATTTTTGCGACCACCCTGCTGCGTTAAAGGGACACTGAAGAGGTTTTGAATTCGCGAATTTGTTGCTAATTTGGTGTCCACGCCCTCTTACAACAATTATACGGAGGTTTTTTTCGCGAGGTTCGATTAAACAATGGCGCTATAAGCGAGCAAACTTTGACCAAGGGAACTGCCCCCTCGGCAAGCAAGTGCGCAGGGGCGGAGCACGGGAGAGATAGACACGTGAGGAGGTGACGTCACAGTGAGGGTCGAGCTGCCGCCCGGCGGGCAACTTTGTGCCAGGCCGCCTGCGTCACTCAATCAGCTGAGCTTGTTTGCTTCTTCATGGAGCCTTGTTTCTGCTGCGATCTGCTGCCTGGCGAAGCATCAGTTCACAGGGATTTCTCGCCATTGCACTGTTCTCTTTTTCTGATTAGAGATTTCCGCCATCCGACATTCACTAGTTGTGTTTGTGCAAGGTTGAAGTGGACTCGCGATGCCGTGTTTCTGCGCGACTTATGGCTGTCGCAGCACTTACGGTCGCGATGAGGTCGCTTTTCACAAGTTTCCTCGGGATCGAAAGACGGCTGCGAAATGGGCCGCTGCAGTTAAAAGAATATACTTCAAACTTGGGAGATGAAGGGCGCTGTTGCGGTCGCGAATCTGCCGAATTTAGAGGCATTAACAGCTTTCCTCCTCTTTCCCCATTTGAGCGCAGCACGTGCATGAGCACCTATGGCGAAAATACGTGTACTAAGATATCGTCAGTACGCCTAATAGAAATCAGTTATTCTACACGACAGTCGCATGCTTCTAGCGCATATATGCCGTTTGAATTTTGACTAATCATCACTGTAGAACTGGGCAGAGTTTAGAAAAAGCGACGGTATTATGAAAAAAAAAACACCCAACTTCAATATATGAGCTAAACTATTCTTGCGGCATGTTCAGCGCATTTCAGAGCACATGTCACCACTGCTAAGTAACCAATTTGATTGATTGATATGTGGGGTTGAATGTCCCAAAACCACCATATGATTATGAAAGACACCGTAGGGCAGGGCTCCAGAAATTCTGACCACCTGGAGTTTTTTAACGTGCACGCAAAGCTGAGCACATGAGCCTACATCGTTTCCCGCCTAAGACATCAAATAAAGTATTCGAAAAAATCACTGTTAAATATCAAAACAAAACACAGTTCACTCGATTACAGCGATAGCCACCTTATGGTCTCTAAAGTGTGTTGGCAATGGCACGCAGTGCACTTGTGATGCAACACTCTTTCCAAACATAATATATACACACGTGTTGTTGCGTGTAGTTGGCTGTGTGACATCACACAAAAGGTCAAGTCTAAGTTTCGCATCGAGAAACGTCACAAGCCATTCATTTTAACGACGAAGTATGAACACTCTACTTGAAGTCTCCTGTGATGATCACCGCCTCATCCTCTCGGTACACCACACTGAAGTTGCGGAGCAAGAACTTGATGATGCCGTTCCGCGAGGCTCTCTGCCAGATGTGAACTGGTGCGAAGATGAAGCCGTGTGATGTTTTTGACGGCACATGCATCACCACAAGTCACCTGGGACAGCGCGTCGAGTTGGTTTGGAATGCTGCGTGGTAAAAGCATTATCACGTCGAAGTGTTCGTAAATGGTGATTCCAGCAGGTCGGCGGTCTTGCCGTTTGGCGAGGCTGATGCACTTGCATCCTGGCAATTCGATGGCAGTGGCCATCCACGTGTCTGTGAAGCACAGCCCCGCAGACGACTTGATCGTGCGAGACAACGACGGCGGGCGCGGGGAACGAGTGTACGTTCATGCTGCAAATTGTCAATGTGTGCGGTGACTGGAGGATGGCCAAGCACTTGGCGATGATTGTATCAAGTCGATGTGTTTCCGATCGGCGAAATTTTTGCGACAACGTGTGATCCAGATTTTCTCTACCTTGGTGAATGGTGGAGTCCTGTTCTACATTTGTTAGAAACAGTCATTCCTGTGTGGTAGCTCGACTCAAAGCAACGTAGACGAGCTTCTGTGCATGCGTGAAGATACATTGAAAATGGGCAGCTGCACACACGCGACGAAAGCGGCTGTGCAAACATCCGCACGTAAAAAGGGGCATAAGTATACATATACCTTATTTCGTTTAGCCTAAAATTTTGAAATGTGGGCAAAGGCGTTCGTCCACGTATGCAAGCGAAGTAAAATGCGCATGGTCAGTAAGTCATGCAGACACGGGCATAAAGGCGATTGCGGTATTAGTTTGTCTCTGTCCGTAAATACATGAGGTGGTTTTATGTGGTACCACAGGTTTCAGATGATCGTTTCTCAGCGTATCAGGCCTAAATAACTCATGACAAATGGTACAGAACCTGCAAAACGTGCATAGCCGCTGGATACCAGGCTGTGTCTCTAGAAGCTTTCTCGGTGGTTATGTATACTCACCCGCATGCGGACGAGTGCAGCTCCCGACTATGGCAGGGATGATGGCACAAAATCAGTTCATCCGAAATGTGAAGCAATGAATGAGATAGCGAGAAATGTCAATGTTATATGAAGTGACGCTGGCAGCCCACTCATTTAGATTCAATCTCACGTAACTCTACAAAATGATGGTGTAAGAGAACACAGCTGCTCCGGGTACACTTTTGGCACCGTTTTTTCATGTTGAGAGTACAGCCCGTAGAAGCTCCCGCCTGGTGCGGGGCACAAGCCGCGCGCTGATCGTTGCCGTGATAGCGCGGCAACCATAGCCCCCCTCCCCCCGTTCGCTCACGAGATAAACGCGCAAGAGTTTTTTTGAAAACCGAGATGGGCAGCAGTAAAGTCATAGTGGAAGGCTTCGAGCACCTGAAGTCGAAGAGAGCGTGGCAGCACAAGAACCCAGCGCTCATCGTCAGGATGGTAAATGTGGCGGTAAGAAACCTCATCGTCCAGCCTGAAGTGCAGGAGTTGATGACGAAGTCGCACGTTAGGTTGATGAGAAGCTCCCGAAAGGTGATCGATAATAAATATACGCGAATTATGGTGGCTCCAGCGGCGGCGACGATGACGGCAAAAACCTGCCGAGACTGCCCATATAATTGCTATCGTAATAAAAAGAGTTGCCTAGTTCAAGGAACCGATATAAAAGACTGAATACGTAGTATATGTCTGACCGAATGCATATAAGGCAGTGTTTCATAGTGACGGGAACGGCATGTGACTGATTGAAGCACGACACCACACGAAATTTAAGGCACGTTTTCATAAACGTACGCTATCCTGCTGATTTTGACGTGTTATTTTTATACTCGCTTCAGCATCGCCCATAAAATTTCATACGCTCGGGATCACTCACGACGACATTTGTCGATAGTGAATATTCTGCTTGACTAAAAAAAAGAGGTGAAAAAATAGTTTCCTCAGCAGCACGTTGTGGTTCTTCTGTTGTTAAAAAAGACTGTGATGCGCGTGTGCATCGTCATGTGGTTTGCTTGTGCTATGAAAATTATTCATCGCGGAATAAAATTATTTGGAAGTTGTTTTGTGTCATGCGTCCTCGTTCAATATGCGCCAGAAGTATCCTCAGTTATGACCCAGTGTCAACTATCTCAAACAAGCATTCGAAAAAAAAAAAAAAAAACCGCCATCACAGCCCTTTACCAGGCTAAATACACTGGTCTTCCAAACTCTGAGCAGAATGCGCCTTTCACGCATGCCGTGGTTAGAGCGACAATCGTCAGCATGAAACGCAACACAGCGCCTGGGGCGGATAATATCATCAATGCCATGATTCGCAACATGAATGATGAAACCATCACAGTGCTTCTAAACTTCATTAACAAACACTGCGTAAATGGCACTATACCTCAGCAATGGAAGCAT
Source organism: Rhipicephalus microplus (assembly GCF_013339725.1). Lineage (NCBI taxonomy): Eukaryota > Metazoa > Arthropoda > Arachnida > Ixodida > Ixodidae > Rhipicephalus > Rhipicephalus microplus. The sequence continues at coordinate 143,279,602 of NC_051165.1, forward strand.
GCTGTGATAGTCATGATACCCAAACCAGGAAAGAAATTGGTAATAGAAAACCTGAATTCCATATCTCTTACCTCGTGCTTAGGCAAGGTGTTTGAGAGATTATTGAATACCAGACTTAACGGCATCTTGAAAGAAATAACTTGTTGCCAAGCACTATGTTTGGTTTCCGCTCAAACCTCTCGACACAGGACATCCTTCTACTTTTAAAAGAGGAAGTACTAACAAATGTTCCGAAAGTAGGAGAAAACATTGTCATGGCCATCGATATAAAAGGCGCTTTTGACAACGTAAGCCATAAGGCCATACTACGTAGACTAGAAGCGATGAACTGGGGTCAAAGGACGTACCGATAAGTTAAAAACTTCCTTACTAAAAGAACCACTGTCATCAAAGTAGGAGAAGACGAATACAAAGCCTTTCGCCCACCGAGCAAAAGCACACCACAAGGCGCTGTGATCTCGCCTACGCTTCTCAACATAGCCATGATGGGTCTAGCCAAAAAACTCGAAGATATTCCAGACATCCGACACTTCTTCTATGCGAATGATTTCACTATATAGACTGCCAAGGATAGCTTGACAGAAAAAGAAGAGTGGTTCGAACTAGCAGCTAAAACAATCGAAGAGTACACTAAAGACAGGGGACTGATCGGAAACAAATCGGAACTCATTCGGAACAAATAAAAAAGACAAATGGGAACTTATTCGGTTATCCAAGAGTAAAAACAAAACAAAAGACAGACCCGAGCCTCCGCCTCGAGGTCAAGCTAGATGGCAATATTATTCTAGAGAAAACAACCGTTCAAATCTTAGGGATGTGGCTACAGTTTCATCAGCGATGTCTCCACAGAGTGAATATGCCTAAACGAACAGCTAAACAAATTGTTTGTATCATGGTTCTAATAACGAACAATCGTGCTGGACTAAATGAGCAAGACGCGCTTCGTTTGATAAAGAGCTTAGTCATCAGCAGACTCGCTACCCTACCACAACCTCAATAGAGATGAGAAAGAAAAGGCAGACGAAACAATAAGGATGGCGTATAAAGCGGCTCTGTGACTACCACAAAGCACTTCAACTGCGAAGCTATTGGTGCTCGGACTTCACAAATGCATTTTATGAGTTGGCTGAAGCGCAAGTAACCACTCAGATTAACCGCCTGCTACAGACGCCAACCAGCTGAGAACTTCTTCAGAGGATCGGCTTCGGTGAACAAGTACAGGCACATGGAAGAGCGAAAGAATTGTCGTGCTCAGTCGGAGTCTGGTACAAGATATGTCCCCCTACCGAAGAACATTGACCCAGTTCTACATGCTGGAAGACGAAAGCAAGATCCGCTTACATAGAAAAAAGACAAAATATTGGAATACGGTGAGATTTACAGACGCGGCATCATATTAGACAAATGCAAGGAACACGGTGGCCGTGGACAGACCGAAAAGGAAACGTTACAAATTGTGCCTTCATAGCCCAAGCCTCCAATAGAATTGGAGGAGATAGCGATCACACTGGCAATCAAGGAGGGCAGGGAGCGAAAAGCCCCATTGACAAGAATCACGGATTCGAAGGCTGCATGTAGGAACTACGAAAAGGGTAGAATATGTATAAAAGCATTCCAAATTCTAAGCAAAGCCCATAAAGATTTTTCAATTGAATACAACCAGACCATTATCTGGGTGCCAGGGCACAAGGTCGTCACCAGGAACCAGTTTGCGGAGGAGGCGGCTCGAGGCTTCACACATCACCGAGCTTCTTTGCACACTGCAATAGAAAATAAAACGCCCCTAGACCGTAACTTTGGTACAATTCTTAAGTATTACAGGGACAACAGAAAACTGTATCAAGCACTGCTTAAGAACCTCACCACAATAGAATCGCACCTCCCACTGTGCTCATCTCTGAGTCCATGAAGAACCAATGCACATCTCTGGAAGGCGATGTTTCTGCGTCGTAACTAAGGTTGTAATAAACAAACAATGCCACATTTAACAATATGTGTACAATTAAGGAATTGTTTTTTTGCGTTTTTACAAAATGAAACACGGGCAAAAATCATATTTCATTAGGTGGTTCGCAATTTTTTCACGAAACTATTGCTCCCAGATTTCTTCGCTGTCTTCTGTGACTATAACAACTATATCTCAAAGTGAATAATGGAGAAGCTATCTGTGAATGAATTGGATTGGATAACCTGTTAGTTAGTCCTCCAAAACACAGATTACTGTGTTGCGGGTCGCTCCCACGTGGGGACTGAGATGCCGAGGTCTTCAGCCGCCTCACGGGTTTGTTGGACAGCCCAGAGCTGATCTGCCAAGGACGAGCTGCGAATTGCCACCTCCCATCTGGCAGAGGTGATGTTCGATAAATGAGTGAATTTGATACACAGTCAGAGCATATGTTCTAATGAAGCTATTTCCCCACAATGTAGGCAACTATTACTTGTGTATAGGTCAGGGTACATGATGTGTAACATTTTCAAAGTAGGATACACCCGCGTTTGCAAAAGCGTTAATGTAAGTGCTTGGGGCCGAGTTATATGTGAGGTGGAGGGAAAATCCTTCTAGACAGGTAGGAATGTTTAGTGAGCTCGTTATATGTTGTAAGAATTTCCCGGTTATCCCCTTCACCTGTAGAACGCATGCCCGGGGAGGTGTGGTCAGAGAGGCCTTGCACTGCCTTGTGTGCTGCTTCATTGAGAATGGGAGGGGAGTTGTTGATTTGTCCAAGGTGAGCTGGGAACCAACTCAGAAGATGATGCGTTATGCCCTTGCCATGTACTATTCTCAGTGTTTGTTCCGAGACCGCCCCCTTTGCGAAGACCCGTAGTGCTGCCATAAAATCACTGTAGACGACTTAAATGTTATCCATCTTGAGTGCTAAGGCGATGGCCACCTGTTCCGCAATGATTGAGTCTTTCGTCGTGACCGTCGCTGAGTTGACGACACGGCCAGACCCACCGACCACCACTGCCACAAAAGCTTTCCCATTGGCGCAGGGAGCCGCGCCAACAAATACGACCCCTCGTTCCTCGTTTGAGAATTGACGAAGTATAGTCCTGGCCCTCGCTACTCTTCTTCCGATGTTGTGTTCTAGATGCATGTTTCGTGGTATACGAGATACCATGATATTCTTTCTGATGTCGGAGATATCATTGTACTTGATTATAATTGTCATTGGGTGCTTACCCAACTTCTGCAAGATCAGTCGCTCCACCTTGCTGTAGATTACCTTTCAAACTGTGCTCTCTCTTGGGCTTCCGACATTTCTTCGAGCGTGTTGTAAATGTCAAGCTCAAGTAGACGCCTGGTGCTGGTGTGTAAGGGTAGGCCCAGGACCTTCTTGATAACTTTTCTGAGGAGCACATTCAGTTTCTCGAACTCTGCTCTATACCAGTGGTGCATTGCTGCCTCGTACGTGAAGTGGCTTAGAACAAAGGCATGCGTCCACCGGATGATGTTCTCTTCCTTGATCCCATTTCTTTTGTAGGCCACTCTGCGTATGACGTGCACCGCACTGTCTGTTTTCAAAGTTAACTTTGCTATAGATTTGATGTTAACGCCGGTAGACTATATCAACATGCCCAGGACTTTGACGGAATCGAAGCTCTGGATGGCATCCCCTTGATTTGTACGGAGGTGGATATCTATCTGGTTTAACGGCTGCCATCCCCTGAGCTTCGCTCCCCGGCCGGCTCGTAGTCCGATACAGTAAAAGTTCTGACTTGCTCTAGGAGCACTTGAGCCCAGAAGGACGAAGGTACTCATCTACGGTGTCAATCGCCTTTTGCAGGGTGCTCTCAATCTGCCCCTCACTCCCCCCAATGCACCAGATGGCAATGTCATCTGCGTAGATGCTGTCCTTCAATCCTTCGATGCTTGATAATTTCTTTGACAGTCCAATCACGGCAATGTTGAACAATATCGGTGAAATGACTGCCCCTTGGGGCGTACCCCTTGCTTCTAGCTAGATTGCTGCAGTCTCGATTTCTGCAATCTTCATCACGGCCTTCCAATCTGTAAGAAATGACCAAGCGTAGCCATAGAAGGCTTTCCTCATGCCAAGCTTGGAAATTGATTCGAGTATGAGTGAGTGGTTGATGTTGTCAAATGCTTTTTCTAGATCTAGGCACAGAATAGCTCTCACGTTTCTGGTTTCGTTGTCGATGACCTGGTGTTTCGTAAGCTTCATTGCGTCTTGTGTGGATAGCCCTGTACTGAATCCAACCCTATTGTGTTTATAGATGTCGTTATCTTCCAAGTACTTGTTTATCCTCTGCAGTATGGCACGTTCTGCAACTTTGCCGATACATTATGTCAAGGATGTTGGCCTCATTTTGTCCAAGATGAGAGACTTTTCTGGCTTAGGTGTAAGGATCCTGTTGGCCAGGCTCCACTGCTTTGGCACCCTGCATTCTCTCCATTCTGCATTGATCATATCCTTCAAGGTCTCAATTGAATCGTCATCAAGGTTACGAATGGCCTTGTTTGATATACCGTCCGGGCGAGGGGCCGACCTGCCGTTGAGATAATGACTCTTCGGATCTCCTCGATGTTAGTCACCTTCAAGACATGAACTGGGCGTGCCCTGGTACTGTCTACTTGGTGGTGCCAATCCTGTTTTGGTGGGGAGGTACTTATGCACGAGCCGCTGCATCATTTGCTGTTCTGTAGAGAGCCCTATATCTTTATGCGAAATTCGAGCTATAACATGCTTTTGATTTGTTTTGGTGGTGTTTTCGTTCAGGAGATGTTTTAACATATTCCATGTCTCGCCATTGTGCATCTGACCATCGACGGAGTTGCAGGTTTCGTCCCATTGCTGCCTAGATAGTGTGCGACAATGTTCGTCGACTGATCTGTTTACCTCAGCTATCTTCTTCCTCAGTCTTCTGTTCAGGCGCTGGCCCTTCCAATGGTTCAGTAGTGTTTGCTTTGCCTCAAGAAGATGAGCGAGGCGGCTATCCGCTCTTTCAACCAGAAAATTTGTGGTTATGGTTGAGGAGACAGATTTGATGTCTTTTTTAATCTGTTTGACCCACTGCTGAAAGCCTGGTCTGTGGCCATCTTGTTTCCTTTCCATCCTTAACTTACTGAACTTATACCAGTCTGTGAAGTGGAATTTTCTGTGCTTCTTACGCTCCATGGAGAAGGTAGGTGCAATAATGAAGTGGTCCCTCCTGAGGTCTACAGCAAGGTTCATCCACTGGGCCTTCTTGATGTTCCTTACAAGTATAAGGTCTGGGGTGGAATTCCAGGAGCAAGACGTACCAAGCCTTGTTGGAAGGCTGGGTTCCGTGATTAGGGTGAGATCAAGTTGACTGGTACTTTGCCCAAGTCCATTTCCTTTTACAGTGTTCTACTTGTAACCCCATGTATTATGAGGGGCGTTGTAATCACCTGCTATTACGAGTGCACGTTTTCTGGCGATAGCAACAGCTTTCTTTAGAACCGTCTTGAACCCTTGCTTTTGTTATTTTGGACTGCTATATACGTTAAGAACAAAAATGCTCTTACGGTTGCTGGTACCCGGCACGATCTCTACCATGACGTGTTTCAACCGGCCTGCTTCTATCTTAAGGACGTGGGTTACGTGCGTTAGTTTGTTGCATACGAAGGTGCATACTCCCCTCCTTTCGGTATCCCCTATTATAGGCCGAAATCCAGACAGAGTTGCTTGAGGTGAAAGGGTTTCTTGCAATAATATATTATGAGACTTTTCTTGGCTGCTACTGATATACTGCTTCGGGTTGCCTTCCTTTTGAGGTAACCTCTACAGTTCTATTGCCACATAAGGAATGCGTCACCTAGCGCTGCCATCATGGTTATTACATGGGCCATCAGGGCCGGATGCACCTGTGGACAGGTTTGGTATCACTAGTATTGGGGGCCGAATAGGTGAGTTTGGTGCATGTGGAGGCACTGCTATGTTGTGCAGATATGCGTCGAACTTTGTTATGCGCCAAGTCATATGCTATTATAGGGCCGCCACGCTTGATTGTAGCCTGCCCATCTATTCGCAGGGGCGCAGGGGCGCAGGGGGCTGCTTGCGCAGGGGCGCCTGCGCAAGTAGGCGTTTGGTGTGTAGCGACACCACGGACCCGAGCTAACGGGGGAGTTTCTACTCCCTCCCACGCCTAGCCGTGCGTGGCTTTGCCGTGCCCGGGGAAAAGGGGATCCTGGGGGTTGAGCTGACGCTGGGTGATTGGACCTTTAAGGCCCCCCAGCAGAGGCAACACACCTCTTTGGCCCCGGCTTCACGTAGACGGCACCCCTGGGCTGACCCACCCAGGGGAAATCGGCAGTCGCCTTTTCCTATCTCTCTCTCCCTACATCTTCGTCTTTATCTCTTACTATTTATCTGTCCTGTCTTCTACTCTCTTCCGTTTACTTCCGATATTCATGGCGGCAAGGGTTAACCTTGTGTAGGTATCCCACCTTGGATAATTACATTGGGTTATAGTGACAGCGTACGGCTGGCGTCGGGAGGGCTTGTTTCAACAAGTCCAACCGCGTCCCTTTGTTGGGCTCCGTGGTGGGTGGTCGCCGCTGTTACCGAACACATTCATACTTGTATGGCTTTACAAGCATCCGCCGACCTTGATCGGTCTCGCAAAAGAGGCCGCACCGAAGCAAGTTATCATGTCTCGAAAAAAACCAAATTTACTTTCGCGAAGTACCACATTATCCACAGTGACAGCACACCTCTAAGAAAATTATCCCCATTTTGGTGGCCAAGTGCCTAAAAGAAAAAATAGGACCCACTTACAAAGCATCCAAAATGTCAAGCGGTGACCTCCTTTTGGAGCTAACCGAAAAAGACCAAGTGCCTAAGCTATTCAACTAACCAGCATTGGAGAAACAGCTGTCACCGTTTCGGTTCATCGCTCTCTAAATACCAGCAGGGGAGTAATCTCTGAGGAAGACTTCTTAGGCCTTAGTGACGAAGAGCTCCTCGAAGGATTCCAAGACCAAAATGTCATAAAAGTTCAAAGAATAGTAATCCGTCGCAATAATCAGGAAGTGCCCACCAAACACGTAATACTAACCTTTGGAACATGTGAAATGCCCACCTCTCTTAAGGCTGGGTACTTAAAAATAAATGTCAGACCTTACATTCCCAGCCCCAGACGCTGCTTCAAATGTCAGAGATTCGGACACGCCTCGCACTCTTGCAGAGGCAAAGAAACATGCGCAAAATGCAGTGCAAACGACCACAAATCAGAAAATTGCTCATCCTCACCCCACTGTGTTAACTGTGACGGGGAACACCCAGCGTATTCCCGGTCATGCCCATGTTGGAAAAAAGAAAAAGAAGTGATCGCTCTGACCGTCAAAGAAAAAATATCATTCAGCGAAGCGCGAACACGGCTATCATACCTTTTCCACAGAAGTTACGCCGATGTGACGCAGTCAGGAGCAGCGTCACAAAGGCCTCAGGAGTCGACCGCTACCACACCCAGTGGTTGTATGGTGACTCAAACCGCCCCCGTAAAAGAAGCAGCGCCAGCTGCTCCATGCACATCAAAGGGCCCGCAGACTCCGGTCTCCCTGGGCCCTAAACTTAATAGAGCGCCAAGGCCTGAGATCCGTTTCTCAGCGCCTCACTCTCGATCTTCCAGCGCCTCAGACAAGGCAATGGAGATCGACCACAAAACTCCGGTGTCGTCGACACCGAAGGAAAAGCGCTCTCTCGAGCGTACCAAACAGGACAAGGACAAAGTCCCAGTAACCACAATAAGTAAGCGATAACCGTAATGGTTATCGTATTGCTTTCTATTTCTATTTCTTAATATTGTCACCTATCATCTTTTATACCGATCAATCCCCACAAGTATATTTACTTAACTTTATTCTGCCATGGCTTTTATTGTACATTGGAACTGTAGAGGCTTAATTCATAACTTAGGCGACATAAAGGACATCATTAACAAATTCTCACCAGTAGCCTTTTGCCTCCAAGAGACAAATCTTGGTGCAAAACACAGCCACTTCCTAAAAGGCTTCAAAGTTGCCCGAAAGGACCGCGAACATTGCAACCGCCTTTCAGGAGGAGTAGCCATAGTTGTGCAGGGCAGCACTCCTACGCGAGATGTCCAAATAAACACATCTTTCGAGGCCGTAGCCGTCACCATCCTATCATACAAAACCATCACCATCTGCTCACTGTATATCCCACCTCACACCCTTTTCACCACCAAAAACCTAGAAAATCTAGTGGAACAGTTGCCAAAACCATTTATCTTAGTTGGGGATTTCAATGCTCATTCAACCCTTTGGGGTAGCGACAAAACTGACGCAAGAGGGCAAGCCGTGGAAGATTTCATTTTAACAAATGACATCTGCCTTCTTAATTCCGGTGCTTTTACCTACTTTTCACCAACGTCGCGCACTTTTAGTTGCTTAGATCTCGCCATGTGTTCATCGTGTATTTTTAATGATTTTAAATGGGACGTCGTCAACACATCTTATGGCAGTGATCATCAACCCGGCATCACAAAACTCATACCATCTTACCCAACTCTAACAAGCAGGCCACGCCGGTGGAAACTACAGCTCGCGAACTGGCCAGTTTTCACAGAGAACGCTAAGCTCGATGAAGTTTTCTCATCGGAGCTTTCTGTTGAGAAACTAAACGAAGAGTTCGTCAAAGTTTTAATCTTAGCAGCAGAAAAAGCAATACCGCAATCATCCGGCATCGTACCCAAGAAATTCAACCCTTGGTGGACAAACGAGTGTACTGATGCCAAAAAACTACAAAATAAGGCCTGGGGAATTCTACGAAGATATCCCACCTACGCCAACCTCATCAACTTCAAACAGGCAAAAGCCAGAGCCCGATTTATTCGAAGACAGGCAGAAAAGGATTCATGGCAAAATACATATCATCAATTAACAGTTCAGTCACATCTAAACACATCTGGGACCAGGTGAGGAAGTTCAAGGGAGAGTACTCCTCCTACACAATACCACTGCTTACAAGTCCAGACACACAATCAACACTAGAAGACCAGGCCAACCTATTAGGAGAACACTTTTATAAGGTATCATGCTCAGCAAATTACACCAATACATTCCTGAAATATAAAGAAAATGCAGAAAGACAAAGATTGCCTACTAGCAGTACCTCAAATGAAAGTTATAACCTTCCGCTTACGCTGCACGAATTGAACAGGGTACTCTCTGCCGGTAAAAAAACAGCAACAGGGTCTGACCAGATACACTACGCAATGTTGGCACACCTATCCCAAACATCCGCGCGGGCACTTCTCCAATTCTTCAACAAAATATGGGACTCTGGCAGAATGCCTGAAGATTGGAAAAAAGCCATAGTCATACCATTCCTAAAATCTGGTAAACCCCCAACAACCCCAAGTAGCTACAGGCCCATTGCATTAACAAGTTGCCTTGCAAAAACTTACGAAAGCATCATAAATATTAGACTTACCTTCTTTCTGGAATCGGAGCACTTAATAGACGCACACCAGTGCGGATACAAAAAGGGCTGTTCCACCACTGATCACATTGTTAGGCTGGAACAAGAAATACGACAAGCATTTCTACACAAACAGTTCTGTCTCTCGGTCTTCTTTGACCTAGAGAAAGCATATGACACAACTTGGAGATACGGAATTCTCAGAGATCTAGCTAACTTAGGGATTCGCGGAAGAATGCTGAACTGCTTACACGATTTTTTATCGAATAGAACTTTTCAAGTACGTTTGGGTACGGTACTGTCACGAACATTTGTCCAAGAAAATGGTGTACCACAGGGCTGCGTTTTGAGCACCACCCTGTTTATAGTAAAAATGAACTCCATCAACAGGGCTATACCCCGTACAGTCATGCACTCCATCTATGTTGATGATTTACAAATTGCATGCCGAGCCTCCAGCCTATCATTCTGCGAAAGGCAACTTCAAATTACAATAAATCGGCTTACGAAATGGGCCGACCAAAACGGTTTCCGCTTTTCAGCCCAAAAAACCACAGCTGTTCTCTTTACACAAAAGAGAGGACTGTTCCCTGAACCCGCGCTCAAACTATACAACATCAACATGCCGGTAAAACAAGAACACAAATTTCTAGGAATCACATTCGACCGAAAACTAAACTTTCTGCCACACATAAATGCACTGAAAACTAAGGCAAACAGAGCACTCAATGTGCTCAAAGTACTCTCCCATAAACACTGGGGTTCCGATCGATTCTGCCTTATACGTATTTACCGATCCCTTGTACGCAGCATTTTAGACTACGGATGCATAGTCTACGGCTCGGCGCGAAACTCATACATCCGCCGTCTTGACCCTGTACACAACCTCGGTCTCCGTCTGTCAAGTGGTGCTTACAGAAGATCACCTGTGCAAAGTCTATACGTAGAATGCAATGAGCCCCCTCTATGTGATCGAAGAGCATTACTAACCTTGTCATATGTTTTAAGAATAAGGTCGTCACCTGAACACATCTGCTATGAAATTGCCGCAAAATGTGACTTGCGCTCACACTATCTCAACAAACCGAACCTAATCAAACCACTTGTCCTACGTTTCGAGGAATACTGCCGCTTTTATACCATCCCTGTTGAATCACTAGATGTCGCTATTAAACCACCAAGACTGCCGCCATGGTTTGACCTGTCACAGCTATGCGAATTTTCACTTAGCCGTTTCAACAAAAAAACCACCCCACCAGAACACATAATCCAAGAATTTTATACACTTCAGCACGAATATAGGGATTACGAAGAATTTTACACAGATGGCTCAAAAACGGAAGACCACGTGGGTATTGGGATTGTGACGACGAAAAGCGCAATTTCGGTGAAAGTACCTCGTAGTTTTTCCATTTTTTCAGCTGAAGCTTATGCCTTGAGTGAAGCAGTTCGGAAAATCATCGCCGAAAAATACAAGAAAGCAATCATATACACCGACTCACTAAGCACACTAAAAGCACTACATATAAAATCCGAATGTGAGCCTATAGTAGGCGACATTCTAAACATGGTATACTTAAACAGCCAGGCAACCTGCATCCGTTTCTGCTGGGTCCCAAGTCATGTTGGGATACCTGGAAACGAAAAAGCAGATAAGTATGCTTCCCAGGCAGCCCATAAAACAGTAAGAAAAGTAAAAATTCCCCTTAAAGATATCCAGAGAACAATTCGCCTGGCCCTACTAGCAAAATGGCAAAAGCAATGGGACACCTGCACGAACAATAAGCTCCACCTGGCGAAACCCACACTCGGGAAATGGAAGACCTGCCGTCACCAGCAACGGTTTATTGAAGTTGTATTATGCCGACTTCGCATTGGACACACACACTTGACACACAACTTCTTACTCGCAAAGGAAGAACAACCAACGTGTGAAAAATGCCAAGAAGCGTTAACACTTATGCACATCCTAATCACATGTCCTACCATTGAAACACAGAGACAAAAACATTTCAGCAAGCTATACAAACAACACGTACCTTTACACCCTGCTTTGTTCCTAGGAGATGACCCTCTAGTACCTCTGCCTGACTTGCTAAACTTTCTGAAAGAAAGTAACCTGTTAAATAAGCTTTAAAATCTCAACTTTTTAGCGTCCATTCCTGAAAGTCTTGTGTCTGGCGCAGCATAGCCTTAGCTGCTTTTGCGCCATAAAAAACCAAATTAACCTAACCTATTCGCTAGGATTGGCTACTACCTTGCTGAGCGTGTCAAAGACCTCTTTCATATCTATCATGGTTGTTTGGTTGGCTTCCACGTGTTCTGCCATAAGTGCCCTCTTTTTTGTGGTTCTCGAGTGCCCCACGTTTTCAGCCACAGGGACGTCAACTGGCTGAGGCGTTAGCGGTGAAGACTGCGTGCTGGTTAGCATAGTAAGAAGATTTCTTATTTTGCTTAACTCGGCTGATAGCCTCTCATTCGATTTTGTAAGCTTCGCGTTTTTTTGCTCTAGCTGTGCAATTTTATCATGTTCTGGCAGCTTACCAGTCATCACCTCTGCCGCTTCGTTGCGCACTCGCTCAGCCCAAATGCCTTTCGGTGAAACTGCAGGTGTCCTCCCCGAGTTAGCAGCCGTGATTATGAACTGGACGCCAGGCAGCTGGCAATTCGAGTGCTGTCCAGGCTGCTCCTGACAAAGATAGTGACCTTGAAAACTCGAGTGCCGCCGTGATCGGGAGTGGGCCTTTGGTCTTCAACCTCTTCAGGAACGTGACCTTTCCCGGGAGTGGGGCCGCCTTTCCTGTTCTTGTGTAGTCCGGATGCTTTGGGTCCCGATGGCTGGAATTAGCTGCTCATCGTTGATGTCTGCACTCGATGTCATTGGTGTGTCACGGGCTTCTGCGGCTGCTCGCGATCTCTCCCAACATCTGCGTCTGACGACGTGTGGCACAAAGAACTTTTTCTTGCGCTCCTTGTCTGTCGTGGGAGGGTGACGGTCGCACAGCCTGCATTTTGAATTGCACTGGTGCAGCTTATCTGGTTTCTTGATCTCGAAACCTCTGCAGATGGTTTCAGTTGGGTTCTCACAGACGTCAGACCGATGTCTTTAGTTTCCCCAGACGTAACAAATGTCGATGTTTTTGCAGTAAATGGAGCACTGCCAAAGTGAAGGAACATATCTCACGAATCTCGGCACTTAGTGTCCTTCGAAGACTATGATGATTGTTCCAGTGTCTTTGATTTTTTTTTGGCCAGCAGGGCGAGCGGGTTGTTCGCGTTCACAATCTTTCGGGTCACAATGTCCTGAGTATCGCTTATGGGAATCCTGCGAATCACTCCTTTACAAGTATAGTGGGGTGCGGTGGCGTACGCGCTAACCTCGATAACTTTGCCTCCAATGTCAATTTTCTTGACCTTGAGACATATTGAAGCTCTGTCCTGGTCCGGAGCGCTTGCCACCATAATTTTCTGCTGCAAGTTGGAACAGATGATGTCTTGCATGACCTCCTCCTTCTTGACGCCAGCCGCCAGTACTACCGCGTCTGACACGGCTCCAGCGCCTAATCTCTAGATTTCTAATCCTCCACGTGGTCGTAGCACAATTTCGCTAAAGTCCTTGGGTAGTGGTGGCATGCGTCTAGCTCGCACGATTGTGCGCTTGGTGTCATGTCTACTACGACTGACTCGAGTGTCTTCCCCAACGCCAGCCTTGTGGAGCCCTTGGCAGCAGGAATGCTAACCGCGGCTAGCTCATTCCTTGAGCGTCTCACTTCGGCTTCCTTCTAACCCATGTCTTCCATGCGGTCCTCTGGAGAAATGTGCTCTCCATCTACTTTGTATGCCATTCTCAGTTGCAGTGCCTGGACCGCACATAGCGTTGAGTCACGTTGGCGCCCGGCCGGTGCATCGGCGGCAATCACCTCCTTGGGTAGGTTTAAATTCTTCGGTGGTGTTGCCGTGTAAAAATGTCTCCAAAACAGTTTAAAATCCACTCACCAGCACGACGGTGTATCTACTGATTTGTTGAGAACTTAAGCACATGATGTGACTAAAACTAGACGACAAATTTGTGGATTACACAGAAAAGCATTCTCGAAAGCAGGAGCTGATCTTCGTGCGTCCGCACTGGTCGGCACCTAGACCATCTTCCCGATCTGAAATTCACTTTCTGAATTTAGATTCTTGTGCTGCCTTAAATATCGAGTGTGCGTTTCACGTCAACGTGCTTCGCGTCATCACGTTGTCGACCACAATCGTGTTTAAGGTAAACGTCCGTGTTTCATTCAACGCCTTGTTTCAGCAAAATAAAGTCACGTAGCACACAGTTTGCCTAACAGTAGGGATCATTGCCGTTAAGGTAATGGCCAAGGCGATGTGCGCAGCTAAAGTGGTGGCGACTAAAAGCTGTAGGTGAAGTTTTTTTTTCTTGCTTCGAGAACTTTCACTCCGTGGTATTGCCATCACCCCGTCAGCCCTTGAATATTAAACTTTTTCAAAGCGGGGCTCAGGTTTGCTGCAACAGGAGCCACTATACCTTCAATCAATGTGTCTGCGGGAAGGTGTGTGTGTGCAGGCAAAAGGGTTTTCTCTTTCCGGGGAATGCGAGTGAATTGCGTGCCAGACATTGCTTTCACAGGGAAGTGCAATGCACCCATTTTTTTTCTTTCGTGAAACTCCAATTTATTATAAACAAGTTATCTCTATGCGTAATACAAATACACAATACAGGCAAAATGAAAAAAATAGAGAAGTAAGACTTCTTAATATGATATCGTTTAAAATGATACAATGTCCTAAAAAAAGAAATGTCCCACTTTTTCTCACTCAGCAATTGTTTTAGCGGCGTAGATTTAGTGAAGATCACGATCAATGTAACTGATCGTGATCGATTGTGATCGCTGCATCGATAACGATTCATCCAGCGATATTACATGGCTCGCGTCATTTCCCGGTTTGAAGAACCTCGCATGGCGTTTTTCATGCAAGGCGTTCGTGCTTCGAGCGTGAGACAAGCGCTTACGCAGCAGGCACTTCCATCTGGCACGTGATTATGAGCCGGTTGCAATAAATTCTGTTATGAAGCTGTGCCAATTGGCACACGTCAAAATAATTACACACACACACGATGACCATAACTTGCATTTTAATGCATACACCAATCCATATTCTCCCCACCTGCTTTGTTTACTCTCCTACTGTGTAACGCTACCACATCCTCTCGGTTGCTTTTTAGGGGCGCAGCTCCTTAAAGCGGCACCCGTTTGTCCCTCGCAGTAGTCGTAGTCGTAGAGTGTAACAAGTCTTACGTTTTGAGCTGCAAGGTGGTGCCGGTGGTGGGAGATTTCTCCTGTGCGTTGTTTAACAATAAAAAATTCCCACCGTGCGCGTTAACTAGAAGCCGAATTCTCCTGTCTCTTATTCCCTATTAGCAGCCATTGACATGTACATTGAGCAATATCTGACAAAAAAGGGTCGCTACGTTATACTTGCTGGGCGTAACCTTTTTGGTTTCAGAAAGGTTTAGCGAGCGTTGGGCCACAATGCTATGAATTCAGTGAACCAGTATATACCATGAACTCGAGGTGTTTAAAGGTGGGAAGTAGACACGAAGCGCAAGCCGTAAGAAAGTGTGCGTGTGTCACCTCTCGTTTAGTCCTTGGAATGTCCGCTGCATGGCGGTGCTTCTATATACAGAATATATGATCAAAAGATGCGAGATGGTGGTACTTGGAGTGTTGACTAGATGGACGAAACGACACACAGACAGATGCATGGACGGACGCACGGATGGTTGCACGGACGAATGGACGCGCGGACGGACGCAGGGGTGGATGCATAGACGAAGGCAGGGATGGACGCATGGATTGACGTGCGGATGCACGAACAGACGCACGCACAGACGGGCGGACGGACGCACGAACATTCACACAGACGGACGCATAGACAGATGCAAGCAAGAATGAATGGACGGACGGATGGTTTGCCCTACTCTCCATCATTCCCCACGTGGATATGCTGCCATTTTTTAAATGCGAAGCATTTTTTAGCGAACTTCGACGACTTTGAGCGTATCTATCTATCTATCTATCTATCTATCTATCTATCTATCTATCTATCTATCTATCTATCTATCTATCTATCTATCTATCTATCTATCTATCTATCTATCTATCTATCTATCTATCTATCTATCTATCTATCTATCTATCTATCTATCTATCTATCTATCTATCTATCTATCTATCTATCTATCTATCTATCTATCTATCTATCTATCTATCTATCTGTCTGTCTGTCTGTCTGTCTGTCTGTCTGTCTGTCTGTCTGTCTGTCTGTCTGTCTGTCTGTCTGTCTGTCTGTCTATCTATCTATCTATCTATCTATCTATCTATCTATCTATCTATCTATCTATCTATCTATCTATCTATCTATCTATCTATCTATCTATCTATCTATCTATCTATCTATCTATCTGTCTGTCTGTCTGTCTGTCTGTCTGTCTGTCTGTCTGTCTGTCTGTCTGTCTGTCTGTCTGTCTGTCTGCCTGTCTGCCTGTCTGTCTGTCTGTCTGTCTGTCTGTCTGTCTGTCTGTCTGTCTGTCTGTCTGTCTGTCTGTCTGTAACATTTAGCTCTCCTGGCCGTTTCGTTAATGATATCGGCACCAAACTTGGTATGGCATAACATGACTGTATGATGAACAGATCTGACTAGCGATAACATGAAAGTCATGACATGTATGTCAAGAACGTCGCGATTTACATTTCATGGCCCTGCAGCGCTTGCGGTGGTTTCGGTCACATGGCATGTTGCCAAATTGGGGTGGTATGGCATGACTGCACGACGAACACAGGCAGCAGACCCTAACATGAAAATCATGACATGCGTGTCATGTAACAACATGACTATATGCCACGCTCATGATGCGCCGGTGGCTGTTTCGCTAGCTTCACTTATACCAAATTTGGCATTACGGGACGTTAATGGATGACGAAGGTACGATACTGGTGCAAACATGATAAACATAAGATTCGTGTCATGTAGCAACATGGCTACATGCTACGCTTACGATGCGCTCACGGTCGTGTTGCTAGCTTCATATATGCCAAATTCAATATTACGTGAAGCCAATGGATGACGAAGGTGTCTGACTGGTGCAAACATTATAATCGTCAGATGCGTGTCATGTGAGAACATGACTACATGCCACAGTCAAGGCACCAATTGATTTCGGCATGACAGGGTGCGCGTGTTTGCCGGCGTTCATTTCGTCGCGTCACGCCGGTGTTGTCACACCAGGAGCCGGTCCTGCCATATTCTCGCCAGTGCGAGCCGCGCTGCGTTGCTTTGACGCATGTGCGTTTCAACGCGTCCGGCGTCCCTTCGTCACAAAAACAGGGAGACGCCGGGTTGTCTGGATAACGCATCGGTGCGAAATGCAGCATGTCGCATTTCGCGCCAGTTGCCAACGGGCCGTACCGACGGACGCTGGTCGCGCCTGCCGTCAGACTATGGAGTGCTCGCCCTTTGCTAACGTTGCGTCGCTGTGGCCAGCGTGCGCGCGCGTCAACGCTACATTGGAGTATATTGGGCCCTTCATAATACTCTCGCGGCCGTTTTGATAGCTCCACATATACCAAATTTGGTGTTACGGGACATCAATGAATGACAAAATACATGATTTGTGCAAACACGATAATTCCCACACGCGTGTCATGTAAGAACATGACAACATACTACGCTCATGGCGTGCTTGCGGCCATTTCGCAGCTCCACATACACTATATTTAGTATCAGGTAGACGACCCATCCAAACATAATCATGACACTGAAGTCATGTACAGCATCATTTACCTCCACCTCGTAAGGTTTAATGATTTTAAAGCGACATATCAATATTTCACGTTAGTGCTGCGCATATCATCGATTCCCACTGTACGTGGAATCAGAATCTACCATTTTTTATTTTTAGCTTGTTACCAATTATGGTACTCTAAATCGTTACCCACTTTGTATAAACGCACATTGACCGGGATCCATTCGCCAATCAGTATTCATGCGATTCTTAAGTACTGCGTACGTCGGCAATTTTGTTCATGGCGTAATTTTTGTCGCCACGGCCTCATCAAGTGTAAGTCCCACGGGACAGCTTTATGCTCTCCCATAGTCGAGTACCTCGCACTATAACTTGTTAACAAATTTTTATAAACACGTTGTACTTTAAACCATTAAACACTCTTTCAAAACAGTCATGTTTTACAGACGGAACGGCTTTCAGCTCTCCCATAGTAGAGTACTACTCTAAATCGTTAACAAACTTTTCTAAACACACAGAAGCCTACAGGACGGCTTTTCGCTCTCCCATAGCAGAGTACCAAGTACTCTAAATCCTTAACTTTTTCTAAACACACAATCAGTGTGCGTCTATCCCTGTCGATCAGTAACTCGTTCTCTGCGTATCTTTTGTCAGCAGGAGAGAACTCTCTCGCAGCTCACGCACCTCGTCGAGAGGATCGCAAACCAACGCAATGGGCTTAAAGAACACGACACCCTACAAATAATGCAAGCACTACTCATCAGCCGCATCACGTACGGTACGCCATACTTCAGTTTAAAAACCGCGGAAATAGTAAAACTTGTTATTATGATAAGAAAGGCAACCAAAGCCGCCATGGGACTACCACTCATGGCTTCTACTTCACAACTTCTTACGATGGGTGTCCACAACACGTGGCAAGAGCTCGCGGAGGCTCACAAGAACAGCCAGCTGGAACGACTCACGCTCACGCCGACTGGGAGGTCGGTACTCCGGTATCTCAACTACAGCGAATCATACATTGTGGATGCAGACCAGAAAATGCGCATCCCTGTGGACGTTCGAGAGTCCCTGTCCATCGCGGCTATCCCACGCAACATGCACGCCACATTCCACAAAGGTAGACGAAAGGCTAGAGCAGAAGCTTTTCAACGAAAGGTCAGGAAAGACCCGAACGCCCGCTATACCGACGAGGCCAAGTGCCCCCGTAGAAACGCGTACGCTATCAGCGTCATCGACTCTCAAGGCCGAGAGTTAGCGTCGGCCACAGTCAAGGCACGCAGTCAGACGGAAGAAGCGGCAATCGCTCTCGCCACCACCACATGTAAAGACGCCGCGCGGTGATTTTCACTGACTCGCAAGCCACTTGCCGGAATCATGTGAAGGGCCGCGTCTCAGCCGACGCAAATAACATCCTGCAACGGCGAAGCTCTCCACTTCCATATACCTGCGTAATCTGGGTTCCTGGACACGAGGGTCTACAGGGAAATGAAGCGGCTCACGCCGCTGCCCGCGAGCACGTCAGCTGTGCTGCCATGGGACCAAAGAATACCCGATTTGTGGCTGCAGAGATGGAGGTAGTAGAAAACACCTACTCGTCGCTACTTCAACATTACAAACTGGAGCGACGGGTGTACAGTCCACCTCATCCAAGACTAACCAAAGAAGAGAGCGTGATTTTCAGACGCCTACAAAGCAACACTTACATACGTGTCATATCAATGCACCGCCTCTACCCAACGACACATGGCTACATGTTCCCACTCTGCAGCGTACCAGACACCCTGGCACACTTGCTCCTGGAATGTCAGTGCCATGCAAACCACGACGTGCAACTGGAGTGAGACCAAGCCCCAAGAATAAACGACGACCACCTAATGGAAACGTGGGAGGCCAAGCTCGTCCTTGAAGACCTGGATGACCAGCGACAACTCGTCGCCAGGGCCAAGAGGGCAGTCGAAGTCATAGGGTTCCTGGACTAGGGAACCCTCCCACCTTAGGGTGACACCGGGCCTCACTCGGAACACTGTTTCTAAATAAACGTTTATTTCTCTCTCTCTCATTAGAAAGTACCAAAGAGCACTTTGATTGTCAGGGCGTGGACGTGATTGTCATGACCTTTCGTTTCATCTTACCCTCAATTATTGGCTTTTCGGTTTGTTTCTGCTTTGTTGTTCACACAGGAGCAATGTGCCAGTGTCGACACAAGGCACTGACAGGCTTGATGCGTTGGGGCTGTAGCTCACGACAGACTCCAAGGCTGCACTACTAGTAATACAGAAGGACCAGAAACTCGCTTCGCTCGAGGAAGCCTTCGCAAGTGAACAATGCAGAATCCAAATCGGGGCACGTTAGACACACAGAGGGAAGGAACAAAGGGTGTTTGCACTTCTCTCGGTCCATCAAGCCTTGTCCATCAAGCAAGTGGAGTTGACTCTACTGTGAGGACATTGTCCGGCCAGCCTGAAAGAGAAAGGGGAGAGAAAGGGCGTTTCTGAGAGAGGCGTCAGCAGAGAATAGTGTGACGACGTAGAGGACCGTCTAGGTCGGCGCGTTTTTATATATTCATTCAGATGCGGCAAACGCGCGCATGCGAGAAGATGATGTCGTAGAATGAGGGACAGTCTCTCTAGAGGAGCCAGGGAACGTTACAGGTAAGTGACAGTACTTTACTGTTAGTCAATGACAAACAGAAATGTATGAAATGAGCCAAATACGAGCTGACCTTTTAGGAAGGATTGATATATTTATACGGGTAATAATTAACACATATCTGGTTTTACGTATACGCCCCCTGTATTTTGAGATGCGCCTGATAGAGACAAGCACACTGTGAGGCACACAGAACAGCACACACAGAAGCGTTTTATTTGTGTGTGTGTGTGTGTGTGTGTGTGTGTGTGTGTGTGTCTGTGTGTTTGCCTCACTGCGCTTTTGTATTTGTCAAGCGTATCCAAAAACGCAGTGCGCTATTCCAACTAGTCCGAGACACGTACCGTATACTGCTGAAGTATATATGCTTGCTTTGATGAGAGTTATTACATACTTCTCAGCATACTGGCGTCAGAAGCCACCATTTCTGTAGTGCCAATCGTTTGTAGCGCCGACTGAAGCACAAAGCTGCTATTATTTTCGGCACTGGCTAAACACAAACAAAAAACAAAATGGCCTTGTCACACAAAATGTAAGACAAAGAAAGGCATGAGCGGTCGTTCGCATTCATGAGCGACGATCTCTCGTCATTCTTTAGACAAACGTGACCGACATTTGTCTGGGAACAGCTTGAAAATAGGTACAGCATCGTCTTGTTGCATAGCCTTGCACGATAGCTCGGAGCACACGTGGCTGACATTCACATACATAAAAAAGAAGACATTCGCGATAAAAGAAGCATAACCATACGCTTTCCTACGGAACGCAGTCGCCGGGCGGCATGGTAAACGCGCTGTGCGTGCTGCTGAGTGCATTTATATAAGGGTACTATACGTTAACAGAAATGATGCAAATAAATATGCAAGTGATATATCCCACAGTACAATCCTTATGTGTTAGTAATAATGGCAGGGAGAAAGAATGGATCTGTTGCGTAATGCTGCTAACACTCTCCCTCCATATGCGCAGCAGGTGTGCCATGTTTAGGAGGTGTCACGCATTGGCGGCAATTTCTGCTGTTTGCTGTCTGTGCCACTGCCGTCGCACAGAATTTCAGGTCGTTCGTAGGCATGGAGAAAATGACGAACTTGCATGGTCGCGTGTACTTTGCAGAACGTGCCAGAACAAACTGCATCTGGCAACAGATGGTCAAATATGCCAGGCGGATGCGTGTAACAGCTTTGACCGCATAAATTTTCACATCAATAGCTGTTAATATTCACTTCCGATCTGGGTTTTGATGCTTCGCGATGACCATCATGGGAATTGATTTGCGAGAAACTGAGCGCACGTACATATAAGAAAGAAAAAGAATATAATAAAGGAGAACTACCTTGCTGACTGAAACAAATTTCGAGCGCCTCTGCTATTCGTCACTCTACCCGGTACGATGCGATACAACGTCCAAGCTATATATTACAGTGTACAATATAGCGCCGGCTGTCGCGTCATTGCGTATAGCATTGCAAGCTCCACTGCAACACTATTTTTTTCAGCATAAGGAAAAGAAAGCGTGCGATATATTCGCGTTACAGGTCGAAACGGTCTGTACGTTTCTGTACTGGCTTTACACGTGCCTCAATCCATCTATAACAGCAGGAGCGGCTTCCGCCTTGGCGAAGCGCCAGTTGAATTCAACCTGTATGGTAGTAAGTAACCGCTAGCGTGCTCCCTTTGATCAAGCACAGCTGAAGCTTAAGCAAACATACAGAGATAGATAGATAGATGAACAGATAGATAGATAGATAGATAGATAGATAGATAGATAGATAGATAGATAGATGAAGTCTCGGAGTGTGTAGGAGAGTTAGCCAGTCTGCAACGCCGCATTTTATGCCCTGACAATGTAAGGATACGCACCACATGTTACTGAAAAGCCTATAAATTGACAACCCACGCCCATGGAGGGCACAGGTACACGGAATAGTGACATATATCGACCAGCCTTCGACAGAACAGCTTTTGCGCATCAAGTTCTACAAAGCTGACTCTAATGCCAAGCTCACCTGTCGAAACGAGGACTTTTGTGTTAATTAATACCAAATGTGCTTTGTCAACCTATCCAATACAGGACTGTTTTCGCATGCAGTCTCTGTTGACAATCAAAAGGAGGCCGTGACCATTGAATCGAACCTGCAACCTGTCGCCCCGTATGAGCGCATGCAAAAACACCACAGAGAAACAACATATAGAGCGTCAAATGCGGCAGCGCGCGTTTACAATGCAGAATAGAACTATATGTGAGTCAGTTTCTTCCCAGTCAATCGTGAATCATTAAGCAGCTTGAACTATCACCGTAATGTTCTTGCTCGTAAGATGTTCGATAGTGCAGAAATCAATTAAAGCGCTACTAAAGTATCTGAACTCAACCTATCTGAGCGACCACCTCTCTTCTATCTCTTTTCCTCTTTTATCTCTTCCTTCTGTAGGGTAGCAAACTGGTCGTGTGTCCGGTTCGCCACTCGGCTGCCTTTCCTTCCATCTCTCTCTCTCTCTCTCTCTCTTTCTCTCTCTCTCTTTCTCTCTCTCTCCTGTGTGTTTGGAAAGAGTGGTCGACGAGAGCAGCGAGCTGGTTCGAAACTGCCAAGACTTATCAAGCGCGGGATTTGGAGCACTTCGTACTCTGCCATGGTACAGCTATCAAGGAGAAGAAACTTTATTTTAAGGGAGGGGCAGAAAAAGGGTTATTTAGAAGCCTGTTGGCTGGGGCCCCACTGGCTTGCGCCGCTCGCCTGACTTGACTCAGGAGCGATAATTGCACCTCTGGGTTCTAGCTGGCAAGCTGTGCCTCCCACTGCTCCAAATTTCCAACAATGCTGCTGTCTAAAAAAAAAAAAAAAGGATTTTACGTTCTCCTGCTTTCGGTCATATTCCAAAGAGATGTGATATAAAGTTGGCAAACCGCCGCACCACTTACAAGCGTCACGGTACAATGTAGAATATATTTTGCTGAGCCGAGATAAATTTAAAAAGACTCCCGTCTGCACCTTGCGCAGATTCGTAGCGTCCTTCACTTCAAGCGACAGAGGGAGGATGAAGGGCATTAATTATTTTTTTTTTTGCAAGAATGTCTTGCAAGGTGTCCTGGGGAGCCATTGAGTGGGATTCGTTTGCGGGAGGCTGACGCTACTCTCGACTCGCTCGCTGGATTTCGTGCGGACCGGTTGCGACCCACGATCTCCGACGACAGCGCAGCTCTGGTCGACTGGCTTGCCCGACGCCGACAAGAGCTCTCGCTGAGTGGTGCCCCGTCCTCGCACTTCTGCGACCATGTCCGTCTTTCCCATTTTCTTCTTATTTTCGTATGTGGGTCTCTCTATCCCTGCTCCTATCTATATTTCTATTCCTATCTCTCTTATTCCTCCCTATCCCTTTTAATCTTTGCTTGCCCCCGTCCCTCGTGAGCTACTGTTGAGGTGTCGCAACACTATGATGCAGACAGCTATGGGGCTCACTTTTATCTTATTTTCCTTCTTTTAAGAATCACTTACACATACAAAATACGCTGCTCTCGGTTCATCAAACTTGCTAAAGCGTCCGCTCTCTCAGTCCTCTTTAGGCCAGCGTGCGGGGCACCAAATGAGTGGGTGTCTCTTGATTAAGAAAAGTGCAACCAGTTTAGTTATTTTTGCGGGTAAACGTCTGTTAATACGAATTCGGCATGCTTCTTGTGAGTCTGATATTATGATTGATTGTTCTTCTGCTCTATGTTCTTGCTCTCTTATAACCAAGGCAAAGGACTCCGCCTTGGCGGTTGAGAAAGTGCGTAGAGAGGCACTCGTGACGTCTTCAAATTCTAGTCAACTGCTGTTGCTACTGATTTCGCCAGTTTATCTGGCCGCGTCAACGTACGAGTGTGTGACTGTTGTGTTCGCTGTTCATGGTTTGTTAAGCCACTTGACTCGTTCTTCTCTCCTTCTTGTGTTTTACTTTCTGGTGATATTTTTCAACAAAATCGCAACCGAAATAATGCGATGGATGGCTTCTCGCACGCCTGTCAATTTCTCGTCCAAGGGTTGGGGGTATGGTGGTATACCTAGCCGTGTCGGGATCTCTCTGCCAGACCGTGTTTTACTTAGGTTTCTTCGAGAGATGAAAGCTGCCGCATTTACTGTGGCATACGTGGTGTGCACGCCGAGCTCAAGTAATTTGCTGGTTGACGTATTTACAGGTAGTCACAAGGCCGCCTTACAAGCACTACGGATTATGGAGTCGACTGGCTCTTCGTCGTTCTAGTTCAGCGCGTAAAAAGGCTGGCCATCTGTTATGGAAGTAATGTTGGACGATTTAGAGTACTACGTATGCTGTGTGGCGTTTAACAGTGTGTTTAGAAAAAGTGGCTAACGATTTCGAGTACCGAGAACTCGACTATGGGAGAGCCTAGAGCCGTCCCGTTTCCAGGGCCTGAAGAAGCAGTCAGGAATTCATGAAAGTATCGGTCTCAACCCCGTAAAGCTACGGAGAAAACAAACACTACTCGTTCTCATTTTCAAGTGTGCTTGCAAAAAACCTCGCAGCCGGTACAGGGGTAAGGTCAACGTCAATGAATTGTAATTAATTTGTAATAAGCCTTTCCGGCACGGGGAAGTGTTCACGCAACACTGTAGGTCAAATACCCTGGTACTTTTACAAGACAATGACGTATTTTGTTAAGAACTACAGATCGTATATACCAGAGAACACGCCGTCAAAACCAGTGACACCACGCGAGTAGGAAAATGCGGCTGTTACAGCGGCATTGCCCCTCCTTGACTTTCGTGTCTTATCTTACTGACGACTTCCTACGTGTTGCTCACTAGGCCTCATCTTTAAGTGGACTCTCTCCATTTGCGGGTAGGCTTTTACACATTCACCCTCGCCACTAACGCCTGACGCCTGCGGTTTCCGCTGACGCCTTGCGTAAACCCACGTCTTGGGATTCCCACGGTCACTTTGACTGCGCTTCCTCGCGCGTCTCATCGAACGTGAGAGCCCAGCAGCGAGAAAATTGAGCTGTTTTATCTTCAGGCACATAAAGTGGGGGAGCCAAACACGCGCTGCATGCACGAGCAAGAAGACTTGTTTCTCGTCCGACGTCACTCCGGTCTTCTCTTTCTTTCTTTTTTTTTTTTTTCCTACGTGCACTTGACCTTCATAAGTTCAGAGTGAGCCTCGCCTTCCTGCTTCCGCATTTTAGCGACCCGTTCGAGCGGATCGAGTGCACGCCGCAATTTGTTGCGTGCAGCTGAGAGAGAAAGGAAATATTTCCGGCCACGTTGAATGAAGTGGAACTTTAAGGGCTTGTTTTCTTTGTTGGACACAATATCAATGAGAGCCACGGTGTAAGAGTAGTTTCTTACACCGTGATGAGAGCTAACAGACACTAAGTCCAGGGAAAGTATAGGGGACGTTTTTAGGAGTAACTGCAATTTAAATGCGAAGAAATAAAGAAAAGCTGACGAAAAGGTAACTTAAACATTTGTACCATTGTATGCACCACGTAAGCGTAGCCTTTGAGATTTCTTTCTGATATTTACGTGGAGTGATTTCTGGTTCACTATTGGTGTTAAACTTGAAGCCCACAATGCGCTGCGTACTAACAGCACATGGATTAATGAAGTTGCCCCGCCGCGGTGGTCTAGTGGCTAAGGTACTCGGCTGCTGTCCCGCAGGTCAAGGGTTCAAATCCCGGCTGCGGCGGCTGCATTTCCGATGGAGGCGGAAATGTTGTAGGCCCGTGTGCTCAAATTTGGGTGCACGTTAAAGAACCCCAGGTGGTCGAAATTTCCGGAGCCCTCCACTACGGCGTCTCTCATAATCATATGGTGGTTTTGGGACGTTGAACCCCACATATCAATCCATCAATGGATTAATGAAGTTGTGCTTTTGTTGTGTGGCAGTGGAGGGGTTAGTCGTGACTTCAAAAGTCTTCAGTATGTGAGACACTTGTAATTATAGTATGTGTGTCCTTGAATGGGGGCGGAAATTAGTACCATTGTGCAGGGAAATATGCTGGAAATATCGTCAACGTTTGCAGGGGAAAATTCCTGAAATAGGGAATTTTCATGTCGTTGAATGGGAATTATTCGGCGTAGTACGAAATATCACTGTACAGGAGCGGCACGCGCGCACTCTCTTATGGCCTGCGCTTCGTGTCTTGATTCTACCTTTCGCCGCCGCTAGTTCCATGGCACTGCAGTACAACCCTCGCTAAACCTTGCTAAAACCAAAGAGGTTAAAGAAATGCTGGAGTGGAAATGTGTGTTTAGCAAAAATGGTTGACGAGCCCGGCCACCCAACCCTCGCTAAACCTTGCTAAAACCAAGGAGGTTTTAAAAAAATTGCTAAAGTGGAATTGTGTTAGAAAAAACTGATTCACGATCCCGGCCGTGGGTGTAATCAGCTATGAGAGAGCGATAAGCCATGCCAATTTTACGTGTTTAGAAAAATGGGTGAACTATTTAGAGTACTTGGTACTCTACTATAAGCGAGCTGAAAGCTGTCCCGTGAAAATGATATCAGTGACGCTTCATGATTCTTTGGAAAAAGTGGGTAATGATCTTGAGTACTTGGTACTGCACTATGGGAGAGCCTAGGGCCATCCCATGGGCATCTTATTTGATGGAGCTCCTCAGACAAGAAGACGGATATTCAATAACGACTAAGACTGTTCTTTAGAAAGAGTGGTTAACGATTCAGAGTACTAGGTACCCTACTATGAGAGAGCGTTATGCTATCCCGGGGGCCTTTAGTAAGTCGAACAACTGTTTAAAGAAATTTATTCTCACGAACAGTGAACATCAATTACAATCCAACAGAACATCGCGACAGAACACAACATCCCCAGACACACCGAAAGCTGTTACAAAAAAATATGTTTACATATGTACACGTAACACAACATACACAGATACATAAGAATTGTTACAAAATGATATGTCTACATATGCGCAATACACGGTAAACGAAGAACACACAAATGAAATGTAAAGGTCTGTATGTTAGGTATGTACATAGTATTTACAAGGTATTTGTGCGAGTGCTAAACAAAGATTAACCTACCAAGACCAGGCAGGCCTGAAAATAAGTGTTACACGGCTCTCGCAGACGAACACAAAAGGGCAGGACCAGTGTCGAAGGAATTCCTCCTCATCCAGAAAGAAGTGTTCCTCCGACAAAACAGATGGTATTTCTCTGTACAGTCGCTCCAAAAATCGGGAAGGGAGCACGGCGGTGACGGCCTGCTGCAACAGCTTCACAGCGATTACGCCAAAGACAGTAGGCACTAGCAACAATGAGAAGGCAGGCGAAGCGGCCTCGAGAACTACATCTAGAAGAGACAAAGCGGTTTACTCCGAGGCCACGAAATCCAGCATCAACGGCCCTCCAGAAAACACGAGCAAAGACGCATTGTCTTAAAACATGCTGATTTGTTTCCCGTAGGGAGCAGTTCGGACATGTTGCTGACTGGACCATTCTTCACCTTTCGAGGCGGTTAAGAGTAGAAAGAACGCCGCACTCCAGCCGCCACATGAAGTCCCGGTGGTGGCCAGGCAGAAATGATGCCGTCAGCGTGCTTCAAGACACACGAATAGAGCGGGTGCGGCATGCCGGAGGAACTAACTGGAGCAACAAAGCGGCTGTTGTGTCAACGATAGGATTGTCTAACACATCTACCTCAGGGCAAGTTGACTGGATATGACGAAAAAACGCGGCAGCTGTTGCATAAAACGAAGGAAGTATTACTGATTGTGGGCCCCAAATAAGGTGCACATTAGGCATTAAATACCTAAGGTGAGTGCCTAGAAAATGATGTGTCAGAGTTCGCATGGAGGATTCCTCTCTTTGTAGGAGGTGCAACAGGAAGCGCAGGGCTAGTAGCCGGCAGCGTATTGATACCGAAGGGAAAGCAAAACCTCCCTGGTAACGCTGCTGTCCTAACGCCGCACGAGAAAGCAACTCAGTAGAGAGTTTTAGTACTGCGGAATGGTGCTACGTACGCATCACGCAAGCGCCTTGCGTTACGTGGTGTCGTTTGACACCAATCGGCTTTTAGTACGCCGTAGTACCCGCGTACGTAACGAGCGTGAAGCGTGTTGCGTCATCTGGTAGATCAAAATAGAAGCACGTGTTGTTGACAGCCAATGTGAGCCAATCCAAGTGTTATAGCCAGATTATGGCCATATTTTAAGCCACAGAGCCGGTCAGTGCTTGCCTTCGATGCCACCATTTCGCAAAACGAAGTCTCGCGCTGTCGCGAACTTGTTCGAGAGCGGCGCGATCAGCTCATAAGTACGCACGCACGCATCTCATGCGTGCGTACGTAGCGGCTGCGTACGTAACGCGATACGTGCGCGTTGCGGTCTTCGCATGCGCACTACGCAGAACGTGGCGTCCTTACGTACGCAACGCCGCCACGTACGCAGCGTACGCAGTACTAAAACTGGACCACCCCACCGCGGTGTTCTAGTGGCTAAGGTACTCGGCTGCTGACCCGCAAGTTGCGGGTTCAAATCCCGGCTGCGGCGGCTGCATTTATGATGAAGGCGGAAATGTTGTAGCGCCCTGTGCTCAGATTTGGGTGCACGTTAAGGAACCCCAGGTGGTCGAAATTTCCGGAGTCCTCTACTACGGCGTCTCTTATAATCATATGGTGGTTTTGGGACGTTAAACACCACATATCAATCAATCATCAGTGTCACCGGACCAAAAAAAGGAACACAAGGCAGACTGCAATGACCTTACGATGCGTGAAGGTAGCCGCTCCACGCGAGAAAGGTACGAAATGCGACCGCAGAACACAGTCTGCGCAAGGTGCCTCCGCTCAAGAAGCGGGGAGTAGAAATCCCGGGCGTTCTCAATTTCGGGGGTGAAGCTCCTTAAAGCGGCACCCGTTCGTCCCTCGTCATAGTACGTAACATGTCTTACGCTTAGACCTGCAAGGTGGTGCCGGTGGGAGATTTCTCATGTGAGTTGTTGAACAATAAGAGAGAGAGAGAGAGAGAGAATAAACCTTTAATAATAACAAATGCACACTGAGCCTTCCTCGGGTTGGGCCCTCAGTCCAGCGCTCCATTGCCTTGCGCGAGCCTGCGAGCTCGCTGGACCAGCTGCTGCTGTTCCTGCCGGCGTAAGCTGAGCAGTGCAGACTCTCAAGAGGCAGGGGTGGGGTTGGGAATGAGAGGAACGCCTTGTGGGGCAGAGCATTTGCACGCGGAGTGGTACAGTGTCGCTAAACATCTCCAGAAGGGGCAGTAAAATGGGTAGAGAGTAGGATGAAAGTGATTTAGCATATAGAGGCAAAGAAATGAATTGGTCTGTAGTTGCCGCCAAGCGACAGCATCTGCTCTGTTAAGTGAATGATGAGGGGGAGGATACGTGTAACGGATCTGTCGGTAGTACTCCATCGTAGCGTTGTATAGTTTAGTGGCTCTGTCGATGCGTCGTTTGGATTGGACAGCTCTTCCGATGGTGCACGGCCGGTCAGCTCTCGGGCCACCACATGAACGCGTTCATTACCATGAAGAGAGGTGTGTCTAGGAGTCCAGACGATACGCACAGGATGAAATGCGGACGGTGACACAGAGGAGAGGATATTGTGTGTATGTGCAGCCAAAAGTCCTTGAGCGAAAGCGCGGCGAGCAGCTTGTGAATCTGTTACAATAGTGGCAAGGGAGTGATGCGACAAGTTTCTTAGCGTGAACAACTGCCAGAGCGAGAGCTCCCTCCTCTGCCAAACCACTGTCTGTAGTGCGAAGTGTGGCAGACGGCACAAGGGCGTTTGTGTCACCTGTCACGGCTAAACACATGGCTGATTTCTCTGGGTAGCGTGCCACATCAGTGTAAAGGACTTGTAAGTCTGTAGTACCATCACCAAAGACGCATGTAGTGCGAAGTGTGGCAGACGGCACAAGGGCGTCTGCGTCGTCTGTCACGGCTAAACACATGGCTGATTTCTCTGGGTAGCGTGACACATCAGTGTAAAGGACTTGTAAGTCTCTGGTACCATCACCAAAGACGCGTGTCATAGCCTGAACTCGGGCACGTCGACGACCGGCGTGGCGGGAGTGATTCATATTGTGTTGAATCGGAGGCACTTTGATGAGTGCGCGGACAGTAGAAGCTAGTTTATGTCGCGGTATCTGTGAGGGTTTTTTTTTTAATCGGGTAGCAAAGACGAGACAGGATAGCGCAATCCTGACGTGTCTGCCTGAGCCGTTGGAGCCGACTGTTAGGCTGGGCCTTGATGAGTTCGGTTACGGTGTTGTGAACACGAAGTTGAAGGAGGCGTTGTGTAAATGCGTGTGGAGACAAGCCGA
This sequence comes from Rhipicephalus microplus, assembly GCF_013339725.1. Lineage (NCBI taxonomy): Eukaryota > Metazoa > Arthropoda > Arachnida > Ixodida > Ixodidae > Rhipicephalus > Rhipicephalus microplus. The sequence goes on from NC_051165.1 coordinate 143,309,796, forward strand.
GAGCCGCCTTCACAGTTGTCCGTAGAAGGATGTCCATTTTTTTATTTGAGCTAGCGTGAAATTTTTGAACAATAAAAAATTCGCAGCGTGCGCGTTAACTAAAAGCCAAATTCTCCTGTCTCTCATTCCCCATTAGCAGCCATTGGTATGTACATTGAGCACTATCTGACAAGAAAAGGTTGCTACGTTATACTCGCTGGGCGTAACCTCCTTGGTTTGAGAAAGAATTAGCGAGCGTTGGGCCACAGTGCCATGAATACAGTGAACTAGTACATACCATAAACTCGAGGTGGTTAAAAGTGGGAAGTATACACGAAGCGCAAGCCGTAAGAAAGTGTGCGTGTGTCACCTCTCGTTTAGTCCTCAAAATGTCCGCTGGATGGCGGTGGTTCTATATGTGGAATATATGATGAAAAGATGTCAGATGGTAGTACTTGGAGTGTTGACTAGATGGACGAATGGACACACAAACAGATGCATGGACGGACGCATGGATGGCTGCATGGACAGATGGACGCATGAACGGACGCAGGGGCGGATGCATGGACGAACGCAGGGACGAACGCACGGATGGTCGTGCGGACGCATGAACAGACACATGAACATACGCACGGATGGACGGGTGGATGGACGCATGGACGGTCACACAGACGGACGCATGGACGGACGCAAGCAAGAACGAATGGACGGACGGATGCTTCGCCCCACTCTCCATCGTTCACTCCGTGGATATGCTGCCATATTTTTGTTTTACTTTATCGAGGGCGTTTGACCAAACGGAGTTACAAACGCCGTAGTGGTTGTATAGAATTCCTAAAATGCGAAGAGAGGCAGCCGGCTGAAGAAGAGATGTGGACCTAAGTGTGGAGTTGGGATAGCCGATGAACAAATACCGGGATTTAGAGAGGTTTAGCGCGGCACCTGAAATGTCCCCATACTAGAAGAATAAACGCAGGCTATGAGAAAGACTATCTTCATCTGAAAGGTACAGGGTTATGTCGTCAGCAAAAGCTGTGACTTTTACGGTACTGCTGCCGGGAAGCGCAAGACCCCGGACATGCGAATCTGCTTCTAGAGCACACAAAAATGGCTCAAGGCTGAGGACAAATAGGACAGGAGACAAAGGGCATCCTTGACGGACCCCACGTGTAATAGAAAAGGCAGCACTCTCCCAACCATCTAGAACTAGTGTGCTTTTTATACCAGAGTAAATATGTCTAATTAATTCAACAAAGGCACCAGGAAAACCAAGGGCTGTGAGCACTTTAAAGAAGTACGTGTGCTCTAGTCGGTTAAATGCTTTCTCTTGGTCTAAAGACACAAGTAAACCACGCGCAGATCGCGACAGGGTATAGGCTATGATATCCCGGGTGGTAAAGGACAAGCTGTACATTTCTCGTCCAGGCATAGATGAAGCCTGGTGATAACCCACCAGGGAGTTCAACGGAGCCCTCAAACGTTGAACGATAACCGTCGTGAATATCTTATATTCAACGTTAAGAAGCGTGATAGGTCTCCAATCTTCAGGATTAACAGAGGAAGCATCACCTTTTAGAATAAGCACATGTGCGTCCATCTCGAAAACTTGATGGAAAAGAACCATCCTCGAAACATCACCGGATAACCGAGGTTAAGGCAGTACCAAGCTCATTCCAAAATGACAAGTAAAATTCGACTAGAAAACTGTCTGGCCCAGGGGTTGTCCCCCGTTTCATAGATTGTAGAGCTGCCTTTACCTCTTCGAGTGATTGAGGGACGTGCAGAGAATCAGCAGCTTGTTGAGGAACGCGAGGCAAACCTCTAAGCATAGGCGGTAATCTATCGCAGTTTGTCCGCATGGCCGAACATGACATCCCTTCAAAATGCGCCAGAAAAAGAGATGAATCACGCGTAAGAAGCGGCTGTATAGGTGGTGTTTGCGTGGTCGTAAAAACAGGTGATTGTGACTGCCCAAAACACGATAGCCTGGCATAGCGTAGCACCTCAGGGTTGGCACAAGGGTTGTGCCTACAACGTCATGCAGCCACCGCCAGAGACGAGGTGGCAACCAAACGGTGGAAGCGTTCACGTAATTCCTGTTGCCAAGATCAGGGGAGATGGCGATGCGTAACTTCGCGGCAGTATCGGCCAGTTCCTCAGAAACGCGACGACGAAATGAACGCCTTTCAAATGAGCAGTGCAGGCGCCACTGCGTTTTAAGCGCACCCCAATCAAATGAATCTGACGCAGCCAGTGACACCCGTATTGCACAGGACGAATTTGACCGAGAGCACGTGTCCTGGAGGACGCGAACATCAAGAGGCCACGGTTTCTCCGAAAAAGAAAATGGAATTTTTAGTTTTAAGAGAATCGGACGATAGTCAGAGATGTACACAGGCGAAGGTGGGATGGGTGGAACACGTAAGTCGGAGACAAATGTCTCTAAAGCATGTGGAATATGAGCCCGGTCGAGTCTGCTGGAGGATGGTCACTGACGCCATGTCCAAACAAAAGTATTCCCGTGCATGCAATATGCGCATCCAGCAATGTAAACAACTTGTGTGTTTGGAAAAAGTTGTTAACGATTTAGAGTACCTGTTACTCTACTATAGGAGAGCAAGAAGCCGTCCCGTGGGCGCCATCCATCACGTGCAGTAGCACTGCCAATGTGTGTAGAAAACTGGCAGATCCCACGTACAGTGGGAATCGATGATATGCGAAGCACGGATGAGAAATGTTGATACGTCACTTTAAAATCACCACAACGTTACGAGGTGGAGGTATATTATTCCGTACATGACTTCCGTGTCATGCTTATCCTGTTTGAATGTTTCATTTCCTTTCGTCTTCTATTCACGTCACGTGATGCCAAATTGAGTATATGTTGATCTAGCGAAACTGCTGCGAGTACGCTATGAACGTGGTATGTGTTCACGTTCTTATATGACACACGTGTCATGATTATCATGTTTGCACCAGTCATATGCCTTCGTCATGCATTGACGTCACATAACACCGATTTTGTTATACGTGCGGCTAGCGAAACGGCCGCGAGTGCATCATGAAGGGCCCAATATACTCCAATGTAGCGTTGACGCACACGTATGCTGGGCACAGCGACGCTACGTTAGCAAAACACGAGCACTCTATAGTCTGACTCCAGGCGGGACCAGCGTCCGACGGCGCGGCCCGACGGCAACCAGTGCGAAACGCGACATGCTGCGTTTCGCGCAGGTTGCATGCCGCAGGTAACGCGACATGCGTAACCCAGACAACACTGCGTCTCCCTCTTTTCGTGACGGAGGTACACCGGACGCACTGAAACGCGCATGCGTCAAAGCAACGCAACTCGGCGTGCGCCTGCAACTATATGACAGAACCAGCGCTTGGCGTGGCAACACCGTCGTGACGTGACGAAATGAACGCCGGTGAGCAAGCGCACCGCATCCCGTCTAAATGTATTGGAGTCTTCACTGTGGCATGTAGTCATGTTCCCACATGACACGCATCTCATGATTATCATGTTCGCAGCAGTCACATACCTTCGTCGTCTTTTGGTGTCACGTAATACCAAATTTACCATGTGAAGCTAGCGAGATGGCCGTGAGCGCATCATCAGTGTGGCATGTAGTCGCGTTGTTACATGACACGCATGTCGGAATTATAATGTTTGGATGTGTCATTTACTTATGTCATCCATTCGCGTTGCGTAATACCGAGTTTCGTACACGTGAAGCTAGCGAAACGGCCGCAAGCGCATCATGAGCTTAGCACGTAGTCATGTTCTTACGTGACACGCATCTCATGATTATCATGTTTGCACCAGTCACATACCTTCGTCATCCATTCACGTATTGTAATACCAAATTTAGTATATGTGACGCCAGCAAAATGGCCGCGAGTGCATTATGAGCGTGGCATGTCATGTTGTTACATGACACGCATGTCATGATTCTCATGCTAGGGTCTGCCGTTTATGTTCGCTATGAAATCACGCCATATCACACCAGTTTTGCAACATGCCAGGTGTACAACACCACTGCAACTACTGCAGGACCATGAAATGTAAATCATGACATTCATGATATACAAGCCATGATTGTAATGTCATGACTAATCGTACATGTTCTTCATACAGTCATGTTATGTCATAGCAAGTTTGGCATCGATACCATTATCGAAACGGCCAGGAGAGCAAAAAGTCGTAGGCGGCTAGATAGATAGATAGCTAGACAGACAGATAGATAGATAGATAGATAGATAGATAGATAGATAGATAGATAGATAGATAGATAGATAGATAGATACGCTCAATGTCGCCGAAGTTCGCTAAGAAATGCCTGCATTTAAATTTGGCAGATCGCACGTACAGTGGGAATCGATGATATGCGAAGCACAAATAAGAAAACTGGCAGATCCCACGTACTGTGGGAATCGCTGATATGCGAAGCACGAATAAATAAGCCTGAGGTGTCACTTTAAAATCAGCACAACAATACGAGGCGTAGGTAAATGACGCCATACGAGACTTTCATGTCATGTTTACCACATTTGGACGTGTCATTTACCTTCGTCATCCATTCACGTCAACTGATAACGAATTTGGTATAAGTGCAGCTAGCGAAACGGCCGCGAGCACGCTATGAGCGTAGCATGCAGTATTGTTTTACATGACACGAACATCATGATTATCATGTTTGAACGTGTCACGTACCTTCGTCGTTCATTCACGTCCCGTAATACCAAACTTGGTATATGTGAAGCCAGCGAAACGGCAGCGAGCGCAAGTAGCGTAGACGCACACCCACGCATGGTGCAGTGACGATACGCTAGCGAAACGCAAGCACTCCTTAGTCTGACACTAGGCGCGACCAGCGTCTTTCGACGAGGCCCGGAGGCAACCCGCTCGAAATGTGACATGCTGCATTTCACGCCAGCAATGTTAATTAGACAGCACCGCGTCTGCTTAGCTTCGTGACGGAAGGACGCCGGGCGCGCTCAAACGCGCATGCGTCAAAGCAACGCACCGCGACGTGCGCCTGCGAGTATATATATGCCACGCAGATTGGCGCCTGGCGTGGCATCGCCAGCGTGACGCGTCGAAAGGAACGCCGACGCGCGCCGGGTCACGTCGAAGTGTTTTGGCGCCTTGAGTGTGGCACGTAGCCATGTTCTCATATTACACGCACATCATGATTACCATGTTTGCACCAGTCGCATACCTTCGCCGTCCATTCACGTGACGTAATTTCAAATTTGGCATATGTGAAGCTAGCGAAACGGCCGCGAGCGCATCATGAGTGTGGCATGCAGTCTTGTTGTTACATGACACGCATGTCATGATTGTCATGTTTGGACGTGTCGAGTACATACGTCATCCGCTCGAGTCACGTAATAGCGAATTCGGCACATGTGAAGCTAGCGAAACGGCCTTGAGCGCATCATCAGTGTGGCATGCAGTCATGTTACGTGACACGCGTCTCATGATTATCATGTTTGCATCAGTCATATACCTTCGTCATCCATTCACGTCCCATAATACCAAATTTGGTGTATGTTAAGCCAGAGAAACTGCCACGAGCGCATCATGAGTGTGGCATGTAGTCATGTTGTTACATGACACGCATGTCATGATTATCAAGTTTGCACCAGTCATATACCTTCGTCATCCATTCACGTCCCGTAACACCAAATTTGGTATATGGGAAGCTAGCGAAACGACTGCGAGTGTACCATGAGCGTGGTGCGTAGTCATGAATCATGACTTACATGACATGCATGTCATGATTTCTACGTCAGGGTCTGTCACTTGTGCTCGCCATGCAGTCATGTCATACCATGCCAATTTCGAAACATGTCATGTGAACGTAACCACCGCAAGAACAGCAAGACTTTGAAATTGAAATCATGACATTAATGACATACATGTCATGAGAGTCATGCTATGAATAGTCAGTTATGCTCTTCATAAAGTCATATTATGCCATACTAAATTCGGTATTGATACCATTAACGAAACGGCCAGGAGAGCTAAAAGTCGTAGGCTGCTAGATAGATACGCTTAAAGTTGCCGAAGCTCGCTAAGAAATGCTTCGTATTTAAAAAGTTATCAATTTAGAGTACGATGTACTCTACCATGAAAGAGCAGAAAGCCGTTCCGTGGGCCTGAGACACTGTAAATAACTCGTTTAAGAAAATTTTTTTCGAAACACTTTATTGTTAGATGGTCGCTCTGAAACGGAACTATGGCTAAGCTACGCTCGAATTCAACGACAATGACTCGTTAGAGGGGCCATGGTGGTATGCGTACTTGTACGCGCTGTTTTTCAAAAAAGCAATGCTATCTAAATCTCAAAATGGTCGGTTTTCGAAATTTACTGACGTGGTGACCTGATCTTTTATCGAAATCACTTGTCCGTTTGCATTGCTATATCCTATTATTGCCTGGATTGTGAAAGCAAGACCCGACGTTACGGCGCCGGAACGCGAGTCATTTGGCGCGATGCCAGTTACTCAGGCACGCCCTCACACTCCGCCAGAGGTCATCGTTTGACTTTACCCATAGGAGCAGGTTAAACCTAGGTTTTAACCTAGGAGTAGGTTGCCTTATTGTGCGTGCAACGCGGCACCCTCCTCCTAGGAGGGCTAGAGGGAAAGGTTATCGCGCGCGCTACGTTCAACCCCATTTCTGTTATTAAATAAATAAATAAATAAATAAATAAATAAATAAATAAATAAATAAATTAGTAAATAATTTAGTAAATTAGGCGTCACAAAACAAATATCAGTCCTATCTTCTCCAAAGGGTAGGGTTCCTGCATTTTTGTTAATACGGGCGAGAAGGGAAGGATTGGATTGGATAAACTTTTATTTGGTCCTCCAAAACACAGATCACGGTGTTGCGGGCAGCTCCCACGTGGGGACTGAGATGCCAAGCTCCTCAGCCGGACACCACGACTTCACATGTAGAAAAGGACGTTTCAAATTTTTTGCCTTTGAATCTCTGGCACAACACTGGCCTTCCTATTTTTAGGGCCAAAGTTCCTTATAGCGGCACCTATTCGTCCCTCGTAGCCGTTGTACTATGTAACAAGTATAATATTTCCACCTCCAAGGTGCTGCCGGTGAGAGTTATTCTGTGCGTTGTTGACAATAAAAAATAGTGCTCAATGAACATGTATATGGCTGCTACTGGGGAATGAGAGACGGAGCATTCGGCTCGTAGTTAAGGGGCACGCTTGCGATTTCCATTAGCAGCCATTGGCATGTACATTGAGCACTATCTGACAAGAAAGGGTTGCTACGTTATATCGCTGGGTGTACCCTCAGTTTTAGAAATGTTTAGCGAGCGTTAAGCCGCAGTCATGAATACAATCAACTATATATATACCATGAACTCGAGTTAAGGTGGAGTTCAAAGCCGTGAAGTAAACGAACCACGCACTATTAATGTATATTGACGGTATTGATACCATTAACGAAACGGCCAGGAGAGCTAAAAGTCGTAGGCTGCTAGATAGATACGCTCAAAGTTGCCGAAGCTCGCTATGAAATGCTTCGTATTTAAAAAGTTATCAATTTAGAGTACGATGTACTCTACTATGAAAGAGCAGAAAGCCGTTCCGTGGGCCTGAGACACTGCAAATAACTAGTTTAAGAAAATTTTTTTCGAAACACTTTATTGTTAGATGGTCGCTCTGAAACGGAACTATGGCTAAGCTACGCTCGAATTCAACGACAATGACTCGTTAGAGGGGCCATGGTGGTATGCGTACTTGTACGCGCTGTTTTTCAAAAAAGCAATGCTATCTAAATCTCAAAATGGTCGGTTTTCGAAATTTACTGACGTGGTGACCTGATCTTTTATCGAAATCACTTGTCCGTTTGCATTGCTATATCCTATTATTGCCTGGATTGTGAAAGCAAGACCCGACGTTACGGCGCCGGAACGCGAGTCATTTGCTGCGATGCATTTACTCAGGCACGCCTCACACTCCGCCAGAGGTCATCGTTGACGTTCCCCATAGGAGCAGGTTTAAACCTAGTTTAAACCTACGGAGTATGTTGCCTTATGGTGCGTGCAACGCGGCACCCTCCTCCTAGGAGGGCTAGAGGGAAAGGTTATCGCGCGCACTACGTGTCAACCCCCATTTCTGTTTAATTAAAATAAAGAAATAAATAAATAAATAAATAATAAATAATAAAATAGTAAAGAATTTTAGTAAATTAGGCGTCCACAAACCAAATATCAGTCCTATCTTCTCCAAAGGGCAGGGTTCCTACATTTTTGTTAATACGGGAGAGAAGGGAAGGATTGGATTGGATTAACTTTTACTTGGTCCTCCAAAACACAGATCACTGTGTTGCGGGCAGCTCCCACGTGGGGACTGAGATGCCAAGCTCCTCAGCCGGACACCACGACTTCACATGTAGAAAAGGACGTTTCAAATTTTTTGCCTTTGAATCTCTGGCACAACACTGGCCTTCCTATTTTTAGGGCCAAAGTTCCTTATAGCGGCACCTATTCGTCCCTCGTAGCCGTTGTACTATGTAACAAGTATAATATTTCGACCTCCAAGGTGCTGCCGGTGAGAGAGTTATTCTGTGCGTTGTTGAACAATAAAAAATAGTGCTCAATGTACATGTATATGGCTGCTAATGGGGAATGAGAGACAGGAGCATTCGGCTCTTAGTTAAGGGGCACGCTGCGATTTCCATTAGCAGCCATTGGCATGTACATTGAGCACTATCTGACAAGAAAGGGTTGCTACGTTATACTCGCTGGGTGTAACATCAGTTTTAGAAAGGTCTAGCGAGCGTTAAGCCGTAGTGCTATGAATAAAATGCACTAGTATATACCATGAATGAACTCGAGTTGATTAAAGGTGGGAAGTAGATACGAAGCTCAAGCCGTAAGAAAGTAAAAGCCGAATTCTCCTGTCTCTCAGTTCCCATTAGCAGCCATTGGCATGTATAATGAGCACTATCTGACAGGAAAAGGTTGCTGCGTTATACTCGCTGGGCGTGACCTCCTCGGTATTAGAAAGGTTTAGCGAGCGTTGAGCCGTAGTGCTATGAATACAATGAACTAGTATATACCATGAATGAACTCGAGGTGATTAAAGGTGGGAAGTAGATACGAAGCTCAAGCCGTAAGAAAGTAAAAGCCGAATTCTCCTGTCTCTCATTTCCCATTAGCAGCCATTGGCATGTACATTGAGCACTATCTGACAGGAAAAGGTTGCTGCGTTATACTCGCTGGGCGTGACCTCCTCGGTATTAGAAAGGTTTAGCGAGCGTTGAGCCGTAGTGCTATGAATACAATGAACTAGTATATACCATGAATGAACTCGAGGTGATTAAAGGTGGGAAGTAGATACGAAGCTCAAGCCGTAAGAAAGTAAAGCCGAATTCTCCTGTCTCTCATTTCCCATTAGCAGCCATTGGCATGTACATGAGCACTATCTGACAGGAAAAGGTTGCTGCGTTATACTCGCTGGGCTGTAACCTCCTCGGTATTAGAAAGGTTTAGCGAGCGTTGAGCCGTAGTGCTATGAATACAATGAACTAGTATATACCATGAATGAACTCGAGGTGATTAAAGGTGGGAAGTAGATACGAAGCTCAAGCCGTAAGAAAGTAAAGCCGAATTCTCCTGTCTCTCATTTCCCATTAGCAGCCATTGGCATGTATAATTGAGCACTATCTGACAGGAAAAGGTTGCTGCGTTATACTCGCTGGGCGTGACCTCCTCGGTATTAGAAAGGTTTAGCGAGCTGTTGAGCCGTAGTGCTATGAATACAATGAACTAGTATATACCATGAATGAACTCGAGGTGATTAAAGGTGGGAAGTAGATACGAAGCTCAAGCCGTAAGAAAGTAAAAGCCGAATTCTCCTGTCTCTCATTTCCCATTAGCAGCCATTGGCATGTACATTGAGCACTATCTGACAGGAAAAGGTTGCTGCGTTATACTCGCTGGGCGTGAACCTCCTCGGTATTAGAAAGGTTTAGCGAGCGTTGAGCCGTAGTGCTATGAATACAATGAACTAGTATATACCATGAATGAACTCGAGGTGATTAAAGGTGGGAAGTAGATACGAAGCTCAAGCCGTAAGAAAGTAAAAGCCGAATTCTCCTGTCTCTCATTTCCCATTAGCAGCCATTGGCATGTACATTGAGCACTATCTGACAGGAAAAGGTTGCTGCGTTATACTCGCTGGGTGTAACCTCCTCGGTATTAGAAAGGTTTAGCGAGCGTTGAGCCGTAGTGCTATGAATACAATGAACTAGTATATACCATGAATGAACTCGAGGTGATTAAAGGTGGGAAGTAGATACGAAGCTCAAGCCGTAAGAAAGTAAAAGCCGAATTCTCCTGTCTCTCATTTCCCATTAGCAGCCATTGGCATGTACATTGAGCACTATCTGACAGGAAAAGGTTGCTGCGTTATACTCGCTGGGTGTACCTCCTCGGTATTAGAAAGGTTTAGCGAGCGTTGAGCCGTAGTGCTATGAATACAATGAACTAGGTATATACCATGAATGAACTCGAGGTGATTAAAGGTGGGAAGTAGATACGAAGCTCAAGCCGTAAGAAAGTAAAGCCGAATTCTCCTGTCTCTCATTTCCCATTAGCAGCCATTGGCATGTACATTGAGCACTATCTGACAGGAAAAGGTTGCTGCGTTATACTCGCTGGGTGTAACCTCCTCGGTATTAGAAAGGTTTAGCGAGCGTTGAGCCGTAGTGCTATGAATACAATGAACTGGTATATACCATGAATGAACTCGAGGTGATTAAAGGTGGGAAGTAGATACGAAGCTCAAGCCGTAAAAAAGTGAAAGCCGAATTCTCCTGTCTCTCATTTCCCATTAGCAGCCATTGGCATGTACATTGAGCACTATCTGACAGGAAAAGGTTGCTGCGTTATACTCGCTGGGTGTAACCTCCTCGGTATTAGAAAGGTTTAGCGAGCGTTGAGCCGTAGTGCTATGAATACAATGAACTAGTATATACCATGAATGAACTCGAGGTGATTTAAAGGTGGGAAGTAGATACGAAGCTCAAGCCGTAAGAAAGTAAAAGCCGAATTCTCCTGTCTCTCATTTCCCATTAGCAGCCATTGGCATGTACATTGAGCACTATCTGACAGGAAAAGGTTGCTGCGTTATACTCGCTGGGCGTGACCTCCTCGGTATTAGAAAGGTTTAGCGAGCGTTGAGCCGTAGTGCTATGAATACAATGAACTAGTATATACCATGAATGAACTCGAGGTGATTAAAGGTGGGAAGTAGATACGAAGCGCAAGCCGTAAGAAAGTAAAAGCTGAATTCTCCTGTCTCTCATTCCCATTAGCAGCCATTGGCATGTACATTGAGCACTATCTGACAGGAAAGGTTGCTGCGTTATACTCGCTGGGCGTGACCTCCTCGGTATTAGAAGGTTTAGCGAGCGTTGAGTTGTAGTGCTATTAATACAATGAACTAGTATATACAATGAATGAACTCGAGGTGATTAAAGGTGGGAAGTAGACACGAAGCGCAAGCCGTAAGAAAGTGTGCGTGTGCCACCTCTCATTGAGTCCTTGGAATGTCCGCTGGATGGCGGTGCTTCTATATTGGTAATATATGATGAATAGATTGTCACAGTTGTCACAGTTGCTCTTAGAAGCCGGGTAAAAATTTGAGCTGCACGCCATTCATATGCCTTTTCCGAATGATTTGTACGGTATAGGGTTGCTTTTAACTTCCTGTTTAGTTTAATTTAGGACGGCGGATTCGGCATGTCGTGTGTTCTCTTGGCGTAATACGCTGTAAATGTCGTTCTCGGTGTGATTACGCCACAGTTATGATTTGTACGCTCACTGCTTTACCGCATCACTGCTCACCGCAGTTGCCCCTAAGCTACTGACTCGCAGGCAGCGGGATCGAATCCCGGCCGTGGCGGCCCCTGTTTTAGTAGAGAGTGTTAATGCTTTAGTCTCATGTGCTTAGATTTAGGTGGACGTTAAAGAACCCCAGGTGGTCGAAATTTCCGCGGCCCTCCCCTATGGCGTCTGTCATAATCGTATGATGGATTTGGGACGTTTAAACCCACCAATTAATATTAATATGCTCACCGCTCTTGGGATACACAAATAGCGGAACCTTAAAAGAAACGCATGTTATGCACGAAACGTGTACCTAATTCATGAGAATAGCTATAAGTCGCTCTATATGAAAAATAGACGCATAAGGAAGGCTCCAGTGAAAAATGCAGTATACATAAAGGTTTGAGTAGCAATGACCTTTTGATGCTTTTACAAATTTGCCTCTGAATTTCAGAAATAATCAGGGAATTTTGGAAAAAGGCCTTTGCAGTATACCTAAGTTTCATTTTAAGTTATCTCGCGTGACATCGTCTTCAACAGCTGGACTGTTCACTATCCTAAGCGCTTTAAAATTGATAAATTATTTAGGAGATGCTAAAAAGTGTTTGATATTCAGTGATTCACAAGCGGCACTAACATCACTCCGCCACACAAAAGCGAAAACAATAAATGATAGCCTGATTTACGAAACACTTAAAGAGCTCACAAAGGCAAACCAAAGGCGCCATGAAATAGTGTTTCAGTGGATACTAAGACATTGCAACATACCTAAAAACTTAGCAGCCGTCGAAGCAGCACGGCCAGCACATCACATACATGCTTTGCTTTCTATTCCAATAACAAAAAATGAATTACGCTGTATTTGAAAAACAAAATCTCTCAACATGTGCAAAAATGCATGGTTTGACCGAAAATCCAAAAGCTCTGATATTTACCATGAACTAGTATATACCATGAATGAACTCGAGGTGATTAAAGGTGGGAAGTAGATATGAAGCTCTAGCCGTAAAAAAGTAAAAGCCGAATTCTCCTGTCTCTCATTTCCCATTAGCAGCCATTGGCATGTATAATGAGCACTATCTGACAGGAAAAGGTTGCTGCGTTATACTCGCTGGGCGGACCTCCTCGGTATAGAAAGGTTTAGCGAGCGTTGAGCCGTAGTGCTATGAATACAAGAACTAGTATATACATGAATGAACTCTAGGTTGATTAAAGGTGGGACGTAGAAACGAAGCGCAAGCGTAAGAAAGTAAAAGCTGAATTCTCCTTTCTCTCATTTCCCCAGTTACCGCCATTGGCATGTACATTGAAGCACTATCTGACAGGAAAAGGTTGTCTGCGTTATACTCGCTGGGCGTGACCTCTCGGTATAGAAGGTTTAGCGAGCGTTGAGCCGTAGTGCTATGAATACAATGAACTAGTATACTACCATGAATGAACTCGAGGTGATTAAAGGTGGGAAGTAGACACGAAGCGCAAGCCGTAAGAAAGTGTGCGTGTGCCACCTCTCGTTTAGTCCTTGGAATGTCCGCTGGATGGCGGTGCTTCTATATGGGTAATATATGATGAATAGATTGTCACAGTTGTCACAGTTGCTCTTAGAAGCCGGGTAAAAATTTGAGCTGCACGTCATTCATGTGCTTTTTCCGAATGATTTGTACGGTATAGGGTTGCTTTCATTTTCCTGTTTAGTTTATTGACGACGGCGGATTCGGCATGTCGTGTGTTCTCTTGGCGTAATACGCTGTAAATGTCGTTCTCGGTGTGATTACGCCACAGTTATGATTTGTACGCTCACTGCTTTACCGCATCACTGCTCACCGCAGTTGCCCCTAAGCTACTGACCCGCAGGCCGCGGGATCGAATCCCGGCCGTGGCGGCCCCTGTTTTAGTAGAGAGTGTTAATGTTTTAGTCTCATGTGCTTAGATTTAGGTGGACGTTAAAGAACCGCAGGTGGTCGAAATTTCCGTGGCCCTCACCTATGGCGTCTCTCATAATCGTATGATGGATTTGGGACGTTTAAACCCACCGATTAATATTAATATGCTCACTGCTCTTGGGCTACACAAATAGCGGAACCTTAAAACAAACGCATGTTATGCACGAAACGTCTACGTAATTCATGAGAATAGCTATAAGTCGCTCTATATGAAAAATAGACGCATAAGGAAGGCTCCAGTGAAAAATGCAGTATACATAAAGGTTTGAGTAGCAATGACCTTTTGATGCTTTTACAAATTAGCCTCTGAATTTCAGAAATCATCAGGGAATTTGGAAAAAGGCCTTTGGAGTATACCTAAGTTTCATTTTAAGTTATCTAGCGTGACATCGTCTTCAACAGCTGGACTGTTCGCTATCCTAAGCGCTTTAAAATTGATCAATTATTTAGGAGATGCTAAAGAGTGTTTAATTTTTAGTGATTCACAAGCGGCACTAACATCACTCCGCCACACAAAAGCGAAAACAATAAATGATAGCCTGATTTACGAAACACTTAAAGAGCTCACAAAGGCAAACTAAAGGCGCCATGAAATAGTGTTTCAGTGGATACTAAGACATTGCAACATACCTAAAAACTTAGCAGCCGTCGAAGCAGCACGGCCAGCACATCACAAACATGCTTTGCTTTCTATTCCAATAACAAAAAATGAATTACGCTGCATTTGAAAAACAAGATCTCCCAACATGTGCAAAAATGCATGGTTTGACCGAAAATGCAAAAGCTCTGATATTTATCAGATAATCCACTAATCGACTTTGAAATTCCGCTATCCCGAGACAAAAGTGTGAAAACCCCTATTCATCGAATAAAATTAGGTACTATCTACACCAAGCATTCTTTACACAGACTCGCGGCGCTGAAACTTCAGAATGCGATTGTGGATTGACGTATAAAGACATGTAAAGAGATTTGCGTATAAAGACATAAAATGTCCACAACACGAAACACCAAGACGCCGACTTAGATCATCCTTAATAGGGAGTTTCAGAATAGCGCACTCCGAGACCTTGCGGTGCAGTCGTTGCGACTGCGCATGCGTCGTAACGCAAGCTGTCATTCGCGTCCGTGGCCCATCTGCAGAAAATCCGAAATAGCGGGCGGCGTGTGCGGCCCGCATGCGGCCCGCAATTGCTGGTGTCGAGGCTGTGTGTAGTTTCCGTGCATTTGAGTTTGAAGGGCAGCCAAAGTCCCAAGATTGTTTCCTAGGAGGGGCAAACGTTATTCTAAACCTCCCTAATGACTTTATATTGCAGACACTTTAGTTTAAGGATGCTTTTGGACCCGTGGCCAACAAGAGGTTTACAGAAGTGCGCCGCAAGAACATTGAACGTTTTCCTGGAAGGCAGTGGCGTTCTTGGCCGATCTTAGTGCAATTCAGTTGTTTTAAATGACAGTGCGTATTTATTGGACTGCTGACTGTTGTGTTAACAACTATGTGACTGCTGTGCTAACTATTATGTGAATGTTCAACTGTTCGCAGTGGGTTCTCTGCCTTTTTAAATGCGAAGCATTTCTTAGCGAACTTCAGCGACCTTGAGAGAGAGAGAGAGAGAGAGAAATATTTTAATGGGAAGCTGGAGAGGTTTGCCTGGTTTTTCACCTGATAGGCTTCTCCAGCTGCCTGGTAATGACAGTAATATACACAATGATGAACACACAACACATACAGGTACATGCATGCATAACAGTCACATAACACATACAGTCACTCACACGCACGGCACTATTTACAACATTTCGTTCAAGCCTGTGGCCCCTAAGAATGTCAGTAGCGCTTTTGTGGAGTCTAACGCACTGGAGCTGTTTCGGCGAGTTTGAGCATGCCTATCTATCTATCTATCTATCTATCTATCTATCTATCTATCTATCTATCTATCTATCTATCTATCTATCTATCTATCTATCTATCTATCTATCTATCTATCTATCTATCTATCTATCTATCTATCTATCTATCTATCTATCTATCTATCTATCTATCTATCTATCTATCTATCTATCTATCTATCTATCTATCTATCTATCTATCTATCTATCTATCTATCTATCTATCTAGCCGCTTACGTTTGTGTGCTCTTGTGGTCACCCTCTTGGTGTGAACCAAAATTAGCATGGAGTGATAAGATGGTTTGACGAATGTGACACGCTGGTCAAGATATGAACATTGTCGCAATACCTCGCTTACGTCGTTGAACACTTCCCGCCAGGCAGTGGCACTTACCCACGGGCGGGTATGTGCCGCTGGTATGCGGGTACGCGCCACAGGTGATTGACGTTCAGTATACTGAGGAACGACGAGAGCACACATGGGCAATTTCAACGCGTGAGCGTTAAGAAATACTCGACATTGGTAGCTTCGAACCAACGAAGGCATTAAATAAATGTCAGTGTTCAGAGAAACCTCTCATAGGTAGCGTTTACTCCCCGACGAATGCAAATTATAAATTTCAGCGTATCAGCAGGAATCGAACCCAAGCATTCTGCGTGGCAGTCGAGCATTCTACCACAGAGATACGCTATAGGTCTTTGAACTACTTTTCAAATAGACGCTAATCTTCGTGAAACGTAGTGGTTGCAGAGCTGCCTACCCAATTTTATAAACATTACATATTGACACCTTTGAGACTGCCGTCACGTCGGGTTAACGTCAATTGTGATTAGGTTCCATGCGCTGATGTGGATTGATGTAGCAATGTCCAGGGACAGCATCTTCGCGAGCATCAACGCATCATATCACTTCTGGTGCTGCTAATACGCATGTTCCAATTGGCATGGTGGCGCAAGTGCAAGCAACTGGTTATATAAACATCTGCAACTCTTCAACCTATGTCTGTGCGTGAAACATTTGTACATACATTTAGCGTCATATCATGACCTGTCACTCAATAAAAAAATGCTACCGCGGTCATCTTCCTTCCGCATGTTTTGCATAACGTCGATTTCCAGGTATATGGGATCTGCCGAATTTTTTTTATCACCGTATATGCACGTATATGTGATTGTTAATACGTACTTTCGAAATATCATGTCCTAAGTGTTACGCTAAATTGTATATTGTATTTGCTATGGACTTTCTACACTTGAAAACTTTCATCACCCGTGAACTTTGTTATTAGACGCTTTTAAGGGATCAGGAGTACCCGGCACCCTATCTGCGCGCCAACATCTCTTTAAATGACATAGAAAATTTTTTCGTTCCAATTTTGTTTTCAGTTTAGACAAGTGATCATGTTCTGCACTCTTGGTGCATGATTTACGCAGTGCACGGAAACCTTAGAATTTGGTAGCATTTCCTAAAAATTTATGATTTCTCTCGTAGATAAGGCGATATATCTGCTGCGTGTGACCACTCCTTGTAGAATTAATGGTTCAATGTAATCTTGCCGCGACAGTTTCGAAGGTATATAGATATTATATGCAAATAGCAAGACTTTGGGATGCTTCTAGAAACGAATTAACTGAATACAAATTTTGGTTCGCCGCGGTGGTCTCTGCTGACCCTTAGGTCGCGGGATCAAACCCCAGTTGCGGCGGCGGCATTTTCGATGGAGGCGAAAATGATGTAGACCCGTGTGCTCAAAATTTGGTGCAAGTTAAAGAACCCCAAGTGGTCGAAATTTCCGGAGCCACTACGGCGTCTCTCATAAATATATATGGTGGTTTTGGGACGTTAAACCCCAATGTCAATCAATCAATCAATCAATCAATCAATCAATCAATCAATCAATCAATCAATCAATCAATCAATCAATCAACTGAATACAAACCTAATTTCAACACTAAATCAGCTTAAAGCACCTACACATACTCCAAGAGCTTAATGTCAATTCGTTGACTGAAATAAGGATAGTCTTTTATTTCACGCCAAGTTAGTGCGCATACTTCAAACTGATTACCCACTGTTATCGTGGATCCATTGCTTGCCGGTGCAGTTAGAGACATAAAAAAATATAATATGTGCAAAGGTATGAAAAGATAATGTGAAAATACTGTAAACATAAATGAATAGCAGACAAAAAAAAAAAAACGGGGAGATAATTCAACACAATTAAGCGATCGAGCCCCGTAACTCGGTAGCCATCTCTTGTCTAACCAAGGTTGTTGACAAAATCATCTGGCCACTCGTAAGCTTCATGCATCATTTTCCTCTGTGCAAAAAGGGATACTTCACGTTGTTCAGCTGGTATAGAAAGACGTCGCAGTAAAGGTGGTTGCTGCACATCATTCGGAGAAACAAGGCTGTTTTCGTGCGCGGGACTTCGAAGTGGTGCTGCGCGAGTCCTCGAAGAAGTAAGACAATCAGTCTGGATGACACCGTAATTGAAATCACCAATGCGCTTTGTGCCATGTTGCTGAAGTTACCTTTCAATTCAAGCACACTGCCTGCGGAAATGTGGATGGCATTCCAGCTCTTCCATAGTAAAATACCAAGTGTTCTAAATCGTTGAACACTTTTTATCGCAATGGCAATTATCTGGACACTGTCGGCTGGATTTTGCCGCCGTCGTCACCGTCACTTACCGTATACCTATCTATACATACGGAAACGCAAAAAAGAAAAATAATCCAGGAAAAGACTCCGGCGCGCGGAATTGAACGTGGGACCTCTCGAGTGTGAGTGGGAGGCGTAAACGACTGAGCTACGAAGGAACTTTATTACTCATGCATACGCATGCATACAGAGAGGCAGCGAGAAAGGTGAAGGACTGAGCTACGAAGGAGCACCTCTTTCAACGTTCAAATGGCAAGATATTTATATCTGCCACTTATTGCTTGTGGCTGGCATATCGGCATATCAGTGACTATGGTGTTTTAGGCATTACCAACAAGATGGCGCAATGAGCGTGCGTCGACACTTCGTCACGATGCGGCGGCGCGTGCTCTTATCTCTCACGCGTACATTGCCCCGTGGAGAGGAGGAGGTGAACGCTCACTGGCGCGCCCTTATCTCACAATGGAAAAAATCGCACGTCTTGGCTGGCCTTTGGCTTTCACCGGAATGATTACGTTGTAGTCACCGGGCGCACAAAGGTCACTGCAATCGTTGCACAGTCTCCGTTTGCGAAAAAGAGCGCGCTTTTCAGACACAGCGGAGTAACAACTGAGACGCTTATTCGCGTTCATCTGTACTTGTGAGTACATTTCATGCGTCGTTTGTGCGTGAGAAACGCGGGGAACGTTTCGGTCTACTTGCCATTCTGCGCGTGACCTTCCATTATGTTGCTATTGCGTTAATTGTTTCGCCTTTGCGGCAAATCTGTGACTTTTGAAACTTAACGTTGCTGAACTGGGCAAGCTGTATGTCTAACTCACTCCAGCTAGCTAACGGTGGCTCGCTAGCTAGCTGAAGTGAGATTGAGACCCCTGTATACTGCCTATTACTTTTTGACAGGTGACACAAAAAGGAGAGAGAAAAAAGATTTAAGGTGAAAAGCAAAGGTCCTAATACGCTCCCCTGTGGTACACCGGATGTAACGGTTACCGCAGATGATTATGTGTACCTCCCCTACGTAACGCCTCACGGCGATGTAGGCGATATTTAAATAAATAATAAATAAATAAATAAATAAATAAATAAATAAATAAATAAAATACTTTATATCTCAAAGCTGAAGTAATGCCACAGGAAGTGATGGTGTCCAATGACAGAATCAGTGGTGGCAGAGCAGAGGAGTAGGGGGGCAGTTGCAAGGCAAGACAGCGCGGAATAAAATGATGCAGCACTATTCTGCTTCCGGCTCACTGCTTCGCTC
The DNA here is from genome assembly GCF_013339725.1 of Rhipicephalus microplus. Classification (NCBI taxonomy): domain Eukaryota; kingdom Metazoa; phylum Arthropoda; class Arachnida; order Ixodida; family Ixodidae; genus Rhipicephalus; species Rhipicephalus microplus. The sequence goes on from NC_051165.1 coordinate 143,329,403, forward strand.
GCTGGTACCGCGACACGCGGCAGCATGCGCTCCGGCACAGCACCATCGCGTACATGCGCAGATTCCGAGATAAACGCTTTCAGTGACGAAAGTATGTAATGTGTTCTCTGCGGAAAGTCAAACAGTGGGTACAACAAGAACCAAAGAACAGTGAAAAAAACAACAAAAAGAAAATGAAGCACCAGATGTCGACGTTTCCGGCAGTGCGAGCGCTCTGCGCGTTGTACGTTTCAGTTGACGCAATGGCGTTACACCCAGCACCTGCGCCAACCTTTACTTCCCCATGGTCGTGACGGAAAAGGTGAGGCTGTTAGCGATGTGTGCAACCTGGGATCTCTGCAGAGATACGGCATCAACAACAAGCATCGCCAATTAGTCTTTAAAAGTTTTGATATCTGAGAACTAACTTCAGTGATTGCGTATTTGCGTTGATAACGAGTGTATGAATTGTTTCTGGAATTACTGTGTTACTCACGTCCTGAATGTTTATTGATACTGTTAGTGTCGCCTTAGGTAAACTCGAATAACCGGCACCACAACACATTAGCTCCGTGGCTGGAGTGGTGAGGACCTCCTGTGCATGCTTAGTCAAGGTCCTGGCTAAGTGCTGGCTATATCCAGGAAACTACACCAAGAGTATCCTGTTTCCTGGATATAACGTGGTGTTTTAGGTGGGGTTTGGTTAAGGGTGTATTGCTTTCATGCATGTCAAGTTTGGCGAAAATATTTTGCTTTGTCTTTTTTACTTATCCACGATACTACTCTGTTCGCACCTCTTACTGACAAAACTCGCAATCTAAATTTCGTGCCTTCGAGATTACTGCCGCATCCGCGGTGATCTTGGTAGCGACAAGCCTCTAATGTTGACATAATTTAGTCATATTGATTTGTTAGCATGCTTTGGCCTCCTGGCAAGACCGTAAGTAGTTGAAGCTCCGAGTGGATTTTCGTTACCCTGGCTACAACCGCTGCTGTGACATTGAAGCTACCACCTTATTATCCTTCTATAGGCAACTAGATCTGCAACACTTGCAGTCCTGTATTTAAAAGAATGATAAATTATGCTCATAAATTCCCTAAGACTTCTCAGTGATGAACAAACAGACAAACAAACAAACACAAAAAAATATCGCTCGAAGTCTGAGGGGGTAGCTGTTTCTGGTAATTGACTTCTTTAATACACTGAATGTCCAGCCGGCATTACAAATAGGAAAGAAAGTATATATAATATAACCGGAAAGCACCAGATGGCCGCAGGTTACAAGGAAACCAATTAGGCCAACATATAAACACACATCGCCCAGTAGCGTAGTAACAAATTTTTTTTGGCAGGTGGGGGAAGGGGGGGTTAATTTATGCTTTATGTATGTTCGTGCAGGCGTTTGTATGCGTGTGCATTTATAAGCAGGCGAAATTGAAAAAAAAAAAAAACTTCTGGGGCGGGGGTTCAAATCCTCTCAGGGCCCTCAACCCATTCGCTACGACGTCACCGTATAAATGACTTCGTAAATAGAGAGTTTTAGCACTGCGTACGTTGCGTACGTGGCGGCGTTGCGTACGTAAGGACGCCACGTTCTGCGTAGTGCGCATGCGCAGACCGCAACGCGCACGTATCGCGTTACATACACAGCCGCTATGCACGCACGCATGAGATGCGTGCGTGCGTACGTATGAGGTGATCGCGCCGCTCTCGAACAAGTTCGCGACAGCGCGAGACTTCGTTTTGCAAAATGGCGGCATCGAAGTCAAGCACCACGGAGCACCGACCGGCCCGGTGGCTTAGAATATGGCCATAATCTGGCTATAACACTTGGATTGGCTCACATTGGCTGTCAACAACACCTACTTCTATTGTCATCTACCAGATGGCGCAACACGCTTCACCCTCGTTACGTATGCGGGTACTACGGCGCACTAAAAGCCGATTAGTGGCAAACAACGCCACGTAACGCAAGGCGCTAGCGTGATGCGTACGTAGCACCATTCCGCAGTACTAAAACTCTCTATTAGCAACTACACATAAACCGACACTATAAAAGCAGAACATAAATAAATAAAGCGAGATTGCAGATACAAATGAACGAAGAGAGTACCTGAAATGTCATCTGTTTTTTATACACTGATAATTACATAACGCACACGCACGCAACACACACAACACACTACACTGTTTACAAGGTTTCACGCGCAAGTGGCGCTCATCGGCGTCTGCCGTTCGCCATCCGAGTTCCACAAGGACGTTGCTCAATATGGCGTCAGAGTTCAAGTTAGCGCCGATTGCGTATGACAAAGACGCTCTAGAGTGTCCCAGTTGCACGCACTTGTAAGTACCGAAGAGTTCCGCGTTCCTCGATAGGTAAAGCATCACTTATGATGACGTCACCTATATATTTAGTGCGAGTGGACGCTGGTGGCTTCACATTGTCGCTTTAGAGCGAGCCTTTCACGACCCCTTTAAACCGGCGGCTATTTTAAAGGGGAAAAAGAATTTCAAATTTTGACGAAAAAAATTGTCATTAACGGAGTATAAGAGCAGATATTCATAAGGTGACTTACGAATAAAGTAGATAAGTAACTATTATTTGAAATGAATGAATGGATTATAATTACAAAGAACTAGCAGTTCATTAGTTAACGGATGCTATGAGTGACACCGACGCTTCGGACAAGGACACCACCTGGTGGTGTATTAAGTCGTCTATAAAATTGCACATATTCTATTGGATACGCGCCGAATGAGACAGAAGCGTATACAAATAGCGTGGTGAAGGAACTAATCACGAATTTCATGGTCATGAAGCATTACTTCGCTTTACCAAAAAAAAAAAAACTGCGAGAGAAAATTGTTAGACGCCCCGGCTTGGTGGTACAGTGGCTAAGATACTCGGCTGCTGACTGACCGCAGGTCGCGGGATCGCATCCCGGTTGCGGGGGCTGCATTTTCGAGGGAGGCGGAAACGCTGTAGGCCCGTGTGCTCAGATTTGGGTGCAAGTTAAAGAACTCTAGGTGGTAAGAATTTCCGGAGCCCTCCACTATGGCGTCTCTCATAATATGGTGGTTTTGGAACGTTAAACCCCATATATCATAGAAATCAGTCAGGACATTGTTAGATATGAAAGGTGCGCTTGTAAATTTCCGATGGAGGCGGAAATGTTGTAGGCCCGTGTACTCAGATTTGGGTGCATGTTAAAGAACCCCAGGTGGTCGAAATTTCCGGAGCCCTCCACTATGGCGTCTCTCATAATCATATGGTGGTTTTGGGACGTTAAACCCCACATAAAAAAAAAGGTGCGCTTGTAAGTTACATGTTTTTAACAGCTGAAGCGTAAAAAGAAAAAAAAAATTAGGGGACCCCAACGCTTCGCCTCTAGGAGTCGAACGCAATAGTGGCATCCTGTTAATAGAGCGTATTTGAAAAAAAAAATAGTGTATAAAACCTTTTCGAATTTGCTATGTGCCCACTACACGGCCTTAAGGGAATAAGCGCAGTAGCCTGTGTGCCTTTCGTAATGGCATACTGGTTTGACCACACATTATTACTGCAATATTTCATGTTGCATTGTCAAACATATATACAGGACGCGCGTGTTTGTGAATGATGAAAGCTACTTTCACTGCATTTCAGAGTAGAGGGAGTTGTTTTCACTGTTTTCACAAGCAGAGGCGTAACCATGTGTCTAATTGAATAATAAGTCACTGTGAGGAGTTTTTATATCATGTGTAGCCGCCAGTCAGGTGGCTCGGGTAGCTCGTGTAACCCATCTCTAATGTACATCAAGTATTCATGAAGGTATACCTTGGGGGCTTTTGACGCTTCATTTTCATGTCTGATGTCCATTCTGGTTTTTCATTTACACGGGACGAGATACAAGTCCTGTCTTTAAAATGTATATTTAGACATGATGTAATGTGTGTCTTGACAAAAGCAGGAAATATAGAAAAGAAATGCGTAGCCGTGTGGTAGAACATACGCTTGCCCCGCAAACTACCCGGTTTCGATCCCCACTCAGACCCCAGCATCCTTTTCTCAGTCCCTACTCTCCTGCAGGGTTTTTTAAATCATTTATTGAATTTATTTGCACCATTCTCAATTTTTTGGTCACGCATAAGATGACGATTTTTCGCTCACATCCAACGACGTCGACACCAACGCCGACAGAGGAATTTGCGCGAAAGGAGCTCTTTAACGCTATCGCGTTAACAAAAGTAGACAACGGACGAAGTGGACGAAGACAAGCGCTAACTTCCAACTAAAACTTTCTTACGAAGCACCAATAATATGTACCTTTCACATGAAATCACAATAATATCAATCAATGCATGAAGACAAACTAAAACTAAGCTGCAGGTAATTTACGTATAGAAAAACCACGTGCCGATCATTTCAAGTAATCTAGTTTTTTTTTGTTAGTGTGATGGATGGCTTGCTGACGCAGTTCCGGTTTGCTATCACCACCACCTTAGTGATGAGCTTAGTATTATTTTTGGGTGACTAGCCAACACAGTTGTTTGATCAAATACCGGCATGCATTTACATTCTACGCAATGAATCGTCAATTATCCAAATCACTTGAATACAACCAAAAAGTAAAAAAAAAAGGCTGTGATGGTTTCCTGGTGACTCATTGCGCAGAATGGAAATGCATGCCTATAATGCCCTAACTGTGCGACCACAGGCATCTATGATCACAAGGGTTTCCTTGATTATTGAGCATAGACGCTAGTCATCATAATACAGAAGTACCACCGAAAGTCAATATGGATGCATCCACGCTAAACTGCGCTATAGCTGTCAAATACCAGTGTACATTGGACAACCTCTAATGTCAACGTACAGTAAACATTCAACTACTTCTCTAAGGATTCATTTTACTTTCGTCTTATGGCGATTCCTTTGGCGTAAGGATCAACTAGTTTTTAACCTATCGATGTAACCTAACGACGTGGGACTCGAGACGCTGTATGAAAGGTTTGCGGCACAGTCCTGCAACACCCTAGACGGTTGGTAACCCTACGCCTGAGGTGTCCGCCATAGGTGTCCACCTCAGGCGTATGTGTCCGCCATAAATGTCCGCCGTAGGTGTCCACCGGCCAGAAATTTCATCTCATGGAACCGTGCACAAGACGGGGTAAGAGGGAGGATAGCTTGCCTAGGTAGCGGCAACCACGTGACGATGCCTCGTATTATCTTTGCTTCCTCCGTTGAAAGGAACCGTTAAAGGCTCATTTCGGTGAGCTGATCCGCTCACTGAAGTGGCCCGTTTCGCCCAAGTTACACCAATGAAGGTGTTTAGAGAGAACTTTTTTAAGAATTAACAATACTTCACACAGTGTGAAGAATAAGCATTATGCTACTGCTAATTCTCGCAATCGAGATAAAGCTGTGTTTAGAAAACGTTGTTAACAATTTAGAGTACGAGGTATTCTACTATGGGAGAGCATATGGCCGTAACGTGGGCCTCACACTCGAAACGTGTGTTTAGAAAAAAAATGCAGATCCCAGGTACAGTGGGAATCGATGATATGTGAAGCACGAATGAGAAATGTTGATATGTCACTTTAAAATCAGCACAATGGTAGGAGGTGGAGGTAAATGATGCCTTACATGTCTTCCATATCATGACTATAGTGTTTGGATGTGTCGTTTACCTTCGTCATCTCTTCACGTCACGTGATACCAAATTTAGTATATGTGGAGTTAGCGAAACGGCTGCGAGCACGCTATGAGCGTGGTACGTTGTCATGTTCTTACATGACGCGCGTGCCAGTATTATCATGTCTGCACCAGTCATATATTCGCAATCAATTGACGTCACATAACATCAAATCTGGTATGTGTCGAGCTAGCAAAACGGCCGCAAGTGCATCATGAAGCGCCCAATATACTCCAATGTAGCGTTGACGAGCGCGCACGTTGGGCACAGCGATGCTACGTTAGCAAAACACGAGCATTCTATGTCTGACGCCAGGCGCGACCAGCGTCCGTCGGCGCGGCCTGATGGCAACCGGCGCGAAATGCGACATGCTGCATTTCGCGCCGATGCGTTTCCCAGACAACACTGCGTCTCCCTCTTTTCATGAAGGAGGGACGCCGGACGCGCTGAAACGCTCATGCGTCAAAGCAACGCAGCGCGGCGCGAGCATGCGAGTTTATGGCAGTACTGTGACATGTACCTATGTTCTCACATGACACGCATCACATGATTATCATGCTTGCATCTGTCACATACCTTCGTAATTCATTATCGTCGCGTCATTCGAAGTCCGTTACATGTGAAGCTAGTGAAACGGCCGCAAGCGCATCATGAGCGTAGCGTGTAGTAATGTTGTTACATGACGCGCAACTCATGTTTATCATGTTTGCACTAGTATCAGACCTTCGTCATCCATTCATTCCGCGTAATAACAAATGTATTATAAGTTAAGCTAGGGAAACGGCCACCAGCGCATCATGAGCGCGACATGTAGTCATGTTGTTACTGGACACGCATCTCATGATTATCATGTTTGCACCTGTCACATACCTTCGTCATCCATTCACGTACTGTAATACCTAATTTGGTATATGTCACGCAAGCGAAATTGCTGCGAGTGCATCATGAGCGTGACATGTAGTCATGTTGTTACATGACAAGCATATAATAATTTTCATGTTAGGGTCTGTCGCTTCTGTTCGCCATGCAATCATGCCATACTATGCCAGTTTTGGAACGTGCAATGGGAACAAAACCACCGCAAGCGCGGCAGGATCATGAAATGTAAATCATGACATTCATGACTTACATGTCATGATTTTCATGTTATGACTAGTCAAATGTGTTCTTCATACAGTCATGTAATGTCATACCAAGTTTGGTATCGATACCATTATCGACACGGCCAGGAGAGCTGAAAGTCGTAAGCGGCTAGATAGATAGATAGATAGATAGATAGATAGATAGATAGATAGATAGATAGATAGATAGATAGATAGATAGATAGATAGATAGATAGATAGATAGATAAATAAATATGCTCAATGTCGCCGAAGTTCGCAAAGAAATGCTTCGCATTTAAAATTGGCAGATCCCACGTACAGTGGGAATTGCTGATAGGCGAAGCACGAATTAGGAAGCTTGATATGTAACTTTAAAATCAGCACAACAATACGAGGCGGAAGTAAATGCTGCCATACGTGACTTTCATGTCGTGATTGTCACGTTTGAACGTGTCATTTACATTGGTCACCTATTCACGTCACTTGATATCGAATTTGGTATATTTGCAGCTAGCGAAACGGCCATGATCACGCTATGAGCGTAGCATGTAGTAATGTTTTACACGACGCGAACATCATGATTATCATATTCTGACGTGTCCCATACCTTTGTCGTCCATTCACGTCCTGTAATACAAAACTGGTTTATGTAAAGCTAGGTAAACGGCGGCGAGTGTACGTAACGTTGACACGCGCCCATGCTGGGCGCAGCGATGCTACGTTAGCAAAATGCGAGCACTCTTTAGTCTTACAATAGCCGCGACCAGCGTCTGCCAGCGATGCCCGGCGGCAACCGTCTGGAAATGCGACATGCTGCACTTCGCGCCGCCGATATTACCTAGAAAGCACCGCGTCTGCTTAGCTTCGTGGCGGAAGGACGCTGGGCGCGCTCAAACGCGCATGCGTCAGAGCAACGCACCGCGACGTGCGCCTGCGAGTATATGCCAGGCAGATTGGCGCCTGGCGTGGCATCGCCAGCGTGACGCGTCGAAACGAACGCCAGCGCACACGCACGCCGGGTCACGTCGAAGTGTTTTGGCGCTTTGAATGTGGCACGTAGTCATGTTCTTACATGACACGCATCTCATGATTACCATGTTTGCACAAGTCATATACGTTCGCCTTCCATTCACGTGACGTAATACCGAATTCGGTACATGTGAAACTAGCGAAACGGCCTTGAGCGTATGATGAGTTTGGCATGTAGTCATGTTGTTACATGACATGCATCTCATGATAATCATGTTTGAGCAAGTCATATACTTTCGTCATCTAATCACGTCCCGTAATACCAATTTTGGTGAATGTGAAGCTAGCGAAACAGCCACCAGCGCATCACGAGTGTGGCATGTAGTCATGTTTTTACATGACACACATATCATGATTACCATGTTTGCACCAGTCACATACCTTCGTCATCCATTCACGTTCCGCAACACCAAATTTGGTATACGTGAAGCAAGCGAAACGACTGCGAGCGTACCATGAGCCTGGCGCGTAGTCATGAATAATGACTTACATGACATGCATGTCATGATTTCCACGTTAGGGTCTGTAACTTGTGCAGTCATGTCATACCATGCCAATTTCGCAAGATTTTATGTGAACGAAACCACCGCAAGAGCAGCAAGACCTTGAAATATAATTCATGACATATAATGACATATATAACATCGCCATGATTGGACTGTCAAAGAAATTATCGAGCATTGAAGAATTGAAGCACAGCATCTACGCAGATGACATTACCATCTGGTGCACAGGTGGAAGCGAGGGGCAGATTGAGAGCGCCCTGCAAGAGGCGATTGACACCGTAGAAGAGTACCTTCGTCCTTCTGGGCTCAAGTGCTCCTCGAGTAAGTCAGAACTTTTACTGTATCGGAGTGCACGCCGGGGACCGAAGCCAAGGGGATGGAAGCCGTTAAACCAGATAGACATCCACCTCCGTACAAATCAAGGGGATGCCATCCAGAGGGTCGACTCCATCAAAGTCCTGGGCATGCTGATAGAGTCTACCGGCGCCAACAGCAAATCTATAGCCAAGTTAACTTGGAAAACAGACAGTGCGGTGCACCTCATACGCAGAGTGGCCAACAAAAGAAATGGGACCAAGGAAGACAACCTCATCAGGTTGATGCATGCGTTTGTTCTAAGCCACTTGACGCACGAGGCAGCAATGCACAACTTGTCAAGAGCAGAGTCCGAGACACTGAATGTGCTCCTCAGGAAAGTTATCAAGAAGGTCCTGGGTCTACCCATACATACCAGCACCGAGCGTCTGCTTGAGCTTGGCATTCACAACGAGCTCGAAGAAATAGCAGAAGCCCAAGATAGAGCCCAGTTTGCAAGGTTATCTACAACAAGGCCGGGGAGAATGATCCTGCAGGAGCTGGACCAACACCCAATGGCAATCAGACGCAATTACGGTGATATCCCTGACAACATCAGGGAGAATATCACGATATCTCCTATACCAAGAAACATGCATCCAGAACACAACAGCGGAAGAAGAGTAGGGAGGGCCAGCACTATACTTCATCAAGTCTCAAACGAGGAACGAGGGGTCGTATTTGTTGACGCGGCTTTCTACGCCAATGGGAAAGCGTTTGTGGCAGTGGTGGTCGATGGGGATGGCCGTGTCGTGAACTCAGCGACGGTCAGGACGAAAGTTCCAATCGTTGCGGAACATGTGGCCATCGCCTTAGCACTCAAGATGGATAGCATTGCAGTCGTTTACAGTGATTCCATGACAGCACTACGGGCCTTCGCCAAGGGGACGGTCTCTGAATAAACGCTGATAATACTGCAAGGCAAGAACATAACGCATCATCTTCTGAGTTGGTTCCTAGCTCACCTTGGACAAATCAACGACTCCCCTCCCCATCTCAATGAAGCAGCGCATGAGGCGGCGCGAGACCTCTCCAACCGCGCTTCCCCGGGGATGCGTTCTACCAGTGAAGGGGATAACCGGGAAATTCTTACAACATATAACGAGCTCACTAAACATTTCTACCGGTCTAGAAGGATTTTCCCTTTACCTCACAAAAATCTAACTCGGCCCCAAGCACTTACATTAAGGCTTTTGCAAACGCGGATGTACCCTACTTTGAAAATGTTACACATCATGTACCCTGACCTATACCCAAGTAATCTTTGTCCACATTGTGGGGAAATAGCTTCATTAGAACATATGCTCTGGCAGTGCACCAAATTCGCTCATTTATCAAACATCACCTCTGCAATCCACAGCTTGTCCTTGGCAGATCAGCTCTGGGCTGTCCACCAAGCCCACGAGGCGGCTCAGGAGCTTGGCATCTCAGTCCCCACGTGGGAGCTGCCCACAACACAGTGATCTGTGTTTTGGAGGACTAAATAAAGGTTTATACAATCCAATTAAATGAAATACATGTCAAGATAGTCATGACTAGTCAATTATGCTCGACATACAGTCATGTTATACCATACTAAATTTGGTATTGATACCATTAACGAAACGGCCAGGAGAGCTAAAAGTCGTAGGCAGCTAGATAGATAGATAGATAGATAGATAGATAGATAGATAGATAGAGAGATAGATAGATGCATAGATAGATAGATAGATAGATAGATAGATAGATAGATAGATAGATAGATAGATAGATAGATAGATGGATAGATAGATAGATAGATACGCTCAAAGTCGCCGAAGTTCGCTAAGAAATGCTTCGCATTTAAAATTGGCAGATCCCACGTACAGTGGGAATCGCTGATAGGCGAAGCACGAATTAGGAAGCTTGATATGTAACTTTAAAATCAGCACAACAATACGAGGCGGAAGTAACTGATGCCATACGTGACTTTCATGTCATGATTATCACGTTTGGACGTGTCATTTACCTTGGTAATCTATTCACGTCACCTGATATCAAATTTGGTATATTTGCAGCTAGCGAAACGGCCGCGATCACGCTATGAGCGTAGCATGTAGTAATGTTTTACACGACACGAACATCATGATTATCATGTTTGGACGTGTCTCATACCTTCGTCGTCCATTCACGACCCGTAATACCAAACTTGGTTTACATGAAGCTAGCAAAACGGCGGCGAGATCGCGAGGGCACAACCGGTTGGCACGGAATCCAGCGAGCGAGTGCCCTGGTCGCATTTAAAAGTGGGTAACAATTTAGAGTTCCAGGTACTCTGCTATGGCAGAGCAGGAAGCCGTCACGTGGGCCTCATAGTTGATGCGGCCCTGCGTGTGATGTCAAAAAAGTGTTTAACGCTTTATAGTACTTGATACTCTGTAGTGTACTATGGGAGAGCGAAAAGCTGTCCCAATAATAACAGGAGGCAGCTCTTAATGCCTCATACTGGAGAACCGATGCTGTATATAGTTGTCAGCATTGCAGCCAAGAATACTCTGCAACACATGGTTATGTCACGGTGCATGACCTCCATAGATTTCCTTGGAGCACGTGACAATATTTCGCTTATATGCCTCAGTCCTTAAAATGCAGAGAAACAAAACAAAAACAGGGAATGCGGGAAGCTTGTGCAGTTAATAGCTTTAGGCTTAAAGGTGTTTAGCTTTTGCAGAAACGCAAACATCTTTTTTTTTTGTCTGCTGATCGTGTGCCTTTTTAGGGGCGAAGCTCCTTACGCTATGGGTCGTATGCTCCGTGCCGTCGTAGTCGTCGTAGTAGCCAGTTGCATGGCATTGCATGTCATTAAAAGCAGTGTCACAGCATATCCACGGAGTGAACGATAATGAGTGGGGCGAAGCGTCCGTAGGTCCGTCCGTGCTTCCGTCCATCCGTCTGTCCAACCATGTGTCCAACCGTGTGTCCATGCGTCCATCCGTGCTTCGCCTCACTCGTCATCATTCAGCTCGTAGATATGCTATGATTTTAAATGCGAAGCATTTTTGAGCGAACTTCGGCGACTTTGAGCGTATCTATATCTATCTAGCCGCTTACGACTTTTAGCTCTCCTGGCCGTTTGCATAATGGCATCGATACCAAACTTGGTATGGCGTAACATGACTGTATGGAAAACATAAATGACTACTAATAACAAGAAAATCATGACATGTATGTCGTGAATGTCATGATATACATTTCATGGTCTTGCTGCCCTTGCGGTGGTATCGTTCACATGAGTTTCGAAACTGGTATGGCATGACATGAATGCATGGCGAACACAAGCGACAGACCCTAACGTGGAAATCATCATATCCAAGTCATGTAAGTCATGAGTCATAACTACACGCCACGCTCATGATGCGCTTGCAGCCGTCTCGCTAGCTTCACATATACCAAATTCGGCGTTACGTGATGCGAATTGATGACGAAGGCATGTGACTGGTGCAAACATGATAATGATGAGATGCGTGTCATTTAATAACATAACTACATGCTACGCTCATGATGCGCTCGCGGCCGTTTCGCTAGCTTCACATGTACCAAATTCAGTATTACGTGACGTGAACGGACGACATATGTAAATGACATGTCCAAACGTGATAATCGTGCCATGCGTGTCATGTAACAACATGACTACATGCTGCACTGATGATGTGCTCGGGACCGTTTCGCTAAATTCATATATGCCAAATTTGGTATTACGTCACGTGAATGGATGACGACGGTATGTGACTGGTGCAAGCATAATAGTTATGAGATGCGTGTCATGTAAGAACATGACTACATGCCACACTCAAGGCGCCAACCCGGTGCTCGTGTGCTCCAGCGTTCGTTTCGTCGCGTCATGCCAGCGATGCCACGCGAGGTGCCGATCTGCCTGGTATATACTCGTAGGCACGCGCCGCACTGCGTTGCTTTGACGCATGCGCGTTTGAACACGCCCGGCGTCCCTTCGTCAAGAAGCTAAGCAGACGCGGTGCATTCTTAGTAACGTGGTTGATGCGAAATGCAGCATGTCGCATTTTGCACCGGTTGCCGCCGCGCTGTGCCGACAGATGCTGGTCGCGTCTGGCTTCAGACTGTAGAGTGTCCGTGTTTTGCTAGCGTAGCGTCGCTGTGCCCAGCGTGTGCTCGTCAACGTTACGTCGCAGTATATTGGGCCCTTCATGATGCGCTCCCCACCGTTTCGCTAGCTTCACTTATTCAAAGTTTGGTATTACGGGATGTGAATGGACGACGAAGGTATGTGACTGGTGCAAACATGATAATCAAGGGATGCGTGTCATGTCAGATGCGTGTCAAGAGATGCGTGTCAACACGACCACATGCCACGCTCATGGTGCGCTCGCGGTCGTTTCTCTAGCTTCACATACACCAAATCGGTATAGCATGACGTCAATAGACGGCGAAGTTGAATGACATGTCCGAACATGATTATATTGATATGCGTGTCATGTAAAACATGACTACAGGCTACGCTCATAGCACGCTCGCGGTCATTTCGCTAGCTCCACATATACCAAATTTGGTATCAGGTGGCGTGAATAGATGGTGAAGGTAAATGACATGTCCAAACATAATAATTGCGACATGGAAGTTATGTACGGCATAATTTACCCCCGCCTCGTAAAGTTGTTCTGATTTTTAACGGACATATAAACTTTCCTCGTTCGTGCTTCACATATCATCGATTCCCACTGTACGTGGGATCTGCCATTTCTTTTTCAAAGTTAATACCGAGTCGAAAATACATCACTGAAGTCGTAGTGAACCTCAGCATGAAATGCTTTTGTGTTAAAATATTTGAAGAAATGAAAGGTATTATTATTATTATTATTATCATCATCATCATCATCAATATTATTATTATTGCTGCCAAATATTCTGATTGAGATTTACGTGCATCGAGAAATCGCTCAAGTCCCTCTTGAAGCAGGCTTTGTGACGCTATGCCATCGTTAGTGATGCGTGACAGCAATTTACAGAATCGTAGCGATGCTATGAGGTAAAGAGTTTCACTGTAGCCTGTGCTGCAGTTACAGCGATGTTAAAAAAAATGGCAGCATATCCACGGAGTGAATGATGAAGAATGGGCCGAAGCATTCGTCCGTCCATTCGTTCTTGCTTCCGTCCGTCCATGCGTCCATCTGTGTGACCGTCCGTGCGTCCATCCGCCCGTCCGTGCGTGCGTCTGTTCGTGCGTCCGTCCCTGCGTTCGTCCATGCATCCGCCCCTGCTTCCGTTCCTGCGTCCATCCATGCATCTGTCTGTGTGTCCGTTCGTCCATCTATTGAACACTCCAAGTACCACCATCTCGCATCTTTTCATCATATATTCCCCATATAGATGCACCGCCATCCAGCGGACATTCCAAGGACTAAGCGAGAGGTGGCACACGCACACTTTCTTGCGGCTTGCGCTTCGGGTCTACTTCCCACCTTTAACCGCCTCGAGTTCATGGTATATACTAGTTCACTGTATTCATGGCACTGCGGCCAAAACCTCACTAAACCTTTCTAAAACCAAAGAGGTTACGCCCAGCGAGTATAACGTAGCAACCTTTTCCTGTCAGATAGTGCTCAATGTACATGCGAATGGCTGCTAATGGGAAATGAGAGACAGGAGCATTCGGCTTTTAGTTAACAAGCACGCCACGAACTTCTTATTGTTCAACAAAGCACAGGAGAAATCTCCCACCGGCACCACCTTGCAGGTCAAAATGTAACACTGGTTACACACTACGACTACGACTACGACTACGAGGAACGAACGGGTGTCGCTTTAAGGAGCCTATTCGACAAGGCTGTCCACTCTCCGCAATTCTCTTTGTATTATACATAGATCCATTATTGAAACAAATCCAGAACTGCACTTCGATACGCGGTTTTCCTCTCCCAGGCTTGGGCGAAGTGAAAGTAGCGGCATACGCCGATGACATCTCGTTGTTTATTCGAAAAATAGATAGCTACAGAGCCTTTCTGCGAATATTCCGCACGTATAGTTACCTGTCGGGAGCACGTCTTAATCCCGAAAAAAGCAAGGCATTGTGCTTTGGGATGCACATTGAAGAGTTCCCTGATGGCGCCCAAATCGTCCAAGGCGTTAAAGTCTTAGGTGTAACTTTCCTTTTGACTGGTGAGGTAGCCCGCACCACATGGAAAGAAATCTAACACAAAGTGGACAGACGCATTGAAGTCGCCAGAACGTTCCAGCTACCTTTTACTGAAAGAGCTTATCTAATTAAATCCAGCATAACAGCGCCACTGTTTTATGTAGCCAGAATTGCTCGACCACCTCATCGGGTTCTGCTGAGAGTGGCTACTGCGTGCGGCTCCTTTTTTTGGGATGGCCACGCCGAAGCTGTTGCCAGAGCCTTGGTCCGCCTACCAGTAAAATGGGGAGGGCTCAGTGTACCCAACCTTGATGTAATGTGCCGCATGTTGGCTCTCAAAAACACCTGGGCACTCTTAGAGAACTCATCGTATCAACGCAGGCAACTCCTAGTGCATCTGCTAGGAACCTCTAGAAGATTTTTGGGTTTAGCAAACGACACAGGACCAGCTGCCGAACAGCCACTGGTGTATTACACACATGTTATAAAATCTTTGCAACAATGGCGAAACGATTTTTCAGTTCAAGAACCTATGGAAATGTCCCCCACCAGCATGAGTGAAATAATAGGATTTAAAAGCCTATCTGAAGAACAACGCCGGAAATGCCGGGCGAGAGAGAGAGAGAGAGAGAGAGAGAGATTAATGAAAGAGGAAGAGACAAAAAGGACGCTATTTTCTGCCTCCCGTCGCGGGGGCACGGCTCAGCGCCTTTAGGGATCGGGGAAGGGGAAGTAAAGATGATAGGAAGAAGAGAGGAAGGAAAGAAAAAGTGAATGTCATGGCAAGAGAACGTCTTGTCAGTACAGTCAGTAGTGCGAGTGAAAAGAGTCCGTCTATAAGGCGGCGAGGTCCGCGCAAGCACAGAACTCGAGGAAGGCTCGAAGGGCTTTCGTCTTCGAGCGCGCGGGAAAAAGTATGTCTTCCATTGTTTCGGCAGGTAGTCCAAGCAGACGATAGCGGCTTACCAGTGCGCAACGCTCAGTGGCCAGGTCAGGGCAGGAGCAAACAATATGCTGCAGCGTTTCGTCATCACCGCACCTTCGGCACGCTGGCGATGAAGAGCGACCCGCGGAATACATGCGTGCCGCAGGCCAGACGCTGCCAGTACGCAGGCGAAGCAACAACCGCCGCTCGCATCTGTCCAGGCCGGTCTCCGGAAGGGATGGTGGAGGTTTGCCGCTTGCCACCCGTGTGTCAGGGTGGGCCGTTGGTAAGAGCTTCCGCAGTCGCTGCCGTGAGTAATCCGACTGGGTTACCGCCTTAGTGACTGGCGTGTCGCAGTGGTGTGCTGCCTTAGCGGCGGCGTCAGCCTCCTCGTTGCCAGCTATTCCAACGTGCGAGGGAAGCCAGTGGAGGGACAGGCGCACACCACTCTCTTTGATGGCGGTCAGTTTTGCGTGCAGCAACGCCACAGTTATGCCTGCTTGGTCTGGTTGGAGCAGCGCTTGTAGGGCTGGTCGGGAGTCGCACAGAATCGCCACAGGCAACTGGGGTAACGTGGCAGCAAGGTGGTCGGCTGCCAAGTGAAGGCCGGCCAATTCAGCTGCAGTGGAGCTGGCGTGAAAGGGAAGTCGGCAGCGGATGGTTGTCCCAGTCGATGGTATGACGCAGGCAGCCGCGGCCGAATGGGGGCTGTCCCGAACGGACCCGTCCGTGAATACCAGGAGCTGCCCCTTAAGTCTTTCATGAAGTTTCGACACGGCTGCCTGATGGAGCTCGCATGCCGGTGTGCGCCTTTTTCTGAGGTTGTCCAGAGTTAATTGTACGTCCAGAGGCTGCTGGTGTGGTGGAGGGGGTTGGATTGGACTGGGGGGATCGGGGACCAGCTCTTCATAGAGAGCGCAGATCTGTGCCATCCGTGACGCTGGTCGGCTCCGCAGTCTCCGAAGGAGGGCAGCGCCCCCGAGGGCCCTGTGAAGGCGATCCACGTGATGCAGCGCCTGTCGTAGCATCAAGAGTGACAGAGGCCAGGTCTGGGCCTCCGCCAGGGTTGCAGCTATGGGTGACTGACGGGGAAGTCCCATGAAGCGCCGAATTGCCATGCGATGTTGCCGCTCCAGTTGCTCCTTGCGGTGTGGCGCTAGCTGCACCAAGGGCAGTGCATAAGTTTGCGCTGTCGTTGCAGCCCCTTCGTAGAGTCTTAGAGCCAGCCGTGAGGTGCACCCTTGGCCCCTGCTGAGCAGTTTGCTTACGGCAGTCTCGACCCTGGTGGCCTTGAGGACGGCGAGCTTAACGGCTGGTATCCAGGTAAGGCGGTGGTCGATCCTTAGCCCCAGGTACGTCACTGCATCGCTCCACGGGATAGGTCGGTCACCTAGCACAAGCCTTCGGACGGCCCTCCGCGCAGCGGCTCTGGGGTGAACCAGCAGTGCCTCCGTCTTCGTGGGCGAAACGTTCAGTCCGATTGCCTTGAAGAAAGAGACGACGGCATCCAAGGAGCGCTGCAGGGAACGCCTTATGGCCGTGAAGTTTTGCCTAGGCCCCTTAACCCACAGTGCCACATCGTCTGCGTACAAGGAGCACTGCGTGGGGTAACGCTTGTCTGCGGGCATCGCGGTCGGCAGCCCCGCTAGCACCAGGTTGAACAGAAAGGGGCTCAGGACGGAACCTTGTGGAACGCCTGCTGTCACTGGCCGTGGATCGCTGAGCGCGCGTCGTACTCTAACCCGGAGGGTGCGTTTTGCCAGAAAGGCACTGATAAAGGTACGTAGGCAGCTCACGATGCCGAGTGTGTCCAAAGCACTCTCTATCGCTATGTGAGGCAAGCTGTCAAAAGCGCTCTGTACATCCAGCAGGACGAGGAGGGCCACTTCGCCGTTGCGCTTGGCCTCCTCCAAGGTAGAGACGACGTCCGCGATCGAGTCTGCTGTGCATCGGTGGCGTCGGAAGCCCGTCTGCTGTTCTGGTAGGAAATCCTTTGCCCCCGCAATCCAATTTAGGCGTGCCAGTGCTATGGCTTCCATGAGCTTGCAGGCAGCAGAGGTGAGAGAAACGGGTCTGTAGGACGTAATGGCGGCACAAGGGCGGCGAGGTTTCCGGATCGGCACCACAACAGCGGTCAGCCAGGCTTCAGGTAGGTTGCCGCTCTGCCATATTTCATTAAAAGTCCTCAACAGGTGTCGTCGTGAGGCCATATCCAGGTTGCGCAGCATCTGGTATGTGATGCCGTCGGCACCAGGGGAACTGCGGCGCTTGGTTCTGGCTAGAGCAACGTTCAGTTCGTGTTCGAAAATAGGGTCCTGACACAGAGATGCGATCTGGCTGGCCGTCCAGGCAGGGTGATGACCTTGCGGTGGCTTGGGAGCAGGCGTGGCGATGAGGGCTGAAGGATTGGCTGGTGGGAGTTCTGTGAAGCGATCGGCCAGTCGCTCTGCCAGTTCTTTTTCACTAATGCCTAAGTAGATGGCCACCGCAATGACGGGTTGCCGCACCATTGGTCCAGTGACGAGGGATCGTAGAAGTCGCCATGCTTTTGCGCCACCTCTTGCCTGACTCAGGGAGAGGCAGATGCCTTGCCAGCTTTGCCGCCTGCGACGGTTGGCATGTCGCCGACATACCGCATCCACACGATTGAAGAGTGTACGTTGAGCTGGGTCATGGGATTTTAGGTACCTTCTCTCAGCCCTGCGCCTCGCAGCCCGTAAGTTCAAGTGATGGAGGTCTGGCACAGGGTGGTGCTCTGGCACCCTGGTCTGGATAGTTGCCGCCTGCGCTGCCACTGCTACCAGATTCAGGAAATCCTGATCCTCTGGGACGTCTCGAAGCTGCCTTCGAAAAGCCCGCCAATCGATCGTACTACACAGCCTCCTCCTTGGGATCTTTCCGCCCACAGGTGAGATGACGATCGGCAGGTGGTCTGAACCCCAGGAGTCAGGCTCCACTGCCCAATCGTACCGGTCCCCTTCACTGGCCAAGGTGACGTCAATGGCGGAGCATGACGGTCGTGCTGTTCTGCGGACGAAAGTGAAGGATCCGGTGTTCAAAACTTGTAGGCCCAGTTGATGGATAACGTCCACCAGATCCCTTCCTCGAGAGGAGCAGGTGCTACTCCCCCACATGGTGTGATGAGCATTCATGTCCCCACATATGAGGTAGTCTCTTCCGAATTTAGCCGTGAGCTGTAACAGCATGGAGGCGTCCCACCGCTGTCCAGGTCGCACATACACAGAGGCCACTGTCGTGTCCACACCGCGAAGCCGCACCGTCACGGCACAACACTCAAGAGCCCCTCCAGTGACATCAGCCACGTTTATGTGCACATGTGGTAGTTCTCGTCGCACGTACACTGCACAACGTGGTCGACCCTGGGGATGTGCACTCGCTATGCACGGCGCGTCCTGGCACGTGTCTAGAGTACACGACGTGATACTTTGGTAACCGATGTATCCGGGAAGTCGCAAGTCGGTCGCTGCTACGTACACTTCCTGCAAAGCAAGCACATCATACTCGCTCTGCAGGAGATGTGAGGAGAGGTCTGCATGCCGCCGCCGCAACGAGTGAGCGTTCCATTGAAGCACACACGGGCGGCGGCGGCGGTGGTTCTCTGCAGCATGCGGATGAGTGTCAGCCATGGTGGCTGCTATGAGGGTGCGCGCCACCTGCCTGAAGGCAGATGGAGCGCAGCTGGTTTTCAGGAGGCAGCAGGTCCGCAACTGCTCTTAACAGGAGCCTCAGGTTTGCATTTTCCTGGTCCACACGAGGCTGGGAAGGTACCTTCGCGGGTGGACGAGTCGTGGTAGAGTCTGGGTGCTTGAGACCAGCCGAAGGGCCCCGTTGTTGTACGCCTGTCTGGCCTGGATGGGTCGAGCTGACCGTCATCTTGGATGGTGATCCCACTGCGGCAGCATAGCTCTTGCCCGTGGTCTGCCTCAGCTGAGGACTATCAGTTACACTAGGGCTTGCCCGCAAGACTGCTTGAGCCTCGCGGTGAGGCAGGTAGGTGGGAGCTGATGCCTTGATGGTGGCCAGGCGCCGCTCTCTTTGCCAGAGCTGACAGTCTGCGGAATCAGCTGAATGTGGCCTGCCGCAGTGCAGGCATCTTAATTTGTTGGTGCAGTTGGCGTCTTTCCCATGGTGGCCACCACATCGCAGGCACCGCTCTGGTCCTCGGCAAGTGACGGCGATATGCCCATAGCGTCCGCACCGCCGGCACTGAAGCGGGCGAGGTCGGGATGGCCTCACTTCGAACACCATGCGAAAAAGGCGGACCCGGGTGGGAGGCACGGGAGAGGCGAACCGCAAGACTAGTGATGTCCCTTGTCGCCTGGCTGCAATCACCGGCACATCGGACGACACGGCGGCCAGGAGGGCTTCGTCGGTATAGTCGCCATCGACGCCTTGCACCACGCCACTGCTTTGTGAACGGTCAGCAGGGAGGCGGGCAGTCACGGGTATTCCTGCGAGCTCCGATGTTGCTAGTAGGCGATTCATCCATTCTGGTGTAGATGCGTCTGCTGCCACGATGTTCTTTTTCGTGTTTACTCTCACCTCCTTGACTCCGGGCAGCGCAGAGAGAGCTTGCGCAATGGCAAGACGAGAGGTGCGGTGAAAGGAGGCGCTGGCGTTTGCTGGTCGAAAAAGAATAGTGCCCGAGTCTAGCGACGATGAAGCAGAAGCCGGCATGGTGTGTTCAGTGGCGCGTACCCCTGCAGGAGCGGTCTGAGTCGCAGTGGGCGCATTAGAAGTCCCTGGAGCAACGTGGGCAAGCATAGCCGTCGATTCAGTGGCGGGACGAGGACCAGTGTGGGCAGCGGGTCCTTGAGATGTCGAGGCTCGCTGTCGGCGCTTCTTAGACTTGGAGAGGACGGTCTGAAACTCAGACTGACTGATTTCGTCAGTTGCGTGTGTGACGGCGTCTTCGTGGGCAACCGCATCATTTGACGTTGGGGTAAGACACGCAACTGTGGCACGTTCAGGCGCTACTGCGTGCATCTTCCGCGAGCCACCCTCATCGTCGCTGCCCGACTCGCTAGGACGCGAGCGCTTACGCGTTGACGTAGTATCCATGTCTGCAATATCAGGTTCCTCGTCTAACGGCAGTGGTACGTTCTGCGGAACGGTGACGTTCACGCACAGAATTGACCCGGCATCTTCGAGTTGGGCTGTATGATGCGCCGCTACAGCGGTCGAAGATGCTGTGGTGCTAGTGGTAGGGCTGGAGGCCGCCGAGGACGTCAGGCCCCTTGCAGTTGTCTCGACGTCGGCAGCAAGCACCGGTAGGCGAAGTGATGTCGGTTTCTCGCTGACGACTCTGCACAGTTTCTGTGCCTGTTCATGATGCAACCGCACCGCTTTGGCACTGGAGATGAGGTTCCACAGCACGCGGGTGCACGCGACGCTCGCTGAGCGTCTGTGTGACGATGTGGGAACCAGGGAACGCGACGGGCGTTCCAATGGCGTAGCCGAGAATGGAGGGGACTGCTCTGCCATGGTAGTCGGGATGACAGCTGCCCCAGCGACGCGCAGGAGCAGAGGACGCTGTCACAGGGCTCAGGTCACCGAAAGCGGTGGCAGGGATCCAAGGGCATAATCTGTAAAGATTACTCGCCTTGACAAGACTCGAACGGGTATGAGAGTCCAGGAACGCGAGGAGCACTGCGCGGAACGCGGTCGCGTCTCTCGCGGGCTGACGCGGTAGCGTCTCTCGCAGAATCGGGAGCACCGGGCAACACGTCTGCTCTCTGTGAACGCTCGAGAGAGACTCCCGAAATGCCGGGCGAAAAGACGTTGGGCTCTTACAAACACGTCTCTCCCCTCCGAGGTCCATGACCTAAACTGGCTTAGGGAATGGGAGGCTTCACCAGCGGCCGACCGCCTTGCCCGCAATGCGGTCGCGTCGAAACACTGAACCATGTCTTCCATGAATGTATAGTAGCACGCACCTTTTGGTGCATGGTTACCAGAATGTTCCAAACAAGTATGCAGTGGAAGTCTAGCCACAGGGATAACTTTGTCGTACTCTTAATGGCTATCGGAGCCTTCGTCTTACGGAAACGAAGGGGAATGGCCCGTCTGAGGGGACGCCCCCAGAGAGCCATGTTTCCCCTACTACATCGGCTAAGAAACATAATGCTTATGCATCTTAACGCAGAACTAGTCATGCTGGGAGAGGAGGCTTTCCTCCGACGCTGGTATATGCGATTTATTATCGTAAAAAACAACAGAGTGTCCATGCCTTTCCTCCCCTATTGAGGAGGTGGGCTAGAGCTTGTACCACTGTGACATTACAGTGTGTATTTTTCTTTTCCTCCTTAGAAACATGTCCTTTTCCGCAATACTGTTCTTGAGCGCGAGAGCAAATTGTCCTCACAGGTGAATGCAAAAACATCACCCTTCATTGTGAATGACCTCCCCTTGTTTGTTCATATAGCCTTACTGTCTATCTATAAGTTTAATCATCTCGATGGCAAGAATGTCCTGTCTGTTTTGAACAATTTTTGCATTGTACGTCACTGCATACGCTATAAGTTCTTTCGCTGTATATAACAGCTTGCATTGTACATACGCATTGTTCACCATTGTCCATTTTTATGTGTGCACATAGGCTGTGTATGATATATCCGGAAAGAAAATTCTCTTAAAAAGGAAGGAAAGGAAATTTCGCAGCTTAACTGACTTATTTTAGGGGCATTGATGTTCCGATTGATGGGGTCGTGGTGCAAATGTATTAGTTCAGTGGCACAGGGTGCAGGCAAAATATATGCGTAGATTTAAATGACCTGCAAATTCTCTCTCTCCTAGTATATATATATATATATATATTGTAGCGTCATCATCATCGTCATTTTTCTAGCCACTGCGCTGCGCCTCTCGTGCAGCTGATGCGACAGCTCGAGGCGCGAGCTAGGGAGATCGAGCTCACGTGCCTGGCGGCTCGGACGTGGCAGCCGCCGCCGCTCCACTTCGGCAATCGCCCTGGATAATATAGTGGCGAGAGAACGACACGACCACGTTGGCCGCCGTCCCGTCTTCCTCTCTCGCTACAATATATATATGTATATATAACAATCAATATGAATAACGGACGCTCTGCTGTTACTGAAGAAGACGATGACCATCGGTGGCAGTAGTTGTAGCTCGCGCACGCCGCTCGCCAGTAGCCAGGCCTGCCTCATAAAGCTCCTTTCGCCAAGCTGTGTCTGAACCTTTCTCGACGTACAACACCTCTATTTTAGGTGGTGGAGGTGCCGGGGTTCCCATCAACTTGGAACTTCACAATCGGACGCTACCTACACCGTTCACCATGAGTGCCCCCGGTCCTTCTCAAGCTGCCCCACCAACGACAGTCTTCTGTACTGGCGTTCCTCGGCAACGCGACCCACCAATTTTTCGCGGCAATGACGAACAAGACGTCGAGGACTGGCTCGTCAAGTACGAAATCGTAAGCGCTTCCAACAAATGGAACGCCTGCGACCAGCTCACGAACGTGCGCTTTTACCTCGATGATGTGGCCAGCCTCAGGTTCAAGAACCACAAAGGCGAAATCACCATCTGGTCCACCTTCAAGACCACCATCGCCGCTGTCTTTGGTCGTACCACCGTGCGCCGGCTTCGCACGGAACAGCGTCTGCGTAGTCGAGTCCAGCGCAGGGGCGAGATCTTTACAAGCTACATCGAAGATGTCTTGGCTCTTTGCAAGCACGTCGATGCATCTCTAACCGAACACGACAAAATCAAACACATTATCAAAGGAGTTGACGCAGATACCTTCCAGATGCTCGTCGCTAGGAGCCCATAGACTGTCACCAACGTTGTGCAGCTCTGTCAGGACTACGACGAATTGCGTAAGCAGCGTGTCTCGAAGTGCAGGGCCGCTGAAGATACTACTGAAGTTTCCACCCTTATGCACGACGTCGCTGCTGATCACACCGTTTTACTGCCCCACATCAAACAATTCATTCGTGAAGAAGTTGCGCGTCAACTTTCTCTTGTGGCCGAAGCATCTGAGCCAGTGACCTTGTTAGACCCACGTTTACGCCAGGTCATTGAGACACAGGTCACGCAGGCACTGCCTTCATCGCCATCTGTCCCTATGCCGCTGACCTACGTTGCCGTCGCTGCTAGACCCCCAGCCTCACCTGTTTCTGGTGCATACCGGGGCACCGGGTCCTCCTACCCTACGACGCTGCCTACATACACGGCACCCCATCCTGCTTTGCCCCCTGCACCTTCTGTCATTAACCCATCTGTTTTGCATGCGGTATTGTGGGACATATAACACGCTACTGTCGCCGTCGCAACTTCCAGCCTCCGGAAAATGGGAATTCTGCAAATTACCAGGCTGCCCAGAATCCCCAGCGACCATCTTCCCCTATCGCCGACTCGTTGTCCCCACGACGCCCTGTTGCCTCTCGCCGGTCATTACCGCCCCGTCGCCTATCTGTATCCACAATGTTTCGACGCACGAGCACCGCTCGAGAGGAAAACTGACAACCGCAGTTGAGGAAGCAAGAATTGCGTCGTCATCGAACTCTCGAAGACCTCCTCTTTGTCCGCCCAACGAAATTAATGTGCTAGTAGAAGGTGTTGCTGTATACGGGCACTTGTCGACACAGGCACCGTCGTTTCTGTAATTAGTGAGAAACTGTGTCGCCATTTAAGAAAAGTCACAACGCCGCTTACGAATCTTGCTCTGCGTACAGCACCTCCCATTTCATCGCGCCGACGGCTCAGTGCACAGCACATGTTCTTATTCAAGATGTTTGGTACGCCGTCAGCTTTGTTGTTCTTCCACGTTCATCTTACGACGTCATAGTAGGATGGGATTTACTTTCTACCCATCAGGCCCTCGTCGACTGCGCTCGTGCTGAACTCACGTTGACGAATCCGTGCCCTGATATCGACCACCACAGTCCCTCGAAAGTGTTTGCCACAGCTGATGTCACCATCGCGCCTTTCTCCGCCGTCCTAGTGCCTGTGTTTTCCCCTGATGCCACTAACTCGACGCTCCTCTTCCAACCAACTATAGCTAGTGTGCACCACCGAATTATCGTCCCCCCGTTTGCCGTCACCAACTTTTCCAATGGTTCGGCGGTACTTTATGCGTGCAACGTTTCTGCTAGTCCATACATCCTGCTACGCGGCGAGTGTCTGGGGAGCCTCGAGACCTGAGATCGTATTTTCGAAGACCTGATGTACCAATGTGAGCAATAAGCCAATGATAGACCCACTGTGAGCCCTAAGCCAGTCAGGATTTCACATTTTTCGACTACACGCTGCATGCTATCTCCGCTCGCGCAGTCGCATGCGCAGGAAATGAAGTGAAATCAGTTTATCGAGCACGGCGGTCATGCGGAACAAGGAATAACAGGTATGCAACTGCGTGACAAAACAGGCTGTAGGAGGCCACTCAAAACATATATGTTTCACATATCGACAAATAGAGAGCCTATTACATCCTGACGTCTTACCAACCAACTGCTGGTGTCACTAATATTGCCACTAAGAGTCGAAACACCGGGAGAGAAACATTTGGCAGACTCCCACGTACCTGGGAAACGACATTGCGCGAAGCATGTGGAGGGATGGTGACCGTGTTGCTGATTTTTTAGCAATAAATCATGAAATGACGCTTAATATATATATATATATATATATATATATATATATATATATATATATATATATATATATATATATATATATATATATATATATATATAAGGGAAAGAAGTGTATACCTAAGGGCTCGTTTTTCCGTGTTTTGACACAATATTAATGAGATCTAACAGGCAGTAAGGCCAAGGAATGTACAGGGGAAGTTAGTAGAACCGCTGGAATGTAAATAAAAAGAAAGAAAAGTGGATGAAAAAATAACCAGCCGTCAGAAGGAATCGAACCTACGACCTTTGAATAACGCGTTCGATGCTCTCTCTCTCTCTCTCTCTCTCTCTCTCTATATATATATATATATATATATATATATATATATATATATATATATTGTAATGAATTAATGAATATGAGTAACGGACGCTCTGCTGGCAACGAAGAAGACGATGATGATCGGTGGCTGCAGTAGTAGCTCGCGCACGCCGCTCGCCATTAGCCAGACCTGCCTGATAAAGGACATTTTGCCAAGCTACGTCTGAACCTTTCTCGACGTACAACACCTCTATTTGAAGTGGTGGAGGAGCCGGGGTTCCCATCAACCTGGAACTTCGCAATCGGACGCTACCCTCACCATTCACCATGACTGCTCCTGGCCCTTCTCAAGCTGCCTCACCAACGACAGTCTACTGCACTGGCGCGCCTCGGCAACGCAACCCACCAATTTTTCGCGGCAACGATGAACAAGACGTCGAGGACTGGCTCGTCGAGTACGAAATCGTAAGCGCTTCCAACAAGTGGAACGCTTGCGACCAGCTCACAAACGTGCGCTTTTACCTCGCTGATGTGGCCAGCCTCTGGTTCAAGAACCACCAAGGCGAAATTACCAACTGGTCCGCCTTCAAGACCACCATCTCTGCGGTCTTCGGCCGTCCCGCCGTGCGCCGGCTTCGCGCGGAACAGCGTCTCCGTAGTCGAGTCCAGCGCAGGGACGAGACCTTTACGAGTTACATTGAAGATGTCTTGTCCCTTTGCAAGCGCGTCGATGAATCTCTAACCGAACGCGACAAAATCAAGCACATCATCAAAGGAGTTGACGACGACACCTTCCAGATGCTCGTCGCTAGGAATCCACAGACCGTCACCGATGTTGTCCACCTCTGTCAGGAGTACGACGAGTTGCGTAAGCAGCGTGTCTCGACGCGCAGGGCTGCAGAAGATACGGCTGAAGTTTCCGCCCTCGTACACGACGTCGCTGCTGATCACACCGTCTTACTCCCCCAAATCAAACAATTCATTCGTGAGGAAGTTGCGCGTCAGCTTTCTCTTGTGGCCGAAGCATCCGCGCCAGTGACCTCGTTAGACCCACGTCTACGCCAGGTCATTGAGACACAGGTCACGCAAGCACTGCCTCCATCGCCACCTGTCCCTACGCCGCTGACCTACGCTGCCGTCGTTGCTAGACCCCCAGCCCCACCTGTCTCTGGCGCATACCGGGGCACCGGGTCCTCCTACCCTACGACGCTGCCTACATACACGGCACCCCATCCCGTTTCGCCCCCTGCACCTTCTGTAGTTAACCCATGGCGCACCTTGGATAATCGACCCATCTGTTTCGCATGCGGTTTCGTGGGACATATAGCACGCTACTGTCGCCGTCGCAACTTCCAGCCTCCAGACCATGGGAATTCTGCGAATTACCAGGCTGCCCAGAATCCCCAGCGACCATCTTCTCCTATCACCGACTCATTGTCCCCACGACGCCCCGTCGATTCTCGCCGGTCATTACCACCCCGTCGCCGATCTGTGTCCCCGATGCTTCGGCGCACGAGCCCCGCTCGAGAGGAAAACTGACAGCCGCAGTTCCGGAGGCAAGAACTGCGTCGTCATCGAACTTTCTAAGACCTCCTCTTTGTCCGTCCAACGAAATTGATGTGCTAGTAGAAGGTGTTGCTGTACGTGCACTTGTCGACACAGGCGCCGTCGTTTCTGTAATTAGTGAAAAACTGTGTCGCGATTTGAGAAAAGTTACAACGCCGCTTACGAATCTTGCTCTGCGTACAGCCACCTCCCATTTCATCGCGCCGACAGCTCAGTGCACAGCACGCGTTCTTATTCAAGATGTTTGGTACGCCGTCAACTTTGTTGTTCTCCCACGTTCATCTTACGACGTGATACTAGGATGGGATTTCCTTTCTACCCATCAGGCCCTCGTCGACTGCGCTCGTGCTGAACTCACGTTGACGAATCCGTGCCTTGATATCGACCACCACAGTCCCTCGAAAGTGTTTGCCGCAGCTGACGTCCGCATCGCGCCGTTGTCCGCCGTCCTAGTGCCTGTGTTTTCCCCTGCTGCCACTAACTCGACGCTCCTGTTCCAACCAACTATAGCTAGTGTGCAACACCGAACCATCGTCCTCCCGTTTGCCGTCATCAACTTTTCCAATGGTTCGGCGGTACTTTATGCGTGCAACGTTTCTGCTTGCCCGTACATCCTGCTACGCGGTGAGTGTCTGGGAAGCCTCGAGACCTTAAATTGTATTTTCGAAGACCCGATCTATCAAGACAAGCCATTTCTACCGACTTGTGCCATTACACCCGCAACTAACGCTAATGAACCTATGGATGTATTCCGCAAGTCCATCGATTGTAACCTCACGCCTGGGCAGCAGAAACAGCTGATCAAGCTCCTACAGCGTTTTCGAGCCTCGTTTGACCACAATCAGCCTTCCTTAGGTCGAGCGTCATCTGTTGTACACCGTATAGATACCGGTCAAGAGACGCCATTACGGCAGCGTCCATATCGTGTGTCAACTACCGAACGCCGTGCCATCAATGAACAGGTTGACGACATGCTGACACGTGGCATAATCGAACCGTCAAGCAGTCCCTGGGCCTCTCCAGTTGTGTTGGTGAAGAAGAAGGACGGATCCATCAGGTTTTGCGTGGACTACCGGCGTCTCAACCGAATCACGCGCAAGGATGTCTATCCGCTGCCACGCATTGACGATGCCTTGGACTGCCTACAGGGAGCCGAATTTTTCTCTTCTTTAGATCTCCGCTCTGGATACTGGCAGGTACCCATGGCAGAGGCCGATCGTGAAAAAACTGCTTTCATCACGCCCGACGGGCTTTACGAATTCACAGTGATGCCCTTCGGCCTCTGCAACGCGCCAGCTACTTTCGAGCGGATGATGGACTCTATCCTTCGAGGCCTCAAATGGAACGTTTGCCTTTGTTATTTAGATGATATTGTCGTCTTTTCAACTGATTTTGCAACCCATTTAACCCGCCTCGAGAAAGTCCTCGCGTGTATTTCTGCCGCGGGGCTGCAACTGAATCTGAAGAAGTGCAATTTCGCCACTCGAAAGCTTACGATCCTTGGCCACGTGGTTTCAAAAGACGGCATTCTTCCTGACCCTGCCAAACTTACAGCCGTTTCAGCGTTTCCCAAACCGACCACCATGAAAGAGCTCCGAAGCTTCATAGGCCTTTGCTCTTACTTCCGGCGCTTCGTCCGCAATTTCGCGACGATCATCGCTCCTTTGACCAAGCTCCTCGCCGGCTCCAGAGACCTTTCAGCCTGGACTGCCACCTGTGACGACTCTTTCAATGAACTGCGCCGCCTCCTCACGTCGCCGCCTATTCTGCGACACTACGACCCATCGGCACCCACAGAGATCCACACCGACGCTAGTGGTGTCGGGCTAGGCGCTATTCTTGCACAGAAGAAAGACGGCTTCCAAGAGTACGTGGTTGCCTACGCAAGCCGAACTCTTAGCAAAGCCGAAAGCAACTATTCTGTCACTGAAAATGAATGCCTCGCCATTATTTGGGCGATAGAAAAGTTTCGACCTTACGTGTACGGGCGCCCTTTTGACGTCGTGACTGACCACCACGCCCTCTGCTGGTTGTCGTCATTGAAGGATCCAAGCGGTCGCCTCGCCCGATGGGCATTACGCCTCCAAGAATATAATATTCGCGTGGTCTATCGCTCCGGCCGGAAACATTCGGACGCAGACGCCCTATCCCGTTCGCCTCTACCCCCTGACCCGGACTGCTGCGAAAGTATAACCTGTGATGCCACTGCCGTCACCATCGCCGACATGCCATCTGAGCAACGCAAGGACCCTTGGGTTGCTTCGATTCTAGACATCCTGGCTGGGCGGACGGCTTCCCCCCCTTCTCGCACGTTGCGTCGGCAAGTGGAGCACTTCGCCACTCGCGACGACGTGCTGTACCGACGCAACTACGCACCCGGTGGACGTCAGTGGCTACTCGTGATTCCACGTCATCTGCGATCGGAAATTTGTTCCACGTTTCATGACGACCCCCAATGTGGCCACGCAGGTTTCCTGAAGACTTATTCTCGCATACGTCTCCGATATTACTGGCGTGGCATGTACCGTTTTATACGACAATACGTTCGGGCCTGCTCGACGTGCCAGAGACGAAAAACTCCCCCTTGTCACGCCAGCGGTACCTTGCTACCCTTACCATGCCCATCCCGACCATTCGACCGCGTCGGCATCGATATCTATGGTCCCCTTCCCAACACTGCTGACGGTAACCGCTGGATCATAGTTGCCGTCGACCATCTCACGCGGTATGCTGAAACTTCATCCCTTCCCTCGTCTACAGCAAAAGACGTTGCGACTTTCGTTCTTCACAGCATCGTATTACGTCATGGAGCACCTCGGGAGTTACTGAGCGATCGTGGTCGCGTATTCTTGTCAGACGTCATCACAGCATTGCTGCGTGAGTGCCACGTCGTTCACCGCACTACAAGCGCCTATCATCCCCAGACCAATGGAATGACAGGCGCTTCAACCGCACCCTTGGTGACATGCTGTCTATGTATATCTCGTCAGACCACTCCAATTGGGACCGAGTGCTCCCGTTTATCACGTTCGCTTATAATACCGCCATTCAAAGCACTACTGGGTTCTCTCCTTTTTTCCTCCTTTACGGACGCGAACCTTCTTGCACTATGGACACCATTCTTTCGTACAAACCTGACTCCTCAGAGTCCACGACTTTGTCTCAAGCCGCTACATACGCTGAGGAATGCCGCCAACTGGCAAGAGCATTCACAACCCAAGACCAAGGACGCCAAAAGCACCACCATGACGCATCAAATAACACCACTTCCTACGATCCAGGTTCACTCGTCTGGCTGCATGTTCCCTCTGCTACACCTGGCCTTTCTACCAAGTTGGTCCCCAAGTATCACGGCCCATATTGTGTGCTACAAAAAACGTCACCGGTGAATTACCTCATCGAGCCACTGGAACCATCTTCTGACCAACGTCGTCGTGGCCAGGAAATTGTCCACGTCTCGAGACTTAAGCCCTGCTACGACCCTCCCGTGCTTACTTGTCCATAGGTCGCCAGGATGGCTCCTTATTTCGCGGGGAGTAATTGTAATGAATTAATGAATCTGAGTAACGGACGCTCTGCTGGCAACGAAGAAGACGATGATGATCGGTGGCTGCAGTAGTAGCTCGCGCACGCCGCTCGCCATTAGCCAGACCTGCCTGATAAAGGACATTTTGCCAAGCTACGTCTGAACCTTTCTCGACGTACAACACCTCTATTTGAATATATATATATATATATATATATATATATATATATATATATATATATATATATATATATATATTACACGCACAGACATATGTTGAACAGTTGCAGATGTTTATATAACCAGTTCTTTGCACTTGCGCAATGATGTCAACTGGAACATGCGTATTACCAACACGAGAAGCTGATATGAAGCGCCTATGCGCGCGAAGATGCTGGTCCTGGACACTGCTGCATAAATCAGCTTCAGCGAATGACATCTAACCACAATTGACATTAACCCGACGTGACGGCTGTATCAAAGGAGTACACATGTAATGTCTATAAAATAGGGTAGGCAGCCCTGCGTCCTCTATTAACGTTTCACGAATATTGGCGTCTATTTGAAAAGTAGTTCCGAGGCCTGGCGTATAGCTTTGTGGTAGACTTCTTCATTCCCACGCAGAATTCTTTGGTTCAATTCCAGCTGGAACCCTGATTGATTGATTGATATGTTAGGTTTAACGTCCCAAAACCACTATATGATTATGAGAGACGCCGTAGTGGAGGGCTCCGGAAATTTAGACCATCTGGGGTTCTTTAACGTGCACCCAAATCTGAGCACACGGGCCTACAACATTTCCGCCTCCATCGGAAATGCAGCCGCCACAGCCGGGATTTGATCCCGCGACCTGCGGGTCAGCAGCCGAGTACCTTAGCCACTAGACCACCGTGGTGGGGCGTGCGCTCTTTTCTCAGCGAGAAAAAGTTGCAAAACCCCTCCTGGTCTCGGAAGCCTTCGTTCTGGCAAAATCGGTTTTCCCGGCCCCTACCGAAACCCTTTCAAAACGACAAAGGGCAGCACAGAAAAATAGAAAAGATCAATGGCTTGTACATTTCGATCCGAAGGCTACGTGTGCTTTCAGCCTACATCCACCTCTGCCTGCTCCTTCTCTTAAGGATTGGTTATCGCGTCTCGTGAGACCTACATAAGCTAGGTGTCCCACGGGGCTCATATCGAGAAGCTTCAGTTGACTTTTCGTATGTATGTGAAAGGTACGTGTGATAGTACATCTTTGAAGCACCCCCCCCCCAAAAAAAAAGGGGGAGGGGGGAGTTGAACTGCTGTCGTAGGTCGCCACTTCAGTGACGTTCACAGGGGAAACGTAAGACATGATCGTCACTAGAATCATCAATCAAAAGGAACGTTTCTTTTTCGCCGTTTGTTTTGCCCGTATCGTGTAAGTGAAAGGCTCTCACGGGGAGGACGAATACGCGTTGAGGCGCTGAAGCAAATGAGCCTGACAAACGAGCTACACCGCTACTATAGTGCAGCTATTGTAGAAACAATAACAATACAACATATTGGACGAGAGCCAGCATATTATCCTTACCGACTACACGCGTCAGCCTCGAACTTTGGCACGAGTAATTACCACCGATGAAAGATGATGAATGCATCAACGACGAAAAAAAAAAGAAATAGGTGGGCACGTGGGTATTGTTGGGTGCGCGAAATAGCCCTGAGGAGCTTGTTTGTCGATTCTCTAGCTTTTTTTTTCTTTCATGAGTTACGGAGCGTCAAAGCTGGTGGGCTATTGCGTGGCAATTTTCTTAAAAGAAGGGACGATGGATCAGTCAGACTCGGTGACACCACAGCCCGGAAAGCGAAAGCGGGCAATTTCGCAGTGCGAACATGAGCTGCACGTCGAGAAGATACTGTCGTAACGGCGATCTATTATCGCGAACGTGCATCAGCTTAGGCGCCCACGAAGACATCATTTTCATAGATCCCGAAATAAATAAATAAATAAATAAATAAATAAATAAATAAATAAATAAATAAAACCTAAATGGCAAGTGAACATGGGCTGCCGTTGGAAGATGTTCCTACTTTTCAGAATGGTGTTGTGACGCGTGGAAGCTTGGGCAAGTTGGTAGGACATAACTGAATGCAGGAACAGCGCAACCTAGAAGTAGTTACTTCGTAACTACGGAAGCGAAAAAACAAGGACAGAAAAGAGCGCTGAGCGCTCTTTTCTGTCCTTGTTTTTTCGCTTCCGTAGTTATGAAGTAACTACTTCTAGGTTGCGCTGTTCCTGCATTCAGTGGTGTTGTGACATTAGGAATATGAGTGGCCAGTACACCGAATAGTTGTATCTTTAAAGACGTTTGTCAATGTTTTTTGACGTTCTCATCGTGTACAAATCAGTCTTCATTGACTTTATTCGCTTCGGAAAGTTTGTGGCTTTGAAAACCGCGGCGCACACGAAAGTAATGACGCGTGACTATTAGGGTTAACCGTGTGGATGTGAACTTTACGGATGCATGGTAAGGGGGACGATTCGAATGAAGCAGCCCCAGAAAGGCCTCCACAAACACAATTCATTCCCAACATGTAGGTCAGGGTCTCCTATTTCCCAGAACGTCTTACGCTGATTTCTCCAAACATCTCAGCCAATCACGGTACGCGACATGTAAATAGTGAATATGAATTACCAATAAAAAGACGCAGTTACGACAGAAAAAAAAGTTTTGTTAAAGCAGCTTCTGGTAGAAGCACATGCTACAGGTGGTTCTTTAGTCTACATCCGTATGAGCTTGAAAACGTTCATCATTCATACGGGTACAACGCACAACGGCAAGGACACAACAGAGAGACGCACACCAACTCACCGTGTGTGCTTCTCTCTTTTGTGTTCCTGCCGTGGTGCGCTATACCCATCTGAATGATGAACCCCAACCAACTAGCCTGGCAACGGGCCTTAGCGAATTTCATTTCTTGAATATATATCACTTTTACCATTGCTTGAGCATCATTGCGTTATAAATATAGGGAAAGCAACGGCAGCAATGCCTGTGCATGTGCTGTCATTTCTCGGACGATATCTGTGTCTACACGTGGAAGTGATTTTAAATGAAAAGAAGAGAAAAGTTGGCCCCGTAATGGTTTCTCAGGGGGAGGACACCTCAACAGCATCTCACGAGGGGTGGGGGTAAAGGAGGAATTAAAAGGATAGAATTAAAAAGTAAAGACATAGAGAGAGAAGGAGAGAGCGAGGCGCAGGGACAGCGAACGACGGAAGTAAGGAGAGGATAGGAAAGATGGGCACGGTCGCAGGAGTCCGAGGACGAGGCACCTCTCGGCAAGAGCTCTTGCCGGCGGCAGGAGATGGCGTAGGGCGAGCCAGTCGCTTTCCTCCTCTATTTTGTTCTCTCTCTCTTTTTTAGTTTTTGAACTTGAACAACAGCAATGGGCATTCCCCTGGGCCCGCGACGCAGCAGAGAAACTTTCTCTGTCTGTTCCGACGTGGAAGCGGCCCGCAACGTGCTAAAGCACGTTCCGATGGACCTAATAAAGTTCATTTATTCATTCATCCATCCATTTCAATTAAAGACGATAGTCTTTTTTTGGGAACCTTCGACGGAAAAATTTTCGTCTGTCTGTCTGTCTGTCTGTCTGTCTGTCTGTCTGTCTGTCTGTCTGTCTGTCTGTCTGTCTGTACAATTGTCTGTTTGTCCGCCCTAACGATACCTCAAACGGCACCAAACAGCCAACCCAATTCGTAGCGCCCACCAATATTGCTCAAGGTTTAGCGTTAATAGTTGTGTGATTGTCAATTAAAAAGCAACTATTGCGCATATATGCATGAGGCGCCATAACAACACTTCGAAGTTTTGTATGTCTGCCTTTATACTAGGAGAGGCACACACAAGTAACTCTAAGGACTGTAGCGTTTATCGCGCTGCGCTGACAGTGCAACACGATGCTCAAAAAAATTACGGCATATTCACGGGGTGAATGATGATGAATGGGCGAAGCTCCGGAGGGATTCATCGGTAAACTGTGAATCTTCCGTGTAATTCGCCCAGTCGATCATCATGTAAAGACGTGAGAAACGCTGTGTGTGTACATACACAAATCAACTTTTATTTGTTCTTAGACGATGGATGGCTTGCGATGTCCCTTCATTATGACGGCTTTATGGTCTGTGAAATGAAGGGAGAGCGGTTCCTGTATGCGCGCTCGCACATCGGGATTCTGTCTGCGAGCGCGCGCTGCTGCCGCCTTGCGCTCTCTCCGCTGTGCAGCCTTATCCATCCGGCGACTCCGAGCGCGCGCCAACAGCGAACGGATTTTATTACAACTCTCCCCCTAGCGTACGTCGCCGCACTAAATCGAACGATTGCCTTCAACCAATGACACGCGCCATATGTGACATCATTCCTAATTTATAAGATCTCGCGTCTTTCATCAACTACAAGTACCGCTTTCTTGTTTATAACATCTTGCATCTTTTCATCATCAGCTACAAGTACCACCATCTAGTAAACACTACAAGAACTAAACGAGAGGTGGCTACATACAGGAGACGGTACCGCCTTCTAGTGAACACTGCAAGAACTAAACTAGAGGTGGCTACATACAGGGGACGGTACCGCCATCTAGTGAACACTGCAAGAACTAAACTAGAGGTGGCTACATACAGGCTACAGGGGACGCACAGCCCACGCCCTAAGGAGCTTCGCCCCTAAAAGGTGTGTCCAACGCTTTGCTACGACGTCACGGTGGTGGCACCTGCCCGTCGCTTTGCGTTATACACCTTATCACCTCCGATATTGGTGCGCATCTTTCTCCGCGGGCTGCACGCCTTCGTTTTCGAAGATAACAGCCAGATGGCGCTTTTGTCTAACGAGCCTCGATGCGCTCGTTCGCCTCCGCTACACGCTCGGGGCACTCTAAAGCAGCGCCTCCAGAATACAATTTCAGATTTTCTTGCGCAGAACATCAATTTTCCTTTACATTTTTCTCCGCTTTCTTTCTCCGTTTGTCTATTTCTCGCCTCCTTCGTCTATCGTTCGGTTTTCACACGTCATCTTGCCCACGTTACGCAAGCGATGACAGCACACGACAGCCCGTGCCCGCAATGCGCCCCACACTTGAAATGAATAAAGAATAGCTGGCGTTGGAACCTTCTGAAGTGTACCGAGGAAACCCCGCTGGCGCAGCCCACAAAGCTACACGTCAGCTGTGTATGGACATGGGCAAGGGGAGCGCCTCAGTCATTTCCTGCGTGGCCATGTAAAGCGCGACGGTACACGCAATTCCTACAATTCGCGGGAATATTTTCTCTCCGGTTTCGCGATATGGGCGGAATGCAATCAATCAGTCAGTAAACAAATTTTATAATTAACTAACTGCAGAGTCGTAGTTAGCATTATTGCACCTATTCGTTACAATGCTGGAACAATGTCATAAATAGGTGCAACAGTGCTAACATGATGGATAATTGACAGATCTTTTAGATCCGAAGCCCGCTGTCTGCTTTCGCTAATAATACTTGTATGCAAGAATTACGATTGGTTAAAGTCTTCTTTTGAAAACAGTGTCAGAGCAGTATGTTATTTTAAATTCGGACACTCACCACCCGACGGGGGGATCTAGTGGCTATGACCCTCGACTGCTGACCCGTTAGTAGCAGGTCCGAATACCGGCCGCATTGTGACTGAGGCGAAATGCTAGAGTTCTGTGTACGTAAATGCGAGGAAACGTTAAAGAACAGTCAATGGCGAGAATTTCCGAAGCAGTCCACTACAGCATCCCCCATAATCATATCATGGCTATGGGTCGTGAAAACACAGCAAATAATCCTAAATTGGGGCTCCTTTTTTATTTCATATGCCACGTATAGGGGCTCTTGTTGTGTCATGCGGGCCTTCTTCTTTAAGTGGACGTAGGATATCTTCAATAAACCTCGCAATATGTGTCACGGGACGCTCTCTATTTGCCGAGCAAAGCGACAACCGCATAAAACACATGCGTTGTGTCCTGACTGCGATACTTGAATAGTCTGTATATCTTTATGGCTGGCAACAAAAAAGGCCATTTTTGTATTCGCCCGTCAATGCGAACGTTGACAAGAACACAATGCGAATATACTGCATCCGTCAGCTTGGTTGTCAGGAAAAACATCGACAGCCTGTGACCTTGAGAATATATGGGCAACAATAAGTCTCGATGGTGGGAAAGCATGCCGAAAATAGGTGGTCTGAGAGGTGATCGCCTTAAACGACTCCAAACTTCGCAAGTCAGTTTCCATTCCGCTACAGTGCTTTCGAACATAAGTATGCGTACAATTCCGCTGGCACTAAAATAGAACAGCAAGAGATGCTCGGAAATGTAGAATTGACACCTAGTTTACAAATGTGCCATTTTATAGGACGAGTTAACGGGTCCGCTTCCCAGACATGACGGTCGCATTTCTACGGGACAGTAACGCAAGCGCACCCGTGCCTTAGAAGTGTGGCAGCTTGGGCTAGTTGGTATGGCATGACGATAGTAATAGCGCGAGAACAGAACGATGACACAGAGACAAGAAGGACCTTCGTGTCCTTCGTGTCCTTGTCTCTGTGTCACCGTTCTGTTCTCGCGCTAAAACTATCGTCGCACCCGTGCACTTGGTTTCAAGTGCACGTTGAAGTATACGCGATCGAAAAGTCCGCCCTTTTTGCGATGCCAAGGTGCATGCGACCTTCCCTAGCACCTAAGTCGTGAAACGCCTTCTGTTCTCGGATGCTTCCATTCTGCCGATGCCGGTTGTCCTGCCTCTTCCAAAGCAGCATAGGCTAGTACTGGAAAATAGAAAAGGCGGATCAATCTGGAGCTCCCCTCTACAACACGCCTTATAATCATATATATGCCATGAGTTTTGCACGTGAAACCTGAGAAATTACGTAAATTAGAACTAAAAAGGCCCAAAAAGAGTAGGAAATGTTGTTTTGTAGTAAATTTAAGTACCTAGAAAGTAAAGTGGGCGAAAAAATGGCTTGCCACTGAACTGAACCGAACATATGTGACCTTCGAATAAAGCGTACCATGCTCTGCGAAGTCAGCTATCACGTCGTTCATCTCACCATCCCCTTTATGGCTTATATAAGTGCATTTCAAACAGTCGACGCAGTTAGTGGCCATGAAGGCAAGTGCGGAGCACTCTACCTTCTGTCGTCACGAAGTACGCTATCTTTTTGCGAGCTGGCAGCAGACCAATAATCCCTTGCATACGACCCCAAGACATTTAGTCGGCCAGAATGAGACGTTTGCTATGAGTGAACAAAGGGAGGGTAGTCGGTCCCAAACAGCCTGAAATTATCTTTTGGGCCACTTTATACTTTCTAAACTAAAAGCACTACAAAATAATATCCCCGACAATTTCCTTGGCTTTCGCGACGTGACGCGACAACGGCCCCACCAGGGTGGTCTAGTGGCTAAGGTACTCGGCTGCTGACCCGCAGGTCGCGGCATTGAATCCCGGCATCGGCGGCTGCATTTTTGATGGAGGTGAGAATGCTCAGGTTTGGGTGCACGTTAAAGAACCCCAGGTCTTCGAGATTTCTGGAGCTCGGCACTACGGTGTCTTTTATATTTGTATGGTGATTTTGGGACGTTAAACTCGACATATCGTTCAATCAATATCATGACGCGACAACGTTGTGTCGGCTGCGTGTTGCATGGTATAGAATTTAACAACTCATTCATCTACCACAGCGGCATAGTAGACTCATCCAAGTACGACAGCTGCGACTGTGTTGAGACTACTGACCATGTTGGTACTACTCTAAGACTACCTTTTCAATGAATCGGAGCACAAAATTGGACGAGACACAAGAAGAGAAGACGGCTATACAGGAGCGCTCATTCAGTTGTCTTCTCAAGTCTCGTGCTTTTTTGCGCTCAAATGTCGATGCGTACAACAAAGCATTTTAATAAGTGAACATCTCTTGTGCCACTGTCTTTAATATGAACAAAAAATTCGGCCTTTCCAGTGTGCCTGAAGGAGACTCGTTGATTGTCTTTTTACTGAAGAAAAGATCTTGGGAGCATGCTCTCGCAGAACATTGGCGCTGAAAGCCATACAAACACTCCTGAAGCACTGAAGCATCACGGAGCGACCATTTGTGAAACCGTGCACTGTTTGTGGCGTGAAGCGTGCATCACCTTCTTTATCTTTTACTCCCTTACTCCCCTCCCCATACATGTGTGAGGCATAGAAAATTAAACGTAGCAAAGTTAATCAATCTATCTTTCCTATATTCCTTCCATTTCTCTCTCTCTTGTCTGATAGTTACAATTAGTGAGGTGTGTGGCGAAGAAAGACTAGCTCTTAAAATTGCCCTTCTTTCATACAGAGATAATTTTGTATGACGTTAGCTGCGAACGGTTTCAGACATAGTCACCGCGTGTCTCTCTTGCGGCCATGCACGTGCAACGTGACGTCGTGTAGCCGGATGCAGCAACTCTTGTGTGACTGCCTGTCGTAACGACTACGACGGCAGCGTGTTTCTTCGCTTTCTTCGGTATGCAGGGCCCTTTGTGCGACCGTGTCACCTAGCCCGTAATTTTTGACGCTAGTATGCATTGAACGCTTCTCTGTCACAAGCCACGCAAGCGAGACACACCGATAACAAAAACGCTTCTCCAGTAATGCATTCGGTTGGCGACGAGAAGAGACTCAACGTAGCAAAAAAAAAAAAAAGTGTTCCGAGGTCAAGGTGTTGACTTGTGAGAAATTCCAGGATTCGTTCGTTTCCTGCGATGTTGCGATATCCTCCTTCATCTCGGAGTGCTTGAAGATGGCGTAAAAAGTGTAAAACAAATATATTGAAATGGAAGGTGTTAGCATATCGTCGTAATTAAAAAGCGGTGGGCTTTTACGTACCAAAACCATGATATGCTTGTGAGGGACGCCGTATTGGAAAGCTTCCAAAACTTTGACCACTTGGGGTTACTTAACATGCACCTAAATGTAAGTACATTGACTTCTGGCATCTCGCTTTTATCAAAAACAAAAATGGCCGGCGTGATCGGAAATCGATCCATCTATCTACGGCTCAGCAGTCAAGTACCGTGATGACTCGGGAGTTTAATGGAATGCTTAAGAATATGCGCGCCTTGAGTTTATAACATTCGACAATGCTCCGTTACATTGTTGTTAATCTTTACCTTGCCATGCGTACGAAAACCGGTCGACGTAGCTGAAAAGTCGTGGGCGCAACTGATAAAGTATTACATCAAACGAGGTTACCTTGTCATCTTTTTGTCTGTACTTGTTCAGTTTCTCCCTTTCTCTCAAGAACAGCAGATTCCCTTGCAGACGTGCAGCCAGTTTTTCTAGCTGTCTTTCCTTTCACTTCAGCTGTCCTGTTACTGTTAGCAGAGTATACACCTCTTTATCATCTTAAGGGTGCACTTATGCAGAGTAATTACACGATGATTTAACTTCCGCGAGATAAACTAAGAAAAGGCCGCATAAAGTATATGACAAGAGAAGATACCAGTTAGCGGGAGAAAAAGCTCAAAAATTATCCAGTACCAGGCGTTACATTTTCTTAATTCACCGAACGACTGATGGAAAGATATGCGCCGCGCTCGTGTACGTCGGTCGCTTCCTTTGCCCGCCTACTTTTTCGATACGGTAGTGAGTGGTTCGAATATGAATAGCGCAAAACTACTTTTCGCAATTTCAACTAGTTTCTAACCAAGAAATTGCGTGCCGTTTCCTCAAGCAACTTTGCGGAGTAACTAGAACCACCTGAACAATGTATGCGCAGGGCTAAGGTGAAAGTCACAGAAGCGTCGCCTGTGATGCGCGCTGATTGGCTATTGAGGAAAAGCACGGGTGCCATGTAGTATATGCACAGACGCGGCTTTGCCTTATACAGTGCTTCTGCGTGCATATGTTGCCTAATGCAAAAGCGTGAGTTCAAGCCACCCTCTTTGTGAGTGTGTGAATATCAACGGCAATTTAGTTTCAATAGTTTTCATGAAGTTGATGTCTAGCCAACATAATACCGCTTCAGGCAGCTTAACGTACCTGTGCAGGTGGCGTGGGCACCAGTTTGGCAAGAAACAAAGCTCTGGTAACAAACGAAAAAGAAAACCCTGAGCAACCTGGCAATTCAATAGGCAACACGCGTACAAGTGCAGGTCAGTGCGATTGTCAGGTTGCGCAGGATTTTCCATCTTGCCTAGATATTCACCTCCCGCCACATCAGTTTACCAGTCAGTCAGTCAACAAAGTTTATTTGGGTCCTAAGGAACAACACAGCCGTAGTTGCGAACCACGCCCACGTTGGGGCCGGAACACCACAATCCTCCGCCCGTTCGCGGGCCCTTTGGACAGCCCTTAGCTGTTCATGGAGGTCGCCGTTTCTGAGGACTTCCTTCCAGTTCTCTTGTTTAATAAATCTACGGATCTCGACGTTTCGTCTAGATTTGGTGTCAGCCCTCTCCATCCACGTGATAACAGAGACTAGATGTCGAGTGCTCACTCATACGGCATTTCTCTGAATGAAGCAATGCGTCATACTTGAGTAGCAAGACTGCTTTGAAGTGATGGCACTTGCCGCTTCTTTGTGATATAAGAATATGGTCAGGACATGACTGAACTCGTGATAGTGCTTCAAGTACTGTTTCTATCGTTCCCTGAAGGGTCGTCGGTAAGAAGCAATGCCAAAAGAAAGCCTGTTGTACTGGATGAGTCACTTATAAGAGTTCATAACTGTCAATGTCGTGCGCAACCTGGGAATACCATAGGCAACACGCGTACAAGTACAGGTCTATGCGATTGTCAGGGCTATCTCAAGTAGAGGGTATACCCTCTATTCGATATAGCAAAGCCCTATAGGGCTTTGCTTCACAAGTTGGGTTCAGTGGTAATCTTAAATCACGTGGATTCATGACTACTTACAAAAAATAAGATGCTGGGACCTTGGTCGACGATCTCACATACGCGCAAAGCCACAAAATCGCTATTGTTCTTCAGGTTTCGTCTTTCTTCACGGGTGCTTGTGAAAGAACAGTGTGAGATTGCGCTGTGCAGTCTCGCGCTGACTACTTATCCATCTCCTTCTTGCTCTTCTTTTCTCTCTACCTATTTGCGTTCTATTATTCCCTTTCCCAACCCCAAGTAGAAGGTAGCCAACCAAGCTAAACTTGGTTAACCCTTCTACTTTTCCTCTCCATTCTTCTATGTATATCTGTCTTTTAACTCACCGCAGATTTTCAGGGTCCCGTTTTTTTTGTTTTCTGCACAGAGCAGATTGTAGTGGTCCATTAAAAATGAATAACTTCCGCGAGATAAAACTAAGAAAAGGCCGCATAAAGTATATGACCAAGAGAAGATACCAGTTAGCGGGAGAAAAAGCTCAAAATTATCCGTACCGGGCGTTACATTTTCTTAATTCACCGAACGACTGATGGAAAGATATGCGCCGCGCTCGTGTCGTCGGTCGCTTCCTTGCCCGCCTACTTTTTCGATACGGTAGTGAGTGGTTCGAATATGAATAGCGCAAACTACTTTTCGCAATTTCAACTAGTTTCTAACCAAGAAATTGCGTGCCGTTTCCTCAAGCAACTTTGCGGATAACTAGACCACCTGAACACTGTATGCGCAGGGCTAAGGTGAAAGTCACAGAAGCGTCGCCTGTGATGCGCGCTGATTGGCTATTGAGGAAAAGCACGGGTGCCATGTAGTATATGCACAGACGCGGCTTTGCCTTATACAGTGCTTCTGCGTGCATATGTTGCCTAATGCAAAAGCGTGAGTTCAAGCCACCCTCTTTGTGAGTGTGTGAATATCAACGGCAATTTAGTTTCAATAGTTTTCATGAAGTTGATGTCTAGCCACATAATACCGCTTCAGGCAGCTTAACGTACCTGTGCAGGTGGCGTGGGCACCAGTTTGGCAAGAAACAAAGCTCTGGTAACAACGAAAAAGAAAACCCTGATCAACCTGGCAATTCAATAGGCAACACGCGTACAAGTGCAGGTCAGTGCGATTGTCAGGTTTGCGCAGGATTTTCCATCTTGCCTAGATATTCACCTCCCGCCACATCAGTTTACCAGTCAGTCAGTCAACAAAGTTATTTGGGTCCTAAGGAACAACACAGCCGTAGTTGCGAACCACGCCCACGTTGGGGCCGGAACACCACAATCCTCCGCCCGTTCGCGGGCCCTTTGGACAGCCCTTAGCTGTTCATGGAGGTCGCCGTTTCTGAGGACTTCCTTCAGTTCTCTTGTTAATAAATCTACGGATCTCGACGTTTCGTCTAGATTTGGTGTCAGCCCTCTCCATCCACGTGATAACAGAGACTAGATGTCGAGTGCTCACTCATACGGCATTTCTCTGAATGAAGCAATGCGTCATACTTGAGTAGCAAGACTGCTTTGAAGTTATGGCACTTGCCGCTTCTTTGTGATATAAGAATATGGTCAGGACATGACTGAACTCGTGATAGTGCTTCAAGTACTGTTTCTATCGTTCCCTGAAGGGTCGTCGGTAAGAAGCAATGCCAAAAGA
The DNA here is from genome assembly GCF_013339725.1 of Rhipicephalus microplus. Classification (NCBI taxonomy): domain Eukaryota; kingdom Metazoa; phylum Arthropoda; class Arachnida; order Ixodida; family Ixodidae; genus Rhipicephalus; species Rhipicephalus microplus. The sequence goes on from NC_051165.1 coordinate 143,372,650, forward strand.
AAGCCTGTTGTACTGGATGAGTCACTTATAAGAGTTCATAACTGTCAATGTCGTGCGCAACCTGGGAATACCATAGGCAACACGCGTACAAGTACAGGTCTATGCGATTGTCAGGGCTATCTCAAGTAGAGGGTATACCCTCTATTCGATATAGCAAAGCCCTATAGGGCTTTGCTTCACAAGTTGGGTTCAGTGGTAATCTTAAATCACGTGGATTCATGACTACTTACAAAAAATAAGATGCTGGGACCTTGGTCGACAATCTCTCTACGCGCAAAGCCACAAAATCGCTCTTGTTCTTCAAGACCGTCTTACTTCACGGGTGCCTGTGAAAGAACAGTGTGAGATTGCGCTGTGCAGTCTCGCGCTGACTACTTATCCATCTCCTTCTTGCTCTTCTTTTCTCTCTACCTATTTGCGTTCTATTATTCCCTCTTTCCCCAACCCCAAGTAGAAGGTAGCCAACCGAGCTAAACTTGGTTAACCCTTCTACTTTTCCTCTCCATTCTTCTATGTATAACTGTCTTTTAACTCACCACAGATTCTCAGGGTCCCGTTTTTTTTTCTGCACGGAGCAGATTGTAGTGGTCCAATAAAAATGAATACCAGATTATAAAGAGTGGCCGACAATACGAAAGACCCTAATTGGGCACGCTCACAACCACCGGTATAACTGAGGACCTTTCGCTGAAAGACGGAAAGGCAGAGAGACCACAAGATCGCACATACGTTCTCGCGAAGACACGGAAGCGTAACAGGTGTCCGCCGCGGTGGTGTTAAAGTGCTCGGCTGTTCACCCAAAGGTCACGCGCTCGTTCCCGCCCACGGCAAGTGGCATTTCGATGGTGACGAAACTGTGAAGTGCTGTGTACTGTGCGAGTTCAGTGCATGTTAAAGAACACTAGCCATTCAGAACTTTTTGTGCCCTCCACTACGGCGTCTCTCGTATTCTAATCATGGTTCTTGGACGTTAAACCTCAGATATTATTATCAAAGTGCCAACGGCTGATGTGCGTTGAACTTTATCTCGGACAAGTAGGTTTACCTTAGCAAACATTTCATAACTGCATGCATAAGGACCACAAAGAGAAAAATAGACAAGCACAGGCGCAGACTTGCAACTAACCTTTAAAGGTAACGTATGAGCACACCCAAAAAATAAACCACGGCGTGTGCAGAAAAACTGCAATCATCCAAAGATTTCATTGCCTCCTATACGTCATCACGTGGGCTATCTATGCTGTTCAATGAACAACATTTCACTGCTGTGAAAGTTTGCAAAGGTATCACTGACACAGTCCTAAGCTTTCCTTCTTATAAGGTAGGCCTTTCGTATAGCGCTCGTCTCTGCTTCACTTACGTGAACTTGAGTATATAATTAGGATAATAATATGTAGGGTTTTACGTCTCAAGACAACGGTATCATTATGTGAGGCGCCGTAGTATTGAGCTCCGGAAATTTGGACCATCTGGTGTTCTTTAACTCGCACTGGCATCGCACAGTACAAGGGCTTCTGCAATTCGGCCTCCATTAAAATGCGACTGCCATGGCCGAAGTGGAACCCATGTCCATCGGGTCAGCAGCCGAGAACACTAGCATCCGGTCCACCACTGAAAAAAAAAAAAAGAATACAGGTGCCTATTTTCCAATGCAGTGAGTAGAGAGTAGGCTCATTCTTAAAGAGCTAGTGATTCTGTGTCGGTGCCAGGATTGCACAGGGCGAGCGATACGATAAGCGCGTCACTTAACAAAGGAAGGACATTGACTGCATCAGCGTTACCTCGACGAGATAAAGTTCACCGAAAAGCGTAGATAAGTTTTGCAGTGATGCAGAACAGCGTAAATATTTTGTTGTGATAACGTTTTGGTCACGCACGCGCACTGCTTGATTGCGCCTGGACATCTGGAATAAATCTTTGGTGCAAGTATGCGCCTGTCCCCGTCCATTGATTTTTTTGTGGTGGTCATTCTCACACTTAAAAAGAATGTTGGCCGAAGTACTAACCCCCGTATTCAGAAACGCTCCTCGACTCGAATTCCACCCTTCACTCGAGTGAGTTGAGCGCTGCGCCGCTGTTCGACTGAAATTGACGCTGCGCTTCTCAAGAATCGCTGCAGAGTATTGCCGATATGCAGTGACATGTTCGGCCAAGAGACGGCACTCCCATCGACTTTTTCGAGTCGCGGAGAGCACTTCAGTGAAGGAGCGATTGTGAATACGGGAATAAGGCGGCCCTCTCTTTTTCCTTGTCTCATCCTTCTCCCTTTCTTTCCACTCTATTCATGTGTAATCTGCGATTCTGAGAACGTTTCGCAAGTTTCACGACACCTTGTTTCTCGGAAAGTTCGTTGTCGCGTAAATTTACGCGTCGGATCTATAGCTTTTGCATTTCAAAGGCGTTTTCCGACGCTTGGACGGGCGCAGCACGCGAAGCACGACATAGTGCGTGACTAAAAGCCCCATAAAGTACAATTAGGAACATATGTAAGTCGGCTTTCTCACAAGAAAAATCGGGGGATCCTTAAGCTTCTCCTTTAAAAGGTGAGCGTGATAGCTGAGCACTCTTAAAAAAGCTAGTAAAAAGGTAGCAACTGCAAGCAAATTGGTATACTAACTGCGACCCTTACTATATTTCTTATACCTTCCTTCTAAGTTTTTGCTACCTGTTTACTACATACGTTAGTAAACAGTTACTACCCCTGCAAGTGTGACTACCTTTTTCTTACTTGTTTACTACTTAGGTTAGTAAACAGTATAACTGTAACGAAAGAAGTAGTAACTGCAGCCGTTAATAACTTTCTTGCCTCATTACTACCTTTTTGCTACCCGGCTGTTGACTGTCCAATCCAAAATAGTAGGTACCTATTGTTGATGAGAGGAAACTTCTCGACGTGTCATCATTAATTAGAAAAATGGTGCAGAAGATATGCATTGATAAAAAAAACATTTTGTTTTAAATTACGCAATTGAGATATGTAGGCGTCTTTCTAATATTATCGAAGCGGCTAAGTAGAAATTAACGAAGCATAAGCAAGTTCTACACGCATTGAAATAGACAATTGCAACAAACGCAGTAAATTACAGCAAAATTAGCAAAGAAGGTGGTTAAAAATGAACCAAATGGTCACAATTGATTCAGAGTCTCTCACTGCAGTTCATCTCCAAATATTATCGTTCTTTTGACGCGTAAAACTGAAAAAAAAACAACGAATATTACCTTTTACCTGCCGATATATTAGATGTGTGAAATATTCAAATCCACATGACTATGTTAATAAGCTTGGTACCTTGTTTTCGCCTTTGTACATAATGCCTTATTGTGGCTCCTTTAAAATAGATATATATGACATATAATTTATCATAAGTAAAGCTGATTGAAATCTAGAACCGTGAGTAGCATGCGAAGCAGCGCATGAGTCGACCTAATGTTCCTTTCATCACGGGCACCTTGCCCGATGTCGACGCGTCCTTGCAAGTGGAGCACACCAAGAATTCACTGTAGTCTCTGTTGCTGTTACTCGTCCCAAACTCTTCTTGGAGCTCGCCATGCGGAGGCGCATGCGTTCATCGCGCGTCAGCAGAATCCCGTTCCCCGACGCCTCCACGTGACATGCTTAGAGAGTGTAAAAGGGGAGAGGCCACAGCCTCTTTGCACTGGCACTCACATAGGCGCATGAGCTTGTTCTGGCAGTGCTTGGTCCAGCTGTTGCGCGTGCGTAGTAAGGGTAGTCAGGCCACACTGGATTGAACTCCACCACAAGTTGCTCCGCATCTGAAAAACCGTGACAGAGGACGAGAGAGAGAGCGGAGGACAAGTCCTGAGTGCCCCGCTGCCCTTCACTGTCCATCCCTCTGCCTCGTGCTTCTCCATTCGTTTCGTTTCACGCTGATTTATATTCCTGTTAAATATTTGTCGCACCTTCCTTGAGAGGGATAGTTTTAACACGAAAGCGTAATCTCAGCACAGTCTCATTCACTCCTCCCTATAGTCTACTTGCCTTCTTTTCTTTTCTCTCTCTCTCGAATTGATAGCCTTCCTCTAAGCTATTGGCGCAGTAGACACATACCACTTTCACTGTGGCTTTGATGAACTTGTAGACGGAGAACGCATTCGCCAAGCCTCAACGGAGGCAGTTATCCAAGCCCGTAGTGTTGGTTTACCCACCCACCCACGGCCCGCCACTTACGGTTCTTTGCGCCACCTTATCTGAGGCAACGGTGTCTGTCGCGTGTGCGTTATCTTACTTGGGAGTTTCCTCCGTATCGCTGCCTCCGTTCCGTAACGACACGCGTCACAGTTAGTGAATGTATACCGCATGTCTAGTGTGGTCTCCCACGCTGACTGCGGCTGCAGAGACGGGCTCGACCGTTTGTTTATTGCGTGCCGTTACTCTCGTCGCAGCACCGCTGGCTCGGAGGGCGTGGTGCCGCCGGCTCCGACGACGTTGAGCTCGACGCCAGTGGACGAGAAGGACGCGACGAAGCCAGGACACTAGCCACAGCTCCAGCCGCGATGGCGCAGGCGCAGGGACGTCAGATAGGGTGAGTATCCTGGCGAAGCGCTAAGCAATTATGTCTCGTTTGCGCTTAGCGTAAGTGGGTGCACGTATCTGTAGTTATGGTTTGGTTTAAGTACGCCAGAGGGCAAGGCGATCGCGTAAGTTGCGCAACGCACAGGCGATATAAATGAATAATACACAAATTTTATTCACTTTTACGATACATTCCTTTACCTTGAGGCACAGTGGTATGCGACATAGTCATCAGGGAACACTCTTTTTATATACATTGCTTCCGAGATGGGCCCACGTGCGATGGTTCTCGGCGAGCAACACCATGTCGAAGATGCGACGTCACAAGTATCGCACATGTTGCCTGCCATTATGGTTTAATTGCGCATTCTGTTGTTGAATGTCTGATAAGAATATGTTGACGCGGTGGTGTTGACGCGACTACAGTTGCATATCATGCTAGCCCCATGTCGCCATCAAAAGTCCCGCAAACTTCTTGAAGCAAGAGTCAACATGAACCGTACCACATCTTCCAGTTAGTATAATATGAAAGTCGATTAGCTCTAGCTTTACCTAGACGTGCGGTGCGGTTTTGAAAACTCCGTGTAGCGGTACAGCCTTTAGGTAAGAATTTTTTTTTTCAGTATCGCACCCAGGAAGTTGAACGTACGGCTTAGAAGGAAATCATTACTTTAAGTTAACAAGAGTTGGGATTGGCCCGGTGCAAACTGTGCGGGCTGTTCTTGTCGCACACGGAAGCGATATTCCGAGTCAGCATCGGTGCGCCCAATCTGACCACCCCCATGTTAGCCGTGTTACCTTCTATGATTCTGCAGCAGGCGTCACTCTTAGTTCTAGTACATCATAGATATTTGTTTCCAGGGAGCTTTTCGTTTCTGTCTCGTATCAGTGGATAATTAGCTGCTTGTGGAGCAGTCTTCGCTGCGGAAAACATTATCCACCGCCATGTTGTTGAACCATTCGCAAAGTGAGGAGTATCTGTACTTCTGGCTCCCGCTTAAGTAATGGAATCGCAGAAAGCTATCGGGACAACACGTGCTTCTGTTACGAGCAGAGAGCTGGGTGGTAATGTCACTCGATCCGAAAGTCATTCCACGTGGCGGGCTGGTGTAACGCGAGTTTGAAAAACTCATTTTACTGCTATGCGGGTGATGACACGATCTCTAGGCAGAGTGCTACCGTGTTTCGAACTTTCTCTCAAAAACAAAAGGCGAATATTTCCTTATACATGCACAAGTGTAAGGAAAGCTATGAAGATCAAGTATTGGGCGATGGCCTCTCTTGCCGACCCGCAGTCATGAATTCTTTTGTATAGACTCCGGATGTTCGAGACGTACATCACGTACTCTGCTGGTCACCTGCAGCGAACACTACCTCCTAGATGAAATGAGCTCCCGTTTCCAGGAAAAGAAATGACAAAAGGAAGGCCGTATTGCTCTAACACCCTTTCCAAGGCTACTCCACAGGCATGAGGAAAAAAAGAAAGATTGTTTTGTCATTTCCGAGCATGGTTTCAAGATCACGAAAATAGGCGTGCTCTATACCGTAAAGAGGGACTTTGAAATGTACAACGCTGAGTCTACAAAAACGAACAACCAAATAAACTTGAAAAGCACGGATTGCTGGGCGAGTTGGTAATTCGTCTTAACTGAGTTGCGCGAGAAAAAAATTGAAGTACAAAAAAGACACATGAACACAGCGCACACTAACAACTGAAGCTTTATTGGAGAAAACATACATATATATATGCGTGATGAAAGAAAAATGATTAGATTAGATTAGACTAGATAAAAACCAAACTGTCGGCTTCAGAATCGCACGCATTTGTTCAGTTGTTTCACGACTATACCCAGGTAACGATGGTATAAATATCTGGTCGAAATAGAAACAAGAACACAGACCACAGAGAACTAGCATGTGCTCGAACATTTAGAGCCTCGTCTTATGGCGTTACTTTATGGCAATATAGTTCACTTGATTATGCAGGGAAATCCAGGTTAATTCATTTGGAAAGACAATAACGTGTGACAAGAAGCCTATACATGGCGACTTGGTTCAACGGCATTTGAATTTCGCGCTCCTCCTGATGATCTACTTCGGCGAGCCGGTTTTATCTCTCTCAGCTGGGGTCGAGTTTTTGCGCGCCGACACCCGTCCCACCGGGCAGCCGTGATCGTATAGTGGTTAGTACCTTGCGTTGTGGCCGCAATAACCCAGGTTCGAATCCTGGTCACGGCAAAATTTTTTATCGTTTTTTTCTTTCCGTTATTTTTTGTATTCTTCCTCAAAATGGCACCTTTCATCACCTGACACAAGACTGACGCATAACGGGTTTTTGATTAGTTCTCAGCCAGGCGCTTGCAATTTTCATTCGCATCATCACAGTCACTACATTTTATTCTAGAACACTTATTGCGTTTGCATTGTGTTGCTATTTCCGTTGCCTACTACATTTACAGTCAGATTTCAGCTCACATTCAGACTAACCTAACCGTCATGGTGGCCATTGAAAACAGCCTCAGCCGGCCAGCCGTGATTGTATAATAATCAGTACCTTGTGTTGTGGCCGCAATAACCCTGGTTTGAATCCTGGTCACGACAAATTTTCTTCTCTTTGTAGATCAATTGTTATTTACATTCCCCCCCCCCCCCAAAAAAAAAAAAAAAAACGTGCCTGGGCGCGCATAATACTGCCTTGCGGGTGGCATGCAGCCCACGGCCCAAAGGTTGCTTACCTTTGCTCTATACAATCACAGCTATGAAAATGCACAAAATGTGGCTAAAATTGCTGTGTAGCACGACATCTTGACCGGCATAAATTTTGCAGAAATTGCTGCCTCACCGTCCGAAATAAATTTAATGTGAATGATGACCTGCAGTTGACTATGACATATCTGATTACGGCATGTTTGAGTATTAGCGGTGCTGTACAAGTGTGATTTCCTTAAGTTCCTATACGCCACTCTGTAGCAGTGGCGTAGCCAGGGGGTGGCACACCAGGCCCTGATTCCCCCCCCCCCCGAAAATTTCTTTTTGCCAAGGCACACACAGTGATAGAATAGAATGTTAAAAAATTTAAGTTTCGTCCTGCAGTACGCGCTTAGCACGTAGTGGCCGGCGTCCCCCACTTAGGAAGCTACCCCATAAATATCAATCAATCAATCAATCAATCAATCAATCAATCAATCAATCAATCAATTAACTAATCAATCAATCAATCAAATATTTGTAGCAGACGCACGCAGCGGCCACCAGGCATACAGAGTGAAAAATGACCTGTACAAAAAGCCTCCCCCCCCTTCCCCTCTCCGAAACCAAGGAGGTGCCTTACCGAAAAAAATTTTCGCCGACACCCCTGCCTTATAGATGATGCACATAAATGTCGGCAGAGAGTGCAAAGGACATGCGAAATGATCGAACGTTATAGCAAGGTGAGGATCACGCAGCAAGTTTCTTAAGTGTGAATACACTTTATAAGCGACCCCAAACCATCCACCGCCGTCGGCGGCGTCCGCAGTCTTCTCTCTATCTTTAAAAGAAAGAGGACTTGGCGGGCACTTAAAAGTATTTTAAGTAAGCGGTCTTTTTCCGAAAACGAGTTCCTGACAGCGGACACACGGCACAGAGCGAACTCCTTTTCAGAAGCGGTCTTTTTCGTAAACGGCGTTCGTCGATCTCTTGCGTAAACGGCGTTCGTCGAGTGTTCCTGCTTATTATTCTAATGGTTTTTTTTTGTTTTCTTATGTTTTTTATTCATCTTTCTCTTTTTTATGCTGTGTTTATTTGCTGACAATGTATTTCAGTGTTGCTTGATGATTACCTTTTCTTTTTTTTTCTTTTTTTTCCATCATGGGAGGTCCCGCCTGCGGTTCTTACCTTGGGACCTCCCAGGGAATCTGTACCCATGCACTTTTCCATGTTCACGCTTGATGAATAAAATTCAATTCAAAAAAATTCAATTCAATTCTTTTACGGCTCCGAATGAGTAGCCTCGAAACCAGTGGGCGCCAGCAATTTTCGAGTGGTGGGAAAAAAAGAGCGAGTGCTTATTTTTCTGTCACCAAAAATCTTTGTAAATACAAATTTCAGATCCTGCAGAAGGTGTAATGAACTCTTTTAATGGTTATTTCCTTTTCTACCCTCGTAAGCAGCTACAACGCGTCGGCATTAGAGAGTTTTAGTACTGCCGAATGGTGCTACGTACGCATCACGCAAGCGCCTTGCGTTACGTGGCGTCGTTTGCAACTAATCGGCTTTTAGTACGCCGTAGTACCCGCGTACGTAACGAGCGTGAAGCCTATTGCGCCATCTGGTAGATCAGAATAGAAGTACGTGTTGTTGACAGCCAATGTGAGCCAATCCAAGTGTTATAGCCAGATTATGGCCATATTTTAAGCCACAGAGCCGATCGGTGCTTGCCTTCGATGCCGCCATTTTGCAAAACGAAGTCTCGCGCTTTCGCGAACTTGTTCGAGAGCGGCGCGATCAGCTCATACGTACGCGCGCATGCATTTCATGCGTGCGTACGTAGCGGCTGCGTACGTAACGCGATACGTGCGAGTTGCGGTCTGCGCATGCGCACTACGCAGAACGTGGCAGCCTTACGTACGCAACGCCGCCATGTACGCAGCGTACGCAGTAATAAAACTCTCTAATATCACGTGGTGACGCTCGGTCTTGCGCTGCTTTACCCTCTCCTCGGCGGCTTTTGCAGCGTCCGCCTCGCTTTCCAGAGCGAGAAGGCAGGCCGTGAGGCTTGCGATCCTCGCTTTTTCTCCCGTACGGTCGCCCATAACGTGTCGAGAGCAGTCGAGAGCAGCGAAAAACAAATACGGTAAATAAAAGCACAGTGGTGCCAGACGGACTTGTGCACGTCGCTAGTTATGGGAATGCTTCCTTAACTAGTGCAACAAACTTTCACATTGGTGTTTCTTCATCTCTTATTCTTAAATTTATTTGAAGAAACGAGCAGTGCAACAAGTCTTTAATTTGTACATCGTGATACATCGTTTAATTTTCATTGCTTCTCTTTTCACTGCTACCGCCACGCTTTCGCTAGCGTCTTCGAACGAAAACACTAAAAGGAGATCGTTGCTGTAGTGTGTCTGCGCCGCAAACACCTCTTTGTTAAAAGTCTTTCAACTTCGTAAAAGACCACTTACTTAAAAGACTTTTTGCGCGCCCGTGTGACACAGGTATAAGCCACGGACGCGACGCTGATATCGGTGTCATATGCCCCCTCCCCCTTCGCTCGCTCCTCCGCTCTCCTCGCTCGCTGCAGCTGCACGCGCACCCCTCTCTCTCGCGCGCCCGCCTTCTCTCTCAGTCTCCCGTCGAGAGCGGGTCGTGAGGGGGAGTAATGTTAAAATCCGTTGGCATTCGCCAGTGAGTTAACGTAAACTCCCCCGTGTGATCAAATTGCGATTCCCAGGAACCATTACACCATAAAGGCACCATAGTGTGATTAATAAATATATTAGTGCGAATTAATAGATACCCCTCATAGCATCACCCCGTGTATTCGCACTTAACCATGTTCACCCTCGGGGAAATGCTTGGGAATTTTTCTGGCTGTATTTATCTCGAGTGCCTTTGGACGCGCTCCAAACGCCTTAAGAACAATGGCAGAAATATAATAAATAAGACGTGGCTGATTCTTCTATATTGGAATCAGTATAACGCGAAAGCGAAACGTGTCTTTTTCAGAAGTAGTTCAGCGTTTATGGTGCATTGTTTCAGCAACAGCGACAAATATCAAAGTCAGGTTAGGAATGGCAAGCAGCCCGAAACTCAAAGCACACACGAAATCGCGGAAGTTTGCATACACAGGACGAACGCAGACTAACAACTGTCGCAGTGTTCAAAGAGAAAGAAAGACGCGCAAAACGAGCGCACAGGATACACAGGGCAAACGCGAACAACTGTGACAATTCTTTCTGCGCCGTGTGTCAGCAGCGCGCTACTTTTGTAAACGCGGCCGTGGCAGCGTGCGAAGTGACCTTCGTCCTCTTCCGAATTACGAGTCTAATTAGCGCACGCGTAGGACAAACCACGTTCCATGGAGGCGGCATTTCGTGGAGAAGCCGACCTTTACAGCGTGCGCAACACGAGCCTGTATTGCCATCTCGCCCCTAATAACGAAAGCACGCTAAAGTTTCGAAGCTCTGAGGACTGCCAAATAGCTTACGGTGTATATAAATGGCTTGCCGTTAGCATACCAGACAACGTACGCTCTGTGGCGTCATTCTTCTTCCAACCACGATAGCCGATGGACGCAGGCAGGATCATGTGCTTTGATGGAGCGGTGATAGCGACCCGTGTAGGCCACGGAAACAGGATGACTGCCGATGGCGACAGCGATTACGAGGTTGGGCTGCCTGCCCTGCCGACTGCCCGTGTTGTTCACAACACGTTGTTTTTGCATGGAGACGTGCGTGAGGGGCTTTACAAGGTCGAGGACTTCAGAGACGCCCTCGCGACTGCTCGTGTGCTGCCTGACGTCGCCGCGTTAGGGGCGTACCAGATTAACCATGCCCGAGCTGTGACCTTTACAAGCGAAGAACGACGAAGAAACTTTCGATGGTGAAAGGGCTGATGGTCAAAGGCCACCGGTGTCTTGTGCTTGACCCTGGAGACTAGCAGGTGAAGCTTCGTCTACATTGGGTGCTTCGCGGCGTCCAAGACGACGACATCCGGATCGTTTTCGCCGTGTTTGTTAACGTTACCGTGGTGACCCGTGAACGCTGGCGCGTACGGCCCTTACAAGAGTGTTTAATAACAATAAGTGTACTGTCTAAAGACGATTGTTACTAGAACCTACCAAGAATAAAAAAAGTGTCCATCAACTGTCTTTAGACTGCTGTACCCAACTATCTGGCAACCCTTTGGCTGCAATTGGCCACCAACATTGAACAAAATCGCGTTCATAGGCTGTTAATTGACCACGTAATAACGCCCTGTGCACAATGTTTAATAGGTGCCCTAGTAGCATTCTCTCAAAAGAAAGTATGTGATAAGCAGTCTGTTGACCACGTAGTAACGGACTGTCAAAAATGTTAATAGACACCCTGGTAACATTCTATGAAAAGAAAGTCCCTTATAGGCTGTCTGTTGACCACGTAGCAACGCCCCGTCAATATTGTTCAATAGACACCCTAAAAACATTCTCTCAAATGGAAAGTCTGTCCGCGAGCAGCCTGTTAACCATCTAGTAACCTGTGTTTTAAAACAGTCTGGTTACAACCGTTGTATTGAACGCTTTGTTAACGGTTTGTTGGTTCGTCTATGGGGCTTAGCGTCCGGTAGCAATTCACTACGCTGTATGGAGGGCTTCGGATAACATCGCCTAATTTGGCACGCCTCTAGCATTAATTCTCCGTCGAAATGCGAACTTAACGCCGAAGGTAGAAGCCCCATCTTTCCAATCAACAGCCAATAACCGTAAGAACTAACTCCCCACGACAGTCACTAACACTGTATTCCAAACGATGCCTTTTGACAACATGCATACGTGTATATGTGTGAATGAGTTTCTAGTAGAAGCCAACACAATCTTCAAAATGCGTGAGTTGGGAAAAACTGGACGGAAGGTTGCATTAAAGATTTTTATTTTGAATAGTGGACAATATAGTGGTTTAATAAATATTCACGCCATCAATAGTCGCACCAGTCACCCACTGAACATTCAAAAGAACATGAAGTGAGCACCTTTCAAACTAACTCATGATTTAAGGAATACTGTGAACACACAAACTGACATCAGTATAGTCAGACACAGTCGATATCGGGTTCGAATCCCGGCTGCGGCGGCTGCATTTCCGATGGAGGCGGAAATGTTGTAGGCCCGTGTGCTCAGATTTGGGCGCGCGTTAAAGAACCCCAGGTGGTCAAAATTTTCGGAGCCCTCCACTACGGCTTCTCTCATAATCATATGGTGGTTTTGGGACGTTAAACCCAGATATCAATCAATCAATCAATCAATCACAGTCGATATCAATGTAAGAATATATATGAACCTCTGAAAAAAAGCGCCCTAACAAAGAATAATTAAGACAATACAGTAGAATTAGGTTTGACCAAGTTAATGAAGTGTTTAAAGTTCAATTTTAGCCCAAGCTATGGCATCATACCACAGGTCAAAAAAAAAAAAAGACTCTCTAGATCTAACCGAGGCATGAACTTGTACTTCTAAGGTGGAGCTATTATTCTAACACGCATAAACAATCCCATAAATCATGCATAAAAATTCACCACGTGTGACCATTCGTTTGGTAAGAAAATTGAGATATGAGAGCGAATCAAAATGTAGCAACACCACTGTAGCAGAATAAACAAGAAAGGGCGATCAACAATTAATGCTCAGAAAAGATTGAATAAGGTAATAAATGTCTGGTGAGACCTAACAGGAGTTAACACGCAACCTTATCTGTAGCGTGCGATTGCCGAGCCTTTTTCGGGGTAACTGCTCAGTTCCTCCAGAAAACGTTTTCGAGTGTGTCGCCTTTGAAGGTTGGTCCTGTTCAAAACGGCACCATCCAGGTGGCCGCATGCCCTGTTAGCGCCGTTTCCAGGCGCGGCCACTAGGTGGCGGACTCTTAGGTGGAGTCGCGAATAGGGAGGGAGAGAAAGAGAATAAAATGAGAGAAAAACAGGCAGGTCAACCAGAAATTGGGGCATCTGGTTTGCTACCCTGCACGAATGGAAAATGGGAATGGGGAAGAAAGATAACAAAGAAAGCGATGAACAAAATAGACGCGCGAAAAAAAAAAAAGAGAGAGCCGGGATGCTAAGCCTATTCAATAGGCCACTACCAAGCAAAAAGTTCAATAAGGCCTTCACTGATTTTGTGTGCGAAGAGAAATCACGTCGGCTTTCGAGCACTGCCTGTTCGAACATGGGTCTGTCATCAAGGCGGGCCAACGCAGCAGCTAGTGGTGGACTTTGTACGCTGCAACGAGGGCAGTGATACCGAGAACGTGCTCTGACGTTTCATCAGTGCCGCTATGATCACAAGCACCACTGTCCGCGAATGAAAAAACCGCTGCCACGTTTGTAGCCCGCGTTCGACCCTAGCGCAAGTGTTCTTTTTAGCATTTTTTGTAGCAGTCTCTGTCTATATCCAAGGCATCAGAATGGTAACGAACGCGCCATCTCGGAACGGCTGCATCCTGGCTTCATTTAGGGAGCATATTTTGTTTAGCTTTATTTTACTCTTTCTCTCTATCTCTTTCTCTCTATCTCTTTTTCTCTCTCTTCCTCTCACGCGAGCGCGCATGCACGCGCCGTTCGTGGTGATCCAGTTTCTCGACCGTCGCTTACAGATACGATGTTCTGAGAGCTGCTCCAGTTTTTTTCTCCTCGCTACCGTCCAGCCGGACAGCCGTGACCGTGTAGTGGTTAGTACCTCGCGTTGTGGCCGCAATAACCAAGGTTCGAATCCTGGTCACGGCAAATTTTTTTATCGTTTTTTTAATTCGTAAAAACAACTTAGTTTATCGGTCTCGCTGGCTGAAATAATACACGAACGCTCTGAAAAATATGAGCATGAAAAAAAAATACGCTGTTTTATTGAGCATGCGGTTGCGATCTTTTTTTTTTCTGCTGACCGATAACATTATATCTCAAAAGCAGCCCTTTATGCCCACACAAAAAAAAAAAAAAACTCGCATTCGCAAGTATTCATTTGATATGCGACGCCTCTACAAAATATAAAAAAATATGCATGCATATTAGAGGCACTCTGAATAATCGCCCAACCCACTCAAGAAGGGTGCGCGTATTCGCTCGGCTATAGCTCAGCCGGTAGAGCATAAGACTCTTAATCTCAGGGTTGTGGGTTCGAGCCCCACGATGAAAGCACTTTCTTACTTTTTTTCCCTTGATGCGTAATTAAAAAAAAATGTTTCATGATGGTGTAGAGGGTGCATCCAATGAGTCATGCCCAATTCTATAATCAGAACGGAATATTGCGAGAAATTTGCGCGCTTCGAATGCGGCAGTGGTTATACACGTGGGCTCGATTTTTTCAATTTTCGCAACATTGGCTCTGCATGTGAAATTATAGGCATGAAGCTTTAGCAATTTTCCAGAGATGCGATGAGCCACGCAGCACGTTTGTCTGCAAGAAACAGGATTTCCAATTTTGGTGCTGTTAAAGGTAGGCCGCAGAACCTTGAAGAGACCAACCACTTCCATATTAGATGTAAGATAAAGCATATGCGATGTATATCTCTTTGGCATTACCATGTAAATAAATGCAAGTCTTTTTCTTCAAAGTCGCGTTTCCGAAAAGTGGAAGTGTCTTAAGAAGACTATTAGAAGCGTTGTTTTCCTATTACCTCGCTGAATAAGATGTAATTAAGTGGCCTTTCAAATGTTATTGAGTTGGTAAAAATTATGGTTGTTGAGACCTGTTGCTGAAAATTATGGCAACGAAATCACGGCACACCGGTCGTTACAAACGCTTGAGCTTTAGCGACGACACTTGAGCAACGTAATTTTAGGATAGTCTGTAAGCCTTAATTTTACAGTAGCTTTTCGTTTGTCAGTTCGGCGTCATAAAAAAATGCAGCCCAGCTTGCAACAGCCTACAGAAGCTAAAACTAATAACCCCTGCGGCGGTGGTCTATAGTGGCTAACGTACTCGGCTGCTGACCCACAGGTCACGGGATCGAATCTCGGCTGCGGCGGCTGCATTTTCAATCGATGTGAAAATTCTGTAGGCCCGTGTGCTCAGATTGGGTACCCGTTAAATAACCCTTGCTGGTCAAAAATGTTCTGAGCCCTTCACTACAGCGTCTCTCGTAATCATATGGTGGTTTTGGGCCATTGAACCCTACATATCAATCAACCAAGCCTAAACTAATGAGAATTAGTTAGGTCAAGGTGATCTTAACCCAGCTCAATAAGGCTTAAGCCAGTGAATATAAATTGATAGCCCTTGTATATTGATTTATAGCCGATTAACAGCCTAGGTCATTAAGCCAAGATAAAGCAAGTTAAACTTAGTTATGCCAAGGTGATCTAATTATTAGCATGTGGTGTAATGAAGGGGCAGCGAGATGCGCAACTTCAGCTTTCAATGGCGAGCTTACCTTGTTCTTTTTTTTAGGTGTTAGTACAAAAAAAAAAACGGAAACGAAAAAAACTGACAGTTTTGCAAAACCTATATAGCCACAGATTATAAAGAAGGTGGAGCCCTAGATTCTTATAACCGGGCGTTCGCCGCCCACGTGCGGCGTGCCCTTGCATGGCTCGATCATGTTCGCTTGTTCACTTGTTTTCTCATACGCATGGCACATACCCACTTTGGGGGATTCGCAGAAATTTGGTCATGTTATATCAACTGGAAGGCTACACAGTGAAGTAATTGAAGGGCTGTAGGCTTTCCATGGCTGTTGGTTTTATTAAACGCATCCCAAGAAAAAAAACTTCGAACAATATCTTCAGGACTGAAAAGAGATGATCTGTAAATATTTGATGCGTTGTTTTTAGGGACGAAGCTCCTTGTTTAGAAAAAGTTTATTTACAGCATGTACAGAACACAAAGGCTTCATACCATTCCAGTAACAGGGCACATACACTTCGGCACATCTATATTTAACGACTAACATCACTACGTTACAGTGAAGACATTTGCTCTAATATACATGATTATGTTGGCATACATGTACACAAAAATTCAATGTGATATCACGATACAAGGGTATAACGATACAATAGATCCAAATGAAACACAATTAGTAACAAATGAAATCATATATAACAACTCAACGGGTGCTGCTTAGCACCAAGTCGGTCGAAAAAATGAGTTGTATCCTTTCGTGTTCCACCTTGACGAAAGGGCACGACCAATGCCGCAGAAACTCTTGCTCCCCGAGGAAGAAAAGCTCTTCGGAGAGGAACGCGAGGACCTCTCGTCTCATTCTCCCCAGTATCGGCCACAAGGCACGCCGGCGGCAATTGGCAGCTACGGCCTCACATCGGTTTCTCCAAAGGCTGAACAGCCCCGCAACTATTAAGAGAGCGGAGAAGCGGCTACGCGGAAATCGGCCGTTGGACACGAAAGTTCGCACACCCTGTCCCCGAAAACCAGCATTAACCGCACGCCAAAAAAGGCGGGAAACCACACATTCAAACGTCGCATGTCGGTTGGTCTCTACTATGACGCAGTTGGGGCAAGTGGAAGTGCGAACTACCTGCCAACGCTGCAACCGATCTCGCGTGGGGAGCAAGCCCCAGCCCAACCTCCAGACAAAGTCTCTGAGATGCCCTGGCAACACTGCGGCAGTTATTGGCTTCCAAGCACGGTTCAATACAGATTGACGATGCTGGGGCACCAAGGGCCGTAGAAGGGCGGCCATTGTGTCCACCACTTTAGAATCGGCCACCTCTATATCTGGGCACGTAGCTTCCAAACGTCGGTGAAATGCCAGAAGGGCTCGATATAAAGATGGTAATTCAGTTGACTGGGGACCTTTGTTTATTTGGCTATCCGGCAAGAAGACACGTAGTGATGGCCCCAGATGGTAGCGAGCCAGTGTCTGAGCGGGCATGTCATCATTGCTTAGTATTCGCAATAGAGTGCGGAGGCACAATGTAGAAGCCGCGACAGAAACGTCGGGGAATGCAAAACCGCCTTGATCTCGCGGTTGAGCTAACGCTGGACGCGATAACAATTCTGTGACACCAGACCAAAAAAATGAACTGATGCAGCTTTGCACTTTCCTGCAGACGTGGAGCGGTGGTTTAACAGAATGGCAAAGGTACCAAAATTTTCCTAGGTACACCGTTTGAGTTAAGTATCGGCGTTCCAAGAGGGGGAATTCAAAGTACCTGGCTGCTTTGATATCATTTAGAAGAGTTTGTACAACGGATGACCAGATGCTATCCTGTATACCAAATACAGTGAAAGTAACTCCGAGTATTGAAATCTCAGGAGACCACTGTAAAGGCGACGTGATGTTGATACGACCGCTGGGGTTGCCAATGAAAAAATACTGGCTTTTAGAAAAGTTTAACCTTGCACCGGAGATAATACCGAAATCATGGAATGTATCAAGAGCATGCTGCAGCGACTGTTCATTATGTACATATAGAGTGATATCATCTGCATATGCAGCGACCTTTACTTGAGTGTTACCAGGTAGAGGTAAGCCACGAATCCGCGGGTGATGTTCAACGGCCCTTAAGAAGGGCTCTAATGCAAGCATAAATAACACTGGGGAGAGGGGACACCCCTGACGGACCCCACGCGTGACTCTAAATGCGTGACTCTCACGGGAATCTAAGTAAAGGGTACTTTCTAAATTAGTGTACATCGCGTTCATAAGGTCAATGAACTTATCCGGGATTCCGTATGCATGTAAAACATTTAGTATGTAGCCATGTTCTTTATGAAATCAAAAGCTTTCTCTTGATCTAATGAAACCAACAGTCCTTGCGCACATCGACTAATGGTGTATTGAATGATGTCACGCGTTAACCACGTATGGGTGTGTATTTCTCGGCCCCGAACAGAACAGACCTGGTGGGGAGCGATTAATGTTGCAAGAAATGGACTGATTCGGCGCACCAAAATGTTAGCCAAGAGCTTGTAATCTACATTGAGCAGGGTAATAGGGCGCCAATCTTCTGGTCGCGTGGACATTGGGTCTTTCTTGGGAACTAGTGTTATACGGCCTTTGTGAAAAGAAGTTGTAAGTGTAATATCTTGGAAACACTTGCGAATGACACGTGACATAGTTGGACCAATGATAGGCCAGAACTGTACATAAAACTCTGCAGGGAGTCCGTCAGGCCCTGGGGCCGATCCCTTTTTCATTGCGTCTAATGCGCCTTTGATTTCGTCATCGGATGGCGGTAATAGGAGGACGTCATTTGACATGTTGGAATCATGAGGTAAATCTGTTAGCAGAGGATGCGAAGAAACGGATCCTGGGTAACAGACATTAGCACCAGATTTAGCTATTGACTCAAAGTGTTGAGTGAATTCCTGAAAGTCGCGCGTACCCGCAGCAGCTGGAGTTCAGCGAGTGGGCAGGCAAGCCTGGTGGACAAAGCAGAGCTCTGCGTGCATACCTTAGCACCTCAGGGTGCGCACAGGGTGCACGTCTACAGCGCCGAGCTGCAGCCGAGAGTGAAGAAGCGCGCATAATACGCTGGTACCGTTCAACGAGCTCCTCTTGCCATGCCCGCATTACAGTGGAAGGACTGGGATCTCGATTGGCAATGCGTATCTTCTGGATTAACAATGACGCGTCTTTCGACATACGGGTGCAAAGTCCTCTGCCCGATGCACTGCAATGATGCCGCCACTGTTCTTTGAGGCGATCCCAATCAGCTACATCAGCCCCAATGAGCGATGCGCGTAACGCTCGGGACAATTTCTCCGTAGCCTGAGAGTCCTGGAGGACGTGGCAATCGAGACGCCATGGTCTGTGAACCGTTGGCGTCCCCGCTGGCAGGCGGAGAGATAACATAACCGGCCGATGGTCGCTAATGTACACTGGTGTCAGTGGCAATGACATTACCCCGGTGTCGTGAACGTAGGTAATGAGACTGGGGGATGCATACACGCGATCAATTCGGCTGCTCGACGCTGCTCGACGCCAAGTATAGGCATAATTACTACCATGCACACTTTGATGAATGTCACTCAATGCCGATTGCTGCCCTAGACGTTCGAGTTCTCTGGCATTCCAGTTTGACCGGCCGCGACCCGGACCTCGAACGTCTGCGTGTGAGTCTAAGACACAATTGAAATCCCCTAAAAGTACCACATGTCGGGAATTTAAAAGGAACGCATCAAGAGATTGGAAGAACGCGTTTTAGTTCTCGCGTGCCGCTGGGGCATACACGGCAACAAATCTTATTCTTAACGAAAAAAAGCTGCAGTCGAACGCCAGCACGCGTCCGAAGGCATCGAAGGAAACATGATGGTCACGTAAAAGACCTCGGCTTGGGCGTTTCTCGTAGTATGTAACCACCAGTCGCACATACTCGAAATAGGTATAACATTTGACCTCCAAGGTGGTGCCGGTGAGAGATTTCTACTGTGCGTTGTTTAACAATAAAAAATAGTACTCAATGTACATGCCAATGGCTGCTAATGGGGAATGAGAGACAGGAGCATTCGGCTTTTAGTCAACGCGCACGCTGCGATCCCCATTAGCAGCCATTGGCATGTACATTGAGCACTATCGGACAAGAAAGGGTTGCTACATTATACTCGCTGGGTGTAACCTCCTTAGTTTTAGAAAGGTTTAGCGAGCGTTGAGCCGCAGGGCCATGAATACAATAAACTAGTATATACCATGAATGAATTCGAGGTGGTTAAAGGGGGGAAGCAGATACGAAGCGCAAGCCGTAAGAAATTAAAAGCTGAATCCTCCTGTCTCTCATTTCACATTAGCAGCCACTGGCATGTACATTGAGCACTATCTGACAGGAAAAGGTTGCTACGTTATACTCGGTGGGCGTAACCTCCTTGGTTTTAGAAAGATTTAGCGAGCATTGGGCCGCAGTGCCATGAATACAGTGAACTAGTATATACCATGAACTCAAGGTGGTTGAAGGTGGGAAGTAGACCCGAAGTGCAAGCCGTAAGAAAGTGTGCGTGTGCCACCTCTCGTTTAGTCCTTGGAATGTCCTCTGAATGGCGGTGCTTCTATATGGGGAATATACGATAAAAAGATGCGAGATGGTGGGACTTGGAGTGTTGAACAGATGGACGAACGGACACACAGACAGATGCATGGATGGACGCATGAACGGACGCAGGAACGGATGCATGAACAAACGCAGGGACGGGCGCACGAACAGACGCATGGACGGTCACACAGATGGACGCATGGACGGACGAATGCTTCGCCCCACTCTCCATCATTCACTCCGTGGATATGCTGCCATTTTTTTCCGTCTTTTTCTCCACGGCACAGGTCTCTACCAAAACCATAACCATGTATATTTTTGTGCAAAGGTTCAAACGGTCCACTCTTTTTTTTTCCTGCAGCGTGGTATTGCCACTCCTAATTCTCTCTCCTAATTCTCTCTCTCTCTTTCTCTCTCTCTCTCTCTCTCTCTCGCGCAGTTATGGGGGAGAGGGCATCATAGCTTCTCCGCCTGGGCGGAGCAGCTTTTTTTTTTTTACTTTTGCCTTTTCTTTGTCCTTGTGTATTGTCCCGTCGCTCAGTGTATGATCCACTTTTGCGAGCCGGTTTTCTTCGTTCGAGGTCTCCTTCAGCTTTTGCTTCTTTGCCACCCGTCCTGTGGGATAGCCGTGATCGTATAGTGGTTAGTACCTTGCGTTGTGGCCGCAATAACCCAGGTTCGAATCCTGGTCACGGCAACTTTTTATATTTTAAAGTTTTTAATTTTTAGTGTGAATTAGACGACGACTTGCGTGTGTATGTGTGCGGAAAGTTTCCGGCTGACTCCTGGCCGTCGTTATAGTCCCTTTGATTTGTGCCTTTTTCATTACGCAGCCTTATTAATTACTTTCCTTCATCTTCCATTCGCGTCACGTGATACCAAATTTGGTATATGTGAAGCTAACGAAACGACCGCGAGCTCATCATGAGATTGATTTATTGATATGTGAGGTTTAACGTCCCAAAACCACCATTTGATTATGAGAGACGCCGTAGTGGAGGGCTCCGGAAATTTTGACCACCTGGGGTTCTTTAACGTGCACCCAAATCTGAGTACACGGGCCTACAGAGCTCATCATGAGCATGGTATGTAGTCATGTTCTTACATGACACGCATATCAAAATTATCATGTTTGAACCAGTCATATTCGCAATCCATTCCCGTCCTGTGATATAAAATTTGGTACTTGTTAAGCTAGCGAAATGACAGCGAACGCACCATGAACGTGGCGTGTAGTCATGGCTTACATAACATGCATGTCCTGATTTACACGTTAGGTTCTGTCATTCATGTTTACCATGCAGTCATGTCATACAATACCAGTTTCGCCATATGTCATGTGAACGAAACGACTGTAAGAGCAGCAAGACCTTTCATGACATGCATATCATGATTTCCATGGTTTGACTAATCATTTATGCACGTCATACAGTCATGTTGTGCCGTACCAATTTTGGTATAGATACCACTAAGAAACGGCCAGGAGAGCTAGAAGTCGTAGGCGTCTAGGTATAGATAGATAGATAGATAGATAGATAGATAGATAGATAGATAGATAGATAGATAGATAGATAGATAGATGCGGGGAAAGTTGCAGAAGTTCGCTACAAAATGCTTCGCATAAAAAAAGAAAAGGAAAGTACAGAAAAAAAATTCGCCCAACGTGGGGCTCGAACCCACGACCCTGAGATTAAGAGTCTCATGCTCTACCGACTGAGCTAGCCGGGCGTTATAGTCGGAGAGTAATCTACATATAGTTGCCCGTGTCAGACCTCGCTACCAGTCGTTGGGAGCATTCATTCATTTTCATTAGGGTGGCCCCTTTCGTCTCTACTTTCACGCACTGCAATTCTCCCACCAGCCGTCTCTCATTCTCTGTGTGTCCCTACTGTCCACTGGTCTTTCTTTCTTTCTTTCTTTCTTTCTTTCTTTCTTCTTTCTTTCTTTCTTTCTTTCTTTCTTTCTTTCTTTCTTTCTTTCTTTCTTTCTTTTTTTCTTTCTTTCTTTCTTTCTTTCTTTGCGATATGTTTTGACAGGCTTTTTTTTAGCTGACAGTGACAGCCCAAGTGGTTGCCACTCGGCATCGTGCCAACCGTCCGCCACACACACATGGGAACGGCGTTTGAATGCTCCCACCTAGCAGGCATTGCCACTGTGCGCTGTGGGACCAGTAAGTCAACAACATCACATCGCAATATTTTTAGCACAGACAGCTTTAAATCACGCTAGGCCAAATGAATGAATGAATGAATGAATGAATGAATACATTCAACACAAAATGCTCCCGTGAAAGATGTTTCAAGAGCGAATTCAGATGCCCTTACCACAATCTAGGTACGTTTTACCTTGCACAATAGTCACAGCTTCGGACGCACGCCAACTCGGGCTACCAAGCTGATGTTACGCTCCTTACGTGCTTTGATCTTCACTTGCGCAGGGAATGGCACCATCCCGGACGGGTTTGAAAAATGAATATTACTGCCTTTTCAAATTGCGGTGTAGACATCTTGGTCTTCTTCAATCGCGCTTCTCTGATTCCAAAATAACTTTTCTCATTGGGCCAGCTCACCCTATTCGCATTTTTAAGGATCTTGTGTGCGCACGTTCTGCGTTTTTTATTCTCGTATTTCCCCTGCGCGTAGATGCTCCTGCCGTATCTCCCATTGAGTACAGACATTTTCTAATTGCTTCACTATTTGCTTCTCTATACGTTTCCTCGTCACGTAAAAGCGAGGTGCTTTACATACCAAACCAACCCTCAGGGGAGACAGTGACTCTTGTCCTTACCGATAACACCGGAAATGGATAGAGTGAACGACTTCACTAGCCTTAAAGGCGACAGCCATGCATATCTATTTCTTCAAATTTTTCCTTCACCACGTCATAGACTCAATAAGTATGGCGGTGTAGTTTTACATGGGTGGCATGGTTGAGAATAAAGTATAGAGAAGGGAATAGCGAAGGTAAACCCTGGGAATGCAACTATACGTTATACGTACGAAGCACATGGAGCTATAAAACCAAATTTATAGAGCGATATCGTTTGACAAAAGTTTTTCAACAAGTTAAACACAGCGCGTCATGCAAACGTGCCCATCTTTTTCCCACTGCCGACAGCAGAGATAAAAACGCGGCGTTACGCAGATTCTCTGCGAACCGCCGTGATAATTTCCGTTTCACGGGCGAAGTCCTGTCCAACCATTACATTTCAAGATGGCTCAAGAAAACGGCAGCATGTATGTGCCTCTATGATTTCTTAATGCTATAGTGGTGAAAAAGGTATGCCGTGACCAGCACAAATCATGATCACCGCCACGGATATTGTCAATTTGAGCGCACGCCATACGCGCCGCTCTGAATAAGTACATGATAGTGAAACAAAGTTAAACATGCTGTTTTGAATAAATAGAATGTTGCGAACGTCCGGAGAGTTGCAAATAAAAGTCAGTTAGCCACCAACGCTGATTCGTGCGATGCAGCCTTAATGTTCTGGGAAGACTCTGAATAGGCGCTGCAATGTTTTAAAATGTGTATTGCGAAAAGGTAGGGAACTGCTGCATGATGACGGTTTTTCGGTTAGACAGGCATGCCATCCAGCCTGATTTGCACTAGTTTTTTTTTTCGAAGGGAACGCAAGAAAAAAAAATGCCATGATGCCGATAAACGAACACAAAAAATAAAATGCTGAAAAATAAGCATACTCTAGTCAATAAGGGTGAGCAATAAAATGGGTACAAATGGAAGCTACTATAATGGACGGCCAGAAGTCAGCCGAAAACTCTTCACACAGAAACACGCAAGTCGCTCTCTAATTCTCACTAAAATAAAAAAAAAACGAAATTTGAAAAAAAAATTTTGCCGTGACCAGGATTCGAACCTGGGTTATTGCGGCCACAACGCAAGGTACTAACCACTATACGATCACGGCTATCCCGGAGGACGGGTGACGAGAAGCAAAAGCTAAAGCATACTTCGAAGAAGAAAAAAGCAAAAAAACCGGCTCGCAAAATTGGTTGACTGAGTGCCGCGACGTCCCACCAGGAAAAAGAAAACGCAAAAGTAGGAAAGAAACCTGCTCTATCCAGACGGAGCAGCAATATCCCCTCACCCCCATAACAAAGAGACATAGAGAGAGAGAGAGGGAATTGTGAATGACAATACTGCACTGAAGGTAGAAAAAGAGTGCACCATTCGAACCTTTTCCTGCTCAAAGAATTACATTGTTTTGGTAGAGAGCTGTACCATGGAGAAAGAGAGAGAGAAAGAGAGAACAAACAATGAATCGGCCTTTACAGATTACCCTTTTTTCAGTTCTTAGGGAATTGTTCGAATTGCTTTTTTCTTAATGTTGTTGTTGTTGTTGTTGTTTTTGTTGTTGTTGTTGTTGGTGGTGGTGTTCTTGTTGTTGGTGTTGGTGGTGGTGTTGTTGTTGGCCATGTAAACAACAGCCATGAAAAGCATAGAACACATGATTCACAATCTGAAATGGTATACACATGGTAATTATTTGAAACGTTATTGAAAGTAATATTACCTAAACACAAGGAAAGTTCTTTTGGTCAAGGTTCAAATTCTTGCGGTGCTCTTAGAAAGCAATAAATGATAGCCGCTACGTTTTATATGGTTTAATTAGGTGTTGTTTCTGTTTTGAGTATGTAAGGATGTTTCCTACGAGATTACGGCACAGGCATTCTCGCGTACGTCCCATTAAGTTCTTCCATACGTCCACACCCTCCCCTACCAAACACATTATGATTTTGGCTGATATTTCATATTTCACTTTGCCTGATGATTGATTATTATGTGGGGTTTAACGTCCCAAAACCACCACTGTCTTATATGAGAGACATCGTAGCGGAGGACTCCGGAAATTTTGACAACCTGGGGTTTTTTAACGTTCACCCAAATCTGAGGGGATACAGCATTTTCGCCTCCATCGAAAACACAGCCACCGCAGCCACATTTCGATCCCACGGCCTGAGGGTCAGCAGTCGAGTACCTTAGCCACTGGACCACTGCGACGGGGCATTTCACTTTGGCTGATAATTATTTTTCGCAGCGTAAACGCAGCTCAATTAGCACTTTGAATTGACGATAAGTGCTTTTGATAACGTATCGCTGCGCTATGAAAGTGTTTTCTGCATTGATGAGAAAAAACTTGAATGGCACGTGCTCATATAAAGGCGCAATGCAACAATAAAACAATTTATCTATCTGGATGTGTTTTTGACTGTACAATGCACTACACCTACTTTATGTACGACTTACAAAAAAGCATTCATCCTCATCCAAAGTTTTTGGTCATTGATTGACGCACAAATATTGCATTTGTTCCGGTCTCTTTATGAACGCTTATGGGCTGCTACTTATGGACTGAGAAAGAAAGAAAGGATGAAAGAATGAATGAATGAAAGAATGAATGAAAGAAAGAAGGAAGGAAAGAAGGAAAGAAAGAAAGAAATAATGAAAGAAAGAATGAATGAAAGAAAGAAGTATTGACAGAAATATGGAAAGAATGAATGAAGAATGAATGAAAGAAAGCATGAAAGAAAGAATGAAAAAAGAATGACTGAAAGAAAGAAAGAAAGAGAGAAAGAATGAATGAATGAATGAAAGAAAAAGTGGGGGACACTAGGGACAGACAGAGAATAAGAAAAGGCAGGTGGAAGGAAGGCGGTTCGTGAAAGCGGAGAGAAGTGTGAATGAATGCTCCCGGTTGTTGACAGCGAGGTCTGACTGGCCTTGCCGTAACGCCCGGCTAGCTCAGTCGGTAGAGCATGAGACTCTTAATCTCAGGGTCGTGGGTTCGAGCCCCCGATGGGTGAATTTTTTTCTTTACAGTAAATTTTCTTTTTCTATAATTTTCTAGCGAACTTCCGCGACTTTCACCGCATCTATCTATCTATCTATCTATCTATCTATCTATCTATCTATCTATCTATCTATCTATCTATCTATCTATCTATCTATCTATCAATAGCTGCTCCGTCTGGGTAGATCAGGTTTTTTTTTCTACTTTTGCTTTTCTTGGTCCTGGTGATTGTCCGGTCGCTCAGTGATCCAATTTTGCAAGCCGGTTTCCTTTCGTGGAGGTCTGCTCTAGCTTTTACTGCCTTGCCCTTCGTCCTCCGGGATAGCCGTGATCGTATAGTGGTTAGTACCTTGCGTTGTGGCCGCAATAACCCAGGTTCGAATCCTGGTCACGGCAACTTTTTTTTTAAATCAAATTTTTTTAAATTTTTAGTGAGAATTAGAGTAACTTGCGTGTATATGTGTGAAGAGTTTTCGGTCACTTCAATTTGTACCCTTTTTTCAATTACGGTTCCTTATTAAATAGGGTATGCTTATTTTTCAGCATTTTATTCTTTGTGTTGGTTTCTCGGCATCATGGCATTTTTTTTCTTGCGTTCCCTTCGAAGAAATAACTAGTGAAAATCAGGTTGGATGGCATGCCTGTCTAACCGAAAAGCCATCGTCGTGCAGCGGTTCGCTGCCTTTTCGGAATACACATTTTTAAACATTGCAGCGCCTATTTACACTCTTCCCAGAACATTCAGGCTGCATCGCACGAATCAGCGTTGATGGGTAACTGAATTTTATTTACAGCTCTCCGGACGTTCGCAACATTCAATTAATTCAAAACAGCATATTTAACTTTGTTTTACCATCGTGTACTATCATGTACTTATTCAGAGCGGCGCGTATGGCGTGCGCTCAAATTGACAATATCTGTGGCGGTGATGATGATTTGTGCTGGTCACGGCATACCTTTTTCACCACTACAGCGGTAAGAAATTATAGAGGCACATTCATGCTGTCGTTTCCTTGAGAATCTTGAAATGTAATGGTGGGACAGGACTTTGCACGCGAAACGAAAATTATCACGGTGGTTTCTCTGCGTCAGCATTTGTGGAGTGCTGTTCTATCTCTTGTGTTGGCAGTGGGAAAAAGTTGGGCACGTTTGCATGACGCGCTGTGTTTAACTACTTGAAAAACTTTTGTCGAGCGATGTCACTCTTGTAAATTTGTTCATTTTGAGTTCCATGAGATTCGTACGCGTAACTTTGATGATGATATTTGGGGGTTAACGCCAAATAACTTTGATGCATTCTCATCTATTTTCTACTCTCTTCTCTTTTCCTTTCTATTCCCATCCCAATTACCAGCTATTCTCTACTCTATTCCCAACCTCTCCATCCTTGTACAGCTCTTCCGCGATGCTTATTGAGTCTCTGGCGTGGTAAAGGAAAACTTCGCTGAAGTGGATATGCATGGCTGTCGCCTTTACGGTTATTGAAGTTGTTCACTCTTTCAAATATGGACAATTGTCATTGCCGCACTCTAAGTGTAGCTTTAGTATGAAAATCATGTCACTTTTGCGTGACGATGAAACGTATAGAATAACAAGACAGTGGAGCGATGAAAAAAGGTCTGTACTCGAGATACGGCAGAAGCATCTACGCGGAGGGGAAATACGAGAATAAAAAACGCAGAAACACACACAAGATCCTTAAAAATTTGAATGGGGTGAGCTTGTCCTATGAGAAAAGTTATTTTCGAATCAGAAGAGTGGGATGGAAGAATACCCAGATGTCTAGGCTGCGATTCGAGAAGGTAGTAATATTCATTTTTCAAGACCGTGCTGCACGGTGCCACTTCAGACGCAAACGAATATCGAGACACGTAGATAGTATGATAGATCAGCCTGGTAACACGAGTTGGCGTGAATTCGAAGCTGTGATTGATGTGCAAGATTATACGTACCTACATTGCGGTAAGCACATACCTGAATTAGCTGATTGATTGATATGTGGGGTTTAACGTCCCAAAACCACCATATGATTATGAGAGATGCCACAGTGGAGGGCTCCGGAAATTTAGACCACCTGGGGTTCTTTAACGTGCACCCAAATCTGAGCACACGGGCCTACAACATTTCCGCCTCTATCGGAAATGCAGCCGCCGCAGCCGGGATTCGAACCCGCGCCCTGCGGGTCAGCAGCCGAGTACCTTAGCCACTAGACCACCGCGGCGGGGCATACCTGAATTAGCTCTGGAAGCTTCTTTCACGGAAGAACTTTGTTTTAAATGTCTTCAGTCATTCATATGTTCATTCATTTAGCCTAGCGTGATTGATATCTCTCTGAGCGAAAAATATTGCGATGTGATGTTGCTACTGTCGTAATGGTCACTCGGCGCACAGTATCAATGTGCGCAGGGCTCGAGTATCCGAAAGGCCTGCTAGTGTGTGTTAGTGGCCGACGTTTGGCAGTATTCCAAAATGCGACCGCTTCAGCTATCATTGTCAGCCAAAGCAAAGCCTGTCAGAATCTACTGGGTAAGAAAGAAAGAAAGAAAGAAAGAAAGAAGGAAGGAAGGAAGGAAGGAAAGAAGGAAGGAAGGAAGGAAGGAAGGAAGGAAGGAAGGAAGGAAAGAAAGACAGACAGACAGACAGAAAAACTAAAAAAGGAAAGAAGGGAGAAAAGAAGGAAGGAGAGAGAGAGAATGAAAGAAAGAAAGAAAGAAGGAAGGAAGGAAAGAAAGAAAAAGTAATTGGCGTAGAGTAGGGACACACAGAGAATAAGAAACGGCGTGTTGAAGGAATGCGTTTCGTTTAGGCGGAGAAAAGTGCGAATGAATGCTCCTGGTAGAGTGTACTAGTACTCCCGGTGACTGGCAGTGACGTCTGACATGACATCTATCTATAGATAACTCACTTGCCATAACGCCCGGCTAGCTCAGTCGGTAGAGCATGAGACTCTTAATCTCAGGGTCGTGGGTTCGAGCCCCACGTTGGGCGCAATTTCTTTTTTCTGTTCAAAAGCTCTCTCTCTTTTTTTAATGCGAAGCATTTTTTAGCGAACTTCGCCGACTTTCACCGCATCTGTCTATCTGTTTATAGCTCTCCTGCCGTTTCGATAATAGTATCTATAACAAAATTGGTACGGCAAAACATGACTTGATGACAAGCATAAGTGACTAGGCATGACATTGAAAAGCTTTACATGATTTGTCACGAATGTCATGCTTTACATTTCATGGTCTTGCTACCATTGCGGTGGTTTCGTTCACAAGACATATTGCAAAACTGGTATGCTACGAAATGACCGCATGACGAACATAAGTGACAGACCATAAAGTGAAAATCGTAACATCCATGTCATGTAAATCATGGCTACATGCCACGCTCATGGTGCACTCGCGGTCGTTTCGCTAGCTTTACATATACGGAATTTAGTATTGCGCAACGTGAAAGGACGACAAACACAAATGCCTGGCGCGAACAGGATCATCACTATATGGAGGTCATGCACGGCATAATTTATGTCTGATTTTTAAAGAGACATATCAACCTTCGTCATTCGTGCTTCGCAGATCATTGATTCCCGCTGTACGTGAGATCAGCCATTTTTTATAATATAAAAACTTTTTAAGCGCACAGAGCATACAATCATCTATGCAGAATCGGATTCGTCAACAACGTTTTCTCTTGGTAAGCAACACGTGTTCCGTTAATACACGCATTCTTTTACGCTCGCGTTATTTTAACAAAAAAATTTGAAGACATCGGGACAAATGTTGAAATCCTCTGCACACCAGCGCACACTGGCATGGAAGCGGGAAACTAAGGGGCTCATGCGATCACCGCTCGAGCGGGTTGATTTGACCAAATATAGTTTCCCGCGCCATACCCAAATCCCCATTTTAAGACATGAACAACAGGCACTCCTAGTAGAGCACTAATGCATTACATTCGCACTACAGTTAGATCAGACAGCAGAAATTGACTGTTGGAAGGTACACCAGCGTGTATGCTAAATACAAAGATGGGTTTACGCATCATCAAAAAAAAACATTTTGAACAAAGTAATGACCAACTCTAAATACACACCACATATACGAGACAAATAGCAGCAAGATCACCCACCTTCGAGTATGAACACGTCTATGCGGTAAACACTCTCAGAGACTGCCGAGCAGATTTAGGACACCTGCCTCATTTGAACATGAGCAGCATTCTCCAAAGGCAGACGGCCCATTCAACAATTGTTGCAAAGCTACATGACCACTTCACAGAATTTAATAAAATCAGACCATGAAGCACAGAAAGCTCTCGCGGTCTACGGTAGTCAAAGTGGCCTGCTTTGAGCAGTGTATACGACAGGTCACCTGACCCGTGCGAAGGCGTGACGTGGAGCTGCTCCTCACCCTTTATGCCCCTTTTCCTTGCCCCTTTCCCATCTCATCTACTACAGCTGCCAAGAGTCATCCTTTCCTTTAACAAAGGTCTCATTCATTCATTCATTCATTCATTCATTCATTCATTCATTCATTCATTCATTCATTCATCATTCATTCATTTATTCATTCATTCATTTAGAATATTATTAGGCTTAACCCTCTGTAATCATAAGCGTCGGTTGGTGGTACGAAAGGGAGACGCAAACTTCCTCTCCCTTCACTCCCAACAAGCCCCACCACTGCTTTTCCACCACCTTTATAAGACACACGAGGTGCGGTAAACAAAGCGACTTCATAATGCGTTATGAAGTTAGTTTTATCCGAACCGTAGCGAGAGTCCATGGAGCTACTCTGAAACTGATGTCCTCGTACCAACTGGAACTCGCGTTCTTCGAATAGATATGTTACATAACTCATGCTTAGAACGCTAGTTGAGCACATCTGCACTTTGGAATTCCCTTTTCTCTTACTGGCATAGCACATCCTTTTTACGGTGTTGACGGTCTGGCATGAAGACACGACCTCCATTTCAAACCCTTAAACATCGCTCGAGATAGGTGAACAGCCTCACGAGAAAAGGCGCTTCTTGTGGAAAAAGAGTTACAAAAAAAAAATTAGTCTTGCAATTGCGCGCTTCGCTGCAAATGTCGTCTAAAGACGATAGTCTTCTGCCGGCCTTCACTCGTACATTGAGTTACATTTTCAACGCAGTCTAAGAAACGCCATGTTCTTTAGAGTTACGTAAATACCTATTTCTAGTAAAGGAACACGCCACGTAATTCTTACGAATTGATGTTACGCCTCCGATATGCGTAATATTTGCTTTTTGATCGACTATGTTCTCATGTATCGATGGAGCCACCATTTGAATGGCTGGTCGTTCCGCAAGTGCTTAAACTTTCACCGGGGGGTTAAATCATTTCGTGTGACGGACAGACAGACAGACAGACAGACAGACAGACAGACAGACAGACAGACACAAGACAGTCAGACAGATACAAGACAGATAGATAGAAAGATAGATAGATAGATAAATAGATAGAGAGATAAATAGATAGATAGATAGATAGATAGATAGATAGATAGATAGATAGATAGAAAGACAGACAGACAGACAGACAGACAGACAGGACAGACAGACAGACAGACTGACAGACAGACACATAGATGGATAGACAAACAGACACACAGACAGACACACAGACAGTCAGACAGGCAGACAGACACATAGACAGTCAGTCAGATAGATAGATAGATAGATAGATAGATAGATAGATAGATAGATAGATAGATAGATAGATAGACAGACACAGACAGACAGACAGACAGACAGACAGACAGACAGACAGACAGACAGACAGACAGACAGACAGACAGACAGACAGACAGACTAAAAGACATTTACCAAAATTTCTCTGTTCAATTATCCCAAGGAAGACTTTTATCTTCGAATGTTTATCTTGTTAGAAGGACAATGAAAAAGAGTGTGATGAAGGAGCCTTGTACAAATGGGAAAGTATCGCGAAGACGGAGAGACACGAGAAGCACCTATTATTTTTCTTCGTAGCCTCTATAACTTAGTAGCATGCCTGAGAAAATTAATCATTTTGTTATTTTTTAATTTTTGATTGCTGAATTCGGTAAAACAATTGTTGTGGTTTAACGTTCCGATACCGTGCTATTTTTATAAGGGACACCGTATAGATGGCCCCGCGAATTTCGACTATCTGGGGTTCTTTAACATGCGCCTAAATCTAAATACGCAAGCCTCAAGCATAGTAACTGTCGAGCAGAACTTGAGATCTCAATTCCATTGGATCAGACTGGACTGGCGCTGTCTTCAACAGCCCTTCTTTTACTTAGGACATTGCGAATGAAAGTTTGTCACGTACCTATTTTAGTGTTATTTGCAAAATTATCACTCAAATGAGTCTACTCAATGAATTATGAGAAATTAGATACAAATTAATCGTATAATTAATCACCATTCTGCTGCAAAAGTAGGGGTACTTTTGCTTTTATTTATGCATATAATATTTCGTTGGAATATATCCGTATAGTACGATGGTACAGGTGAACGACTGTAAACTGTAGAACCGGCTGCTTCCTGGACTCTTTTCGTGGTGGGTATTATCCAGAGCAAGGAAACTAGAAGAAAATTTCCTACTAGATCACTTAGGATATGGTGGTGATGATGGTAGTGGTAGCAGTTTTATTATTAATTCCGAGAAATTTGTGGCCTTAGCCTAGGCTGCCCCGGAAGAAAACTGGAGACCTTGTCTCCTTCCCGGCTAGGGTATATTTAGGGTATCAAATAGTTTTATTATTTATTACTAGTGTAAAAAAAGAGATCTGTTTCGTTAGCTATACGCTTGGTCGAGCAGCGGAATTTCTACTATAGTTTATGTTTCTATTTCATAGCCTCTGTTATCGTATAGTTTTAATAACCATTTATAAAACCACTCAATTCCTGGCTAATTCCCACGTGTGGGTGTGAGCCATAGTTAGAGTTGAACAGCAGCAACAGCAATAAAGCCAAGAGAATGACTTGACGTGTAACTATAGGAGCAATTGATGCGTCTTGACCCACTCATCAATTTATTAAGATTGCAAGTCCAGAAAACACCCAGTACGTATGCCTCTTATCTTGTTGACTGTACGGGCAAACATGATAATGCTGAAGATGATCAACGCCGGAACTTCCATTTAGCAGAACTGATAGTTGGGCTAGTTGGTGATAAATTATGGGCAGTACCAGCGCACGAACTCACGGGACGAAGAGAAGCGCTTGTTTGTGCCTCTTCTCTTCGTCCCGTGAGTTTGTGCGCTGGTACTGCCAATAACTTCCATTAAGGCACAGGGGAAAAAATACAATATATGTGTCGGTTACTGACCAACGACAATGGATGTGGTTGGACGTTTTTGTGGGTGATACCTAAGCTATGTAATGTACCGCATACTATCGAACACATATCCAGATAGTAAGGTGCATTATCGTCGTGATAGGGTGACATCATAGCCCCGTACTATTCAAGTTCTCCCTCCACACATGAAACGCTTTCAGCGTGCAGCGATACGTTAGCAGAACCACTTGTCTTCGATGCGTAAGTGGTACGTGTGCTGCGTGTACGCAAGTGTTTGTAATTATGAGACGAACAAACAATCGTTTTGTAGAGAGGCGGGTGTGCGCATGTGGAACAGTGAAAAAACGATGGGAGAGCTTGAAGAACATGATAATACGTGTACCGTAATCTCGTAGGCAACAATAATACAGAGAAAGCATTACCCAATTAAACCACGGTAGTTATATGTGGCGCCATTATTCTTCGTTTTCTAAATGAAGCGCAATGAATTTAAGGTAAACTAAAGTGCTTTCCTTTTATTTTAGGCAAAATTACTTTCAATTTTGTTTCAAATTATTACATTACCGTTCAAAAAATGAATAACAGCACCAACGCTTCCCCTGGCTGTTGGTTTAATTAGTTGCTTCTAACAAACAAACAAACAAACAAACAAACAAACAAACAAACAAACAAACAAACAGAAATAAGCCCCTCAGATAACTTCCTTAACTCTAAAAGAAGTTATCTGTAATGCTGCATGCGCTGTTTTTTCAATCCCCCTTTTCTCCCCTGTACAGCCATCTTCCGAAACCATGAACTTCTTTCAGCAAGGAAAAGTTAAAATGCAGCACTTTTTTCTCCCTTTAGTTCAGTAGTGTCAACCCCGCTCCCCCTCTTTATCTCTCTCTTACGGTGGTGGTAGTGGTTAGAAGAAGAAGAAGACGCACGGCGCAGCACGTGAGGGGATAACAGTCTTTCCGTCTGGACGCAGCGGCTTTTTTTTTTTTTTTCTACGGTTGCCTTTTGTTTGTCCTGGTGTATTGCCCCGTCGCTCTGTGTATGATCCACTTTTGCGAGCCGGATTTCTTTCTTTGAGGTATGCTTCAGCTTTTGCTTCTCCGTCACCCGTCCTCCGGGATAGCCGTGATCGTATAGTGGTTAGTACCTTGCGTTGTGGCCGCAATAACCCAGGTTCGAATCCTGGTCACGGCAGATTCTTTTTTCAATTTCCATGCTTAGTTTTTAGCGGGAATGAGAGAATGGCTTGCGTGTATGTGTGTGAAAAGTTTCCGACTGACTCCTAGCCAGACATTATAGTCGCTTTCATTTATGCCTTCTTATTATGCAGCCGTACAAACTGAGATATTTATTACTTTTCTGCTTTTTAATTTTTGCGTTCGTTTTACACTGCCATGGCATTTTTGTTGCACTTATTTCGAGAACGCTCCGCCCTGGAGGTCACGGGGTTGAATCCCGGCAGCGGCAACTGCATTTTCGATGGAGGCGAAAATGCTGTACGCCCGTGTGCTCAGATTTGGGTGAGCGTTAAATAATTCCAGGTGGTTCGAATTTCCGGAGCCCTCCCCAACGGCGTCTCTCATAAATATTTGGTGGTTTTGGGACGTTAAAACCCACACATCAATCCCATCGACAACATTCATCGCGTAAATCATGTTGGATGGCGTATACTTTGTATTACCGGAAAACCGTGATCGTGCAGTGGTTCGTTATGTTTTACGGTACATAATGTTGTTAAGATGTTGCACCTATTTATATCCTTCGCAGAACACTCTGCTCCGCACGAATCTGCATTGACGGGCAACTGATTTTTGTTTGCACTTCTCCAGACGTTTGCAACATTCTACCAATTCACCGCACCATGCTTAATTTCGTTTTACTTTCATGTACTTATTCAGAACTGCATACTGAATAAGTACATTTATGCTGGTCACGGCAGATCTTTTCCATCACTCACGGTAAGAAATTATAGAAGCACATTCATGCCACCGTTTTTTGAAATGTAAGGACGGAGAGGACATTGTACGTGGAATGGAATTACTCACGGTAGTTCCGCTGCGCTAGCATCGGCGGAGCACCATTTTATCAGTGCTGTCGACAGTGGGAAAAAAGATGGGCACGTTTGCATGACGCGCTGTGTGTAAGTTCTTAGAAAAGCTTTTGTCGCTCTCTTGAAGTTGTTATTTATAGCTCCACGTGGTTCGTACGTGTAACTTGGATACATTCCCAGCTATTCTCGAAAAGCCATGTAACTGGAAGCGTTTGCTACTCTATTCCTAACCACTACCCCCTGTACGAACATATAAATTCGTGATGCCACTTGATTCTCTGGGGTGATGATGGGAAAACTTCGCAGAAATAAATGTTCATTGCTGTTGCCTTTGCTGCAAATGAAGTTGTTGAGTTGATAGATAGGGACAAGCGTCACTGCCTCATGTTCAGTGTAGCTTAGTATGTAAAGCGCCTCGCCATTGCGTGCCGAGGACGCGTCTAAAAAAAAAAAAGGCAGATTCCACGTACAGTGGGAATCGATGATATGCGAAGCACGAATGAAACATGTTGATATGTCACTTTAAAATCTGCCCAACGTAACGAGGTGGAGATAAATGATGCTGTACATGACTTCCATGTCATGATTATCATGTTTGGATGAGTCGTTTACATTCACCTTCTATTCACGTCACGTGATACCAAATTTAGTATATGTGGAGCTAGCGAAACGGCCGTGAGTACGCTATGAGGGTGGTGTATTGTCATGTTCTTACATGGCAGGCGTGTCACGATTATCATGTTTGCAGCAGTCATATATTTCATCATCCATTAACGACACGTAACACCCAATTTGGAATATGTGGAGCTAGCAAAACGGTCACGAGCGTATCATGAGCCTAGCATGTAGTCATGCTACTCGACGTGCATCTCATGTTTATCATGTTTGCACCAGTCACATACCCTCGTCATTCATTCATGTACTGTAATGAAGCATTTAGTATATGTGACGCTAGTGAAACGGGTGCGAACGTATCATTAGCGTAGCATTTAGTCATGTTGTTATATGACACGCATGTCGTGATTTTCATATTAGGGTTTGTCGCTTGTGCTTGCCATGCAATCATGTCATACCATTCCAGTTTTGAAACATGCCATGTAAACGAAACCACCGCAAGAGCTGCAGAACCATGAAATGTAAATCATGACAACCATGACATTCATATCATGATTTTCATGTTATGACTAGTCAAATAAGTTCTTCATACAGTCATGTTATGCAATACCAAGTTTGGTATCGATACGATGATCGAAATGGCCAGGAGAGCTAAAAGTCGTAGGTGGCTAGATAGATAGATAAGGAGATAGATAGATAGATAGATAGATAGATAGATAGGTAGATAGATAGATAGATAGCTAGATAGTAGTAGATAGTATAGATAGTTAGATTAGATAGATAGATAGATAGATAGATAGATAGATAGAGAGATAGATAGATAGATAGATAGATACGCTGAAAATCTTCGCATTTAAAAGACATTTAGTATTTTAGACATTTTAGTGATTAGAAAATGTGTGCAATCAATAGGAGGTACAACATGAGGACCAAGGCGGAGTGAGAATGCGAGAATAAACAACACGGAATGTATAGACCATCTTTTCGTAACAATTTTGTGTGTCTGTGCATGTTGTGCTCCGCAGAAATGTTCTGTACAGTAGTAATTGAAGTCCACTATTTGTGAGTTTTCTGAGAACACACAAGGTCGTTAAAAATGCGAATGGGGTGAACTGGCCCAATAAGAAAAAAAAAAAGTTATCTAAGCATCCGTGGAGCGGCACGGAAGACGACCCGGAAGTTCACACCGCAGATTTGTGAGGGCAGTAATTTGCATTTTTCAAACCTGTTCTGGACGGTGCCACTTCAGACGCCAGCGAAAAATGAAAGCGTTGGTTAGATATATTGAACATCAGTGTGCGTACGAAGCTGTGAGTGACGTGCAAATTAATACGTACGTAGATAGTGGCCTAGGATATGCCTGAAATCGCTCTTGAAACTTCTGTCACTGAAGAATTTTGCGTTGAGTGTGATCATTCATTCATTCGGTCGAGCGTGATTGAAAGCTTCCTGTGCTAAAAACATTGCGATATGGCGTTGCTGATGTCGCAATGGTTTCACGGCGCACAGCGGCAATGCACGCAAGGCGCGAGCATTCCGAAGCCTCGAACGTGTGTATTTGTACTGACGGCTGGCACGGGGCCGAGGTGCAGCCGTTTTGGCTGGCACTGTCAGCCAAAGCCAGGAGTGTTAGAACGTATCGGTTAGGCAAGAAAGAAAAAGGGGAAGAAAAGAAGAAAGAACGATAAAGAAAGAAGAAGAAAGAAAGAACAAGAAAGATGAAGAAAGAAAGAAAGGAAAAGAACGGAAAAAAAAAAAAAACGAAAAAGAAAGAAGCAACCAAGAAAAGAAAGAAAGGAAACGAAAGCAAGGAAAGGAGAAGAAAGAAAAGAAGAAAGAAGAAAGGAAAATAAAGGAGGAAAGAGTGAAAGAAAAAGAAAGAAAGGAAGACGAAAGAAAGAAAGAAAGAAAGAAGTGGGGGACAGAAGGGAGAGACAGAGACTGCAGGTGAAAGGAATGCGGACCGTGAAGTAGAATAGCTTGAATGAATCCCTCCGGCGACTGGCAGCACAGTATGCCACGAGCACGTGTCCACTTTCAACTGACAGGGGAACTGCTGAAATTAATTTCGGGACCTCTGCGAGTCCCACGGAATGGCTTTATGCTCTCCCATAACAGAGTACCTAGCACTCTGAATTGTTACTTAGGTTTTTTTTTTTCAAGTACACAATTACTTACCAGCAATCGATACCGCCCGGCTAGCTCAGTCGGTAGAGCATGAGACTCATAATCTCAGGGTCGTGGGTTCGAGCCCTACGTTGGGCGCATTTTTTTGTTCTTATTAACTTTTCTTTTTTTCTAAAAAAAAATGTTCAAAAGCACAGAACACACAATCATTGGTCCAGCAGCGGTTCGATTGCCCTTGTTTTCTTCTGGCAAACAATTCGTGTTCGCTCCCCCTACCCTCCCCCCTGGTATTTTCTTATCACCATGCTAGTTCATCATCATCATCATAATAAAATAATAATAATAATAATAATAATAATAATAATAATATAATAATATAATAATAATAATAATAATAATAATATATAATAATAATAATAATAATAATATTATTGAGCTCTAACACATCGTAAATGCTCGCGTCAGCAGAGGGGTACGAAGGCGGGGTGCCAAATTACCCTCCCTCCTTTTCCTCGGACCAAGCCTCCACCACCACTTTCCCCCGACCCACGGCGCACGAGGTACAATAAATCAAGCGATCCAGGATACGGACTAAAGCTATCATTGCTTACACTGCATGTAAAGCATATACCGACATATGGACAAAAAAAAGTTGACAAAAAAGTTTGCCGTGACCAGGATTCGAACCTGGGTTATTGGGGCCACAACGCAAGGTACTAACCACTATACGATCACGGCTGCCCGGCTGGACGGCTGTACGAGTAGAAAAAAAGTGGCACGTTCCTCGGAGCAACACCACCGATGTAAAACTAGATCACCGTGAATGTGTGCCAGGGAGAGAAGGGAGAGAGAGAAAAAAGCAACTGAAGAAAACTCCCCGAGCAAAGGACACACTGTTGGCATTGTGCGCCCGCACGGTGTAAGAAGATTCTTACACCGTGTGCGCCCGTTTCGTCTATTCGAACGTTGTGGCTCCGCTGCCTCTGAGCTATCCACGGGCAATTTTCAGGCGTATTTTTCAAACGAGAGCCTATGTCTGTGTAAGCGATCGCATTTGTAGTTTGCTTTTATCAAAACGTTGGCGTTGTCGCGTGAAACGAACCCACCACTTCCAGCACAGTGAAAAAAGTGCCGCCATATCCACGAAGTGAATGATGATGAGTGGGCGAAGCTCCGGAGGTAAACCTGGTAAACCATGAATCCTCTGTACATTTTGCCCACTCGATTTTATTACATCGCTCCCCCTAGCGTACGTCGCCGCACTAAATCGAACGATTGTCTTCAACCAATGACACGCGCCATATGTGACATCATTCCTATTTTATAAGATCTCGCGTCTTTCATCAACTACAAGTACCGCTTTCTAGTTTAAAACATCTTGCATCTTTTCATCATCAGCTACAAGTACCACCATCTAGTAAACACTACAAGAACTAAACGAGAGGTGGCTACATGGATGGATGGATGGATATGGCTGTACCCTTTAGATCGGGCGGTGGCTAGCGCCACCAAGCCGTAACACCTAATGAACCAAAAACTATATTTATTTTTTTTCCTTAAAAAGTGAGTTTGAGGATTCGTACTTTGCAGTGAAGAGTTTAATTTTCACTCGTGTCTTGACTTTAGCCACCAATCAGATAACCTCCTTCTGGTTAAGTCTACCCGCTTAAAGTTTATTTTGCCCTCCCGGTCCCTAAACCCCAGTGCTTTGAAAAACTCTGCGCCATCATCCTGAACTATAGGGTGAAGCCCTTTACAGAACATTATCAAGTGTTCGGCAGTTTCTTCTTCCTCTCCACACGCACTGCATACTGTGTCTACCCCTACATACAGGGGCGGTACCGCCATCTAGTGAACACTGCAAGAACTAAACTAGAGGTGGCTACATACAGGGGACGGTACCGCCATCTAGTGAACACTGCAAGAACTAAACTAGAGGTGGCTACATACAGGGGACGCACAGCCCACGCCCTAAGGAGCTTCCCCCTAATACTCACGGGCTTCGCACGAATCAAAGGAAGGCAGTAAGGCGAAATGGGCTTGCTGGTTCATGTTGCCTTCGCGATGTGCTACCGGCAGGAAGACTTAGAAGTGTGGCAGCTCGGGCTAGTTGCTATGACATCACGATCGTTATAGTGCAAGAACAGAACGACGACACAGTGACAAGAAGTGGGTCCTTCTTGTCTCTGTGTCCATCTTGTCCTTCGTGGCCTTCTTGTCTCTGTGTCGTCGTTCTGTTCTCGCGCTATAACTATCATCAGGTAGGAAGACGTTGCGAATATCTGATTACCAAAAAAGAAAAAGAACACTCATTCTGTGAACTCTGTGTTTGTGTTCCTTATAAACAGTCCTTCGCGAAGCCTAGCCGACTAAAAGATGAAAAACCAACTTCTTTTTCTTCTCGGTTGATCTATTGTTCTTGCACCGCCCCGCTCTGAAAGCTCTGTACACTCGACGCGGTTTTGCACTGCTTCCGTGATCGGCACACCGTTGACCGATGCATTTGATGACTTCAGCACGAGACGTCTTGACACATGACCTCACAAATTTCGGCAATGTGTAACGATATTGTGACGCCATCACGTGATTATATTTTTCGATCACTCGTGCTGACGCCGACGGAAGACGCAGACTTGGGACGTTGGCCAGATATCGCAATGGAATATGAGCTTACCTTAATTAGTACAGACAAGTATACATCGTAGAAGACTGTGTTGCTTAACGCGGCTATAAAATAGTTGACGGAAATTAGGATGGATGCATAGGAAGGACATTTCATTTCATTTCATTTATTGAAAGTGTCAGCCCTTTTTGTAGGACAATCACGGGAGTGAAAAGAAATCATATTTAAACCGAAATGTGCACAAGAAAAACACGAAAAATATTTGTTACTGAAACATATATCCCTTCATGGCATGAATCGAAATTCATATAGTAAACGTATTATAATTATGAGCTCCTCAGTAAAACAAGGAAAGTGAGTATCACTGCTGAACCATATATTATACAACTTATCAAAACACATATTAAATATCATAGTTTGATTACAAGGCATATAATTTACACAAGCCATTTCAATTTAATGCATGAAATCAGAAAACATTGTGGGGCTTATGGCTTCTAATAACTGAGAAAATAATTTAGTTTTCACAACCGGATCAGGCAACGAATTCCCCTGTTGAATTGCCCTAGGGATGATACTGTACCTGAAACAATCGTTATGAGCTATGAAAGGCGGCATGTATACTGTGTTTGTGTCTTGATGTTGTGCGAATTCTTTAGTAGCAATTAGCAACGCCATAACCGTAGTCGTGAGCAAGGGGGTGAGGGGGGGCACAGAAGGGCAACCGCGTGCACTTGTTACAGACAGGGTGGGGGTGTAATGTCTGCCCTATAAATTGACTTAATAGGAAGAAGGGACGTTGCGAAGAACCCTCACTCCCTCCCCCATGAATGGGGAGAGAGAGAGAGGAGAAGGTTGGGGGGGGGGTTGCGATGCTCGAGTATAAACTTCGAACTTTGATCGTATAAGGCCGTGTTCGCGAGTGCTGTCATGGATGCTCTATTGACAGTCATCAGTACACTGTCAGTATGTGTGATGTTCAGTCCATGCATGCATCCACTTGAGATCAAGGCTGTTTCGCTCCCTGGAGTGACAGTGTTGGCTTAAGCAATCGTTTTGCAGAGTTGCGCGAGACGACACCAAAAGTAGCTAAATGCTAGTCTTTCTTCGTACAATATTGCAGTCTATTCGTTAGTGTTGCTTTCATTGCTTCACCGTTGGGGGAAACTGTGGTTCTTCTGCACCCCGTCTTTCATTTATTCCACCCTTTTCCCTTGTTGTTGACTAACTTCTGCAGAGCCAGGTTCTTGTTTTTTATCCTTCT
This sequence comes from Rhipicephalus microplus, assembly GCF_013339725.1. Classification (NCBI taxonomy): domain Eukaryota; kingdom Metazoa; phylum Arthropoda; class Arachnida; order Ixodida; family Ixodidae; genus Rhipicephalus; species Rhipicephalus microplus. The sequence goes on from NC_051165.1 coordinate 143,414,617, forward strand.
TTATCGTTACACTCATTACCTCAGCTATTGTTTTATTTTTACGCTAATGTGCGTCATGTTTAACTGAACTCTTTGCGGGCCTCCCACTTAACGAAACGTTAAAAAAACGTGACAATGCAGGCCGTTGAACTTAGTTTGTTTTGTCAGCTGCGTTACCATATAACAAAGGCGCAGCTGCGGGGCATATAATACTGCAAGCTGCGAAGTAGTGTCCCTGTAGGCAGCGCTTTCTTTATTTCAATACTTCTGCTATCTGTGTGACACGTAACACGCACGCACGATCAAAAAACCAAGCGGCACATGCGACGTGCTGCGTATTTGAATAATATTGCTTTTTTTGCCCCTCTGAATAGCGGATAGAAGCTCACGAAATCAACATGACCATCGGCTGGCCGCTTTTTATTGTTCAGTAATGCGACAACGGGCAATCCGACGGCGCAGAGCGAACGAAAGATTGGGTAACGCTGTGCGGCATACCGAAAAAGAAGAGCAGATGGGACATTACGCCGCTCCGATGCTTAAGTATTCCATCTATACGTTCAATTTGGGGTATGATGATTGATATGCGGGGTTTAACGTCCGAAAACCACCATATGATTATGAGAGACGTGAAATTGGGGGGCGTAAACTGTGCTGTTATAATGCAAAACCGGTGGTGGAGGGTTCCGTTTTAACTTTGATCAGAATTCAGTGTTCTTATTAGGCGCTCTACGCAAATGTTTATCGCATTCAGCCGCAATCGGGACGTGTCGTTGGGGGCCGGTAATCGAATCCACGTTATTGCGCCAGTTCACAACTAAGCAAATGCGACAATTGATCATTCCGTCGATCATTGGTCTGATAGCGATCACTGATCAGTGATCTTGTGGCGAACGATCGTTACTGAGTAAGTGTTGAAGAGGCAAGCTCTTCAGCCGCTTTCCGGATGAAGAGAAGTTATTGGCCTCCTTAGGACTCGTTCACTCCTCATATCTTTACATTTACGAACACTGGAAGAGCATCACGCTTCCTCGTGTAAGATTTTATGCCAGACCGGATTTCCGGTTTGCACGTGCAGACTTATTTTAAGCTAGGGGACGTCCTGAGAAGACCCTTAGAAAGTACCGTTATAGACGGATGAAGCAACACGTTTCCGCAAGAGATATAGAGAACTGTTTCGCCCCGTGAACTGTGTGGTCGTGAAAGAATGTTTAGCCTCGCTTAAAGCATGCAAGCCGAAATGATGATGACAACGAGAGTATTAGCGAAAAAAAAAAGCAGCATATCCACGGAGTGAATGATGGAGAGTGGGGCGAAGCATTCGTCCGTCCATTCGTTCTTGCTTCCGTCCGTCCATGCGTTCGTCTGTATGACCGTCCACGCGTCCATCCGCCCGTCCGTGCGTGCGTCTGTTCATGCGTCCTTCCCTGCGTTCGTCCATGCAGCCGCCCCTGCGTCCGTTCATGCGTCCATCCATGCATCTGTCTATCTGTCCGTTCGTCCATCTATTCAACACTCCAAGTACCACCATCTCGCATCTTTTCATCATATATTATGGATGGATGGATGGATGGATGCTATGAGCGTCCCCTTTATAACGGGGTGGTGACAAGTATGTCACCAGGCTCGACAAAAAAAAAAACTTTTTTTCTTTTTTTTTATGTTGGCCTAATGCCTCTACTTCGATAATTCTATCTTAATGGAAAAAAAGGTAAATTTTCACCTTAAGTTCTCTGCCATTTACGGCACACTGTCCATATTTTATTTTTCCAATATTTATTTTTGTCCTTTCTCTCTAATTTTCTGCCACCAATACTCCAACCGTCTCTTACTTATTTCAATCGCGGGTGTGTTCAGCTTTCCATTGTTGTCCCTAAAACCCAAGGCTTCCTGTAGGCTCGTGCCCAAACGTACACCTGGGTGGATATCTCCACATTCAATCAGAACATGCTCCGCCGTTTCCTTATCTTTCCCGCAGCATGTGCATTGTTCTTCTTCTTTACTGAATCTTGCTTTATAACTACGCGTTCTAAGGCAACCCGATCTCGCTTCAAACAGTAAAGCGCTTCCCCTTGAATTATCGTAAAATGCCTCCCTCCTTATTTCATTTTTGCCCTTTCGGTAGTTACTCAGAGCCGGTTTTTTCTCCATAGCTGCCATCCAGTAAATCCTCTCCGCCTCCCTGACTTTTCCCTTAACGCTCTTTGTTGACATATGGCTCACAATACCAGCCGTATATTTACTAGTGAGTCTTCTAGTTCTTTTTCTCCACTGTGTGTCCACGCTCTTCCTATACAAATACGGAACACCTTCTCTGCCCATCTACTCTCCTTCATATTTCTTAGCCTTTCTTCGAACCTTATTTTGCTCTGCGCTTCGCTCGCCTCAAAACCTGCCCACCCCATATCGCCCTTTACAGCCTCGTTTGTCGTCTTCCCGTGAGCACCCAACGCGAGGCGTCCCACAGTCCTTTGATTTACATCCATTCCCGATTGCACCTCTGCCCTCATGCACACCACTGAGTTCCCAAAAGTAAGCCCTGGAACCATTACACCCTTCCACAGACCTCGAAGCACCTCATACCTATTGTATCCCCACAACGCTCTGTGCTTCATTATTGCCGCATTCCTCTTTCCTTTGCTGCCGAGGCTTTTCCTGTACCTCCATGTATCTATCACTCTCATTTACCCATACTCCAAGGTACTTGTATTCACTTACCCTCGGTATTCCTGCCTTGTATGGACACCGTCTGATCACAGGGATCATTGAATACCATCAATCCACACTTCGTTACACTGAATCCTAGTCCAAGAGCTTCACCTTCCCTTCCGCATATATTCGCCAGCTGCTGTATATCATCTCGACTGTCCGCAAATAAGGCGATATCGTCCGCATAAAATAAACCGGGAAGCTTCTGCTCAATTCATCATGCCGCCCTGTTTGTGTGACAGATTAAAACCAATGTTGCTACCTTCTAGCGCTTTTTCCATACTCACCATGTACAGCATGAATAACAGTGGGGACAAAGGACATCCCTGTCTCAGACCCCTGCTAACCTCAACGTTCTCTTTGCTACGCATTCCTTCCCACTCTATGCAAACTGTATTTTCTCGGTATATCTCGCTCAAAAGCTGTATACAGTCGTCGCCCATGCCCATTCCTTTCAATATATCCCACAAAATTTCCTGATTAACGTTGTCGTATGCCCCAGTGATGTCTAGAAAAGCCACGTACAAGGGCCTATTCTTTATTTTAGATATTTCTATACACTGAGTGAGAACAAACATGTTATCGTCTAACCGCCTGTCGACTCGAAATCCGTTCTGAAGTTCTCCCAAAATATCGTTATGTTCGGCCCATGTTTCTATTTTCATTTTTACTGCTTGCATCGCCAACCTGTATAGTACCGATGTAATGGTTAGTGGTCTATACGAGCGAATCTTGTCCTTTTCTCCCTTGCCTTTATAGATTAAGTTCATTCTACTTTGTCGCCAACTGTCCGGTATTTGTCCGTCCTTTAAGCTTTTTCTACTGCTTTTAACAATGCTTCTTAGTGTTATGTCCTAGTTCGTTAATGAGGCTAACGGGAATCCCATCTAAACCCGCGGCAGTGCGCTTTGGAATTTTTCCTTCGGCCTTTTTCCAGTTGAAATTATCAAGTACTAGCTCTTCCTCTGTTGCTTTCTCCGCCACACTTTTACTCACCGGCGAGATCCCCTGGGACGCTCTTTTGAAACGAATCGGCTGTTACCTTTTGGATGTAACCTAGCGCTTCGTACCCTTCCAATTGATTTCCTCCTTCATCTAGAATATATTGTTGCGTTGTGACAGACTTCCTACCTAGCGCCTTTATGTGGCTCCAAAAAATCCTAGGCGCGGCCTCCTTTTTTCGTGTATCTCTGTCATCCAGCGTTCACTTTCACCTTTAATTTTTGCCTCTAACAATTTCTGTACAAGGGATTTTTTCTCCAAATATATTTCCCATATTTTTTTGACTTCGTCCTGCGGCCGCTTCTCCTTTTTTGCCTTTCTATGCTCCCGTGATGCTTCGCGTCGCTTCTCGATCGCCTCCCGGATTTCCTTGTTCCACCAACTTTTTGGCTTCCTTTTTCCTTTCCAGCAAACAGTTTTCTTCTCTTTCCCTATCTCCTTCGTCATTAGATGTAACAGCTCACTATACTCCCAGTCCTTGCCTGGTATTTCGCCTACTTCTTCCTCGACTCTTGCGGCTATATTTATTATTTGTTTGTCATTTAAATACGAGCTGCCAGACTTTGATTCCATGCTCATATTTTTAGTTTCGTATCCCATTTGTAATGTTATTCGTTTATGATCACTACCCAAGCTGTTAATGCCTTCCTCGTCTATCCTCATTTCTGTCAGCTTGTGGTAAATTCCTTCAGTCATGAGACAATAATCAATACTTGATTGCCTGTTTCCGACTTCCCATGTGATCTGGCCGTCACATTTAGGCCCCGTGTTAACTATCTCCAGACTATGTTGCTCGCAAAGATCTAGTAATAACTTCCCATTGGTGTCTGAATAGCCGTCAAGGTCATGTATGTGGGCATTCATGTCCCCTAGAAGGATGATTTCGGCCCCATTACCAAATTCCTTAATATCCGCACTCATGCAATCCACTATCTCCTGATTCTTTTCTCTGCAGTTATTCCCCGTCCACAAGTAGGCTACCCCTAGCCACGTTTCCTTTCCACCTACTGTCCCAGAACCCAGAGGTGCTCTGAACACGTCTGTGTTACTCTAACCATTTGGCTCCGCGGTGAATTAGCATTCCTACCACCCCACCTTTCCTTTCCGATATGGTCCTGTACACCCTTCCCAAACCTAATTTTTAATATGTGGGTGGCTCTTCCAAGTCTCTAAGGTGTGTTTCTGTAACCGCATACAGCCCTATCTGTTCTTTGTTTAACCTGCTCCTCAATCTCTAACCATTTTGCCTTCTTTCTGCCACCCCTGCATGTTTATGTAACTAATTGCAACACGCGCCTTTTTCCTTTTTCTTCTACCTTTTTCTGGTTTTTCGCAATTTCTACCTGTCAAAGCGTCCTCCTGGTTGTTTTCCCTGTTACGAGCTACCCCCGGACTCCGAAGGGCCCGTGAGCCCCCCAAAAAAGCTACTGCGCGTCCTGCCAGTCGCCAGCCCACCTCGTGTCCAAGCCTCTTATCGAAATGAATCTTGTCTCTTTGGAATCCACCCCACCTGTGCACCTCCCTGTTTAAATCCACTACCTCGAAACCCTTCTCTCGACTAATTCGCCATATCTCTTTGTTTGCGTCGACAACCGCTCTTTGCAGGTTGACGTTGCGTACTGGTACTTCCGGTACTGTGCATACTACAATTTGCACCTGGGGGGACACGGTGCGCATGTCATCCACCCCTTTTGCCAAGGTCGTCGCTAGTCCTGACGATTCTTTTTTCAGGACGTCATTTAACCCTCCCGCAATTACAACGAGGTTACGATTGTTAGCTTTAGCTGTGAGTTGTTCACCCGCTTGACTCATTACTGTCCCCAGCGTTTGTCCTGGGAACGTCCCTATCGCAACTCTCTTGTCACCTTTCACCCTTTCTTTGATTGCCGCTGCGCATCGGACTAAATTTGAGTCACCGGCGATGATGACCTGTTCAGACATTCCTTCTGAAACCTGCACCTGGCTGCTGACTAGGTGACTAGCGTGAGTCACGGCTGCTGGTTTGCTCCCTCCCTCCCTCAAAACTACTTCCCGGTAGCTGGGCCCTGTGGCCAATGTATCTGCCTTTGTCATGCCTGTTTCCCTCATCTCTCCCGCACGGGGGGTCGTCGCCATAATGCTTCCGCCGTCACCTGCGTCTTCGTTCCCCTTCACGACCTTCGATAGGCCCTTCTCGGCTGCCCGGAGCCTTTCCTCCATGGCTGACGTTTTCTCTCGCTCCTTCGCCAATGCATTCTCCTGCTCTGCGATTTTCTCCATGAGCCCACTCTGGACCGCCATCATATTTTTCATTTTCTCCTCGAACTCGCACTGTCTACACTTGGCGTCATCTTCTGCTTTCTCTTCCGCACTAATTTCCACCTTCCGCCCTACCCCGCACTCTGAACACTTTACGGTCTTTTTGACCATGGCTAGCTCAGTTTACCGATGCCCACGTGTTAGAAAACTGTACTAAAATACACTGGTCTAAGCCAAAAAGAACCACAATAATACATAAATACGCTACACTTCACAGCACCTGCGCATGCACGTGGTCGGTCTACGCGCAGGCCTCAGCCACGTGGTGGCTGGAGCAAAAAAAAAGACACAGTACAGAATACTAAAAAAAAAAAAAAACGTACACCGTACTAGACCTAATCAAGCTTTACGCTAGCGCCTTACGTTCTCATAACGCTACATACAGAGGCAAGCTGAAAACATGCAAAAACACTTATCTGTAGCTGTCATTCCGGAGCTCTCCAAAAACACGTCCGACCTCCTGAACGACCTCCTACGACCTTCTACATTACCCATATAGAAGCACCGCCATCCAGTGGACATTGCAAGGACTAAACGAGAGGGGGCACACGCACACTTTCTTACGGCTTGCGTTTCGGGTCTACTTCCCACCTTTAACCACCTCGTGTTCATGGTGTATGCTAGTTCACTATATTCATGGCACTGCGGTCCAACGCTCGCTAAAACCTTTCTAAAACCAAGGAGGTTACACCCAGCGAGTATAACGTAGCAACCCTTTCTTGTCAGATAGTGCTCAATGTACACGCCAATGGCTGTAATGGGGATCGCAGCTTGCGCGTTAACTAAATGCCGAATCTTCCTGTCTCTCATTCCCCCTTAGCAGCCATTGGCATGTACATTGAGCGCAATCATTTATTGTTCAACAACGCACAGAAGAAATCTCTCACCGGCACCACCTTAGAGGTCAAAATGGTATACTTGTTACACACTACAACGGCTGCGAGGGATGAACGGGTATCGCTATAAGGAGCTTCGCCCCTCAAAAAACAACGAAAGGAAGTGATGGCAAGCCAATATTCACACATTCGCCAACGTAAGTGCACCGTCAAACTGCACGACATGCATATTTTAGTAAACGACAAAGAGAAGATAACGCGTGAACTTTCAGAAGACATGGCCATCGACGAAAGTGAACAATCTCGCATCAGCACACTTTTCGTACTAGTAAAAAGAAAGAGAAAATATGTAGAGCTAGCGAAACGGCCGCGAGACTGCTATGAGCGTGGAATGTTGCCATGTTCTTACATGACACGCGCGTTAGGATTATTATGTTTGCACTAGTCATATATTTCGTCATCCATTGACGTCACGTAACACCAAATTTTGTATATGTGGAGCTAGCAAAAGGACCGTAAGCGCACCATGAAAGGCCCAATACTACACTGCATTGTAGCATTGACGCGCGCACGCTGGGCACAGTGACGCTACGTTAGCACAGTGATACGTACGTAGATAGTGGCCTAGGATATGCCTGAAATCGCTCTTGAAACTTCTGTCACTGAAGAATTTTGCGTTTAATGTCATCATTCATTCATTTGGTCGAGCGTGATTGAAAGCTTCCTGTGCTAAAAATATTGCGATATGGCGTTGCTGATGTCACAATGGTTTCAGGGCGCACAGTGGCAATGCACGCAAGACGCGAGCATTTCGAAGCCTCGAACGTGTGTAGTTGTATTTACGGCTGGCACGGTGTCAAGGCACAGCCGTTTTGGCTGTCGCTGCCCCGAGTGTTAGAAAGAAAGAAAGAAAGAAAGAAAGAGAGAGAGTGAGAGAGAAAGAAAGAATGAAAGAAAGAAAGGAAGGAAGGAAGGAAGGAAGGAAGGAAGGAAGGAAGGAAGGAAGGAAGGAAGGAAGGAAGGAAGGAAGGAAGAAGTGGGGGACAGACAAAGAATGAGAGACGGCTGGTGGGAGGAATGTGGTGCGTGAAATAGAATAATAGCTTGAATGAATGCTCCCGGCGACTAGCAGCGGAGTATGCCACGAGCACGTGTCCAATTTGAGTTGACTGGGGAACTGCTGAAGTTAGTTTTGGGATCTCTGCGAGGCCACGGGATGGTTTTATGCTTAGTACAGTACCTGACACTCCAAATTGTTTCGTACTTTTTCTAAGCACACAATTACACATTAAAGGGCAATCACCAGGTTTGACGATTTTGAGATGACAAGCGCAATGCGTAGACGAGGCGTTCATGATCACCTATGTCAAAATTTTGCAATGCTACGCGCCGCGGAAATGGGTCAAATTTCAAGATCAAAGCTGCTCCCCCTCCCCTCTGCCGGCGCACGCGTAGAGAATGAGGGCATGACGTGGGCGTAGGAATGGTCCTACTTACACGGCAATGCAGTGACGTTGGTCCTTTACGTAGACGAGTCTGCTCCGACGTTGTCAACAGCATACCACGTGACATGGCAAAAATTATTTAACACAACATGCGTAGTTTATGCATTTGTTGCTTTAAGCGATTAATAAAACTTTCTGCAAATAATGAGACCCAATAAGAAATTGTGTGCGTTTTCTTTCATTTTTTCCCGTGAAATGTTACGAGATGCGGGGCTATTGTACCAGCGTTTCGCATGCATTCGTGTCCCCGCGGACAGCGCATTGAGCAGACGACCACCGTGGAACGCTCCTACGCGTTTGCGCACTCATTGTGCTGATCTACTCTACCGCGTCTAAGCCAGCGTTTTCAAACCATCCCACAGAAACAGGCAGAAGACCACAAAATAACGTTGGTCAACAAAGCAACGCTGCTCGCGTGCTCGGGGGTTGAACTTGTTTGGGCACGTCAAACGCACGTAATCTCATGGTGGGATGCTGGACAGGGCGGGGAAGAGATTTGGCTTGCGAAGGCTACGCGGAAGAGTGGCAAGGTTTTCGAGCTCGCCTCCTCCCATCCTCCATTCGTGCCGCTTCAAAAAAAAAAAAAATTGCCCGCAGCTTCCCTCGGGGGAACACTGAGGAGGATGCGGACCATATAATTGGTTAACGGGGTGTTGAAGTGCGACTTACTTGGGTCGATGGCTAAATTGGTTAACGTGGTTGTGAAATGGGGTGTTAAATTGCGACTTACTTGGGTCGATGGCTAAATTGGTTAACGTGGTTGTAGGAGGGGGTGTTAAATGAGTGAACACGTACACACGTATGCGAAAGGGCGGCGCTGGTCGAAGGGACGTCGATCATTGTGTTGTGGATTCGTTGGAATTCATTTCACCGCGACCTTGGACGTCGACGCGCCGTACAAACCAACCGACGAGCGGCAACTGAGCGAGCGAGCGCCGACCTTGAGTATATATACAGCACGACGGCGCATGCACTGTCAGCTGTTGAATGTTCTCGAAGCGCGACGCCACATGCGCGTCCACTGGAGAATCAGGAGAATTGTAGATGTCGAACGCGGTGTGTAGAGGAGGAAGGGTGCCCAGATGGTGGAGGAGTGAAGCGCGCGCGGTGTGTAGAGGAGGAAGGGATGCACAGATGGTGGAAGAGTGGGCGACGGCGCATGCGCGCGCGTCAGCTGTCGAATGTTCGAGAAGCGGTGCGGACGGCGCGGACGGCGTGGACGGCGCACTACAAGGCGCGAGTATAAGATGCTCCGCATCTAAAACACACACACACACACACACACACACACACCACACACACACACACACACACACACACACACACGCACGCACACACACACACGCACGCACACACACACACACTCACACACGCCACACACACACACACACACACAAACACACGCACACACACACACACACACACACACACACACACACACAAAACCACACACACACACACACACACACACACACACACACACACACACACCTGTTTCTCCGTTCGTGATGAACCGATTTGAAAGATGCTTGTGGCGCCCCGCCACGGTGGTCTAGTGGCTGAGGTACTCGGCTGCTGGCCCGCCGGTCGCGGAATCAAATCCCGGCTGTGGCGGCTGCATTTCCGATGGAGGCGGAAATGTTGTAGGCCCGTGTACTCAGATTTGGGTGCACGTTAAAGAACCCCAGGTGGTCGAAATTTCCGGAGCCCTCCATTACGGCGTCTCTCATAATCATGTAGTGGTTTTGGGACGTTAAACCCCACCAATCAATCAAGATGTTTGTGGCAAAATGTTCCTCATCGGATACCCAACTACTTTCCTTGTCTAACTAAAATTTGGTATAAGACCTGGTGAGTGGCCCATTAACAGCGTCGCCCGGCTAGCTCAGTCGGTAGAGCATGAGACTCTTAATCTCAGGATCGTGGGTTCGAGGCCCACGTTGGGCGCTTTTTTTTGTTCACATAACTACTTTTTTTCTCGAAAAAAATTTTTTGAAAAGCACAGACCACACTATCATTGGTCCAGTAGCGGTTTGATCGCCCTTTTTCTTCTGGCAAACAATTCGTGGTCCTCCCCCCCCCCCCTGGTATTTTTATCACCATGCTAGTTCATTAACAACAACAACAACAACAACAACAACAACAACAACAACAACAACAACAACAACAACAACAACAACAACAACAACAACAACAACAACAACAACAACAACAACAACAATTTGAGGTTTAACGCTTCGTAAACGCTTGCGTCAGCAGAGGGGTACGAAGGTGGGGTGCCAACATAATCTCCCTCCCTTTCCTCGAACCAAGCCTCCACCACCATCACTTTCCCCTGAGCCTTGGCCCTGAACCGAACGAAGCGACCACCGATTCATTGGTTACACGGCATGTAAAAAATATACCAACATATGAACAAAAATAGGTTGACAAAAAAATTTGCCGTGACCAGGATTCGAACCTGGGTTATTGCGGCCACAACGCAAGGTACTAACCACTATACGATCACGGCTGCCCGGCTGGACGGCTGTTCGGGTAGAAAAAAAGTGACACGTTCCTCGGAGCAACACCACCGATGTAAATCTAGATCACCGTGAATGTGCGTCAGGGAGAGAAAGGCGAGAGAGAGAGAGAGAGAAAAAAAAGAGAAAGAAAAGCATCTAAAGAAAACTCTCCGAGCAAAGGAGGCACTGTGTAGGCATTGTGCGCCCGTTTCGCTTATTTGAACATAGCGGCTCCGCTGCCTCTGAGCTATCTACGGGTCATTTTGATGAGTATTTTTCGAACGAGAGCCTATGTCTGTGCGCGCGATAGCATTTGTAGTTTGCTCTCATCAAAATGTTGGCGTTGTCGCGTGAAAGGAACCCACCACCACCAGCCTAGCAAAAACCTTTCAGGCTCCGCACGACTGAAAGGAAGGTAGTAAGGCGAAATGGACTTGGTGGTTCATGTTGGCTTCGCGATGCTCTAACGGTTGGAAGACGTTACAAAAAACTGATTACCAAAAAAAAAAATACTTGTTCTGTAAACTCCGTGTTTTGCGTTCATTGTAATCAGCCCTTCGCGAAGCTTAGCCGACTAAAAGGCGAAAGCCAACTTCTCTTTCTTCTCTGTTCCTGCGCCGCCCCACTCTGAAAGTTCTGTGCACCCAACGCAGTTTTGCACTGCCTCCGTGATCCGCACACTGTTGACCGATGCATTTGATGACTTCAGCATGTGACGTCATGAAACATGGCGTCAGAAATTGTGGCAATTTGTAACGATATTGGGACGTCATCACGTGAATATATTTTTTGACCACTCGTGCTGACGCCGACGGAAGACGCAGACGTGGGACGTTGGCCGGATCTCGCAATTGGATATATGCAAACGTTAATTGGTACATAGAAGTATTCTTCGTAGGAGACTGTTTTGCTTAACGCGGCTATAAAATAGTTGACGCGAATTCGGATGGATGCATAGGAAGGGCATTTCATTTCATTTATTGATGCTGTCAGCCCTTTCTGTAGGGTTATTGCAGGAGTGGAAAGAAATCATATTTAAACGGAAAGTAAGACGATAAGTTGGGCCAGTTGGTTAGGATCCATTGTGAACTTACTTACAGCGCAACACCAGAAAAAATACAGGACAGGGAAGGTGTAGAACAGAAAGAAAAGACGGCGCCGTCTTTTCTTTCTGTTCTACTCCTTCCCTGTCCTGTATTTTTTCTGTTGTTGCGCTGTAAGTAAGTTCACGATGCTTTAAACGGAAATGTGCATAAGAAAAACACGAAAAACATTTGTTACCGAAACATTTATCCGTTCACGGCACGAATCTAAATTCATATAATAAAAGTATTATGTTTGCAAGTTCCACAGTAAAACATCCAAATAAAGTATCACTGCTGAAACATATATTATACAACTTATCAAAACACATAATAAAAATGATAGTTTAATTACAAGACACATAATTCACACAAGTCACCTCACTTTATAGTACGAGATCAGCAAACACTATGGAGCTTATGTCTTATAAAAACTGAGTAAAAGATTTAGTTTTCACAACTGGATCTGGCAACGAATTCCACTGTTGAATTGCACGAGGAAAGATACTGTACCTGAAACAATCGTTATGAGCTATGAGAGGCGGTACGTACATACTGAGTTTGTGTCTTGATGTTGTGCGAATTTTTTAGTAGCAACTAGCAATGCCATAACCGTAGTCGAGAGCAAAGGGGTGAGGCGGGTGGGGGCAGGAGGGCGACCGCTTGTACTTGCCACAGACAGGGCGGGGGTGTAATGTCTGCCCCATAAATTGACTTGATAGGAAGGGGGGACGTTGCGAAGAACCCTCACCCCTTCCCTCCTGAAGGGAGAGAGAGAGAGGAGGAATTATAAGAATGGTACACTGATGATGCCTACGCCCATAAATATTGAGCTGACAGTGCGGATAGGAGGGCAACTCGATCAAGAAACTGCACTCCCTATAATTCCGCATGAAGTCAACAGATATTGAAACTAAGAAAGTTGGCTTCACCTGGTGGTGTCTGAAAAGACCGCCCACTGCTCATTTTCATGTTTTGCTTCCAACTTGAATATTTAAAAAATAAGTGTAATTTTTATCGGTGGTTACAAAATCAATATTTCTCACGCTATCCAAGATAGCCTGAAGTGTCAAAATCACTACCGTCAAACTCAACCATGAAGGGAGACACAAAGAGGCAAAAAAAAAAAAATCTTGTTATGAGTGCCGCCGTTTTTGTGATAACAATGATTCGGACATGTTTGACTGACCTAAGGTTAGCTGCGCGAAAATAACACATGACGCAGAGGAAGAAGACGGGACAAGCACTTTTTTCCTGCCTGCCGTGTGTGATTTTCGCGCTAATAACCTTAAGTATGCAAAACCAACTAGCCCAGCCAGCCTCTTTGACTGAGTTTTGCTGTCTCCGTCACTCTCATGTTTCGAGTAATGTCCACGTACATAAGATCCCTCCGCGCATCGTGTGTCCTAAGCGCCAGTAAAAGCTTGCCAGCGTTGGGGACGAACGCGGCTGAGGCAGAGAGGAATCAATCAGTGACACGGATAGCGCTCGCGATAACTGTTACTCGAAGTGCGAGGCCTGTCTTCGATGGCTCCTTAGTCCGTCATAAAACATGCTGTCCGTCTTTCGTGGGATGAAGGAACGTGAAGGGGTACCGGTAGCTATGACGGTTCGGTTGGGGAGGCGTTGCTTGAGCATAAACTTCGAACTTTGATCGTATAAGGGCGTGGTCTCGAGTGCTGTCACGAATGCTCTATTGACAGACATCGGTAGACTGTCCGTATGTGTGATGTTCAATCCACGCGTGCATCCACTTGAGATCAAGGCTGTTTCGCTCCCTGGAGTGACAGTGTTGGCTTAAGCAATCGTTTTGCAGAGTTACGCGAGACGGCATCAAAAGAAGCTAAATGCTAGTCTTTCATTGTACAATATTCCAGTCTATTCGTTAGTGTTGCTTTAATAGCTTCGCCATTGGGGGAAAATGTGGTTTTTTTGCGTCCCGTCTGTCCTTTATTTCAGCCTTCACCTTTGCTGCTAACTTCTGCAGAGCCAGGTTCTTGTTTTTTATCCTTCTTTATCGTTACGCTCACTACCTCAGTTATTTTTTAATTTTTACGCTAGTGTGCGTGATGTTTAACTGAACTCTTTGCGGGCTTCCCATTTAACGAAACGTTAAAAGAAAACGTGACAGTGCAGGTCGTTGATCTTAGTTTGTTTTGTCAGCTGCGTTACCATATAACAAAGGCGCAGCTGCGGGGCATATAATACTGCAAGCTGCGAAGTATATAGTGTCCTTGTAGGCAGCGCTTTCTTTATTTCAATACTTCTGCTATCTGTGTGACACGTAACACGCACGCACGATCAAGAAACTAAGCGGCATATGTGACATGCTGCGTATTTGAATAATATTGCTTTTTTTTGCCCCTCTGAATAGCGGATAGAAGCTCACGAATTCAACATGACCATCGACTGGCCGCTTTTTATTGTTCAGTGATGCGACAACGGGCAATTCGACGGCGCAGAGCGAACGAAAGATTGGGTAACGCTGTGCGGCATACCGAAAAAGAAGAGCAGATGGGACATTACGCCACTCCGATGCTTAAGTATTCCATCTATACGTTCAATTTGGGGTATGATGATTGATATGCGGGGTTTAACGTCCGAAAACCACCATATGATTATGAGAGAAGTAAATTTGGGGGGCGTAATTTTTGCTGTTATAATGCAAAACCGGTGGTGAAGGGCTCCGTATTAACTTTGATCAGAATTCAGTGCTCTTATTAGGCGCTCTACGCAAATGTTTATCGCATTCAGCCGCGATCGGGACGTGTCGTTGGGGGCCGGTAATCGAATCCACGTTATTGCGCTAGTTCACAACTAAGCAACTGCAACAGTTGATCATTCCGTCGATCATTGGTCTGATAGCGATCACTGATCAGTGATCTAGTGGCGAATGATCGTTACTGAGTAAGTGTTGGAGATCAGGCAAGCTCTTCAGCTGCTTTACGAATGAAGAGAGGTTCTTGGGCTCCTTAGGGCTCGTTCCCTCCTTATATCTTTACATTTACGAACACTGGAAGAGCATCACGCGGCCTCGTGTAAGATTTTATGCCAGACCGGATTTCTGGTTTGGACGTGCAGACTTATTTTAAGCTAGGGGACGTCCTGAGAAGACCCTTAGGAAGTACCGTTATAGACGGATGAAGCACCAACAGTTTCCGCAAGAGATATAGAGAACTGTTTCGTGCCACGAACTGTGTGATCATGAAAGATTGTTTAGCCTCACTTAAAGCATGCTAGCCGAAACGATGATGACAACGAGAGTACTAGCAAAAAAAAAAAAGGCAGCATATCCACGGAGTGAATGATGGAGAGTGGGACGAAGCATTCGTCCGTCCATGCTTCAGTCTGTATGACCGTCCACGCGTCCATCCGCCCGTCCGTGCGTGCGTCTGTTCGTGCGTCCGTCCCTGCGTTCATCCTTGCATTCGACCCTGCGTCCGTTCATGCGTCCATCCATGAATCTGTCTGTGTGTCCGTTCGTCCATCTATTCAACACTCCAAGTACCACCATCTCACGTCTTTTCATCATATATTACCCATACATAAAAGCACCGCCATCCAGTGGACATTCCAAAGACTAAACGAGAGGTGGCACACGCACACTTTCTTATGGCTTGCGTTTCGGGTCTACTTCCCACCTTTCCCCACCTCGAGTTTATCGTATATACTAGTTCACTGTATTCATGCCACTGCGGCCAAGCGCTCGCTAAACCTTTCTAAAACCAAGGAGGTTACGCCCAGCGAGTATAATGTAGCAACCCTTTCTTGTCAGATAGTGCTCAATGTACATGCCAATGGCTGCTAATGGACAACGCAGCTTGCGCGTTAACTGAATGCCGAATCTTCCTGTCTCTCATTTTCCCTTAGCAGCCATTGGCATGTACATTGAGCACAATCTCTTATTGTTCAACAACGCACAGAAGAAATCTCTCACCGGCACCACCTTAGAGGTAAATGTTATACTTGTTACACACTACAACGGCTACGAGGGATGAACGGGTGTCGCTATAAGGAGCTTCGCCCCTAAAAAAACAACGAAAGGAAGTGATGGCAAGCGAATATTCACACATTTGCCAACGTAAGTGCACCGTCAAGCTGCACGACACGCAGAGTTTAGTAAACGACAAAGAGAAGATAACGCGTGAACTTTCAGAAGACATGGCCATCGACGAAAGTGAACAATCTCGCATCAGCACACTTTTCGTACTAGTAAAAGAAAGAGAAAATATGTAGAGCTAGCGAAACGGCCGCGAGACTGCTATGAGCGTGGAATGTTGCCATGTTCTTACATGACACGCGCGTTAGGATTATTATGTTTGCACTAGTCATATATTTCGTCATCCATGTGCGTCACGTAACACCAAATTTTGTATATGTGGAGCTAGCAAAAGGACCGTAAGCGCACCATGAAAGGCCCAATGCACTGCATTGTAGCATCGACGCGCGCACGCTGGGCACAGTGACGCTACTTTAGCAAAACGTGAGCACTAGTCTGACGCCAGGCGCGACCAGCGTCCGTCGGCGCGGCCCGACGGCAACCGGCGCGAAAAGCGACATGCTGCATTTTGCGATGATGCATTAACCAGACAACACTGCCTCTCCCTGTTTTCGTGACGGAGGTACTACGGACGCACTGAAACGCGCATGCCTCAATGCAATGCAGCGCGGGTCTGCGAGTATATGGCAGGACCGGCTCCTGGCATGGCAACGCCGGCGTGACGCGACAAATTGAACGCCGGTGAGCATGCGCACCGCGTCACGTCGAAATATAGTGGCGCCTTGACTGTGGCATGCAGTCATGTTCTTACATGACACGCATCTCATGATTATCATGTTCGCACCAGTCACGTACCTTCGTCATCCATTGGCGTCACGTAATACCAAATTTCGCATATGTGATGCTAGCGAAACGGCCGCGAGCACATCATAAGTTTGGCATTGTTGCGCCTTTGGGTAGCGTGGTGCGGACTCGGGCCATCCGAGTCCCCGGAGAGGACGAGTAGGGAAGCCGGAGAAGGAGAAAAAAATGTTTATATACAGTATTTACATGGTAGCGTGGTACAACATGAAAAGAGAATCACACACGAGCGCCTCTGCGCTAGCGTTTTTATACATCGTCCGCCTTCCCAAGATCCCTTGCAAAGAAAATTTATGCGCAGGATACTCCAATGAGATCGTCGTCTTCCTCTCCGTCCCCGAAGAGGGAAAGCCAAACACCGCCTCCCTCTGAACCTAGGAAAGGGGGCAAGACATGCCCAGTTCGCTGTTTGGTGAGGGAGACCCCACGCGCCAGTGTGGCACCACAGTGAGATGACGTGGAATCCCATGCGCAAAGTCGCTCCCTGATGCAGCCAGGTTGACTCAAGCAAGGCAGAATACCCCGTACAGCTGCTGGGTCGACGCTGCTTCGGAGTGTTGCTCTCGGCGGCTGACAAAAGCTTGGCCAACGACTTTTGTGTCAAGAGGAGCCGGCGACGTGGTTTTTCCAGATTGTCCGCGTCCGTCGCCGTCCCGGTGCAGGGTTGACTCATCAACAGCTGCCAGGTGCCAGCAGGCCGCGAAGACCACGTGGAACTTGGGCGAGGCACAACAGCACCCCCGCCGCCAGATGATACATCGGGAGGTCGAGTTGTTCCATGCAGCTCGGCCGGGTCGATGTCGGCGACGTTCCGGCAAGGCTCTTGCTTTCTCGAAGGGCCTGGTCAAACTGGAATGCTCCAAGAGCTGGCCTCTGCGCCCCACTTCGGTGAAAAGTGGGTGACAAGCTCCAAGAAACGACCTTTGTCAGCCACACACAATGCGACAAGCACCGCGTGCACGCCACTCTCATCGCCAGGCCTCCGATTTTACAAAGCAAACATCTTATCTTAATAACTTAAGCTCAAGGAAACAATGTGCATACCAATCGGGACAAGTGTCCAGTAACTCTTTCATACGTAACTCCATTTGGAATCGAGATAACATTATAATCAAGCTAAACAAGCAAACTGTAGAGCTCGGGACAACGAGGGAGTCATTGAAAAATTTCTCTACGCCCTCACTGTAACACATTGAAAAAAAAAGGTACACATAAACTAGGTAAAGGTAAACAAAAAAATCAAACAAACCTTCCGCGTCTTTTGACGAGTCAAAACGCTCGACTTAGGGCGTCTGCATTTGTATGAAGGCCACCTCTCTTGTAGCGCACCTCGAAATTGTGCTGCTGCAGTGCTATGCTCCATCTGAGCAAACGACCATTCTTAGGTGACATTTGGTGTAACCAGGTTAGTGGAGAGTGATCAGTTTCTATAATAAACTTAGAGCCAGCAACATAGCAGCCTAGTTTTTGTACGGCCCAAACAATGCAAGCACATTCTTTTTCCGAAGTGCTATAAGCCTCTTCCCTGCTGCTCAATTTGCGACTCAAATACAAAACCGGCCGCTCCTCTCCACTCTGGTCCGTCTGACATAGCACTGCTCCTAAACCGCGTTCGCTTGCATCACACTGAATAGTGAAAGGTTTTGCAAAATCCGGTGCCCTCAAGACGGGTTTCTCACTCAATGCGTGCTTCAGCTTCTGAAAAGCGTCTTCCTTTTTAGAGTCCCATTGAATGTTCACAGGTTCGGTCTTGCGTAAACTATCTGTCAAAGGGCTGGCAATCTCGGAGTAATTCGGGACGTAATGCTGATAGTAACCTGTGAGGCCGAGGAATGCTCTCATCTCGGTCTTAGTGCTGGGACGACGATAACCGACCACCGCGGCTACCTTGAGTTCGGACGGTCGACGACGCCCATTTCCTACAATGTGCCCTAAATAGCTTACTTCAGCACAGCCCAAATGACATTTCTCTCTCTTTACCGTAAGACCTGCATTTTTGACCCGTTCCAAAACCATCCGAAGGTGTTCAACATGGTCTTCCCATTTGTCCGAAAATATCGCCACATCGTCTAGGTAAGGCAGCGCAAATTTCTCGAGCCCGTGGAGAACCTTATCCATCAGGCGGCTGAAACAATACGGCGCGTTCTTGAGCCCAAAGCTCATCATCAAAGGACGAAAAGTGCCCAGGGGTGAGATAAAAGCAGCGTATCGACTCGCGCGCTCTGTCAAAGGGACCTGCCAATACCCCCTAACAAGGTCTAACGTAGAAATGTATTTCGCCTTAGACACTGTCTCTACCCTCTCTTCAATGTTAGGAATAGGGTAAGTCTGGTCGACTGTTACAGAGTTCAGGCGGCGATAGTCCACGCATGGCCTTGGATCACGGCCCGGAATCTCAACCAAAATCAAAGGCGAGGTGAAATCACTGTCTGCTTCGATGATAACACCTAGGTCGATCATGCGGCGAATTTCGGCCTCTAGTATCTCTCTCTGTCTAGGTGACACCCGATACGGCTTACAGCTGATCGGCTTGTTAACCGTCAGCTCAATGTCGTGCTTAATCACATCCGTTTTGCCTGGCTTCTCGGAGAAAACGGTAGCGAATTCCTGTACTAAAAGCTCTAAATCTTCCTCTTGAGCCTTACTTAGGGTGTTCCCTGTGTCTACCCTATCGGACAATGTGCTGCTGACCGTGCCATCGGAAAGACAAAGGATTTCCGCGCCCTCATCCTCAGGAACATTGAGTGCAAGGTTTACTACTGCTTTTCGTCGCATGTAGGGTTTCATTAGGTTACTGTGATACACTTTGGGGCATTTCCGGCCCCACTTTACCTCGTAGTTGGTGTCTGAAAGCACTGACAACACTGTCGCTGGTCCCTCCCATTGTACGTCCAGCTTGTTTTTTCTTGAAGGGCACAACAGCATCACCTCATCGCCCACTCTAAAGACTCGCTTTCGAGCTGACTTATCGTAACGGGCCTTGGAAAGCGCCTGTGCTGCGCGCATGTTGCTCTCCACCACTTCGCGTGTAGTCCCCAGTCGCCCCAATAAATCCAGTACATAGGAAACCACATTAGGGTCCTCCCCATATCCAGTCCATGACTCTCGTATTAAGTGCAGCGGACCTCTCAAGTTCCTGCCGTAGACAAGTTCAGCCGGACTAAAACCCGTACTCTCGTGTGGGGCCGACCTCAGAGAAAACATCGCAGCTGGTATACACCCCTCCCAGTCACTTTTATGCTCAAAGCACAAAGCTCGCAAAACGCGTTTCATGACCGAGTGCATGCGTTCCACAGGGTTCGACTGTGGATGGTGAATAGAGCTATGCGCGATTTTTATCCCGCAGCGTTCTAGGAATGTAGTCGTAAGGCAGCTTGTGAACACACTTCCGTTGTCACACTGTATCTCCGAGGGAAAACCCACCCGAGAAAAAATAGACAACAATGCGTCCA
The DNA here is from genome assembly GCF_013339725.1 of Rhipicephalus microplus. Classification (NCBI taxonomy): domain Eukaryota; kingdom Metazoa; phylum Arthropoda; class Arachnida; order Ixodida; family Ixodidae; genus Rhipicephalus; species Rhipicephalus microplus. The sequence goes on from NC_051165.1 coordinate 143,434,845, forward strand.
CCACGCATACTGAACTCAACTCTTTCAGTGCGATTGCCTCCGGGAACTTGGTGGCAACGCACAGCGCGGTCAGGACGTACCGATATCCTGATTTAGATGGAGGCAGAGGCCCCACGATGTCAATCACGAGCCGACGGAAGGGTTCTGTGACTATTGGCACTAGTTTCATTGGTGCCTTCCATTTGTCTGTTGATTTTCCTATCCGCTGACAAGTGTCGCATCCACGGACAAACATCTCTACATCCTTCCAGCACCCGGGCCAGTAGAACTCCTGAGCCAGCTTAGCTTTCGTTTTCTTTATACCTAAGTGGCCCGCCCAGGCGTTGCTGTGGGCCAGGTCGAGAATGTTCCGCCGGTATTTTAGTGGAACTACCACTTGGTTGTAGACCCGCCCTTTAGCGTTCTCATACCTGCGATGCAACACCTCGTTTTGGGTGTAGAACGAAACGTTCTTCCTAGAGTTACCTTCCTTATGTATGGCATCTAGCAGCATAGAGAGTGCGAGATCCGCCTTTTGATCGACCACTAGCGTTGCACGGTCGGTTCTGGCTAGTTGACACCAACTGGTGGACGCGGGTGTTAACACCGAGCCTGTCACCAAGTCCTCGTTTTCGGGCGTTAGAGATATTTCCTCGCTGTTGTCGACCATAGCCCCAGTTTTCGTCTCGACAACTCGCATGGCAGACTCATTTTCCGTCGCAACTACCTCAGGTTTTCCTACACTGCCCTCGGACGTCTGTTCCCCAGAGGGTGAGCTGCTCAGCTGTTGCGTCAGCTCGCGCGCCTTCGAACGGGTAAGGGCCATGCAAGCTATTTCGGTGGCAAATGATTCTCCACGTGTTTTTAACATTTCCTCAGACTTATTTGAAAATAGGTAAGGGAAGTGCTCCGGAAGGTTGGCTGAAATTGCTGCTTCCGTACACAATTGGCCGAAAGGGCCCTCGATTACAACCCTCGCTATCGGTAGGCAGACGCTTTGCTTTTCTGCCACTTGCCGAATCCAGGCACACTCTCCTATATAGTCTTCGGAAGATACGCAACTTGGATGCGCTACATCCATTGTGGCCGCCGAGTCCCTCAATACCCTACACATTCGGCCGTTCACTGAGAGTGTCCTCATGTAAGGCTTCAACAGCTTTAAGCTATCCTCTGACTCCTGAATTGTGGCAAATGCCATGTGCCTCTTACAGCTCCTGGCCATGTGGCCCTTTTCTCCGCAGCTGTAGCAAACAACTGGCTTCCGCGCTTCTAACGCATGCGCTATGTCACCAGGCGCCTTTGAACCTGATGAAGGTGCCGCCTTAGTCCCCTCACTGTCCTTTCCCTGCTGATTGTCTAATAACTTGGAATTTTCGGGTTTCCAGTTATTTCTTGCAAACCTCTTGCGTCCCTGGTTTCCCGACCAGCTTTCTACCTTTTCATTTTTTTCCGAAGTTCGTGGTGTACTGCGGAGACTACGGCGTGAGCAGTAATCTTCGGCGAGTTCTGCTGCCCTGTTCATGTCTACGTCTTTCATCCTATCCTGCACCCAAAGCCTTACCTCCTCGGGAATTCCCCGGTAAAACTGCTCAAGTACCATCAACTCAATGACCTTGTCATGGTTGCCATAGACTTGCGCGCTTTTGAGCCACTCTTCAAAGTTGGCTCTAATTTGGTAGGCATAGTCTGAATGAGATTCGTTGCCCCTCTTAGAGTGCCTGAACCGCAGGCGGAAAGCCTCTGTCGATAGGCGACATTTCGTAGCAATGCAGCCTTTACCCTGTCATACACCTCGGAGTCCTCTTTATTCATTCTTGCGATAACATCGGACACTTCGCCTGGTAGTACGCATATCAGTTTTTGTGGCCAAGTCTCCCTACTAAACCCTGCATTTTCGCATGCTCGCTCAAAATGCACGAGGTATAATGCAATGTCGTCACCCGCCTTGAAGGTGTGGATTAGATCCTTTATCTTTGATTCTCCACCCCCTGAATTTTGATTTCCCACGGACATACGAAGCTCCAGTTCTTTCAGACGGATTTCATGTTCTTTATCCTCGCGATCCCTCCTTATTTCCTCCTCTCTTTGTTCACGGGCTAAGCGCTCACGCTCCTCTTTCTTTGCCAAAATGGTTTCTCTGGCCTCAATGGCCTCTTCTAAACTCACTTCCTCTTTTCCCAAGTGCTCCAAAATTTGTTGTTTTCTTTTAACCGAGCCGACCGAAATATTCAGCTCCTGACAAATTTCGAGGAGTTCTTGGACCTTAAACTTCTCCATCTTAGATATGCACACCGTTTCTCTTCTAAGGTAATTTTGCCCACGAGCCACCCAATTCTTGGTCTGCGAATCAAAATTTACCAAAATCACCCTACCACGTTACCGACCATCTGCGCTAACGAGTCTGGCGAAAAGAAGAGCAAACACGCGGCACTCACCACTTCGATGCAGCCGACGCAGGCGAATCCCACCGCTGCCACCACTGTTGCGCCTTTGGGTAGCGTGGTGCGGACTCGGGCCATCCGAGTCCCCGGAGAGGACGAGTAGGGAAGCCGGAGAAGGAGAAAAAAATGTTTATATACAGTATTTACATGGTAGCGTGGTACAACATGAAAAGAGAATCACACACGAGCGCCTCTGCGCTAGCGTTTTTATACATCGTCCGCCTTCCCAAGATCCCTTGCAAAGAAAATTTATGCGCAGGATACTCCAATGAGATCGTCGTCTTCCTCTCCGTCCCCGAAGAGGGAAAGCCAAACACCGCCTCCCTCTGAACCTAGGAAAGGGGGCAAGACATGCCCAGTTCGCTGTTTGGTGAGGGAGACCCCACGCGCCAGTGTGGCACCACAGTGAGATGACGTGGAATCCCATGCGCAAAGTCGCTCCCTGATGCAGCCAGGTTGACTCAAGCAAGGCAGAATACCCCGTACAGCTGCTGGGTCGACGCTGCTTCGGAGTGTTGCTCTCGGCGGCTGACAAAAGCTTGGCCAACGACTTTTGTGTCAAGAGGAGCCGGCGACGTGGTTTTTCCAGATTGTCCGCGTCCGTCGCCGTCCCGGTGCAGGGTTGACTCATCAACAGCTGCCAGGTGCCAGCAGGCCGCGAAGACCACGTGGAACTTGGGCGAGGCACAACAGCATGTAGTCATGTTTTTACATGACACGAATGTCGTGATTATTACGTTTGGATGTGTCATTTACCTATGTCGGCCGTTCACGTTACGTAATACCGAGTTTGGTACATGTGAAGCTAGCGAAACGGCCGCGAGCGCATCATGAGCCTAGCATGCCGTCATTTGGTTACATGACACGCATCTCATGTGCATCATGTTTGCACCAGTACCATACCTTCGTCATCCGTTCACGTTTTGTATCACCAAATTCGGTATAAGTGAAGCTAGTGAAATGGCCGCCAGTACATCATGAGAGTGGCATGTAGTCATGTTGTTACAAGACACAGATGTTATGATTATCATATTTGCACCTGTCGCATACATTCGTCATCCATTCACGTACAGTAATACTAAATTTGGTGTATGTGACGTTAGCGACATGGCCGCGAGTGCATCATGAGCATAGCATGTGATGTTGTTAAATGACACGCTTCTCATGATTTTCATGGTAGGGTCTGTGGCTTGTGTTCGCCATATATCTATAGAATCATGTCATACCGTTCCAGTTTCTGCAACATGCCATGTGAACGCAACCACCGCAAAAGCGGCAGGACCATGAAATGTAAATATTGAGATTCATGACTTACATGTCATGATTTTCATGTGATGACTAGTCCAATATGTTCTTCATACAGTCCTGTTATGTCATACTAAGTTTGGTATTGATACCATTATCGAAACGTTCAGGAGAGCTAAAAGTCGTAGGTGGATAGATAGACAGATAAATAGATAGATAGATAGATAGATAGATAAATAAATAAATACATAAATAGATAGATAGATAGATAGATAAATAAATAGATAGATAGATAGATAGATAGATAGATAGATAGATAGATAGATAGATAGATAGATAGATAGATACGCTTGAAGTCGCCGGACATCGCTAAGAAATGCTTCGCATTTAAAAATATTCATGCACACAATCAACCAATCTGGGAATCCGTGAACATTGGATTTGCTGTCAAATGCTATGAAAAATGCATGGAAAGTTTCAACAAATGTTCAGTTGCTAGTCCAGCAGTGTGTCGTCTCCCTTTCGTCTTCGTCCTAGCTGGAAACCACCCGCTATGTGCAACTAACGAGCTCTGGGAAGCACAGCTCTAAGAATACTCGAAACTAGAAGGAATGCATTTGATCAGTTTGGCGTTTGAGTTATTTCGAAACGTGCCTTTAGTATTCGAAATATATTGGACACCTCGAAATATTATGAGCGAATGGGGCAACATTGAATGCTTTATCAGCTACTGTAGCGATTAATCTCGTGGAAGTAAATACATAAGCGAAAAACATGGCAGCATATCCATGGGGTGAATGATGGATAGTGGGGCGAAGCATCCGTCCGTCCATTCGTTCTTGCTTCCGTCCATCCACGCATCTGTCTGTGTGACCGTACGTGCGTCCATCTGCCCCCTCCGTGCGTGCGTCTGTTCGTGCGTCTGCACGTCCATCCGTGCGTTCACCCCGGCGTTCGTCCATGCATCCACCCCTGCGTCCGTCTATTGGTCCATCCGTCCGTGCAGCCATCCGTGCGTCCGTCCACGCATCTGTCTGTGTGTCCGTTCGTCCATCTAGTCAACACTCCAAGTACCACCATCTCGCATCTTTTAATCGTATATTCCGCATGTAGCAGCACCGCCATCCAGCGGACATTGCAAGGACTATACGAGAGGAGGCACACGCACACTTTCTTACGGCTTGCGCTTCGTGTCTACTTCCCACCTTTAACCACCTCAAGTTCATGGTATATACTAGTTCACTGTATTTATGGCACTGCAGCCCAACGCTCGCTTAACCCTTCTTAAACCAAGAAGGTGACGCCCAGCGAGTATAACGTAGCAACCCTTTCTTGTCAGATAGTGCTCAATGTACATGCCAATAGCTGCTAATGGGGATCGCAGCATGCGCGTTACCTAAAGGCCGAATGCTCCTGTCTCTCATTCCCCCTTAGCAGCCATTAACATTTGCATTGAGCACTATCTTTTATTGTTCAACAACGCACAGAAGAAATCTCTCACCGGAACCACCTTGGAGGTCAAAAGCGTAAGGACCGCTATTTCGGGTATGTGCCACTGGTGGTTACGCTCTACGAGGGACGCACAAGCCACGCCATAAGGAGCTTTGCCCCTAAAAACGACGGGGGAGCGTGAAGAACGTGATAATACGTGTGCCGTAATTTCGTAGGCAACAGTCATACAGAGAAATCATTACCCAATCAAACCACGGTAATCATAAGTGGCGCCATTATTTTTCGTTTTAGATGCGGAGCATCTAATACTCGAGGCTTGTAGTGCGGCGCCGTCCGCAAGCTTCCTCCTCCTTCTTCCACCATCTGTGCATCCCTTCCTCCTATACACACCGTGCGCGCTTCACTCCTCCACCATCTGTGCACCCTTCCTCCTCTACACACCGCGTGCGGTTCTCCTCTTCACGAACATTCGCTAGCTGTATAATGTAGCGCACATGCGCCGTCACGCTTCGAGAACATCGGCAGCTGACGCGCGCGCATGCGCCGTCACGCTTCGAGAACATCGGCAGCTGACGCGCGTGCATGCGCCGTTGCGCTTCTCGCCCTTCTCGAACATTCGACAGCTGACAGTGCATGCGCCGTCGCGCTGTATATATACTCAAGGTCGGCGCTCGCTCGCTCAGTTGCCGCTCGTCGGTTGGTTTGTACGGCGCGTCGACGTCCAAGGTCGCGGTGAAATGAATTCCAACGAATCCACAAACACAATGATCGACGTCCCTTCGACCAGCGCCGCCCTTTCGCATACGTGTGTACGTGTTCACTCAATTAACACCCCCTCCTACAACCACGTTAATCAATTAAGCCATCGACCCAAGTAAGTCGCAATTTAACACCCCATTTCACAACCACGTTAACCAATTTAGCCATCGACCCAAGTAAGTCGCACTTTAACACCCCGTTAACCAATTATATGCTCCGCATCCTCCTCAGTGTTCCCCCAAGGGAAGCTGCGGGCAATTTTTTTTCAAATGAAGCGCAATGAATTTAAGGTAAACTAAAATGATTTCCTTTTATTTTAAACAAAATTACATTCAATTTTGTTTCAAATGATTCCAATACCGTTCAAAAAATAAGTGATATCACCAACGCTTCCCCTGGCTGTTCGTTTATTTAGTTGCTTCTTACAAACAAACAAACAAACAAACAAACAAACAAACAAACAAACAAACAAACAGAAACAAGCCCCTCAGATAACTTCCTTAACATTAAGAGAGGTTATCTGTAGTGCTGCATACACTGTTTTTTCAAGCCTCTTTTTCTCCACTGTACAGCCATCTTCCGAAACAATGAACTTCTTTCAGCAAGGAAAGGTTAAGATGCAGCACTTTTTTTCTCCCTTTAGTGCAGTAGTGTCAACCCCCACTTCCCCTCTTTTTCTCTGTCTTAGGGTCTTTACACGTGCTACCCGCACAGCCGCAACGCACGTGCCGGGACCCCTGCCGTACGCAAGCAGGGGAGAAATAAGCCAATTGGCGACGCTCTTTCACCCTCCGCAGCACTCTGCACTTCAAGTGCCAACAACTGGCACTACCAACCACCGCACTACCAAGCACTACCAACCATCGGTAGCCTGGCCGAGCGGTCAGAAGAAGGCACACGGCGCAGCACGTGAGGGGATAACAGCTTTTCCGTCTGGTCGCCGCGGCTTTTTTTTTTTCTACGGTTGCCTTTTCTTTGTCCTGGTGTATTGTCCCGTCGCTCTGTGTATGATCCACTTTTGCGAGCCGGTTTTCTTTCTCCTAGGTAGGCTTCAGCTTTTGCTTCACAGTCACCCGTCCTCCGGGATAGCCGTGATCGTATAGTGGTTAGTACCTTGCGTTGTGGCCGCAATAACCCAGGTTCGAATCGTGGTCGCGGCAACTTTTTTTAAATTTGTTTTTTAGATCTTTAGTGAGTGACTTGCGTGTGTCTGGGTGAATCAGGTTTTTTTCTATTTTTGCTTTTCTTTGTCCTGGTGGCTCGTCCCGTCACTCAGTCATCCACTTTTGCGAGCCGGTTTTTTTTTTTTCTCTTCAAGGTATGCTTCAGCTTTTGCTTCTCCGTCACCCGTCCTCCGGGATAGCCGTGATCGTATAGTGGTTAGTACCTTGCGTTGTGGCCGCAATAACCCAGGTTCGAATCCTGGTCACGGCAGATTCTTTTTTCAATTTCCATGCTTAGTTTTTAGCGGGAATGAGAGAATGGCTTGCGTGTATGTGTGTGAAAAGTTTCCGACTGACTCCTAGCCGAACATTATAGTCGCTTTCATTTATGTCTTTTTATTATGTAGCCGTATTAACTGAGGTATTTATTAACTTTTCTGCTTTTTATTTTTTGCGTTCATTTTTCGCTGCCATGGCATTTTGTTGCGCTCCTTTCGAGAACGCGCCGCCCCGCAGGTCATGGGATCGAATCCCGACGGCGGCGATTGCATTTTCGATGCAGGCGAAAATGCTTTAGGCCCGTGTGCTCAGATTTGGGTGAGCGGTAAAGAATTCCAGGTGGTCCGAATTTCCGGAGCGCTCCCCTACGGCGTCTCTCATAAATATATGGTTGTTTTGGGACGTTAAAACCCACACATCAATCCCTTCGACAACATCAGTCGCGTAAATCATGTTGGATGGCGTACTTTGCATAACCGGAAAGCTTTGATCGTGCAGTGGTTCGTTACGTTTTCACGGTACATAATGTTGTTAAGATGTTTCACCTATTTATATCCTTCACAGAACACTTTGCTCCGCACGAATCTGCATTGCCGGGCAGCTGATTTTTGTTTGCACTTCTCCTGACGTTTGCAGCATTGTACTAATTCACCATGCCATGCTTACTTTCGTTTTACTTTCATGTACTTATTAAGAACTGCATTCAGTGCGGCGCGTATACCGTTAGCTCCACTCGAAAGTATTCATGGCGGTGATCATGATTTATGCTGGTCACGGCAGACCTTTTCTAACGCTCGCGGTAAGAAATTATAGAAGCACATTCATGAACGCCGGCAAGCAATGAATGAAACGCCGGCGAGAAATGAACGCCGGCGAGCACGCGCACAGCGTCACGTCGCAGTGCATTAACGCCTTGACTGTGGCATGTAGTCATGTTCTCACATGAAACGCATCTCATAATTATCATGTTTCCACCAGTCACATACCTTCGTCATCCATTGGCGTCACGTAATACCAAATTTGGCATATGTGAAGCTAGCGAAACGGCTGCGCGCGCATCATGAGCGTAGCATGTAGTCATGTTACATGACGCGCATCTCGTGTTTATCATGTTTGCACCAGTCACATACCTTCGTCGTTCAGTCATGTACTGTAACCACATTCGGTATATGTGACGCTAGCGAAACCGGCGCGAACGTATCATTAGCGTGCATGTAGTCATGTTGTTACATGACACGAATGTCGTGATTTTCATGTTAGGGTTTGTGGCTTGTGCTTGCCATGCAATCATGTCATACCATTCCAGTTTTGGAACATGCCATGTGAACGAAACTACCGCAAGAGCTGAAGGACCATGAAATGTAAATCATTATATTCGTGACATACATGTCATGGTTTTCATGTTATGACCAGCCGAATATGGTCTTCATACAGTCATGTTAAGCAATACCAAGTTTGGTATCGATACCATGATCGAAACGGCCAGGAGAGCTAAACGTCGTTGGGCGGCTAGATAGATATATAGATAGATAGATAGATAGATAGATAGATAGATAGATAGATAGATAGATAGATACGCTCAATATCGCCGAAGTTCGCTAAGTAATGCTTCGCATTTAAAACTAGACATATTAGTGATTACAAAATGTGCGTAATCAATATGAGGTACAACATGAGGACCTAGGCGGAGTGTGAATGCGAGAATAAACAACACGGAATGTATGGAAATCTTTTCGTAACAATTTTGTGTGTCTGCGCATGTTGTGCTCCACAGAAATGTTCTGTACAATAGTAATTGATGTCCACTATTTGTGAGTTTTCTGAGAACACACAGGGTCGTTAAAAATGCGAATGAGGTGAACTGGCCCAATAAGAAAAAAAAAGTTATCTAAGCATCCGTGGAGCGGCACGGAAGAAGAGCCGGAAGTTGACACCGCAGATTTGAGAAGGCAGTAATTTCCATTTTTCAAACCTGTTCTGGACGGTGCCATTTCAGACACCAGCGAAAATCAAAGCGTTGGTTAGCTATAGTGAACATCAGCTCTGTATTACAAGTTAGTGTGCTTACGAAGCTGTGAATGACGTGCAAATTAATACGTACGTAGATAGTGGCCTATAGGATATGTCTGAAATCGCTCTTGAAACTTCTGTCACTGAAGAATTTTGCGTTGAGTGTGATCATTCATTCATTCGGTCGAGCGTGATTGAAAGCTTCCTGTGCTAAAAATATTGCGATATGGCGTTGCTGATGTCGCAATGGTTTCACGGCGCACAGTGGCAATGCACGCAAGGCGCGAGCATTCCGAAGCCTCAAACGTGTGTATTTGTACTGACGGCTGGCACGGGGCCGAGGTGCAGCCGTTTTGGCTGGCACTGTCAGCCAAAGCCAGGAGTGTTAGAACGTATCGGTTAGGCAAGAAAGAAAGAAAGAAAGAAAGAAAGAAAGAAAGAAAGAAAGAAAAGAAGAAACATGAAGAAAGAAAAAGAAAGAAAGAAAGGAAAAGAAAGAAGAAAAGAAAGAGAAAGAATAAATAAATAAATAAATAAAGAAGTGGGGGACATAAGGGAGAGACAGAGACTGCAGGTGAAAGGAATGCGGTGCGTGAAGTAGAATAGCTTGAATGAATGCCCCCGGCGACTGGCAGCACAGTATGCCACCAGCACGTGTCCACTTTCAACTGACAGGGGAACTGCTGAAATTGATTTCGGGATATCTGCGAGTCCCACGGGGTGGCTTTATGCTCTCCCATAACAGAGTACCTGGCACTCTGAATTGTTACCTAGGTTTTTTTTTAAGTACACAGTTACTCACCAGCAATCGGTACAGCCCGGCTAGCTCAGTCGGTAGAGCATGAGACTCTTAATCTCCGGGTCGTGGGTTCGAGCCCCACGTTGGGCGCATATTTTTGGTCACTGTAACTTTTCTTTTTTTTCTTAAAAACTGTTCAAAAGCACAGAACACACAATCATTGGTCGAGTAGCGGTTTGATCGCCCTTGTTTTCTTCTGGCAAACAATTCGTGTTCTTCCCCCCCCCCCCCCCCCCCCACGGTATTTTTTATCACCATGCTAGTTCATCATCAACATCATCATCATCATCATCATAATCAACAACAACAACAACCACGACGACGACGACGTCAACGTAATAATAATAATAATAATAATAATAATAATAATAATAATAATAATAATAATAATAATAATAATAATAATAATAATAATAATAATAATAATTTGACCTTTAGAACATCGTAAACGCTCGCGTCAGCAGCGGGGTACGAAGGCGGGGTGCCAACTTTCCTCGAACCAAGCCTCCACCACCGCTTCCCCCCAACCCATGGCACACGAGGTACTATAAATCAAGCGATCCAGGATACGGACTAAAGCTATCATTGCTTACACTGCATGTAAAGCATATGCCAACATATGAACAAAAAAAAAGTTGATACAAAAAAATTTGCCGTGACCAGGATTCGAACCTGGGTTATTGCGGCCACAACGCAAGGTACGAAAACGGCTGCCCGGCTGGACGGCTCTTCGAGTAGAAAAAAAGTGACACGTTCCTCGGAGCAACACCACCGATATAAAACTAGATCACCGTGAATGTGTGCCAGGGAGAGAAAGGAGAGAGAGAGGGAGAGAGAGAGAGAGAAAAGCAACTGAAGAAAACTCTCCGAGCAAAGGACACACTGTGTTGGCATTGTGCACCCGTTTCGTCTATTCGAACGTTGCGGCTCCGCTGCCTCTGAGCTATCTACGGACAATTTTCATGCGTATTTTTCAAACGAGAGCCTATGTCTGTGTACGCGATCGCATTTGTTGTTTGCTCTCATCGAAAAGGTGGCGTTGTCGCGTGAAACGAACCCACCACTTCCCGCACAGCAAAAAACTCACGGGCTTCGCACGACTCAAAGGAAGGCAGTAAGGCGAAGTGGGCTTCCTGGTTCATGTTGCCTTTGCGATGCGCTAGCGGCTGGAAGACTTAGAAGTGTGGCAGCTTGGGCTAGTTGGTATGACATCACGATAGTTATAGCGCGAGAACAGAACGACGACACAGAGACAAGAAGTGGGTCCTTCTTGTCTCTGTGTCCTTCTTGTCCTTCGTGGCCTTCTTGTCTCTGTGTCTTCGTTCTGTTCTCGCTCTATAACTATCATCAGGTAGGAAGACGTTACGAATGTCTGATTACCAAAAAAAGAAAAAGAACACTCGTTCTGTGAACTCTGTGTTTTGTGTTCCTTGTAAACAGTCCTTCGCGAAGCCTGGCCGACTAAAAGGTGAAAGCCAACTTCTTTTTCTTCTCGGTTGATCTATTGTTCTTGCACTACCCCGCTCTGAAAGCTCTGTGCACCCGACGCGGTTTTGCACTGCCTCCGTGATCGGCACACCATTGACCGATGCATTTGATGACTTCAGCATGAGACGTCTTGACACATGACATCACAAATTTTGGCAATGTCTAACGATATTGTGACGCCATCACGTGAATATATTTTTGATCACTCGTGCTGACGCCGACGGAAGACGCAGACTTGGGACGTTGGCCGGATATCGCAATGGAATATATGCTCACGTTAATTAGTACAGAGAAGTATACCTCGTAGGAGAGTGTTTTGCTTAACGCGGCTATAAAATAGCTGACGCAAATTAGGATGGATGCATAAGAAGGACATTTCATTTCATTTATTGAAAGTGTCAGCCCTTTTTGTAGGGCACTCACAGGAGTGGAAAGAAATCATATTTAAACAGAATTGTGCATAAGAAAAACACAGAAAAATATTTGTTACTGAAACATATATCACTTCATGGCATGAATCGAAATTCATATAATAAAAGTATTATAACTACAGGCTCCTCATTAAAACAAAGAAAGTGAGTATCACAGCTGAAACATGTATTATAAAACTTATCAAAACACATATGAAAAATCGTAGTTTGAGTACAAGGCATATAATCTACACAAGCCATTTCAATTTAATGCATGAAATCAGAAAACACTGTGGGGCTTATGGCTTCTAAAAACTCAGAAAATGATTTATTTTTCACAACCGGATCTGGCAACGAATTCTACTGTTGAATTGCCCTAGGAATGATACTGTACCTGAAACAATCGTTATGAGCTATGAGAGGCGGCATGTATACTGTGTTTGTGTCTTGATGTTGTGCGAATTCTTTAGTAGCAACTAGCAACGCCATAACCGTAGTAGTGAGCAAGGGGGTGAGGGGGGGACAGAAGGGCAACCGCGTGCACTTGTTACAACAGACAGGGTGGGGGTGTAATGTCTGCCCTATAAATTGACTTAATAGGAAGGGGAGACGTTGCAAAGAACCCTCACTCCCTCCTCCTGAATGGGGAGAGAGGGAGGAGGAGGTTCGGGGGGGGGGGGGGGGGGGCGTTGCTCGAGTATAAACTTCGAACTTTGATCGTACAAAGGCGTGTTCGCGAGTACTGTCACGGATGCTCTATTGACAGACATCAGTAGACTGTCCGTATGTGTGATGTTCAATCCATGCATGCATCCACTTGAGATCAAGGCTGTTTCGCTCCCTGGAGTGACAGTGTTGGCTTAAGCAATCGTTTTGCAGAGTTACGCGAGACGGCATCAAAAAAAGCTAAATGCTAGTCTTTCATTGTACAATATTCCAGTCTATTCGTTAGTGTTGCTTTAATAGCTTCGCCATTGGGGCAAACTGTGGTTCTTTTGCGTCCCGTTTCCTTTATTTCACCCTTCACCTTTGCTGATAACTTCTGCAGAGCCAGGTTTTTGTTTTTCATCCTTCTTTATCGTTACACTCATTACCTCAGCTATTGTTTTATTTTTATGCTAATGTGCGTCATCTTTAACTGAACTCTTTGCGGGCCTCCCACTTAACGAAACGTTGAAAAAACGTGACAATGCAGGCCGTTGAACTTAGTTTGTTTTGTCAGCTGCGTTACCATATAACAAAGGCGCAGCTGCGGGGCATATAATACTGCAAGCTGCGAAGTAGTGTCCTTGTAGGCAGCGCTTTCTTTATTTCAATACTTCTGCTATCTGTGTGACACGTAACACGCACGCACGATCAAGAAACTAAGCGGCATATGCGACGTGCTGCGTATTTGAATATTATTGCTTTTTTTTGCCCCTCTGAACAGCGGATAGAAGCTCACGGATTCAACATGACCATCGGCTGGCCGCTTTTTATTGTTCAGTGATGCGACAACGGGCAATACGACGGCGCAGAGCGAACGAAAGATTGGGTAACGCTGTGTGGCATACCGAAAAGGAAGAGCAGATGGGACATTACGCCGCTCCGATGCTTAAGTATTCAATCTATACGTTCAATTTGGGGAATGATGATTGATATGCGAGGTTTAACGTCCGAAAACCACCATATGATTATGAGAGACGTGAATTTGGGGGGCGTAAATTGTGCTGTTATAATGCAAAACCGGTGGTTGAGGGTTCCGTTTTAACTTTGATCAGAATTCAGTGTTCCTATTAGGTGCTCTACATAAATGTTTATCGCATTCCGCCGCAATCGGCAAGTGTCGTTGGGGCCGGTAATCGAATCCACGTTATTGCGCCAGTTCACAACTAAGCAAATGCGACAATTGATCATTCCGTCGATCATCGGTCTGATAGCGATCACTGATCAGTGATCTAGTGGCGAACGATCGTTACGGAGTAAGTGTTGGAGATCAGGCAAGCTCTTCAGCCGCTTTCCGGATGAAAAGATGTTCTTGGCCTCCTTAGGGCTCGTTCACTCCTTATATCTTTACATTTACGAACACTGGAAGAGCATCACGCTTCCTCGTGTAAGATTTTATGCCAGACCGGATTTCTGGTTTGCACGTGCAGACTTATTTTAAGCTAGGGGACGTCCAGAGAAGACCGTTAGGAAGTACCGTTAAAGACGGATGAAGCAACAATAGTTTGCGCAAGAGATATCGAGAACTGTTTCGCGCCGCAAACTGTGTGGTCATGAAAGATTGTTTAGCTTCACTTAAAGCATGCAAACCGAAACGATGATGACAACGAGAGTACTAGCGAAAAAAAAAATAGGCAGCATATCCACGAAGTGAATGATGGAGAGTGGGGCGAAGCATTCGTCCGTCCATTCGTTCTTGCTTACGTCCGTCCATGCGTCAGTCTGTATGACCGTCCACGCGTCCATCCGCCCGTCCGTGCATGCGTCTGTTCGTGCCTCCGTCCCTGCGTTCATCCTTGCATCCGCCCCTGCGTCCGTTCATGCGTCCATCCATGAATCTGTCTGTGTGTCCGTTCGTCCATCTATTCAACACTCCAAGTACCACCATCTCACGTTTTTTCTTCATATATTACCCATATAGAAGCACCGCCATCCAGTGGACATTCCAAGGACTAAACGAATCTTACGGCCAGCGCTTCGGGTCTACTTCCCACCTTTCACCACCTCGAGTTCATCGTATATACTAGTTCACTGTATTCATGGCACTGTGGCCTAGCGCTCGTTAAACCTTTCTAAAACCAAGGAGGTTACGCCCAGCGAGTATAATGTAGCAACCCTTTCTTGTCAGATAGTGCTCAATGTACATGCCAATGGCTGCTAATGGGGATCGCAGCTTGCGCGTTAACTAAATGCTGAATCTTCCTGTCTCTCATTCTCCCTTAGCAGCCATTGGCATGTACATTGAGCACAATCTTTTATTGTTCAACAACGCACAGAAGAAATCTCTCACCGGCACCACCTTAGAGGTCAAAATGTTATACTTGTTACACACTACAACGGCTACGACGGATGAACGGGTGTCGCTATAAGGAGCTTCGCCCCTAAAAAAAACTACGAAATAAAGTGATCGCAAGTGAATATTCACACGTTCGCCAACGTAAGTGCACCGTCAAACTGCACAACATGCAGATTTTTGTATAAGACAAAGAGAAGATAACGCGTGATTTTTCAGAAGACATGGCCATCGACGAAAGCGAACAATCTCGCATCAGCACACTTTTCGTACTACTAACAGAAAGAGAAAATATCTGGAGCTAGCGAAACGGCCGCGAGACTGCTATGAGCGAGGGATGTTGTCATGTTCTTACATGACACGCGCGTCAGGATTATTATGTTTGCACTAGTAATATATTTCGTCATCCATTGACGTCACGTAACACCAAATTTTGTATATGTGGAGCTAGCAAAATGACCGTGAGCGCACCATGAAGGGCCCAATGCACTGAATTGTAGCATTGACGCGCGCACGCTGGGCAGTGACGCTATACGTTAGCAAAACGCGAGCACTCTATAGTCTGACGCCAGGCGCAACCAGTGTCCGTCGGCGTGGCCCGACGGCGACCGGCGCGAAATGCGATATACTGCATTTTGCGACGATGCGTTAACCAGACAACACTGCCTCTCCCTGTTTTTAGTGACGGAGGGACTACGGACGCATGCACTGCAACGCGCATGCCTCAATGCAACGCAGCGCGGCACGGGGCCTGCGAGTATATGGCAGGACCGGCTCCTGGCATGGCGACGCCGACGTGACGCGACAAACTAAACGCCGGCGAGCCCGCGCATGGCGTCACGTCGAAGTGTATTGGCGCCTTGACTGTGGCCTGTAGTCATGATCTCACATGACACGCGTATCATGATTATCATGTTCGCACCAGTCACATACCTTCGTCATCCATTGGCGTCACGTAATATGAATCTTGGCATATGTGAAGCAAGCGAAACGGCCGCGAGCACATCATAAGTGTGGCATGTCGTCATGTTTTTACATGACACAAATGTCGTGATTATCATGTTTGGATCAGTCATTTACCTATGTCAGCCGTTCGCGTTACGTAATACCGAGTTTGGTACATGTGAAGCTAGCGAAACGGCCGAGAGCGCATCATGAGTGTGGCATGCAGTCATGTGGTTACATGACTCGCATCTCATGTGCATCATGTTTGCACCAGTACCATACCTTCGTCATCCGTTAACGTTTCGTAATACCAAATTTGGTATACGTGAAGCTAGTGAAATGGCCGCCAGTGCATCATGAGAGTGGCATGTAGTCATGTTGTTACATGACAAAGATCTAATGATTATCATATTTGCACCTGTCCCATACATTCGTCATCCATTCACGTACAGTAATACTAAATTTGGTGTATGTGACGTTAGCGACACGTCCGCGAGCGCATCATGAGCATGGCATGTGATGTTGTTAAATGACACGCATCTCATGATTTTCATGGTAGGGTCTGTCGCTTGTGTCCGCCATGGAATCATGTCATACCGTTCCAGTTTTTTCAACATGCCATGTGAACGAAACCTCCGCAAGAGCTGCAGGACCATGAAATGTAAATAATGACATTTGTGCCATACATGTCATGATTTTCATGTGATGACTAGTCCAATATGTTCTTCATAGAGTCCTGTTATGTCATGCTAAGTTTGGTACTGATACCATTATCGAAACGGCCAGGAGAGCTAAAAGTCGTAGGTGGCTAGAAAGATAGATAGATAGATAGATAGATAGATAGATAGATAGATAGATAGATAAATAGATAGATAGATAGATAGATAGATACGCTTGAAGTCACCGAATATCACTAAGGAATGCTTCGCATTTAAAAATATTCATGCACACAAAAAACCAATCTGGGAATCAGTGAACATTGCATTTGATGTCAAATGCTATGAAAATTGCATGGAAAGTTTCAACTATGTTCAGTTGCTAGTCCAGCAGTGCGTCGTCTCCCCTTCGTCTTCGTCCTAGCTGGAAACCACTCGCTATGTGCAACTAACGAGCTCTGGGAAGCACAGCTCTAAGAATACTCGAAACTAGAAGGAATGCATTTGATCAGTTTGGCGTTTGAGTTATTTCGAAATATACGCTTAGTATTCAAAATATATAGGACACCTCGAAATATTATGAGTGAATGGGGCAATATTGAATCTTTATCAGCTACTGTAGCGATTGATCTCACAGAAATAAATAAATAAGCGAAAATATTGGCAGCATATCCACGGGGTGAATGATGGAGAGTGGGGCGAAGCATCCTGCCCGTACATTCGTTCTTGCTTCCGTCCGTCCACGCGTCCGTCTGTGTGACCGTTCTCTGTATTCATGGCACAGTGGCCCAACGCTCGCTAAATATTTCTTAAACCAAGAAAGTTACACCCGCGAATATAACGTAGCAACCCTTTCTTGTCAGATAGTGCTCAATGTACATGCCAATGGCTGCTAATGGGGAGTGAGAGACAGGAGAATTCGGCTTTTGGTTAACGCGCACTCTGCGAATTTTTCATTGTTCAACAACGCACAGAAGAAGCCTCCTACCGGCACCACCTTGCAGTCAAAGCGTAACACATATTACGCACTTTTACGAGGGACGAACGGGGGCCGCTCAAGAAGCTGCGCCGCTAAAAGGATTCGTTTCCGTTGCACAGAGTTTTTCAATGTCCTGAGCGCATCCGCCATGACGGTCTCAGAACTGGCTAACCTCCCTGTTCTTCCTCCTTCTTTCCTCCCTTCTTTTTTGTCTGGTCGGAAAGTGCATTGTGAAGACAGGGATTTGCAGAAAAGAAAGTTAATGGCATAGATTTTCCCAATATACACTAGAGGGAACTCTGGCACTAGTGTCTATGGGAGCTGCAACGCACGGCGCTTCAGTGAGCATGGGAATGATGCGCTAGTACACACATTTGTCTAAACTTCGTACTTCTGGCCTGCTTTTGGCTCCGTGTGTGTTCGTGTGGCTTGAAGCTGTTTTCTCACGAAACAAAAATCAGAAAATGTTCAGCTATTGCGTTTCACCGCCCTATTTTTTTCGAATTACCTTTCTAAATTGGGTCACGAAGTTCAAGAGGGTTCAAGCTTTCTTTCAAACAAACCGAAACACAGCAATAAACGAAGCCGCAAGTACGATTCGCCGCTCGCAAGTACGAAGACTAAGCAAATGTGTGTGCTACCCACCATTCCCACGGTCAGTTAACGATTGCGGCGCCAGAGTGCCCTCTAGTTAACTTTGAGAAACTCTATGGTTAATGGACGAGAAGTGACAAACTTTGAAGCCTCAGTCTTCAAGTTCAAATGTGTTATAGTAGTGAAATATTGGATGAACTTATGACAATGTATGTGGGGGGGGGGGGGGGGCTAGAAAAAGTAGGTAGCGATTTAGAGTATACTTAGCACTCTACTATGGGAGAGCTTAACGCAGTCCCGTGAGCCTATTTCTTAGACTCGGCCAGATCGGCCGACAAGCGAATGCATATGGCAGTGTTTAGAAAAAATGTTGAACGATGCATATGTGTTTAGAAAAAACGTTGAACGATTTTGAGTACTTGATACTCAACTATGGGAGAGCAGTAAGCCGTCCCATGTAGTACAGAAAGAATATGCATATGGCACGATTCGTGCACAAGAAAAATTTTAAGAATTGGCGTACTTGTCGCACTACCAACGCTAGAGTATTGCCTAAACAACACCTCCATGAATGTGCAAGTTGCTGAACTTGTTCTCCACATGGCTACACGCTACCACGACGCCTATTCCATCAATAATCTCATCATGACCGATGTACGTGACTTGACGAAAGATCACTTTATTAAAGGTAGTACCTCGCAACGCATGATGCGACTACGCTAGTAGTTTAAAAGGTGCGCTCTATCGGTCTGGAGCTGTTAAATTGCATTTCGGTATTGTATGTTTCCAAGCATCAATTTTTGGAGATATTTTGCACGCGCACGCGCGCAAAACACACACACACACACACACACACACACACACACACACACACACACACACACACACACATATATATATATATATATATATATATATATATATATATATATATATATATATATATATATATATATATATATATATATATATATATATATATATATATATATATATATATATATATATAAAAGATAACTTGCCGTGGGCAGGATCCGAAGGTCGCAGGTTCGGATCCTGCCCACTGCAAGTTATCTTTTCACCCACTTTTTTTTCTTCTCATTTACATTACAATTGGTCTAATAACTTTCCCTATACCTTCCTTGGAATTATTGCCTGTTATATGTCAAAAATACTGTGTAAAACACGAAAAAACGAGCCCTTAAGTATACACTTGTTTCCCTTATATGTATATGATTATATATATATATATATATATATATATATATATATTACAAGGCGATACCACAGGGAAGCATCGAGAAAATGGAGAACTCGATGCTTGAGGAGGCTACCCGCAGGCTTAAGTACAGAAGGCACCTGAAAATACTTTTCGAAACAGTGGACCAAAGAGTACTTACTCCAACTGAAATTAGCGCATTTTTGTGACAAAGTGTGTGTGAAAAAATCGAGGAAGGCTTGTACTCGTACACGCTGGGATAACTTCCACGTCAAATGTGGCAACTCGCAAGGGTGGTCGAAGTCTACGAAGGAGACGATGGTCGCACTCGCTCGCGCAAGATAAAACGACAGGACGGCCTTGTGACTACGAGGCAATACAAAGGCTGTACCTTCTAGAACTGCCGACGTGACACCATTGCGCGACCAGGAATGTTGAATTTACCGCACGAGAACGAGAAGCCATCTGTTACGTTCTGGGCTTATGCGGACACAAACCGACGCCTGTCTGAGTTCTTAAATCTGTGTCAGGTATATACTGTTGGCCGCATATTATACAGGGAGGCTGACGTTCGTTGAAGTGGTATTTTACTGTATTTGAGATATCAAGGAGCCCCAGCAGTCACTTGCGCTGTATAAATCAGTTACACGGTACTCTATGCATTCGCCGAAGACTATTCGAATACGACAGCCGTCATCTGCTCAGTCGATGGTATTGACCCCCCCCCCCCTCCCCTCCTTGCAAGTTCCCGAAAGATTTGTGCCCCAACTTGCTTTTGCAGTGCTTCCGGCATAGGCCCACTCATTGAGCAAGCGATCATGTTGTGTGATGACATCACTATTTGACGTTCTGATGACGTCAGAGCGTAATGTCATCACGTGATGATGATGATTGACATTACTCGAGTTGATGCGAACACCGCGTATATGGTCACTTTTCAGTTTTTATGAGACATCTGAGGCTTATGTAAGGTCCCGGATCGCTATGAACTTGCAATCTGCCTCAACGATCCCACGAGCAACAGCAACAAGGACCAAGAAAAGGGACAAATGAAAGATAGCAAAAAAAGATTATCGTAAGGCGAAACACGCAATAAAGAAATTGCTAGAAGAAATTGAAGAAAACACCAAAGGGGACAGCACTACTATCCAGATGACTGTTGTTAAGCCATTACGAGCTGCGTTATCCCTACACAAAATTCAATCACGAATGATTGGTCAATTATTAAAAATCATAAGTGTTATTTATCGCCCCTGCCAGAATCGGCCGTCTAGGCCAGTCAGTAGAGCGTGAGGATCTTAATCTCAGGGTCGTGGGTTGGAGTTCCACGCTGGGCGTGGCCTTTTGTTCGTTCATATTCTTTTTTTATTGCTGACGGCGTAGAATGTAGTGCTTCCTTTTTCCCACCAAAAAATATTGTTTGCCACTTGTGTGTACATCACGTTTAGGCGACGCTTCTGTGCTGCGAACGAAATTTGGTGTTGCACAGTATAGTAGATTACTCTTAAGGCAGGCTGCTGATTAATTAATGACAGAACTCTGCGAAAGCTTCTTCTTTCTTCTTTCTCTTCTTTTTTCGAAGCATAGTAGCCGAAAGCTGGGTGATTCTATGTTATGATGACTTGCAGTTTTTATTAGTGTTTTACAAATGCCCTGCTGTTTTTGTCACTCTTAGAAATTTATGTGCCGAGGACTTTCAGTTATTTATTCGCTGACCAAAGTCGTGCAAAAGTATGACAAGAAAGAAACGTTTCTTTTTTTTGGGGGGCGGGGGGGGGGGGGGAGTAATTTTAAATGAAAAGAAGAGAAAAGGGAGCCCCGTAACTGTCTCCCAGGGGGAGGACACCTCAACAGTAGCTCACGAGGGGTGGGGGTAAAGGGGGGATTAAAAGGATAGGATTAAAAAGTAAAGAGATAGAGAGAGAGGAAGGAGAGAGCGAGGCGCACGGACAGTGAACGACGGAAGTGAGGAGAAGATAGGAAAGATGGAGAGGGTCGCAGGAGTCTAGGGCGGGGCACCACTGGCGAGAGCTCTTGTCGGCGTCGGGAGATGGCGTAGGGCGAGCCCAGTAGGTTAGAGCTACGCTGTCGTCGGCAGATCGGCGTCAGGAGATGGCGTAGGGCCAGCCCAGTCGGCCAGAGCGGCACTGTAGTCGGAGATCTCGAGGGCACAACTGGTTGGCCCGAAATCCAGCGAGGGACTCGAAAACGTTTCTTGTGTGGCTCGCTGCGAATAATGTGCGAGAGCGTTGCTGGTGTCGTGTGAGTACACGATATGTTTTACAAAAGCTGTAACACGCGCTGTTATAAGCACCGCGTTCGTGAAAACTTCTCGACAAGTTCGTGATTCATGTAATGGAACCTTACATCAACAAAATGTTGCATCTGTGTCTACTGTTCTAATTCTCGACGTGTGTCTACTTTGTGTTCGCATAAACTAACTAAAGTTAAGTGATGTGTATAGGACAAGTGTTAAGCGCTTTAGGGCACTATGCGCTCTGCTATGGGAGAGCGCAAGACCATCCCACGGAAAGTGAAATGTGACTACGAGAACGGGCTTTCTGAGAAAGTTGCACTTCACGTCATTGCACTCAAACGGAAAAAAAGGGGTATCTCTCACTTTTTTTGGTCAGTCCTACCTCGCCCAGTATATGACTCTTTTTGAAGATACACGTCAACTCTCTCTTGAGTTCAATGACTCTCCAACGAAAGTACAATGATTGCGAAATTGACGTAACGTGTGCCTTTAAACAAAGATAATATACGTGGCGAGTCAGAAGCCATAAAGATAGTCAAAAAAGAGCTTCAAGAAAGCTGCCTAGCCAATGAAATATACGGTAGGAAATGCTTGGTCATATAAACTGCATATACGGTTTTTGTAATGTTGTTGCAAACCACGTCCAGCAACAACGATAACAGTTCTTTAGTAATCAATTCATCGTTATGCTACTGGCACACTAGTACAGCTGTTTGCTTTTAGCCGGAGGGTCCATTGTTTCCGCTTGAGATAAGTATGCTAATGAGGGAGAGGTAAGTCGTGAGAACAGGTTGTGTGGCGCCCGTCTTTGAGATAAAGGTTGTTTTCGAACGAAATACCTAGTCCAAACGGGGAGATAAGGCGGATATCTGGAACGCCATCGACTTTCACGTAAATCACCGAGAAAGCCGCGCATATATATGAATCCGAGAAATAAAATGAAAGCGATGGTAGAGAAAAAAAAGATGAACCGTTTTGAAAACTTGGTAGTTCACTCGAACGTAAAACCAGTTTTCGATGCAACGTAAATGAGCACCTCACAGGTATAAGAACAAAAGTGTTTTGTGCGGACAGTGTCCAATCTGTTGGTGATGCTGCCTACTAATATGTTTCAAGCCAGGAAGGTCATGTATGTTTATGTTAGGAAGGTCATG
Source organism: Rhipicephalus microplus (assembly GCF_013339725.1). Taxonomy (NCBI): domain Eukaryota; kingdom Metazoa; phylum Arthropoda; class Arachnida; order Ixodida; family Ixodidae; genus Rhipicephalus; species Rhipicephalus microplus. Next base: position 143,457,672 of record NC_051165.1, read on the forward strand.
TATGAATATGTTTCAAGCCAGGAAGCCTTCATGTGCACGCGCACATGAAGGCTCTCTACTTCTCCGTTTAATTCACATACATGCCCCACCACGGTGGTTTAGTGTCCAAGGTACTCGGCTGCTGACCCGCAGGTCGCGGGATCGAATTCCGGTTGTGGCGGCTGCATTTTCGATTGAAGCGAAAAAGCTGTAGGCCCGTGTGATCGGAGTTGGGTGCGCGTTAAAAAACCCCCGTGTGGCAGAAATTTCCGGAGCCCTCCACTACGGCGTTTCTCATAATCATATGGTGGTTTTGAGACGTTAAACCCCACATATCAAAACATTATTGCACTTGCATACCCTGAGATATAGCTGGCGTGGGAGCTTAGTTGGTAGAGCATAAGACGTGTTATTCGAAGGTCGCAGGTTCGGATCCTTCCGGTGGCAAGTTATCTTCTCATCCACTTTTCTTTCTTCACATTTACATTACAATTATTTCTAACAAAACCTTTTTCGTGTTGCACGTAGCTGACCAGGTCTATGACGCTATCAATTGATGACCGGCCACCGCGAAAACCCGTCATAGCGTCCGGGTAGATGTTGTGATGCTCCAGGAACCATTCTAGCCGGCCTAGTACCATCCTCTCTATCACTTTGCCCAAGCAACTAGCCAGTGCAAGCGGGCGTAAGCGTCTCTGCGCTTCTTTATTTCTTGATGTTAAAGGGGCGTACGATAACGTCACACATGAAGCTGTCCTCACCGCTCGCAAGGAGGTAAGAGTGGGTGGTCGGATGTTTCATAGGCTACGCAGCTATCTCTCTGAGCGATCCTTTTTTGTGAGAACCAAGGAGGGTGACACTTTACTACATTACAGCCACCGTGGTGTTCCCCAAGGTGGCATACTTAGCCCTGTACTATTCAACCTGACACTAATAGCTCTCAATGAGCATCTGCCAAGTACTGTCAGATTGTCAATGTAGGCGGACGACATCTGCGTTTGGACGTCTGCATTAACACATCTACAGCTGCGAGCGCGAGTTCAGAGAGCTGCCACTCAAGTTGCTATTTACCTCCGTCAACGAGGTCTGGAAATTTCCTCTGAGAAATGTGCACTTGTGGCATTTACGCGCAAAACAATGCAGAACTACAGCGTTCTGATAAACAGCGAATTGATACGTCACCTCCGATCATACAAGTTTCTAGGTGTTATAATTGACAGAGACCTCTCATGGAGTTGACATGTATCATACATGAAAAGGCGATTGACAGGCATCTGTCATTTGTTCAAGTTCTTCACTGGAAAGAACTGGGGAATGTCCACAAGTGCTATGTTGCGACTATACAGGATTCTTTTCCTTGGATTCTTTCGGTACAGCCTACCTGCGTTAACCAACGCAAGTAAAACAAGCATACGAATGCTTCAAAGTGTCCAGGCTCAAGCACTCCAGATTTGTTAAGGCTTGTCCCAAAGTGCATCAACAGCGGCAACTATCACCATCACAAGGGACCACCTCATCAAGACCCACATTAATGTTGAAGTGCTGAGGACACATTTACGACACCTTGCTCGAACTCCTCGACATCGCCTAGCCTTTCTACCAGTGGACCGACCATGCACATCTTACTGTAAAACAGAGACCGCACATAGTGAGTCGATCCCAACTTCGTTCTCTCCTGCCGCTAGACCTGTGACTCCGCCATGGTGCCTCGCTCAACCAATGCATAATATTATCATACCTGGCGTCCAGAAAAAAGCCAATTTGTTGTCACCGGCTTTTAAACAGCTCACACTACTTCTCTTGTATGAGAAATACCAAGACTCCACACATATATACACTGACGGATCGTTCAGCCGGACAGCTCTACAGGAGCAGTAGTGATACCGAGGTTGGCCACGACAATTAAATTCAAGACATCTCACGCAACAACATCAATGGCAGCAGAATTGGCAGCACTTCGTGCCGCGTTGCAATTTGTCGTTGATCAACTTACACGCAAGTGGACTATTTTCTGCGACTCGCAGGCGGCACTGCAGTCTCTACAATCAGCCTTACGCCGTAGACCACACGAGCAGCTGGTACTAGAGATAGCAGAGGTTATACACCACCTGACTGAGAAAGGGCACCAAATTACATTTCAGTGGTTACCCAATCACTGCGGAATCATCGGCAATGAACGGGCCGATCAAGCTGCCCGCTCAGCCCACACATAAGATCATAAACTACGACTACCACTTTCTAGGACAGACGCTGCACGAAAGCTCCGCAGGCTTGCTCGCCAGCAAACCACATCAAAATGTAAACAGCCACACTTCAAGCATGCCCGACTGTACTCGCTTGACCCTACGCTAGGTCTTCAAGTCCCGTCAAGGCTTTGCTGAGCAGACCAGACCCTGTTATTTAGGCTGTGGTTGGGCGTTGAGTTTACCAATGCCTACGCTTTCCGCATAGGGATGGCCGACACCGCAGCCTGTGGCCACTGTGGCAAAGAAGAAACGCTCCTAGATATTCTTTGTGACTGCCTAGAGTATAGTAAACAACGACTATGCCTTCGCAAGGAACTCAGCAAATTACATAATCAACCTCTGTCGGAGCAAGGAATTCTACAATATCGACAAGATGCAACTTCACAGCAGAATGCCCTGAAAGCGCTACTACGCTTTTTGCGATCGACCGGCCTTACTGAACGGTTGTAGCTAGGACGCCCTTCCTGTGTGTGTTTTTGTTTTCACATGAGTGCGCGTGCATTTTTTTAACCTACCCCCTCCTTCTTGTCCCTATTTCCCCGCCCCCAGCGCTGGGTAGCAAACCAGATGCCAAAATCTGGTTAACCTCCCGGCCTTTCCTTTCTCTGTCTCTCTCTCTCTCTCTCTCTCTCTCTAACAAAACCTGCTATGCTATCTTGGTCATTATTGTCTGTTAGTTGCCATTAATATCGTGTGCAAGAAAAGAAACGATCCCTTCAATTTACACTTGCTTTTCTTCACAAAGGACAGCATTACACGTTAACCTGGTGATATGCATGGCATACAAATTCAGATGTATGAGTCGAGTCACAAGAAATAGAAAAGGCCCAAAATGAACCGACGCACAACGCAAAACGTGAGCGATATTTATTACACAGACAACAGCGAAGGTTGATCGAAGGACGAGAAGAACGTAAAATGTAAAGTATAATATTTGCTATTGTCAGTTAGGACCAATGTTATGCTTTCTACGACACAGAGAGAACGAAAATTTCAAGCGGATTTGGTTTCAAGTATGTGCATACCGTAGCGAAGAAAAGTATAGGGTGCGTGTAAAAAGTAAAGACTGCACACGCGCGCTCGCAGTTCACAGCATGTGGCCTTTTCGAAACAGCGCCTTGTCCTTTTTCGCTCCTCGTATTTCTGTCGAGCAGCTGCCAAAGTGGCACGAGTTGGAGCCGAGCTTCGAAGCCGCTGTATAGGCCACGTGACAGGACGAGGACGCAACAACAGACGCCAGGCCAGCTAGCGTCGCTGTACTGTCGCATGCGGAGCCGTCCTTTTAATCACGGCGGTCGCGTTATCGGCAGCCGAGTGTTCGTAAGTAGATGGAGTCCTTCCATTTTCATCTTCATTTCTCGCTCATCGGGGCTCGAGCTCTGCTCGTGCTTTCGATACAGCCTGGCAGCTGCCCCTATGCTATGCAAACATACCAGCTTGGATTTGGACTCCGCCGGCTTCGCCCTTTCGTTGCGCTCGCGGAAACAGACGCATATGTCGTCAAAAGGTCGACGAAAGTTCGTCCGGTCAGGCACCATCATGATGTAGGGGCGGTCACTGACCAAGCCGAGGTAAAAAGCAAAAACAAAAGAACACATACACAGCAACGTGTCGGGACCCATACGGGTTTCTGGGTCACACTAAGCCGGCGAAAGCCGTATGTCAATTTTTATGAGCATAAAAAAACCGACGTTCGGCTCTTTTCTTCGTGTGTGAACAAGGACCCCGTATAGGTCCTGACACAAGATTTTTTCAACTTGACTCTGTCAGTGACCACATATAATACATCTTCAGACAAACAGAACAAGAGTGGATATAATGACTGTCTTGAGCACATATCTCTGTAGGCTGCCCTGAGATTCTGGTATTTAGTAAAAGGGGCTATGTGGATGTGCACTCAGTGTAACTCACAATTGGTCGAGCTGGTGGTGATTGATTAGTTCGAAATGGGGAGGCGGTATGAAGTTCGTGTGTTATTCACTGTTTTCGTTCCATTTCGTGACGCCGCTTTCGAGTATCCTTGACCCAGGCTACACAAAACTAACGCACACCAAGGACGAAACGCCACTTGATATGCAGCGATGGGTACTGCATGGCTTGTGAGCGAGGATCAAGAGCGAAAAGTGGCTGCGCTTGACAATGCACAGGGAGCCACACAAACCAGTGGAGACTCGGTTCAGGGTTTTTTTAGTGTTCAACCTATTACTGCAAAGTACAATTCGGCTTCAAACTGCGGTATTAAGGGCACTGCGGAATCAAGGTGGGCGGCGAATTCTCAATAAATCTACAAGGCTGAGCTAACCGTCGACAACGGCTTTAGGCATACTGTTGTGTAGAAAAAAAAAAGGGGGGGGGGCACACAAGAAGATGAAAGAATGTCGGTGCCTGATATCTGCGCAGGTTTAATGAAAAAAAAACACTGATAGCCATCCGCTTTAGCGCTGAGGATGCAATTAAATGCAGTCGAAGGGCGGATGTTCGTTCGCTGCGTGTTCATGAACAGACGCGCCAGTTGCTCAAAAGGGAAGCCCAGTTGTCGTGGACGTCGGAACGCATTGCTTGCTTTTTATTTTCTTCTCTTTATTCAGTATGATATTTTATGTGCCGTGTTGCTGCAGATAAACGAGGGCTTTTCTGGATGTTGTTATGCAGTTGTGACCGCAAACGATGACTCATACTATAGAAATGATTACGCGTGCGTATGACGGTGATATTTCGCACCATGGAAGAAGCGGGGAATTGACGTTGAATGAAGCGGTTTGTGCGTGCATAAAATTACAGACAGCAAAAGGGAAAGAGGGAATTAATGCAAAAACAGAGACGTTAGCTAGTTCTTAGACAGGCTGGGTGCCCTGTGCTAGGAGAAGGGGGCCGAGGGGAACACAAGATAATAGATAAAAACACCACTAACTAAGGAAAAGTTATGCTGCAGAAGCTGGTAAAAGCGAGATCAGGCGCTTGCTATGGCATTATTAATAATTCAGACCAGAAGAATGTGCGACTACTTTTAATTGTAATAAACACAAAGTTCAATGAGGTTCATTGCATGATTTAGACTGTGTTAGGATTTCCGAACTGTGTTAGGGATCGAAAGAAACAAAACGGGCATGAGAGGGTTAGTTCTTGGAGATTTAATTGCTGACCTTTATATAGTCATGTCTTTGGTGACTCCATGACACTTTATTACAACACCAACCACCGCAGTAACATGCTATTGGCTGCATATTTTTGTTTATTCATTTGCCTTAGACAACCACGTATTTTTGAGGGTACGCAGGAGTTAGTGTTTCCAATATAAAAAACTTTTCGGCTATGTTTGTGGCAATGACGATAACTCAAATATTGTCGAGCTGTAGGGCAGTATTCAGTAAGGACGATGATAGACCTTCTTGAGAAATAACCTATTGCTGATCTTATAACATGGCTTCTGTGGTCTCAAGAACTTGGACAGTTGTTTCGAACGGTACCTTCTAGTAGGCAGTTTTCGCTAGTCAGCTCAGTACTGCCGAGGGACGGCTTGGCAGATTTTGTAGGTGTCGTAAATTCAATTTATGCCCTACAAAGATGCATGCATCGATAATACAATGCCGTTCACGTCTAAACACAAGAGATAAGAGGTCGGCCTCGGGAAACAGGCGTTTGGTTTCGCTTGCGTATATTAACACCAAAAGAATAGACGACGCTGTGTGTGCGGCTCAAATAAGCAGCACGAATGCGTTAGACTTACAATATAGGCAGGCCTAATATAAAACCAACTAGTGGGCATTCGAAGCCGCAGGCGTGTTGAAACGAAAACTACCAGCAAGATTACATTGGGTTTCCAATCTTACTTCGAATAACGAACACCGCCACGAAGCGCAGCAACGAAATTTACCGGATACAAGTTCGAAGATGAAATGCTTTTCAGAAATGCTTCTATTTTCCAACGAAATTGTTGGGAGTCCTTTAGGCAAAAAGCTGCATATTGTCACCAATCTTGTCACCAATCTTGTCTTACTCAAGGAAACCTTCCGCAGAACTGCTCGTCAAGCTAGGAAAAACAAAAGCGGCCCAGTCCCAACTTCTTCGTCCTCTTCCACACGAAAACCACGCGAATTCATGCGGCATTAGTCCCCCCTTTTAAAAAGCATCGACTCGATGCTTCTAAATAAAAGAAGAAAAAAAAAACACCACATGAGATCACTGTCACGTTTGCGAAGTAACTCGCAAGCACAGAGACTATTGTGTGTAGTACGGCTTGAGTCGTACGACATGCACAGTTTCGGGCCGATGTTGTCGACGTGACGACACTGTGCCGTCCGGAAGTACTTCGTATGTAAGGTCACTCACACGTCGGATAACCTTGTATGGTCCGAAATAACGGCTCAGAAGCTTTTCAGACAAGCCTGGTCGTCGGACAGGAGTCCACACCCACACTCGTTCACCCGGGTGGTATGCGACGTTTCGACGGCGAAGGTTGTAACGTCGTGCATCTGCGTCTTGTTGGTGACCGATGTTCACGCGAGCCAGTTGACGAGCCTCTTCGGCGTACTGCGTGTATTGCTCGGCTTCTGGAGAAAGAGCATCGCTATTATCGTACGGCAGCATAGCGTCAAGCATCGTTTGTACGTTGCGTCCATAAACAAGGTGGAAAGGTGAAAATCGGGTTGTTTCCTGCATTGCCGTATTGTATGCGAACGTGACGTATGGGAGGATATCGTCCCAGGTTTTGTGCTGCACGTCCACGTACATTGACAGCATGTCCGCTATGGTCTTGTTGAGCCTTTCCGTCAGTCCATTACTTTGTGGGTGGTAAGCCGTTGTTTTTCGGTGACTCGTGCAGCTCAGTCTGAAAATGTCCTCTAGCATTTGTGCCGTAAATGATGTTCCTCTATCCGTAATCACACATGACGGCGCGCCGTGCCGGAGGACGATGTGCTGCACGAAGAACTTCGCCACTTCAGACGCCGTGCCGCGGGGTAATGCCTTTGTCTCAGCATACCGGGTCAAGTAATCGGTTGCCACTATAATCCATTTGTTACCAGTGGCCGACAAAGGGAAGGGTCCTAGAAGGTCCATTCCCACGAGGTCGAAAGGTGTCCGTGGTGGTGTAATAGGGTGGAGAAGGCCCGCAGGTTTCACGGGTGGCGTCTTGCGACGCTGGCACTCGCGGCAGCCTTGCACGTAGCGGTGTACACTGGTCGAAAGTCGTGGCCAATAGTACTGCTGGCGCACTCTGGCGAGAGTCCGCGAGTAGCCCAAGTGTCCCGACGTGGGCTCGTCGTGGCACGCGAGTAGGATGTCATCCCGCATGTCGGCTGGTACAACGAGGAGGAAGGCTTTGTTGCTACCTCGAGCATTTTTCTTGTAAAGAATGCCCCTCCTTAGACAAAAGGATGACAATTCGCGAGCGATGCGCCGAGGAGTGTGAGAATTTCGGCCTTCTAAGGAATCAATAATAGGGCGCAATTCCTGATCGGCTCTCTGTCTAGACATAAAGTCAGAATCACTGAGGGCTCCGAGAAAACCATCAGCATATTCCGAGTCCATATCAGGATGTCCCACGGGTGCTCGAGAAAGTGCGTCGGCATCTTCGTGCTTGCGCCCAGACCTATACACAATCATGATGTCGAACTCTTGTAAGCGTAAACTCCACCGAGCGAGACGACCAGACGGATCACGGAGATTGGCCAGCCAACACAGCGAATGGTGATCGGTCACCACCTTGAAGGAACGGCCGTAGAGGTAAGGTCGAAACTTTGCCGTTGCCCACACGACTGCGAGGCATTCCTTCTCTGAAGTGGAGTAGTTGGCCTCGGCTCGAGAGAGAGTACGACTGGCGTAAGCTATGACATGTTCTACGCCGTTGTGCCGTTGTACAAGGACAGCGCCAAGTCCGACGTTGCTTGCATCCGTGTGAACTTCGGTATCAGCGTCCTCATCAAAATGCGCAAGAACAGGTGCCTCTTGCATTCGCTGCCGTAACTCTGTGAAAGCTGCTTCTTGCTCTGTAGTCCAGGCAAACGGTACATCATCTCGGGTGAGTCGCGTGAGCGGTTCGGCTATCGTCGAGAAGTTGGTAATGAATCGGCGATAATAAGCACACAAGCCGAGAAAACGCCGCACCGCTTTTTTGTCTGACGGCACAGGAAAGGTGGCGACTGCTGCAGTTTTTTCTGGGTCAGGCCGCACTCCATCCGCACTCACAACATGTCCCAAAAATTTCAGCTCATCGTAGCCGAAATGGCACTTCTGGGGTTTTAGCGTGAGTTCGGCCGAACGAATAGCTTCCAGAACCATTCTTAGACGCTTCAGATGTTCTTCGAAACTCTCGGCAAAGATGACCACATCATCAAGGTATACAAGGCAGCTTTGCCACTTCAAGCCAGCGAGAACGGTATCCATCATTCGCTGGAATGTTGCGGGAGCCGAACAGAGGCCGAAAGGAAGAACTCTGAATTCATAAAGCCCATCGGGAGTTACAAACGCTGTCTTCTCTCTGTCTCGCTCATCGACCTCTATCTGCCAATAGCCGCTCTTCAAATCTATCGATGAAAAATACTTCGCGTGTCGTAGCCTGTCGAGAGAATCATCAACCCGTGGGAGCGGGTAGACGTCTTTTTTTGTGACGCTATTGAGTTTCCTGTAGTCAACACAGAATCGCAGCGTTCCGTCTTTCTTCTTTACTAAAACGACTGGCGAGGACCACGGGCTGCTCGACGGTTGTATCACCCCGTCGTCAAGCATCTCCTTTACCTGCGTCTGTATAGTCTCGCGTTCTTTAGCCGAAACACGGTAAGGTTGCTGGCGGATTGGGCGAACATCATCGTCGGTAATAATTCGGTGCTTTATGAGGGGTGTTTGACCGACTCTAGATGAAGAGGCGAAGCAAGATTTAAATTCCTTCAGCAGGGTATGCAGTGCGGCCTTCTTCTCGTCCGAAAGCTTCGAACTGACGTCGATGTGGTCCAGAAACTTATCTCCATCAACCATTTCCTCGGATGCGAAGCACTCGGTGACATCCGCTACACGGTCTCCGAAGGCCACGGTGGTGCCGCGGAAAAGATGTCGGTGCTCGAAGTTAAAATTTGTGACGAGTATCTGCGACCGTCCGTCACGCACACGCAGAATGCTTCGCACTGCACACACACCTTGAAGCAGTAAAAGGGATACGTTGCTCTCGGCGACCACGTCACCGTCTTGGAGGTCTTCACAGGTGACTTCTACGAAAGCAGTCGCTCGGGGAGGCAACGTCACGCTTTCGTCGGCAACACGCAGCGCAGGTCTACGACAGCTATCAGCGCCTCGATCGGTTGCAAGTTGCGTCGAGAAAGTCACCATTCGCTCGCGGAGATTTATGATCGCGCCATTCTCTCGAAGGAAGTCCATTCCAAGGATGAGCTGACGAGAACAGTCGCGTAGTACGAGGCAGGTTACCACAAACGTTGACTCGCGTATTTCCACTCTTGCGGTACAGCGACCCAATGGAGTAATAACGTGGCCTCCAGCAGTGCGAATACGCGTCCCATTCCAAGGTGTCATCACTTTCTTAAGACTGGTTGCCAATTTTCCGCTCATAATAGAATAATCTGCACCTGTGTCCACCAATGCGCTAACCTGAAGACCGTCTATCAGCACGGGAATGTCGAGTGAGACTCGGCCACTGGGTTCAGACGCACAATCCGGCATTTCTCTCGCACTACACTCAGGCGTCAATTCAATGTCTGCAGCGTTTTGTGGAAGCGTCGATAGGAGGTCTTCCGCACTTTTAGTCCCAGCGACCTCGCCCCCGAAGGTCGCTGCCTTCAGTTTTCCCGACGAGGGCTTGGGGAACGTCCCCGTGCCATCGTACTGAGACGTGGTCCAATAGCTGCGGGTCGTCGTGGAGATGGAGACCGCGATTGACGCCGTGAGAAAGGCAGGCGTTGCTGCGCGAGGTAGTCCTCAATTTCTCTTGGCCTCTGACCAACTAGGGGACGAGGCGAATGAATAGAGAAACCGCGCAGTCCAAGTTGTCGGTATGGACATTCCCGGTAGATGTGGCCGGCTTCACCGCAATGGAAGCAGAGGGGTCTTCTATCCGACGTACGCCAAATATCGGACTTCCGCGGAGGGGCACGGCGACCGTCGATGTCCAAACCAGCATGCGCAGATTGAATTGAAACTGGCGGCATCGTCTGGATTGGGACTGCAGGGCTTGAGACCGGCATGGAAGTGCGCAGAGCTTCGGCATATGTGCGGTTCCCAACATCAGTGGACGCAGGAGGTGGTTCTAGATTTGTAACCGTTGGTTGAGGGCGACGGCTGTGAAGCACCTGCTGGACCTCGTCCCGAATAATATTGGTGATGCTGCTTACCTCCGGCTGTCTCGCCCCGTGTAGTTTCGCGATTTCCTCGCGGACGACGGAGCGGACGATTTCGCGAATCCACTCAATGCTGTTGCTCCCGAAGCTGGCGGAAAATTCAGTAGGTGATGCAGAATTCACTTGCCGGTTGAGTAGGGCTGACCGCTGATGAAGTACCCTCTCCATCGTAGTGGCTTCGGTCAGGAATTCTGCTACACTCTTCGGAGGACTCCGCGCTAGACCAGCAAAAAGCTGCTCCTTCACGCCTCGCATCAGATAGCGTAGCTTTTTTCTTCTGGCATTGCCGGATCCGCTCGCCTGAAAAGCTGCGTCATGTCCTCCACGTACATGGTGACGGTCTCATTAGGCATCTGGATGCGTGAATGCAATGCACGTTCAGCACGATCGCGGCGGTCGGGGCTCCGGTAGGTCTCCAAGAGGCGATGCTGGAACTCGCGCCAGGATGTCAAGACATCACTTCTGTTCATGAACCACGTTCGGGCGCCGTCTTTCAAACACGCGTAGACGTTGCGGAGTTTGGCGGCTTCGTCCCAGTAGTTGATCGCTGCGACGTGTTCGAACTCGCTCAGCCAGTCGTCCACATCCTCAAACAGCTCTCCGTGAAAGGGACTAGGCATCAGCGGGTTCTGGACAGTGCAATAAATTGGTGCCGCCGACGTAGGAGTTTCCATGACGCCTTGAGGCGAAGTCATAGTCGCTCTATGGATAAGCTGTGCCGGTGTCTCTGGTGGTAGGCCTCGTTGGCGGCGGCTTGTTCTGTGAACTGGCGTGTCCACGGGCACAGGGCTTGTGTTCCGGCTCCTGGGCGGGCTCTTGTGCATGGGGTGCGTCGTCAGTTGTCGTACCCAGCAGCTCCACCAATCTTGTCACCAATCTTGTCACCAATCTTGTCTTACTCAAGGAAACCTTCCGCAAGAACTGCTCGTCAAGCTAGGAAAAACAAAAGCGGCCCAGTCCCAACTTCTTCGTCCTCTTCCACACGAAAACCACGCGAATTCATGCGGCAATATATAGTACATCTTGAATATGCCTGAAGGCCCTCGCATGGCAGCAGTAACACTAAAACCAACATAAATACAGATTTTTAGCATATATCCAAATACAATACACCATTTTAATTGAAACTAGGAATTAGCAACTTGTTAAATAACACTAGTTATTTCCTAGTGTTAAAGAACATAGAATTGTAATATATATGTGAGATGTGACAATACATTGTGATACATCAGAAACAATAGTATTTACAACACTAAGAAAATCACTGCTATAAATATGACCATGATGCACAATATGATGATACTTTATATATTGAAACATTGAGCGCGAAGTAGATAATACAACAGAAAATGCGAAAATGTAATAACGATGTCCTTTATACGTTCATTACGATTTACAAAAGTATTCTCTAATTTGTTTGCGAGTCAAAGTATTTGGAATAAATCTTTCCCCTTCCACTTTATTTAACAATGAAGGTAGGCTATGTCGTAGTTACTGCATAAGATAATTTGTGCGTCTGAATGGTACTAACCACCTGTCTCAAAGATCAAAGGTCGAAGTCATGTACGTGGTTGCGAACAGCTGTAGTTGCATGCACCTTTACTCGGCATGCAGATAAAACTTAAAGGGTCAGCATGGTAGATGCAAATATCCTTCATGATGGTTATCTTGTTTACGCTTTGTTCTGTGCAGAAGAACGTTCTCGCAAATGCACGCGCACGCGGCCAAGCTTCGGGTGCACACATCACGCTCTATTTTCGTACAAAATTGGCACTCATTCTCTTTCAGCTAGCCAAGATGTTAATCACGTGATTCGTTATGCATAGTTTCGTGGCGTGTAGATGGCGTGCAGTTCATCTTCGTGCCTGAACTCAGTTAGAAGGAAATGCCATACTTTGAATATCGCTGTTTATACTCGGAGTAAGAGATTACAACCACGTGCGCATTGCGACAACAATCTTTTCGCACCTCCAATTGAACGCCTCGGTGGAGTTAGGAGGGGATCCTATGGACATGTGCATGATAATGAATAACTGATTGATTGATATGTGGGGTTTAACGTCCTAAAACCACCATATGATTATGAGAGATGCCGCAGTGGAGGGCTCCGGAAATTTCGACCACCTGGGGTTCTTTAACGTGCACCCAAATCTGAGCACACGGGCCTACAACATTTCCGCCTCCATCGGAAATGCAGCCGCCGCAGCCGAGATTCAAACCCGCGCCCTGCGGGTCAGCAGCCGAGTACCTTAGCCACTAGACCACCGCAGCGGGGCGATAATGAATAACTCGGAGAGGCTTTTTTGGCAGTGCGAATTGTCTACGATTAAAATTCTTTTTTTCCAAACCGAATCGGGCCCGATACGCAAGCATGCGGCACGATACGCGAGGCGCGAGCATGCAAAGTGGGGGTGTGGACATCGTCGCCAATGCACGATGCACGATATAGTGTGACTAAGCAATTTATTTTCACAGTCATGAATAACACTTGTTTGTTTTAAAAAGTTTTTAGAGATTCGGAGTACTTCGTACTCTACTATGGCAGAGCTGAAAGCCGACCCGTGAGTCTCGCACTTGACGAGGCCGTATCGACAAAAATTAGGGCTCCGAAAGAGCACAAGAACAGCAGCGTTCAGCTCACAAACTGTTACTGCTGAAAGAAGCGCGCAAATTTATTTATTTATTTATTTATTTATTTGTTTATTTATTTTGTTATACCATACTGCAGGCCACAAATGAGCCCAAGGAGGAGGGGGGTGTTACAGAGCCGTTAGATCAATTATACACTCTTTAGCGAGGTAAAAACAACAAAAAAAAACAGGACATTACAAATTATTTTGAAAAACACTGTTAAATAGTAATACAAAATATAGAAGTCAAACATTTATTCAATAGATTTCACCACATTATCGGATGAAAGTCGTGACGCAGGGACTTTAAAATATATGTTTGCATAGATAGAAATAGGAAAGTTTATTGCACACCATAGTAACAGCACTTCGGGTGAGTGCAACTATCTGGTGTGACGAAATCACTTTAGTGGCATGTAGAAACAAGAGAACAATGACACGATGCAACTTACAGCTCTGCAATACTCTCATAGATCACGAATCATTAAAGGAAACAAAGAGAAAAGTAAACACAACAAACACAAAGTTCGAAGAGTGTCACATAATATTGTGACGATAAGCAATAGTTTTTTTTTGCTTGCCAGTAAGTTCTAAAACGACAGTAAAAGAAATTCAATCTTCCCATTCCGCACTCAAAAAAAAAAAAAAGCGTGTGTGCACCTTTTGATGAAATCTTCTTCCCCCGTGTTTCAATCTGTTCGGTAAGGTACCGAACCATGGTCAGTGTAATCTTATGTAACGCTGGGTATGCAGCTCTTTGGGGTCATCGGCATGCCATACAGCGCCGACGCCACAAGACGAACATCGTGACGTTAAGTACGAGTTGCTTGAATAAGCCCCTTCTGCGCTGTCTGCCCGAAGGAACTGAGACTCCGAATTGACGACGCACGATGTGCCACATGTCTTTCGCAGCCACGCATTCGAGCATCGTATGGCGGATCGTTTCTTTTTTGCCGCAGTTGGGGCAGTGATCATTGGGAACGACTTGGTCACTCTAGGAACGACGCTCCACTGTGGTAGTTTCTGACGAGTGGGCAACGCGTCCCACCGCCGCAGCCAATCAAATTCTATAACGACTTCGGGTACGTGATTGTTTTGCCACATCTTCCACTTTTTGGGCCTCCGTCTCTGTTCTTCCTCGTCAGTAGCAACCGATCAGACAGCTGAAGGGGCACCGTTATTCGAAATAAACGCAGCGTATCGTAGGGGCTTTAATGTTATCATTTGTCCCGCAGCCCAGCTCACAATTTTCAGTAGGTAAATTTAAAACAAGTTTAATTTATTTACATAGACACATCATATCATTTATGAGGATAAATAATATTAAGATGCGACTATGGCGCTTTTATCCTACATTGAACTTAGCACTCGAAGTTTCACCGAACATTGTATCATTGTCTGGCTTGAAGCTATCTTCAAGAGCGAAACGGTGTTCTTTCCTAGCGACCACATGTCACCCTCTGGTGCACCATAGAGCTTGTGTGTGACCAAGGAAAGAGAGAGAGAAAAGAAATGGCAGCATATCCATGGAATGAATGATGGAGAGTGGGGCGAAGCATCCGTCCGTCCATTCGTTCTTGCTTCCGTCCATCCATGCGTGCGTCTGTGTGGCCACCCATGCGTGCATCCGCCCGTCCGTGCGTGCGTCTGTTCGTGCGTCCGCAAGTCCATCTGTGCGTCCGTCCCTGCGTTCGTCCATACATCCGCCCCTGCGTCCGTCCACGCGTCCATCCGTCCGTGCAGCCATCCGTGCGTCCGTCCATGCATCTATCTGTGTGTCCGTTCGTCCATCTAATCAACACTCCAAGTACCACCATCTCGCATCTTTTCATTATATATTCCGCATATAGAAGCACCGCCATCCAGCGGACATTCCAAGCACTAAACGAGAGGTGGCACACGCACACTTTCTTACGGCTTGCGCTTCGTGTCTACTTTTCACCTTCAACCACCTCGAGCTCATGGTATATACTAGTTCACTGTATTCATGGCACTGCGGCCCAACGCTCACTAAACCTTTCTAAAACCAAGGAGGTTACGCCCAGCGAGTATAACGTAGCAACCCTTTTTTGTCAGATAGTGCTCAATGTACATGCCAATGGCTGCTAAAGGGGAATGAGAGGCAGGAGAATTCGGATTTTAGTTAACGCGCACGCTGCGAATTTTTTATTGTTCAACAACGCACAGAAGAAATCTCCCACCGGCACCACCTTGGAGGTCAAAATTTAAGACTGCTTACACACTACTACTACGACTACGAGGGACAGACGGGTGCCGCTATAAGGAGCTTCGCCCCTAAAAACTTCTGTTTTGAAACCCAAGTCTGGGTAAGAGCTCTAAGGTGAGGCTTTACAAACGCTTTACTGACCTTCCTTAAAATTTGTCTACGAGAAAGTTGTTTCACCCAGATTTGCGACCCAGGCCTTTCATGTAAGTATGTTAGAGCAGAGTGATTGGCGTCAAGATGTATTGACCCTAGAACAGTGCCAGTATGGTTGGAATAGAGTCGGTATTGAACCACACACTTGGCAATGAAGTGTAATCGGGGCCTGTATTATTTTGTGCAGTGTAAAATAATTCGGCAGGGAATGTGCTTGTGCTAGCATCAAGAGCGCGGTTTCTTTCCTAAAGCCCCAGACAGTCTACAGAAAGCTCTCTTCGGGCTATTCAGAGAGATTTCAAGCGCGCCCTTATTTCCTTATGGCATTCTGCGTAGTCCATTGTCGGCAGATAGCTATCAGGTGAACCCTGGGAAGTTTGTGAACACCAAGATATCGAGGCCTCATCGCGAGTCCGGGTGTTCCCGAAGGAAGAAGAGTGACCTGGCGTCCACTGTAGGTGAAATAGTATAGCGAGGTTATGATATCCATAAGTAGCTAGCTCAGCTAGTACGCTTGTAGGTAGTTAGTTCTTGAATAAGGCTGTCTGAGAGTCTGTTCTGACCGTAATTTTTTGAAAGACGGGCTCATGCTAAGGGATGGCTTGTGTTATGGTGAGTGTATTTTGACCACGTGGGTCCATTATTGCTTTGACTGCGTTTCCGGCTCAAAAGCTGGCGCCGGCGTGGTAGGAGGTCGGATAAGTTTGCAGCTGTAGGCAGCGTGATTGGCGCCTTGCAACAGATCTTTCAATGTGCATGTGCTTTGGTATTGGTCCAGCGTCAATATAAGGAATTGAGTCCCATGGAGGAGCTGGTGGTGGTACAGGTGTCACACTGGTGGTACTGTGCCCCAGAGGTTCCCGTAAGCTCCGGCCTTGGTTGGAATTTGTCAGGCGATGTGATTGACTTTCTTGGTGCATAACTAAGTCTTTCGCTCAAGTCGTTGTATATAGCTATCGCATCCACGAAAACACTTGGTGTATAGATTGTACCCCAAGGGTTACACGCGTGATGGCTCGAAGGATGTTGTTCAGTTGGTGGAGTATGGGTTGCGGGGAGATGCTTGTATGGAAGGCTGTACATAATCTTGGTTTATATACATGACCAAGGAGGTTGTGTATGACGACGAATCTGAGCAACCAATGACCGTAAAAACAGAAGGATCAGTGCTTCGTATTGATGCATGGTGATTTATTTATGACAAAAAATCTTAGATGCCTCATCAAACGCGAAAAGCGACCGTCAGCGTCTGTACGATTGCTGCTGAAAATAATCATGTGATGACGGCATCATGACGTCACAGCTCACCGAAAATTTCTTGCGTCACAATGACGTCACTTTATTGCCCCATAAGGCGAAGCCATATGATTACGTCATCACATGACATATCGCTTTGTCAAAGTAGGGTTGATCCCGGAGACCTTTAAAAACCACGCGAAATACAGGAAGCTTCCAACTCCACCAATCGCGGAGGTAGAGCAAAGCTGAAGTTGCATCTTGGGGGAGGGGGAGATCAGTACGATGGAATGGGAAGAAAAATGTGGCTTTCTCCTTTGAATCATATTTTAGGCAGATGCATCAGAGACCGCGTGACACTATGTATCAACAAGCTGCATACTCACTAGGTTTTTGTGGCATCAGTACTGGCCACACTGTTGATTCTGTTTCAAGACTATCCGGTCTAGCATTTACTTATGGTTTTCCAATTGTTTATAAAAAGTCATCACAAAATGGCAGTCCGATGGTTCTGCTTCAAGTTAACAGTTGTATTGGACTCATATGATATCAGAGCATGGGCATACTTAAGGTAAGAGCCAATTAACTGCCAGGATGAAGAAAAAAGCTAATAGAATCTGTGCGCTGTAAGATTATGAGCTAGTGGGATCATTGCGCGTGACACCTGGCGGAGCTAACCTTAACCACGCAATTCTTTCCACGTGGCATCTGAGATGCGTTTCCGCGAACGGAAACGAAATGAAGGGCTCTAGTTCAAGTGAATATTTTCATATTAGACGACTGATCAAACGGGCAAAGTGACCCTCGGTGATGGCGCCAACACTAGAGGTGCATCTGTACAATCAGAGATCACGGCTTGATGATTAAATCTCGTGATTTCACATATTAGCAAAACTTATCACTTCGCTATGATGTCACATCACTTCATAGTGGCGTCAAGGGACGTCATCATCACAGGAAAGCATCGCATGGTCAAAGGTGTGGCACTCGAATACGCTCGAATAACGGAAGAGTTTGGGCAGTTTAATGTGGCAAGTCGCGCTCTAGTCCAGGAAAAAAAATGCCGTCTGCATCTTCCTACGGGGGGAACGCGAGCAAATAAATGCGTCGCAGAGTGGTGGGGGTATCATGTGAATTTTGCGTTATTGGGTGTGGCTTAAAAGAATGTGACGTCGTTGTTTCGTGTTAATTTTTCTTATTTATTGAATGAAGGGGAAGCGGTGCCTTCAATGAGTGGTGGAATGCTGATGTGCGACCCAGTGCCTTCATGTACGGGGTGGCCAGTGAATGGTTGCGCAGGTCGAGCAGTCGGTTTTCGCAAGCAGACGCTGCCTGCGTTGGCCTTGCGAGGCGCGAGAGGGGGGGGGGGCAAACAGCTGGCACGAGACGCAAGCATGCGGCATGATACGCGAGGCACGAGCGTGGTCAGTGGGGGTGTGGACATCGCCGCCGACGCACGACGCGTGACATCGTGCAACTATGAAACGCACCGCTTTTAAAACAGAACAAACGGCCAAACACTTTCATGCATGCAATGCAGCACTCTCGCAAGCTATGATATTGGATTGAATAAACTTTTATTTGGTCCTCTAAAACACAGATCACTGTGAAATGCCTAAATAGTTTAGGCACGCTGTTTGACGCTGTACGTGCAACACGACCTGCCAAAGTTTCGGAGGGGCCGATGTACTGACTCTGTCTTGAGAGATATTTTCACATACTGACGGCATTATAAAAGCTGCCAAACTCACGTAATGTCGTTGAAACTTGCCCAAGGCAGGTTTATGTATAAGCATGATTGTGACTGGTTGAACGAGTCGTGCAACTTCTCGGAAGGCACTGAAAAGTTGCGCGACGCGGCTTTGCGCGCGACGTTAAGTACCACAACCAAATGAATGCCCAAAGGTCCGGTCAAAGAGCACCGGCTATGGAATGCTGCTTTACACTGGAAAAAGGTTTACAAAGTTCGCCTATCACGCACCGCATGTGTGAAAAATGAGAGAGAGAGAGAGAGAGAGAGAGAGAGAGACAGAGAGAGAGAGAGATGCAATAAAAAAGAAAATAGCACGCTTACTAGGGTCAACTCACAAGTGATAATTGTGCTGGCACTGAACACAGTAAAAGCAACGGGATCGCTTTCATGGGTGAACAGCCCGTTATATTAATTTATGAGAGACGACGAAGTGGAGGGCTCCAGATATTTTGATGATTTGGTGTTCTTTAACGTGGACCTTAATGTAAATGCGCAGGCCATTAGGATTCCGGATCTTTCGAAATACGGCTGCCATGGCGAGAATTCGATCTTGTGCCGTTTTGGGTCAGCAGTCGAACACCCTAGCTATATTCTAGTACACTATTACCATAACCAATAGTCCATTTGGCGGGTTTGTGTGGTTAAACAGGGCACTGCACATTTATTTATATCAAACTTTGGGACGTGTTATAAAGTCGCAGCTGTAAATAGCTGGTATACCATCTTGGTTTATTGCACAGTTAGAAGTGATCAAAGCCGAACGTAATTACAGGTTACACCAGAAATAGTTTGACCACAGAATATTCTGTGAACTACTGATGGTGTGGTATGTGTGAATTTTTACTACTGCATGACATTTTTCAAATTTCTGAATGCCTAAGATGCTGAACTTTCAAAGGTGCATTGGTATTAAAGCACTATATCCACTAGTATACCTTTAGAGGACTGCCTGGCTTATCACAGATATAGCGTAGATATTAGTTAGGATTCTGTTGACGCTTTTTCTCAGCGAAATCGCGATAGGAACTTGAGGAATAGCCTCGTTATTCCCACTCCAGGGCATATAGTGCTGGCAATTCGCAGTTTTTTGCCATACTCTGGCGTCGAAACGGAGGTTCTAATTTTATTTGCTTGCCATGGTATATTTTCTCATTCACTTTTCTCAACGTGGTGCATTGTAGTCCCGCTGTGAGGTATATAGCGCGCTTTGACTGAGAGTACCCATAACTTTTGTTTCTTCTTTCCTCTGGTGGAGACAGTGGTCTACCATGTTCCTTCCAAGGTATCGCGGTGACCAGGAAACGACTTACGAGCCACTCTTCCCCGAGGATGACAAGACAGGGAGACCTACGCCCAAGTATATATTCCTCGAACTCGATAACCTATAGTGTTTCATCTACGCTGTCACTATAGGAGTCCGCGCATCTCGTGGTTGCTTCTGAAGCATAAAGATATACAATACGCTGAGTGATTATCAATGGTGCAGAGGGCCTCGGAGCACTGGTGAGGATTATAGATAAGTGACGTCTGTCAGTTGATAACCCATAGAGGACAGAAATGGTCGAACTAATGTGTGCATTCGATATGAATCACGGAGCCCCACCAATCAATCAGTTTGAGTTTCAATTCAAATTTGTATTATTTTTCTTGGGCCCAGAAGTAGCACTGTTTGAAAGGGTTGATGTGATATTTCAGCAAAGTTTGTAAACATAGGGAAAAGATCAATGTTCTTTGTGCAAAATTAGCGTACACACGCATACACACACGGTATAGAGTGCTCAAGACAGTTGGTGAAAGACGTACAAAGCACATGACCGCAAACAACTAACAAGGATGTTGTTAGTTTGGGCTGATGTGTTTTGTATGTCTTTCTTTGCTGGTCTGAGTTATTTTTGATTTTTTCGTAAAGCTTGCGCAACAAAGGTTCATATTGTGTAACCGACTAGCCCATTGTCTAATTCTTGTTAGGAAAAAAAACAACCCCACTACTCATGGAAACAAGCTGATCATTGATTCTTTCACTTAGCTGTCAAGCATACCAAAAGCGCAATCGCAAATCATATGCGGAGGCATCATATATGATGAAGATGCACCAAATACTCCACCTGCAGTAATGATGGGCGTGTTGTGCCGCGTTGAAGTATTGTCATTATCACAAGTGGCGACTACAATCACATTAAAACACGTTGCAACTGCTCGAAAGCGCTGCCCTGTGAGACTTTCGTCCTGAAGTTCGCCCTTCAAAGCACTTGAGATGCCTCACTCGTCTCTTAGAAACATGCATTCACAGTACGATGTATAAAGGTGTTTATAATCCCGTCAAGACAAGTTAGTAAGACGGGTTTATATAAGTATTCAAGTATTCAAGCAATGAAACGAAAGCAGTAGCAAATAAGCGGAAAACTACAAAAAAAATTTCTAAGCATTTCCCCGAGGGTGAACATGATTAAGTGCGAATGCACGGGGTGATGCTATGAGGGGTATTTATTAATTCGCACTATTATATTTATTAATCACACTATGGTGCCTTTATGGTGTAATGGTTCCTGGGAATCGCAATTTGATCACACGGGGGAGTTTACGTTAACTCACTGGCGAATGCCAACGGATTTTAACTTTACTCCCCCTCATAGCATCACCCCGTGAATTCGCACTTAACCATGTTCACCCTCGGGGAAATGCTTGGGAGTTTTGTTACTGATGATGATGATTAAAGTGTAATTAATGAATTTAAGTGTTGTTTGTCATGAAGCATTTGTACATAGAAACATTATATACGAAGTATTATTTATTTACACTTCACGACGCGTCCGGACGAGCAAAGTCCAGGGCTCGCACCCTCTCCCGCGTGGCACGTTCACTGGCTGGAACGGCTTCGGGAACGTCCACTCGCCGTTGACGATTGCGAGCGGCGTCTTTACGCCGGCCTTCATCGCCCTTCTCCGCCTGACGCTTGCGTTGTCGTTCTGCTTCTTGGGCCGCGTTCGCGGCTCGATGCTGACGCCTCATCTCGGCCTGGCGAGCGCGCAGTTAACCATCCGCTGCACGCTTCGCCCGCTTGTCCTCGGCCTCGCGAGCGCGAAGTTCGGCACCCTCTGCACGCTTCGCCCGCTTGTCCTCGGCCTCGCGAGCGCGCAGTTCGGCATCCGCTGCACGCTTCGCCCGCTTACGTTCGGTCTCACGAGCCCTTCGCGGCGCCGCCTTGTCTTCCAACGTCGGCGAAACCACCGTGGTACCGTCACCTCCAACGACAGGTGCAGTGCTGGCATTCGGTTGTACTGCGTTCGTTGTTGATGGTAGCGTTGCCTCCGGGACATCCATCGCACGACCCGCTCTCGACGGGAGACTGAGAGAGAAGGCGGGCGCGCGAGAGAGAGGGGTGCGCGCGCAGCTGCAGCGAGCGAGGAGAGCGGAGGAGCGAGCGAAGGGGGAGGGGGTATAAGGCGCGTTACTGACACCGATATCAGCGTCGCGTCTGTGGCTTAAGGTTGGTGCACACCGGCGACTAGCAGCGGTCGCGCGACCATTCGCGACTGGCGACCAAAAAGCGACTGATGTTCACACCGACAGAGGCTGCATGCGAGCGACCGGAAGTCGCAAAACCGGAGAGTCACGTCCGGATCTCGTTATGAGCGAGAACTCCTGAGACCGGCGCGATCAGCTGATCGCCGCCAGCTGAGTCCGTTCTCGCACAGCGTTCCCAACAGCGTCAAGTTCGATTCAAGCGAAGAACAAGACAATTTCAAGGTGCTGATGCACTGTGCCATGGTGTCAGCGCTGGCATCACAGATGCCTCCAAAGAAAAAAAAAGCCGGTAGTGGATGTGACCATCCTTTCGATCGCGGGAGTTGACCGGCCATGCAAGCCGCCTGCCTTCAGAGCTGCGCTGACACGACGAGGAGTATTTCCGAGAGTCGTACGTATTCAGAAACCATCCTTGAATTTCCCTTCACTTGCCACAGCCTACAATGCAGCACAAATGCGTCTAGAACGTGGAGTCTTAAGTCGTTGCCAAGGCATGAAGTACAAACGCGTTCCAAACACGCTGCGTTGAATGCGCTGACAAGTCAAGTTCAAGACAAAAAAAAGTTTCCGAATACGGGGAAAAGACAGTGCACAATTTATTTTCTCTTTACTTTGACGGTGTTTAGCTTCTTGCGAATGCCACCACGTAAATTCGACACTTTGCTCGAGTTGCTGCGGCCCGCCATCTCCAAGCCAAGTATTCCGTGGTGGCCATGGTGCCACAAACCCAGAGGAACGCACTCGTTTGTATCTGGCGGCAGGAAGCCAGCGCAATGAAAAAAAAATTGAGCATCGCTGATTGGTTAAGCAGCTTTGCGACTGCAGTCGCGCGACTGAAAAATCGGTCAAGAAGCGACTGGCCAACGCAGTCGCTTTGCGACCGTTTGCGACCGTTCGCGACTGGTTGCGACCAGTCGCAAATGGTCGCGCGACCGCTGCTAGTCGCCGGTGTGCACCAGCCTTTATTCGGTAGAGCGTCACGCTGCAGCCCGCCAAGTCCTCTTTCCTTTAAAGATAGAGAGAAGACTGCGGACGCCGCCGACGGCGGTGGATGGTTTGGGGTCGCTTATAAAGTGTATTCACACTTAAAATATGTTTCTGCTAAGGACAATGCCTTGCGGATACGGTGCTCTTATAGACCGTTTTTCGCAGCTAGTTTGTCTTTGGGAAACGAGGTGGCGCCCCCGCAAGGAAGCGCCACGGCCTTCTCGGCGGTGCGGCCATGATGTGGCGTGGACGTTGCCCGGCAGCCTACGGCGTGAAACGATGATGGTACTGATTCTTGAAGATGGGAAAGACACCTAATTTCTGTCAGCCATAAGGCGACACGGCGCAGTGCCTAAGAGAAAAAAAAATGGCCGTGTATCTGCATGTTACACTGCAAATGTCGTCGAAAGACGATAGTCTTCCGTGTGGAGATAGCGAAAAAAAAAAAACGTTTATTTGATGTTCTGCACAAGAAAATCGGTGAATGCTATTGTGAAGGCGCTGAGTTAGAGTGCCTCGAGTGTGCAGCAGAGGCGAACGAGCGCATCGAATCACGTCACACGTGAGACATGAGCACCATCTGGCAGTCATCTTGGAAAAACGAAGCGCGGGACGTGTGCGCCCGGCTCAGAGGTGATAAGGTGTAGAATGCAAGGCGACGGGTAGGTGCCGCCAACGTGTCGTCTTAGCTAGAGTTACTGTATAGGCTACCTTTAGGTAGCAGAGTTGCGCCAAGGTACATCATCATGGGTTCAAAAGTCCTGCGGGAAAGCCACTCACAACCCGCGTGGGAGCAGCGCTCGTGCTACACAGTACAAGCGTCACTTCTTTAAACACGAAAGTCTTTCTTAGAGAACTTCGACGCAAAACTTTTGGTCTGTCTTTCTGTCTGTGCATTTGTATATTTGCCCGCCCTTAACGGTTCCCCAAACGCCACCAGACGACGTTCAAACGGCCTACCCCATCCGCAGCGCCCACCAATATTGCTCACGATTCAGCTTTCATACTTGTGTGACTTTCAATTAAAAAGCCATTATTACGCTTATCTGAGGCACAATAACGGCACGCCAATATTTTGTATGTTTGTCTTTTACTAGAAAAGACATACATAAGTAATTCTAAGGACCGTAGTGTTTATTACGCTGCGCTGACCATGCAACGCTTGCACGAAAATACAAGTGTTTTCAACGCTTTGCTAAGATGACCCGGCGGTGACACCTATCCGTCGCCTTACGTTCTATACCTTATCACCTCCGAGACGGGCGCGCACGCTTCTTTTACGAAGATAACTGCCAGATCGCGCTCATAATCAACGTGTGACGCGACTTGATGTGGTCGTTCACCTCCGCTGCACGCTCGAGGCACTCTAACATAGCGCCTCCAAAATACCACTCACCGATTTTCTTGCGCAGAACATCAAATAAATGTCATGTCCACTCTCTCCAGATGCTAGACTATCGTCTTTCGACGACCTTTGCAGTGTAACATGCAGATACGGTGTCGTTATTATTTTTTTTTGCATTTCTATTGTTCCTGAGGGCCTGCCCCGGGCAGGGAGCATCTAGGCTGGGAAAAGGCAAAAGAAAACTAAAGGAATCCCCCCAAAACATGTTAACAACGTATGTGCAGAACGTGGACGAGGAAGCCTTCGACGCTAGAGGCGAAGGCCTTTTACAGGCGCCGAGATGCTGAAAGAGGAGGGGGCAGCACCACCATTGAGACACGTCCGCCGTTTCTGTGGGACGCGCCTAGTGTCTGTAAAAGACGCAACCACTGTTCCTGACGGACGCACTCGGTGTGTGTGCGAAGGGCGCCTGCATGCTCATAACACTGCGAAGCATCGGCGTCATTTGCGTAGTGTTGGCTTCTCCGCAGCGCATTGGAACCACCGATAAGCACGTGATGGCGCGCGACCAATAGCGTTGTTGGAATCTCCAAAAGCCGGGTGAGCGGTGCCCAGAAAACAGTAGCGTAACTCTGCTACCTAAAGGTAGCATATAAAGTAACTCTAGTGTTAACAAAGCGTTGAAAATACTTGCCTTTTGGTGCAAGCATTGCATTTTCAGCGCAGCGTGATAAACGCTACTGTTCTTAGAATTACTTATGTATGCTTTTTTCAGTATAAACGTACACATACAGAATATTGACGTGTTGTTATGGTGCCTGAGATATGCGTAACGATTGCTTTTTAATTGACAATCGCAAATGTATAAACGCTGAAACTTGAGCAATATTGGTGGGCGCTGCGAATGGGGTTGGCCGTTTGGGGTATTGTTAATAAGGGTGGACAAACAGACTAATCTACAGGCAGACAGATAGACCAAAATTTTTGCGTCGTAGGTCCCCAAGAAAGACTATCCCCTTTAAAAGAGAGAAACGGGCAGCACGGACTATGCACTGTGCCCACTTTGCTGGCCATCAACCCAGGAATGGTGGGGGCAAATCGGCCGGCCATCGGCGGCGACGGTGAAGAAGTGGAAAGAAGGCCATTAGAACACGCGTTCAAACGTGACAGCACCCGTTCACCGCTGCGAAAAAAAAAATGGCAGAATATCCACGGAGTGAATGATCGAGAGCGGGGCGAAGACTTCGTCCGTTCATTCGTTCTTGTTTCCGTCCGTCCATGCGTCCGTCAGTGTGACCGTCCATGCGTCCATCAGCCCGTCCGTGCGTGCGTCTTTTCGTGCGTTTGTCCATGCAGCCGCCCCTGCGTCCGTTCATGCGTCCATCCATGCATCTGTCTATGTGTCCGTTCGTCCATCTATTCAACATTCCAAGTACCACCATCTCGCATCTTTTCATCATATATTCCCCATATAGAAGCACCGCCATCCAGCGGACATTCCAAGGACTAAACGAGAGGTGGCACACGCACACTTTCTTACAGCTTGCGCTTCGGGTCTACTTCCCACCTTCAACCACCTTGAGTTCATGGTATATAATAGTTCACTGTATTCATGGCACGGCGGCCCAATGCTCGCTAAACCTTTCTAAAACCAAGGAGGTTACGCCCAGCGAGTATAATGTAGCGACCTTTTCCTGTCAGATAGTGCTCAATGTACATGCCAGTGGCTGCTAATGTGAAATGAGAGACAGGAGGATTCAGCTTTTAATTTCTTAATGCTTGCGCTTCGTATCTGCTTCGCCCCTTTAACCACCTCGAATTCATTCATGGTATATACTAGTTCATTGTATTCATGGCCCTGCGGCTCAACGCTCGCTAAACCTTTATAAAACTAAGGAGGTTACACCCAGCGAGTATAATGTAGCAACCCTTTCTTGTCCGATAGTGCTCAATGTACATGCCAATGGCTGCTAATGGGGATCGCAGCGTGCGCGTTGATTAAAAACCGAATGCTCCTGTCTCTCATTCCCCATTAGCAGCCATTGGCATGTACATTGAGCACTATTTTTTATTGTTAAACAACGCACAGAAGAAATCTCTCCCCGGCACCACCTTGGTTGTCAAATGTTATACCTATTTCCATGGTATAACCACTATGCCACTGGTGGCTACGTACTACGAGGGACGCACAAGCCACGCCATAAGGAGCTTCGCCCCTAAAAGAAGTTGGCTTTCACCTTTTAGTCGGCTAGGCTTCGCGAAGGACTGATTACAAGGAACACAAAACACAGAGCGAGTGTTCTTTTTCTTTTTTGGTAACCAGACTTTCGTAACGTCTTCCTACCTGGTGATAGTTATAGCGCGAGAACAGAACGACGACACAGAGACAAGAAGGACACGAAGGACAAGAAGGACACAGAGACAAGAAGGACACACTTGTCTCTGTGTCGTCGTTCTGTTCTCGCGCTATGACTATCGTGATGTAATACCATCTAGCCCGAGCTGCCACCCTTCTAAGTCTTCCTGCCGGTAGCGCATCGCGAAGGCAACATAAACCAGCAAGCCCATTTCGCCTTACTGCCTTCCTTTGAGTCGTGCGAAGCCCGTGAGTTTTTCACTGTGCTGGAAGTGGTGGGTTCGTTTCACGCGACAACGCCAACGTTTTCATGAGAGCAAACTACAAATGCGATCGCTTACACAGACATAGGCTCTCGTTTGAAAAATACGCATGAAAATTACCCGTAGATAGCTCAGAGGCAGCGGAACCGCAACGTTCGAATAGACGAAACGGGCGCACAATGCCAACACAGCGTGTCCTTTGCTCGGAGAGTTTTCTTCAGTTGCTTTTCTCTCTCTCTCTCTCTCTCTCCTTTCTCTCCCTGGCACACATTCACGGTGATCTAGTTTTACATCGGTGGTGTTGCTCCGAGGAACGTGTCACTTTTTTTCTACTCGAACAGCCGTCCAGCCGGGCAGCCGTGATCGTATAGTGGTTAGTACCTTGCGTTGTGGCCGCAATAACCCAGGTTCGAATCCTGGTCACGGCAATTTTTTTTGTCAACTTTTTTTTTTGTTCATATGTCGGTATATGCTTTACATGCAGTGTAAGCAATGATAGCTTTAGTCCGTATCCTGGATCGCTTGATTTATCGTAACTCGTGCGCCATGGGTCGGGGGAAAGTGGTGGTGGAGGCTTGGTTCGAGGAAAGTTGGCACCCCGCCTTCGTACCCCTCTGCTGACGCGAGCGTTTACGATGTGTTAGAGCTCAAATTATTATTATTATTATTATTATTATTATTATTATTATTATTATTATTATTATTATTATTATTATTATTATTATTATTATAATTATTATAATAATTATTATTATTATTATTATTATTATTATTATTATTATTATTATTATTATTATTATTATATGATGATGATGATGAACTAGCATGGTGATAAGAAAATACCAGGGGGGGGGGGTAGGGGGAGCGAACACGAACTGTTTGCCAGAAGAAAATAAGGGCAATCGAACCGCTGCTGGACCAATGATTGTGTGTTCTGTGCTTTTGAACATTTTTTTTGAGAAAAAAAGAAAAGTTAATAAGAACAAAAAGGGCGCCC
Organism: Rhipicephalus microplus; assembly: GCF_013339725.1. Taxonomy (NCBI): domain Eukaryota; kingdom Metazoa; phylum Arthropoda; class Arachnida; order Ixodida; family Ixodidae; genus Rhipicephalus; species Rhipicephalus microplus. The sequence goes on from NC_051165.1 coordinate 143,485,711, forward strand.
AACGTGGGGCTCGAACCCACGACCCTGAGATTAAGAGTCTCATGCTCTACCGACTAAGCTAGCCGGGCGGTGCTTATCGGTGGTGAGTAATTGTGTACTTAAAAAAAAAAAAAAACCTAGGTAACAATTCAGAGTGCTAGGTACTCTGTTATGGGAGAGCATAAAGCCATCCCGTGGGACTCGCAGAGATCCCAAAATTAATTTCAGCAGTTCCCCTGTCAGCTGAAAGTGGACACGTGCTCGTGGCATACTCTGCTGCCAGTCGCCGGAAGATTCATTCAAGCTATTCTTTTACTTCACGCACCGCGTTCCTCCCACCTGCCGTCTCTGTCTCTCCCTTCTGTCCCCCACTTCTTTCTTTCTTCCTTTCTTCCTTTTTCTTTCTTTCTTTCCTTTTTATTTTCCTTTCTTTTTCTTTGTTTCTTTGTTCTTCTTTCTTTCTTTCCTTCTTACTTTTCCTTACTTTCTTTCTTTTTCTGTCTTTCTTTCTTTTCCTTTCTTTCTTCTTTCTTTCTTTTTCTTTCTTTTTCTTTCTTTCTTTCTTGCCTAACCGATACGTTCTAACACTCGTGGCTTTCGCTGACAGTGTCAGCCAAAACGGCTGCACCTCGGCACCGTGCCAGCCGTCAGTACAAATACACACGTTCGAGGCTTCGGAATGCTCGCGCCTTGCGTGCATTGCCACTGTGCGCCGTGAAACCCTTGCGACATCAGCAACGCCATGTCGCAATGTTTTTAGCACAGGCAGCTTTCAATCACGCTCGACCAAATGAATGAATGGTCACACTCAACGCAAAATTCTTCAGTGACAGAAGCTTCAAGAGTGATTTCAGACATATCCTAGGCCATGATCTAGGTACGTATTAATTTGCACGTCACTCACAGCTTCCGACGCACACAAACTCGTGATACAGAGCTGGTGTTCATTATAGCTAACCAACGCTTTCATTTTTCACTGCCGCCTGAAGTGTCACCGTCCAGAACGGGTTTGAAAAATGGAAATTACTGCCTTCTCAAATCTGCGGTGTGAACTTCCGGGTCTTCTTCTGTGCCGCTCCTCTGATCTTAGATAACTTTTTTCTTATTGGGTCAGTTCACGCCCATTCGCATATTTAACGAGCGTGTGTGTTCTCAGAAAACTCACAAATAGTGGACATCAATTACTCTTGTAGAGAACATTTCTGCGGAACACAACATGCACAGACACACAAAATTGTTAGGAAAAGATTTCTATACATTCCGTGTTGTTTATTCTGGCATTCACACTCCGCGTGGGTCCTCATGTTGTACCTCCTGTTGATTACGCATATTTTCTAATCACTGAAATGTCTTGTTTTAAATGCGAAGCGTTTCTTAGCGGTCTTCGGCGATTTTGAGCGTATCTATCTATCTATCTATCTATCTATCTATCTATCTATCTATCTATCTATCTATCTATCTATCTATCTATCTATCTATCTATCTATCTATCTATCTATCTATCTATCTATCTATCTATCTATCTATCTATCTATCTATCTATCTATCTATCTATCTATCTATCTATCTATCTATTCTATCTATCTATCTATCTATCTATCTATCTATCTATCTATCTATCTATCTATCTATCTATCTATCTATCTATCTATCTATCTATCTATCTATCTATCTATCTATCTATCTACTATCTATCTATCTATCTATCTATCTATCTATCTATCATCTATCTATCTATCTATCTATCTATCTATCTATCTATCTATCTATCTATCTATCTATCTATCTATCTATCTATCTATCTATCTATCTATCTATCTATCTATCTATCTATCATCTATCTATCTATCTATCTATCTATCTATCTAGCCGCCCTACGACTTTTAGCTCTCCTGGCCGTTTCGATCATGGTATCGATACCAAACTTGGTATTGCATAATATGACTGTATGAAGACCATATTTGACCAGTCATAACATGAAAACCATGACATGTATGTCACGAATATAATTATTTACATTTCATGGTCCTTCAGCTCTTGCGGTGGTTTCGTTCACATGGCACGTTTCAAAACTGGAATGGTATGACATGATTGCATGGCAAGCACAAGCGAGAAAGCCTAACATGAAAATCATGACATTCGTGTCATGTAACAACATGGCTGCATGCCACGCTAATGATACGTTCGTGCTGGTTTCGCTAGCGTCACATATACCGAATGTGGTATTACAGTGCATGAATGAATGACTAAGGTATGTGACTGGTGCAAACATGATAAACATGAGATGCGCGTCATGTAACATGACTACATGCTACGCTCATGATGCGCTCGCAGCCGTTTCGCTAGCTTCACATATGCCAAATTTGGTATTACGTGACGCCAATGGACGACGGAGGTATGTGACTGGTGGAAACATGATAATCATGAGATGCGTTTCATGTGAGAACATGACTACATGCCACAGTCAAGGCGCCAATGCACTTCGACGTGACGCCGTGCGCGTGCTCGCCGGCGCTCATTTCTCTCCGGCGTTTCATTCATTGCTCGCCGGCGTTCATGAATGTGCTTCTATAATTTCTTACTGCGAGTGTTGGAAAAGGTCTGCCGTGACCAGCATAAATCATGATAACTGCCATGAATACTTTCGATTGGAGCTCGCGGTATACGCGCCGCACCGAATGCAGTTCTGAATAAGTACATGAAAGTAAAACGAAAGTAAGCATGGTGCGGTGAATTAGTAGATGCTGCAAACGTCAGAAGAAGTGCAAACAAAAATCAGCTGCCTGTCAATGCAGATTCGTGCGGAGCAAAGTGTTCTGTGAAGGACATAAATAGGTGAAACATCTTAACAACATTATGCACCCTGAAAACGTAACGAACCACTGCACCATCACGGCTTTCCGGTTATACAAAGTACGCCATCCAACATGATTTACGCGACTGATGTTGTCGAAGGGATTGATGTGTGGTTTTTAGCGTCCCAAAACAACTATATATCTATGAGAGACGCCATAGGGGAGGGTCCGAAAATTCGGACCACCTGGAATTCTTTAACGCTCACCCAAATCTGAGCACACGGGCCTACAGCATTTTCGCCTCCATCGAAAATGCAGTCACCGCCGCCGGGATTCGATCCCATGACCTGAGGGGCGGGGCGTTCTCGAAAGGAGTGTAACAAAAATGCAATGGCAGCGAAAAATGAACGCAAAAAATAAAAAAGCAGAAAAATATTAAATATCTCAGTTAATACGGCTGGATAATAAAAAGACATACATGAAAGCGGCTATAATGTTCGGCTAGGAGTCAGTCGGAAACTGTGACACACATACACGCAAGCCATTCTCTGATTCCCGCTAAAAACTAAGCATGGAAATGGAAACAAAAAAATCTGCCGCGACCAGGATTCGAACCTGGGTTATTGCGGCCACAACGCAAGGTACTAATCACTATATGATCACGGCTATCCCGGAGGATGGGTGGCGAGGAAGTAAAAGCTAGAGCAGACCTTTAAGAAAGGAAACCGGCTCGCAAAAGTGAATCACTGAGCGACCGGACAACCCACCAGGACAAAGAAAACACAAGCGTAGAAAAAAAAAAAAACAAGAAGCCGCTGTGACCAGACAGAAAGCTGTTATCCCCTCACGCGCTGCGCCGTGCGCCTTCTTTTGACCTCTACCACCACCGTAAGGGCCATTCCACGCGCTTCCCGCACATGCCGCAACGCACGGGCCGGGACCCCTGCCGCACGCAAGCAGGGGACAAATAAGCCAACTTGGCGACGCTGCGGAGGGTGAAATAGCGTCGCCAATTGGAGACGTCCGTCCATGCGTCCGTCTGTGTGACCATCCATGCGTCTGTTCGTGTGCCCGTCCCTGCGTTCGTTGATGCATCCGCCCCTGCGTCCGTTCATGCTGTCCATCCATGCATCTGTCTGTGTGTCCGTTCGTCCATCTATTGAACACTCCAAGTCCCACCATCTCGCATCTTTTTATCATATATTCCCCATATAGAAGCACCGCCATTCAGTGGACATTCCAAGGACTAAGCGAGAGGTGGCACACGCACACTTTCTTACGGCTTGCGCTTCGGGTCTACTTCCGACCTTCAACAACCCTTGAGTTCATGGTATATAGTAGTTCACTGTATTCATGGCACTGCGGCCCAACGCTCGCTAAACCTTTCGAAAACCAAGGAGGTTACGCCCAGCGAGTATGACGTAGCAAACATTTTCAATCAGATAGTGCTCAATGAACATGCCAATGGCTGCTAATGGGAAATGAGAGGCGGAGAATTCGGCTTTTACTTTCTTACGGCTTGCGCTTCGTATCTACTTCCCATTTTTAACCACCTCGAGTTCATTGATGGTATATACAAGTTCATTGTATTCATGGCACTGCAGTTCAACGCTCGCTAAACCTTTCTAAAGCTAGGAGGTTACACCCAGCGAGCATAACGTAGCAACCCTTTCTTGTCAGATAGTGCTTAATGTACATGCCAATGGCTGCTAATGGTGATCTCAGCCTGCGCGTTAACTAAAAGCCGAATACTCCTGTCTCTCATTCCCCATTAGCAGCCATTGACATGTACATTGAGCACTATTTTTATTGTTCAACAACGCACAGAAGAAGTCTCTCACCGGCACCACCTTGGAGGTCAAAATGTTATACGTGTTACATACTACGGGGGAGGAACGGGTGCCGCTATAAAAAGCTTCGCCTCTAAAACCGTCTATATTGAACGTGCAGTATGTAACAGCGCAACCGCAGAGGCTTGGCAAACTGGGCATAGCTGGATTTTTTGTTTTCATGGTGGGGTTCCACTTCACTTTATGCACGTTCGTGCGTGCGTGTATCTTTTCGCGGGTATCATGTGCACAAAAGTGAGAAATGTAGGTGGTGAGAAGGAAATCGAACCCTCCTCTCCACATAACAAGCTGTATGCCACTGATGGCAACACTGTATGCTGTGAACTTTTTTCTTTTGCTTTCATGCTTGCTTGTTTGTCTTCTGAGCTGTTTCGTACTCAACGATCAATCATTGCCAGCTGGCCCGAGTTCCGTCTTGCGCCGCATATACATTAGCAACTGACTGCAGTGAGTAGGCTAATCATTTAACTCTTACTTGTGTGAACGTCGGCTCATTGAATATTTCAGAATAAGGAACTTCTAAAGAATCCCCGGTGGTCTTCCCATAATTATATGCAAAAAATATTTCAGTTGAACAAACTTGATATGAGGACACGGGCTCATTTTTGAGGTCAATTCAATGAAGTATCGCACTCAGCAGCACTAGAACAGCCGCTGCTGCGTCCCGCCCTCTATTCGCTCGTCCATTACGTGGTGCTGCAACATTGCTTGTCAGTGCGTAGCCATCGAGGCTAAGCGGTTGTGCGACAAATAAAAAAAAACGTGTGCACTTCAGCACCTGCGCATGCAGAAATATGAGTTGGGAAAATTGTTTGCAATGTTTGTCGGAAATCGAAAGCGGAAGAGTGTGACGAAGAAGTTGCAGGCTCACATCGGGTATCTCTATGGCCGATGCTGTATAATATATTAGAAAGTTGTGAGATGTCGTGTTACAGCAGCAAGCTGTGCCCGAGTCAGTACGCAGATATGTAGTTATGGGCGCCTGTCCAAATCAGAATTACAGAATTGTTTCCAAAAGAAATTGTACTTCGCATTTTTTATTTGACATCTTTTGTGCCCAATGCTGTTCCGTATTTCAGTGATTATTCAGTTTAGTGAGCTCTCAGTTAAGTGTGCTGTTTGCTTGGGACCCTCGAAGTGCATTCAAGTGAGAGTTCACATGTACTGAAACTGTTGCTTGGGCGATTTAATTGTGTCATGTATGTGACAGGTTTTATCATTGCAAAACGTCTAAAGTCCAAGATATAGAAAAATACACGTGCAACGTAGATCCCACAATTGATTTATTTGAACACAAGGTTATTTTTATGGCGTGCATCAAGGCAAAGAAAAAAAATACTGGATGAAACGAAGGGATGAAAATGTCTCTTGACAACAGATTGCCGTAAAAGACATTCAATCAATGGTGACAGCAGAGTCGAAATTCTTAAAATATTAAGTATGCCCCTTATATTTCACACCTAAAACCGACTGAGAAACAGTAAACAAGCCGTGACAATAACATAAAACGAAGATAAAAAAGCTAAACAAACAGGAGAACACGAATACATTGAACAGGCATGCGCTGTCCGTGGGGTATTTTCTTCTTGGGGAGGGGATCGCAAAAGCATCGTCCACCGATTTGTTGGAGAAATTTCACAGGCAGCTCAAATTCTTGGTGAAAGATTTGTTTCGTGTAACTTCAATGACTTGTTTCGCTTTATCGTGTTTAATGGTTGGTTTTAGGTTTAATTGTATTTTTTTTGCTTTCGTTTCGTATGTCAGTGGTGCGCTTGGTTTTTAAAGAGCTTTGCTGTAACCATTGCTTTAATGTCTTTTCAAGAACCTGTTGTCACGAGGCATTTTAATTGTTTCATTTCGTCTTTCCATGCCTTGATGTGCTCCTCAAAAAAAATAATTGGCCCCGTATCTGCATGGTAATCTGAAAATGTCGTCGAAAGACGACAGTCTTGCGTATGGAGGGAGTGAACGTGACATTTATTTGATGATCTGCGCAAGAAAATCGGTGAATGGTATTCAAGAGGCCCTGCGCTAGAGGGCCTCGAGCGTGCAGTGGAGGCGAACGAGTGCATCAAATCACGTCATGGATGGATGGATGGATATGGCTGTACCCTTTAGATCGGGCGGTGGCTAGCGCCACCAAGCCGTAATACCTAATGAACCAAAAACTATATTTTTTTCCTTAAAAAAAAGAAAAAAAAGAAAAAGAAAGAAAAAGAAAAAAGGGAAAAAAGAAAAAAAAGAAAGAGTTTGAGGATTCGTACTTTGCAGTGAAGAGTTTAATTTTCACTCGTACCTTGACTTTAGCCACCAATCAGATAACCTCCTTCTAGTTAAGTCTACCCGCTTAAAGTTTATTTTGCTCTCCCGGTCCCTAAACCCAAGTGCTTTGAAAAACTCTGCGCCATCATCCTGAACTATAGGGTGAAGCCCTTTACAGAACATTATCAAGTGTTCGGCAGTTTCTTCTTCCTCTCCACACGCACTGCATACTGTGTCTACCCCTTCGTATTTGGCCCGATATGTCTTGTTTCGCAGTACTCCCGTTCTGGCCTCAAACAGTAAAGAACTACCCCGAGTATTATCATAGATCCTTTCCTTGGCAATTTCCTGCTTAAACGTTCGATAGATCTCTAGTGCGGACTTCTTTATCATGCCCATTCTCCACATGTCAGTCTCCGTTTCCTTCACTTTCTTCTTAACCGATAGTTCTTTTTGGTTTGGCCACCTGCTGTTTTCTAAGTATTTACCAGTCAACTTCCTGGTTCGCTTCCTCCATTTTGTATCGACATTATTCATGTACAAGTAGCTGAAAACCTTCCTAGCCCAACGCTCTTCCCCCATTTCTCTCAATCGCTTCTCAAATTTTATCTTGCTGCTAGCTCCCCTGCCCTCAAATGATGTCCGTCCCATATCACCTTGTACTCCCTGATTTGGTGTATTCCCGTGAGCTCCTAAAGCAAGCCTACCTACTCCACGTTGCTTAATTTCTAATCTTGCTTGAACTTCTGATCTCATGCACCAGACCGCATTGCCGAACGTCAGCCCAGGAACCATGACCCCTTTCCATATTCCTCTCACAACATCATACCTATTGTAATTCCACAGTGCCCTATTTTTCATGACTGCTGCATTCCTGTTACCTTTAGTCGTCACGTATATTTCGTGTTCCCTCAGATACTCTATCCCATTGCTTATCCATACGCCCAGATATTTGTATTTATCTGTTATCTCTAGCGTGACCTCCTGTATTCTAAGCTCACTACCTTCGTTGTCATTGAAAATCATGACTGCTGATTTTTCCTTACTGAATATAAAATCTAACCTATCTCCCTCATTACCGCAGATGTCCATCAATCTCTGCAAATCTTCCTTGTTGTTGGCCATTAGCACTATATCATCTGCGTACATTAATGCTGGTAGTGCCTGATCAATAAGTTTTACTTGTTTGACTAAAGAGAGGTTGAAGCCCAGTCCACTTCGCTCTAATTTTGCCTCTAATCCTTGTAGGTACATCATGAATAATAAGAGTGACAGGGGGCACCCCTGCCTAAGCCCCCGTTTTACCTCTGCAGGCTTGGATACCTGTTTTTCCCACTTTATAACTACCTTGTTACCTATATAGATACCCTTTAAAAGATTAGTGACTACATGTTCCACGCCTAGTGTGTCCAGTATTCCCCACAATTCCTCTTGAACCACGCTATCGCATGCTCCCTTGATATCCAAAAATGCTAGCCACAGGGGCCTGTGTTCCTTTTCTGCTATTTTGATGCACTGCGTCAGTGAGAACACATTGTCTTCCAACCTCCTGTGTTTCCGAAACCCATTCTGCAGTTCCCCCAGCACCCCCTCATCCTCTATCCACGCCTGCAGTCTTTCCTTTATAATCTGCATCGCCAGCCTGTAGACCACTGATGTCACTGTTATAGGACGGTAGTTGTTTATGTCAGCTTTGTCCCCCTTTCCTTTATAGATCATGCTCATCCTGCTAAGTTTCCATCCATCGGGAACTTCACCATCAATTATTATTGTGCTCACTGCCTCTCTCAAAGCCTGCTTAGACTTCGGACCTAATGTCTTTATCAGCCTAATAGGAATGCCATCTGGGCCTGTTGATGTACTACTAGGAACCCTTTTCTCAGCCCTTTCCCATTCTTGTTGTGAAAATGGAGCCATTGCACCACTTGATTCGTCCTCGTCTATTGTGGTGCATAAAGAACTTCTTTGTTGAAATTTTTCTGTCACTTTTGTTCTTATATATTCAATAGCTTCGTCCCCTTCTAGCCTAGCACCTTGGGCTGTAGTTATAAATCTCTGCTCTAGGCTCGTTTCATTTTTTAGGGAGTTTAGATGGTTCCAAAATTTCGCAGCTGCCTTTCTATCTTTTTTATGTACTTCTGCCAGCCACTGAGCTCCCTTCCTTCTAATCTTTTCATTGATCAGAAGGGATGCATCCCTTCTACAGCTTAGAAAGGTTACCCATTTTCTTTCAACATCATCTGTCGGTACACCCCGCTGCTTAGCATGTCTGTGTTCCCTAGAGGCTTCCTGACGTTTTGCTATGGCTCTGTTAACTTCCTCATCCCACCAACTTTTGGGTTTGTGTCTTCTTTTCCGGGGTGACTTGTCACGCGTCTTAGCAAGCTCTAGCTCAAAGAGTCTAATTAGATTCGTGTATGTCCACACTGTCTTATTATCCTCCGTGATTACTTTCTCAATTTGCTTAGTGGCTATTTCAATTTGCCTTTCTGGATAAAAATTTTCCTGTAGTTGCTCATCTTGTCTCCTTCCCACTTTCACTCCTCTTCCAAAACTTAGCTTGATACGTTTGTGATCGCTACCCAGACTTCTGGAGCCACCTTCATCTATGTGCATTCCCCTGAGCTTATCATACATCCTACGTGACATCAGTGCATAATCTATCGTCGACTGAAGCCTTCCTACCTCCCATGTTATTTGCCCTTCACACTTCTCGGTACTGTTGCAAATGATCAAATCAAGCCTTTCACACATATCCATGATCATTTTGCCTGTCGGGTCGGTATACCCATCTATATCTTCTATGTGCGCATTCATGTCTCCTAGTATAATAATCTCGCACTCTCTTCCTAACTCCTGAATGTTCTTTGATATACACTCTACCATTGTCTGGTTTTCCTCTCTGGCCTTTGCTCCCGTCCACAAGTACACGAAACCAAGCAGTGTCATTTGACCTGCCACTTTCCCTTTTAGCCATAAATGTTCCTTGCACTCCTGCTTGACCCTTTGCCAGTCTGTACTTTTATGAATGAATGCCCCAATACCACCCCCCTTTCTGCTGCCTTCTGTTCTATTACAATATTCCCACGCGTAGTCCGGATTGTTCGGAGGTTGTTCCATGTCTCTGAGATGTGTTTCTACAAAACCGTATACCATCGGCCTCTCTTCCCTTAGCTGTTCTTCTATCTCTTCCCCCTTCAGCCTGTTCCTACCACCCTGCATGTTAATATACCCTATGTCTGAATTGGCTCGGCACTCGTGGCTGCGTCTATTTATGCCCCGGACTCTACCTATCTTAGATATTGGTGCCACTTTGGAATCGTATCTGTCCATACCACCTGTCGAAGAGTCTCCCTGGTTGTTTTCCTCGTTACTAGCTATCCTGCACCCCAAGGGGCTCGCTTGCCCCCCAAAAAAGCTACTGCGCGTCCTGCAAGTCGCCAACCCACCTCATGACCTAGCCGCCCATCGAAGTGAATTCTGTCTCGTTGAAAACCCCCCCACCTATGCACCTCTCTGTTTATTTCCACCACCTCAAAGCCTTTCTCTCGACTCCTCCGCCATATCTCTTGGTTTGCGTTGACCACCGCTCTTTGCAGGTTGCTATCACGCACCGGTACCTCCGGTATCGTGCATATCACTACCTGTACCTTAGGAGAAGTGGCGCGCATGTCATCGACGCCTTTCGCCAGTGTGGCAGCTAGTCCTGCTGCATCTCCATTTAGGACATCGTTTAAACCGCCTGAAATTATCACTAGGTTTCGTCTATCAGCTGCCGTTTTGAGCTTTGCGCTCGCTTGCCTCATGACTGCTTCCAGCTTGCGTCCGGGGAACGCCCCTACTGCCACCCTCTTGTCACCTCTTACCCTCTCTTTGATGGCTTCTGTGCATCGATTTAAATTTGAGTCCCCGGGGATTATCACATGCTGCGACTTTTCAGGTGGAGCGTTCTGCACCTGGGGGCTACTTGCACCTGTGACGCCGGCTGCTTTGTTCCCTCCCAGCGCCACCACTACCTCGCTGAAGCTGGGCCTTGCGACAGTTGAACCGGCTAAACCTGTTTTTTCCAAACTTGCTTGCTTTTCCTTCTCCACCGTTCTGGTTGCCGGTTCCCTACTGTTCTCTCGGTAGGTCGCTTCTTTGTTCAGATTCGCTAGCGCTTCCTCGGCGGACTTTAGTCTTTCTCCAATTGCCCTCGTTTTCTCTTGCTCTGTCGCCAACTCAGTCTCGAGCTTGGCGATTCTCATCAGCAGTTCACTCTGGGCAACCATCATTTTCTCCATTTTTTCCTCGACCTCACATTGCCTACATTTCGCGTCAGCCTCTTCTCCATCCGCTTCTACGCTTGGGTCCACTTTCAAACCCACTCCACATCCTGAACACTTTACAGTCTTTTTAAGCATGCCTTTCTGACACCAATTGTCCCTATACTCGATAATTGCTAAACTCGAGCCCTGTGCTACGAGAAAAAAAATTCTAAGCTCTACTACAAAAATTTGCGTGTTCAATGTACGCGCACCTCCCCCATGTGGTGGCAAAAGAAAAAAAAACAACAAAAATTTCAAACACACACACCCGCACTAACTAATAAATACCTGGTGACTGGCCCCCGAAAAAGCTGTACCATAAAATAAGTGTTACGAAGATTTCAACCGCTGCCTTATAATTATAAAGACAAGCTCAAAACATGCAAAAACACCTATCTGTGCAGTCGATCCGGAGCGCTCAAAAAACACGTCCATCCACCTTGACAGCCCGAAGCTCTATCAAGCCGTCAGGAGGAGGAAGGAAGGATGCTATGAGCGTCCCCTTTATAACGGGGTGGTGACAAGTATGCCACCAGGCTCGACAAAAAAAAAAAACCTTTTTTCTTTTTTTATGTTGGCCTAATGCCTCTACTTCGATAAATTCTATCTTAATGGAAAAAAGGTAAATTTTCAGCTTAAGTTCTCTGCCATTTACGGCACACTGTCCATATTTTATTTTTCCAATATTTATTTTTGTCCTTTCTCTCTAATTTTCTGCCACCAATACTCTAACCGTCTCTTACTTATTTCAATCGCGGGTGTGTTCAGCTTTCCATTGTTGTCCCTAAAACCCAAGGCTTCCTGTAGGCTCGTGCCCAAACGTACACCTGGGTGGATATCTCCACATTCAATCAGAACATGCTCCGCCGTTTCCTTATCTTTCCCGCAGCATGTGCATTGTTCTTCTTCCTTACTGAATCTTGCTTTATAACTACGCGTTCTAAGGCAACCCGATCTCGCTTCAAACAGTAAAGCGCTTCCCCTTGAATTATCGTAAAATGCCTCCCTCCTTATTTCATTTTTGCCCTTTCGGTAGTTACTCAAAGCCGGTTTTTTCTCCATAGCTGCCATCCAGTAAATCCTCTCCGCCTCCCTGACTTTTCCCTTAACGCTCTTTGTTGACATATGGCTTACAATACCAGCCGTATACTTACTAGTGAGTCTTCTAGTTCTTTTTCTCCACTGTGTGTCCACGCTCTTCCTATACAAATAACGGAACACCTTCTCTGCCCATCTACTCTCCTTCATATTTCTTAGCCTTTCTTCGAACCTTATTTTGCTCTGCGCTTCCCTCGCCTCAAAACCTGCCCACCCCATATCGCCCTTTACAGCCTCGTTTGTCGTCCCGTGAGCACCCAACGCGAGGCGTCCCACAGTCCTTTGATTTACATCCATTCCCGATTGCACCTCTGCCCTCATGCACACCACTGAGTTCCCAAAAGTAAGCCCTGGAACCATTACACCCTTCCACAGACCTCGAAGCACCTCATACCTATTGTATCCCCACAACGCTCTGTGCTTCATTATTGCCGCATTCCTCTTTCCTTTTGCTGCCGAGGCTTTTTCCTGTACCTCCATGTATCTATCACTCTCATTTACCCATACTCCAAGGTACTTGTATTCACTTACCCTCGGTATTTCCTGGCCTTGTATGGACACCGTCTGATCACAGGGATCATTGAATACCATCAATCCACACTTCGTTACACTGAATCCTAGTCCAAAAGCTTCACCTTCCCTTCCGCATATATTCGCCAGCTGCTGTATATCATCTCGACTGTCCGCAAATAAGACGATATCGTCCGCATAAATAAACCTGGAAGCTTCTGCTCAATCATCATGCCGCCCTGTTTGTGTGACAGATTAAAACCAATGTTGCTACCTTCTAGCGCTTTTTCCATACTCACCATGTACAGCATGAATAACAGCGGGGACAAAGGACATCCCTGTCTCAGACCCCTGCTAACCTCAACGTTCTCTTTGCTACGCATTCTTTCCCACTCTATGCAAACTGTATTTTCTCGGTATATCTCCCTCAAAAGCTGTATACAGTCGTCGCCCATGCCCATTTCTTTCAATATATCCCACAAAATTTCCTGATTAACGTTGTCGTATGCCCCAGTGATGTCTAGAAAAGCCACGTACAAGGGCCTATTCTCTATTTCAGATATTTCTATACACTGAGTGAGAACAAACAGGTTATCGTCTAACCGCCTGTCGACTCGAAATCCGTTCTGAAGTTCTCCGAAATCCGTTCTGAAGTAAAACGTGGGACATGTGCGCCATCTGGCAGTTTTCTTCGAAAACAAAGCGCGTGGCTCTGAGACGGGTGTGCGCGCCTGTCTCAGAGGTGATAAGGTGTAGAACGCAAGGCGATGGGTAGGGGCCACTACCATCTCGTTTTAGCAAAGTGTTGGAAACATTCTCCTGTTCGTGCAAGCGTTGCTTGGTCAGCGCGGCGTGATAAGTGCTACGGTCCTTAAAATTACTTATGTATGCCTCGTGTAGTAAAAGATGCACATGCAGAATATAAATGTCTTGTTATGGTGCCCCAGACATGCGCAATGATAACTCTTTAATTGACAATTGCACAAGTTGAACGTTCAATCTTGAGCAACATTGGTGGGCGCTGCGGATGGGGTCGGCCGTTTTATGTACCCGATGCTGTTAAGAGTGGACAAACATACAAGTGTACAGACAGACAGACACAGCAAAATTGTTGCATCGAAGGTCCCCAAGAATGACTATCGTCTTTAGAAACCTTGTGTTTGAAATAATAAATCAGATGTGAGTTTAGTGCCGTGCATGATGAGTCTCGATCTATAGGTGTTCCGTGTTTTAGCGCTCGTAAAATCTGTCATTATACTGACGGAGGCACACTTATAATACACGTGCGTCGGCCGAGTCATACATCACGTGCACCGGCGTCAGAAGGACAGACGAGTGAAGGCTATAAAAAAATGGCAGTGGCTTAGCTCAGCTATGCCAGGATATACGCAGCGTTAGCGAAGGTTCAGCTGATTATTCTTAGCTTTCCAGATATCATGCTTACAGCTGTTCCGATGACACACGCGGTATACGTATTATGTGGGACATACATATTTATTTTGCCGGGCAACTACTTCGGGATCCGATGAGTTAAGCTTCTCCGCTCTGCTGCACCGTTGAGCAGCATTTGCACTCTCCTTCTCCATGGCTATACCACAGTGGCAAGCGCCAGTCAGAGGCGCTATCAAGCGGCTCCAGCGCAGTGTCAGATGGCGACTGCACAGGGAAGGCGCACGCGTCGGCGTTCATATGTCTACCAAGGCTATGACGGCACTCCTCTGGAAAGCGCACACCGGCGGTGGTGAGCCGCGCGCGGCCGCGGCCGAGTGCGAGGGAGGTGCCGGCTCCGGTGCGTGACACCACTGATCGTCTGCGCAGCGCATCGAATTACGCGCACACCGGCGGCGAGCCGCGCGCGGCGGCAGTGGAGTATCATTGCGCATGCGCAGACCAGTGCCACGCGAAATTGGCTCAGCGAAGCCAGTGTAGCTAACGCTACAAGAAATGCGCTGCGGCGGCAGTGCAACCATATGTTACGTGTTTCCACATGGCAAAGGCAGCCCTGTCGAGCTTCGGAAACTCTACGTCAACATACGGTTGGGGTGTGCCTCAGGTGTACAACTGTCTCGTCACTATCGGTTGTTCAAAGGGCGGGCCCCCTTCACCCATCAGCAAACCACTGCCGTCCGTGCAATTATGCCGTTTGAACCGTCTGGCTGGATTGCTTGGTTTCTTACGCGCGTGCGTGATGCGAGCGATCGAATAATTTTTACCACCCTTCTCTCACCCCTTCTTTCTGCCCCTTTAATTCCCATTCCCCCATTCCCTGCGCAGAGCTGTGGAGGTGCCCTCCATCGAGAGAGCCAGTAATGAAACTGCGCTTATTTCTTCATTTTGCCCTCTTTTCAAAGTCACTTCGAACCGTCTGGGAAGCCAGCTAACGTCAAGATCATTTTTTTGACAAGTTCCATCAGAGCAACGCTTTCGATAGCGATTCCGTCAGAACAGTAAGCTCAATGGCTCGTGTAGCGCAGGCGGCGATTTCGGCGTGGCCTCCAGCAGTCTCTAAGCTTTGCTCATGGCTGTATGTACAGAAGCTGGCCTTCACGCCGTCGTTCAGGAAGATGCCAACTGTTAGAAATACTTCTGATCAAAAGGCCAGGGGATTGAATCTCGGCCGTTACGGCTGCATTTAGACGGAAGCGATATGCTAGAGGCCCAGGTGCACGTCAGAGAATTCTCAGGTGGTAGACATTTCCGAAGTTTACCATTACGGCGACTCTCATTATAATGCCATGGTTTTGGAAAGTGAAACCATAACAATTATTATGGTAGGCTTGAAATGAAACAGCTTGACGAACTTGTATATTAATTACTCCTTACTCTGCGTCATGATTCGCGCAACCGAAATATGCGATATATATGTTACCATCGTGGAAAATATCTCACATCCGTGGCAGCTTAGTGAGTTAGGTGTCGCATTTCTAAGCTTTTAACGCAGATTTGATTCCCTGTAATACCGGCCACAATTGAATGAGAGCGAAATGTAAGAACGTTGTGGTTTGATTAAGGTGCGCGTAAAGAACCCCACCCAGATGGTTTAAATTGGAGTTCCGTCTAGTATGGTGCTTCGAAATGGTACCATGGTTCACACATGTGAGAACCCATCATACTAATACTAAAGTAGGGATTGTAAGATATATCATTACGTTCTTTTTACAGTGAAGGCGTTTGGATGCTTGTCGATATGAAATTAACATCATATTACTAGTATCGCTTCTCTTTCACGAACATACGAACGCTGAAGCGGTAACTTTCTTCACATACGAACCCATTAGGCATCGCTAAACGCAGGGAAGTGTCATCACTGATGCTGTCATTGCTGCCAGAAGAAATTTACTTATCGATGTCGACGGTAAGCGCGATCCTGTCATTGGCGATATAGTGTTTAAAGTACAGCCGATATGCTAACCTTTCTTCCCCCTTCTTTCGTCACAGCACCACCTTGACAGCGAGGCCTATTCTGCTATGCTGCATCTTCCTCGTGGTCGTGGCCGTGGTGAGCGCCACCAGTGTGTTGGTGACACTCTACGCGAAAGACAATCTACGCATCCGCTGCCTTCCGGGCCCCGTACAAGTCGAGGTCACCCCTTCGGCGTCGGCACTCGGCAACTTCAGCCAGTGGGCCGTCTCTACAGACGCCGCACCATGCACGCCAGTCACCAGGTAAGGGACTCCATCAAAGGGATCGCAGCCATACTTGCTGATATGTGGATTGTTTTAGTTGGTATGCCATATAATCGGAATGAGTGCGTGACATTTTAAGCAAATCTAAGAAGTGGAATCAGAAGTATAGGAATCGGCCGCAAGTGCCGTAGGGATTTATGTTGAAGTATACCATTCCGAAGTGCGAAGCGGCGTAATGCAAGGCTGATGTCGACCAAAACACATATGGACATACGGTTCGTGCGCTTGCTTCCAGGGTGTGTCTGCCGAATAACTAAAGTCAAAATAAGAATTTAATTTGCTTTGTATGATAGAGGGTTAAACAGACAATTTTCTTCATTTATATTCGGAGACGGGGTAGCTCGAATTTGCGGAACAGTAACATATTCGTAGAGATGTGGACGTCAAAATTCTTGACAAAACAAAAAACAGAAAAAATAAAGGCACGAGAACTTTTGAGGGGCCTGATGATGGGGGCGTGACCGATGTAATGAGAGAACCCATGTGCCTTATATTATATCTGACATGAAAAAAGACATCGTTGTAGATGGTTTGATCTATGGTATAGTTGTGGGTGTATTTTAGGGAAAAGTCTCTGTAATGATGAAAGAGAAATTGTCTGACCGAGCACAAAAATATGGGGCTTCAGATAGATAAGAAAATTTTCAGGCATATTATAGGATGCAGCTGGTGGTGGTCTCAAGACTGGCGTCGTTTTCTATATAGTCACCCGCAACCATTCAAGGATTACATTCTTAAAGTGTACTATGTAAAAAAAATTAACGAAAGGCAGGTTCAACATTTCCCCTTTGGGCAGTCATCTCTTTTAAGGCCCACCAATTTTACACGTGAAGAAATTACTTCGTTCTGCAATGGACCCAACTTCCATGATCATGTTAGGGATCAAGATGTGAAAAAGAATTTACTTCATTTTCTCCCATTTTTTTTTTTCCCAGACGCATATTCCAAAAAGGCGGCAAGACAGTGGACGCTGCCATCGCAACCCTGCTTTGTATGGGTGTGGTCATACCTCACTCTATGGGAATCGGTGGAGGCTTCATAGCGACCGTCTATTCACGGTAAGTGACGTATTTCAAAGAATCGTCCCCAACACACGCATACACGCGCACGCTTTCCACCGCCGCTTCCGCGGAGGATCGTTGGTTACGGCGCTCTGCTGCTGGCTAGAACAAACACGGTTTTTTCAGGTCCCAGAAAGAAGCCCAGGTGCTGGTTGCCCGAGAAGTGGCTCCTGCGGGAGCTTCGACGGACATGTATGTGAACAACAAAAAGGGAAGCTTATTTGGTAAGTCAGCACGGCCTGCTCTCGAAGCTTTCATCCATGCATTCACTAACAATCACGAAGATCGCAGACAGAATAAAAGGGCCAACAGGTGTAGACGGTATTCTATTTGAGATGAAAAAAAAAAAATATGAACTTTGGAAAGCCGCGTAATGCATAGCACAGATAGCTGTTGACCATCTAGAACAACGGATTAGGTGCGAAGTGACTAGAAACAAAGCTGAGGTCTACATAAAATTAAGTCTCGTGATGCAGTTGTACGCTCGTGGGCGTGAAATCGGCTAGCGCTTGACAGGGTAAATGGGCGATAGTTTCGAAAGATGCCTTCACCCGGCAGTGGATATAAGGCTGTTACAGACCTGTTACAATGGAGGTTTGCCGTGTGTCATAGGTAGAAAAGGATCATCATAAACTGGCACTCGCTCGATGACGACCCAAGCACTCGGTATACGGTCAACATGAAAAGCTGAAACGTGCAGTTCTTCATTGGTATCCCCCTCTTTATGTTCCCTTAATTTTTACTGGCCCAGAGCATCATTGAGTAGTGGGATGTGCCCAATATTTATGGCAAATGCGCCCTACAGGAAAGAGAGTAAGGACAGCACTGTATACTATAACTATTCCAGTATCCCGAAACAAAGTGACGTATGGGCTGCGAAACAGACAAGTGAGGGGGTAAAAGCTTATAGCAAAGCCAGGACCAGCTAGGTGAAAGCAGTATATGAAAGCGAAAGCAGTATATGGCTAGGCCCAACGAAAAACCGCTCACCATGAGAAATGATAAGGGCATCCAATGGCTGCGCCATCAGGTACGTCGTTTTTCAAGTCACACCCAAGTGCTCACACGTGTGCCATTGGCTGCATCGTCACTGACATCGTTCGTACTTTCGCCGTCATGCTTCTGAACCCGCGCACAGCAGTTTCAACTTAAAACTTCCACATGGGGAGGGTATGGATCGTATGACCACTTTTCAAGAGCGCTGACTGCTGATCTGCGAGAGAATTCTTATTCGCCGGGCCAATGGAGCACTCCGGGTACAACAACAGGCCCGGGAGGTGAAGTGCAAGCAGCAACTGTGCACCGAGCATCGGCAGCCTTTCGAGCCAAGCAAGCGAAAACGGCGAGCTGAGGGAGTGGCGTTGCAGGGAGAACAGCGTCAACGTGGAAATGGTGGAAACAAGTTCACTGATGCCCAAACCCGCTTTAGGAGGGAGTATCTTGAGGACAAATATTAGCGAAAAAAAAAACACTAACAAAAAGAGAGAGCAGCCCGTCCATGCTCTCTGTGTTCTTGTTCGTGTTCTTTATTGCGCAAATTCCCACCCACAATGCAATTCCAACTCGCCCAAGGCTCGTTTCTTCTGAGTTTCTTGAGAAGCACTTTCTTTTTGGCTTCAACGTGTCAAGTCTGCAACTGTGACCGCACGTTTCAGCTTCACTGGTTAACCATCTCTACGGACTGCTTGGGCGGCGATCTTGTTTCTTTTTTTGTTAGAGTGGTGGATGGACAAAGCTTGTTTTCGAGTTTTTGACTGAGTTCACCCACTAGTGACGAGCTTTGGGCCGTCTGGCAAGCTGGAGATGCCTCCCGGGTGCAGGGACTTGGAGCCGTCACCTGAGGCACCACTATCATAATCAACGGAGGGTGGGACGAGGCTGGGGTGTATCCCTTTTTAGCCACTGCACCCAAAGCAAACGGCTGGGATATTCCTATGGCTTAATGACTCATTCATTCATTCATTCATTCATTCATTTCATTCATTCAAGTGGTACTTCAATTGATGTCGTGGGAGGAGCACACAAGCAGAGAGGGCGAACCGAGAACTATACCGGGATGAAGAGATCTTCATACAGACGAATCCGGTTATGTCGGGAAAGCAGAAATACACTTTTTACCTTACTATTCTTATACTTGGCAATGCTTCAACATCTACGTAGAGGTAAACCTACGGCTACATCGAATGTCGGGCAGTACGATACGCCTCAAGAAGTTTGCTTTCCCTGATAAAGCCTTAGCTTATTCTGATAGAAGGGAACTTTTCATAGAAGGGAACCGCTTTCTTCTCTTATAGCTTTGCCAACACAATGGCTGCCACAAAATGGAAGAACCTAGCCGTAGACCTCTGTACATATTCAAGCATGCGTGTACTTCAAATATTAGAAAAAATAATATCGCTTCGATTCGATTTAATACATTGGAAACTTCGAAGTATTCGAAACGAAAGAATAATGCAACTCATCAGAATGGTAGTTTCACAGCACTGGAGAACTGTTCTACCCAGATTACATAAGTTCTGAAGAAATACGCACTTCCGCGAAGTCCCTCTTTAAGATTGAATGGAATACTTTTTGAAAAAGTCAATATCCACTGTAAAACTCTTATGAAACAACGCGCTGGAAGAGCAAAGGATGATTTTTTTTGTCCTAACTGGGGGATCGGCAAAATCCATGTGGTTGAAACTTTTACGTGACTGTCAAAGCTTTACTCGTCGTCACTGGATGGAATTCTCGCTTTAAACTCCGGTGTCGCCGAAGTGAATGCACCCTCACGTCACTATCGTATTATCGTGAGACTCATGATGCTCATGTGCGAGAGAATATCCATCTTCAAGTTTTAAAGCCGGTGTTAAAAGTTCAGTGTTAAATTTAAAAGCTGGCGACGAAGTATCATACTGAGCACTGAAGTAACGCTGTATCGGTCCTGCAGTTTAAATAAGCCTCGAAGGCTCTAGTCACTATACTGTATACGGGCTTCGCTCGTTTTAAGCAACTGTCGTATCTTTTCTCGGCGTAGTTAAATGGTCATGCTGCTGTAACAGCGTTTGTGAACACTGGTTTGAAATAAACAGTTGCTTAACTTTATGGCTGTATCCAATATATTTGCGTTACTATTCGAAAGCTATTAGAGTGGTATTGGACTCCCTTCAATTTCGTCCCAGATTCTGCTCTAGAGAGAGAGAGAGAGAAGAAATGTAGGAAAGTTAGGGAGGTTAACTAGACTATGCGCCCAGTTTGCTACCCTACAAATAGGGAGGGGGAGTAAAACAGAGAGAGAAGGATAGACACATGTCACATCACACACACACAATGCCGAGTTTCACAGGCGGTCCCTCAATGAAGTTGAGGGACCGTCTGTGAAACTCGGCATTCTGCTCTAAATTTCCCTCTTCAAATGCCCCTAGAAATTCCCTTGAGAAAAAAAGGTAAACTATTCAACATACTTCATATCAATAGCGATATATGTCGAAATGAATTGCGTTGCTTAACGGGTTAGTCTGTAATTACGAATAATTCAGACTGACACTTTTTATTGTACTGGCAGGAGGCCTCGCCGTCGCAGTTCCGGGAGAGCTTCGAGGGTACTACGAACTGCATCAGCGCCTGAAGGGCGTTCTGCCCTGGAAGGAGTTGTTCACGGACGCCATCCGGCTAGCAAGGCATGGTTACCCCATGGGTGCCCACCTGGCCAACGCTCTGCGAGAATCGCAGAATGCGGATCCTGTTTGAAAGAAAACATCAGGTAGGGGTCTAGACGCTGAAGTATAGTGCGGCGCCAAATTAGGTCTTCCCGCGAGGTCTTATCCCTCATTGTCTCAAATACGTTGTTCTCCGGCTGAAACTTCAAGACTGTTTCAAGACTGATGGGCTCCTTAATTCGTAGGGCTCGAGAGCAGTTGAACGTGTCTTGTATCTGAGAATGCAAGGGATTACGCAACGTAAAAACTGCGCGCCGGATAAAAGGTAAGCTTACATTTAAAGGACAGGGAGGTAAAAACACGTTTCCCTGATTTATACACCTTTTCACAGGAAGGAAACAAAAAACACCGCCATGATGGGCTGTGCGTATGAGTACAAAGGCTAAGGGTGCAGCGTTGTCAGTGCATTTTCGAGGGGACGCGCTAACTTGCACAGCCCAAGGAGGGCTATGGCGGCGCCCAGGGAGGCGTTTATGAAAAGGTGAATAGCAACATGGAAATAATGTGAAAAACAACAGTTTACATGAGGGAATGTACAAACAAAGACATGCGTTATTGAAAACAGCCCTCGTATTCATTAAAACCACATCATAGAGTTTTCTCTGTTTATAAGTATTCAGTGCACTCGCAGTGGTAATCATAAAGACCACTGCCAGAACAAATACAATTACCTGTTAATCATCGGTGGTACAACAACTGTTTGTGATAGATAGTATAACTGAATCTGGGGGAGCAGCAAACGAGAGCACAAAATAAAAAGAAAATGGCAATGCGCTCTCGACAAGAATAAGGTTACTAGTTCTCGATGAGAGACGTGAGCAGATCCAGTGGTGTGAGTTAACGTTTGAACGTATCAAGGTATGATGATGTACTTGTTTCGAAAACGAATGATCACTATAGGCCCAATAACGCGTGTGTAGGCATTTAATTTCATGACAGTCCGCAGTTCCCCTAGTCCAAACTGTGCTTTGTGAAGAGCTGGACTTAATTGCACTATAGCCTCTACGGGTTTGTACGGGTTACTGGGGTGCATTGATTGACTTTCTGCATAGAAGCAAGAGTGAGCTTAATTACATATGTAGCATTTATTCCACCAATATGAAGACACTTGTTGAACTGAATAAGCCAACATGTTACGTAGGCCCTGGGTACACAAGAGCGGCGTTGTCCGTGACCTAATTTCCACTAACAGAGAGTGAACATACTAACGCGTGACATGAGATGAACATTGTGTGCAAGATTAACTTGCTCGCATTGGGAGTTCAACCCGATATACAGGTTACGGTTACGATGCTATAATTGTGAGGCATTTTGTTCTATGACATCCCAGAGGTGGGACAACGCAGGAGATTTGGAACGCCAGTGGGTACGTAAATGACATCGATCACTCTTGCCTTGTGACGCTCGTATTCGGGCGACATTTAAAAGCCAACCACCGCGAAATTGATCCAGCGTCTTTCAGCCGAGCAACGCAGTGCCACAGCAAAGAAGCTCACGCTCCTGCTGGCTAAGACGTTTACATTGTTTCTGGTCTTAGGAAAACCTTCACAAATCCCGAGACAGGAGAACTGTTGGCCGAAGGGGAGCTCGTGACACTCAAGGATCTGGCTGACACGCTTGAGATGATAGCCGAAAATGGACCGGACTACTTTTACGAAGGAGAGTTCGCCGAGAGACTCGTCAGAGAAGTGCAGGAGAATGGCAAGTTCGCTTCTTTCGTATACACTTCGAATGTTTGTAAACACTCATGCTTCCAACTTGATCGGTTACCACGATTAATGAGTTTGTTAATTGCGGGTATTAAGACACATGAAACTAAATGATGAACGGTGTGCAGAACAGCGGTCGCACGCTCACTCGAAAGCAAATATCAGCGCTAGCGTACGGTATTCTAGTAATCATGCCTTGCGTGAAGAGCTGGATATAGCCAGAACACTACACCCTTTTCGTTTAGTTTCCCAGCTATAACTAGCACTTTAGCCAGAACCTAAATAAGAGATAAAAAAAGATGAAGGTTTACAAGAGCAAGGCTCTGGTTTGCTATCCTGTATTCGAGAAGAGAAGAAAGGGGTGCAAAAGGATGAAAGAGAAAGACTTTGGGACAGTAGCAAACAATGTAGTGACCAAAGCACCATACTAATACACACTGCAGCAACATTGACAGCAAACTGTCATAGTAACCTAACAGTCGGGAAATTGCTGTGCATGAAAACGTGGACCTTCACACAATATTTATTTAAATGTACCGTTGCTACAGTTTTTTACTCACCGTGGCAGCTTAGTGGCATACAGGTAGCGCTACTAAACGCGTGGAGAGTGGTTTGATCCCTTGTCATGACAGCCGCATATCGATGAGGGTGAGGTACGAAAGACATGTATGTGCTTATATTAGGTGTATCTTAATTAATCCAAGGGAATTCGCATTCATTCGTAGTTCCTCAACATGGAGTGTGCCTTGAGTCATAACCATATCGTGGTTTTGGTAGCATGAATATTCCGAATTCATTTTGAATACAATCAATTTGGGGCGCTTGGAACGGGTCCTGCTGTAACCGAAATGTCCGGCTTTTCTGGGCGCGACTGCTGCGCCAGCCTCCTTTCAACCACCGTCAATTTCGCCAGTTACCTTGGCACGCCCGCGTCGCAGGCATCAGGCCTGAACGTCCGCCGCACTCTTCGCGGGTACATATAGCTGGCGATGCAACCTTCTCTTGCTGAGTCCTCCCCTGCAGATAGTCTTAGCTGGCTCGGCTTCTTCATTCTTTTCGTCTAGTTGCACGTGCTTCGATCACTCTAGAACCTTCCGAAAACGCGCTCGTGCGGCTTCGTATGCTTTGAAGGCTTCGTCATCGTTGTCATTTTCTCGCCATATGACGTTTACATGGTGTAAGAAAAATAGTATATGTGTGGATACTTTGCGCCCACAGGGATGGAGACGCTGTTCATTGATTGATTGATTGATTGATTGATTGATTGATTGAAAACTCTATGGAACTATACACAATGGGCTCTTGCTTGTCGGCTTCAGCACCAAGGTATAAATAAATAAATACAATAATAAAAAAAGGCGGCTCCAAGATGCTGTCGAAGCTACTGAAAGTTGTAACATTAGCCAAAATAAACAAAAACCTTCGTTGAAATCCCGGGAAAAAATCCTCACAGCACAGTCAGCGCTAATGGCTCGTCAATAAGCATACTTACATCATAGAAAACTTATTTTTCGAGTTTCGAACAGTGCTTGCGGCCGTCGGCTGCTGAACCGATGGCCAGGGGTTTTTTTCCAGCCGTGGAGTCACATTCGAATGGCGGCAAAATGCTATAGAGTCCCGCATACCGTGCGATGTAAGGGCACGTTGAAGAACGCCAGATGGTCGAAGTATCCTGAGCCCAGCACTGCAGCGTTCCTCGTAACAATATCGTGGTTTTGGGACGTGGAACCCTAAATGCTGCCATAGAGTTTTTTTCCCCCGGCTCCTCACCTTTATTTGAATGACATCTGTTCGTCATACTTTCTTCAGGCGGCGTGCTGACGATGCAGGACCTGAGGAACTACAGGGTCAAGTGGGAGAAGCCCGTGACGGCGCGCTTCAAGGGCGGCATGACCATGTACTCGGCACCACCACCAGCGAGTGGCGCCGTCCTAGCGTACATCTTGGGCATAACGGACGCCTTCCGGCCATCGTCGGGTTCAGTCCTGGACGACACTGTGACCACTCTTCACAGGTATTAACATGCGAGACCACTCACTGCACGGCATGAATAATCCAGTGCGCAGAATGGTTAACTTGCATCCTGATGTAACGCATTGAACGTCACAAGTGAAATAGCTTGTCTTCGGATGATTCTTCAGCATCTGTCTGTAAAGACGTACGCAAGCTCTTGACATGAACATTTGAAGCGCACAGTGGCGTTGACTGTCTATAAAGATAGGGGTATAGGTGCTGCGGCTGTATAGGAAAGGAAACGGAGTGCGTTTCGTAATGACATGCATATAGGACGCCGACGAGAAGTGGTTTCAAATGCATTTTCGATAAGCCACATAAAAAGTGACATCAATCTGGGAAACGCCAGACAATCTCTTTCGTCGGAAATTAATCAGGTTGTAATCGTGAACCCGCTCCAATAGTGCCAATTTCGTGGTTTCTGGAAGAACCTGCACAGTTATAAACAATGCTTGATCCACCAGCGTTCATGCGATATCAGGGGGCTGAGACCGTGATTTGTTCCTACATGCAACTTTCTTCTTGATCACTTCGAGAGATTATAAATACGAGAGATTATAAATACATCATTTGTTTGATGAGCTGAATTAAATTTATAAAGCAGTCAAATCACATGCCTAATTAAACTACATGGTGAATTGCAATGTATGTGCAGAATAATTCACCCTTGAAAAAAGATTATTGTACCTTATACTACGCTTTTAACGGTATGCTTCAGAAGGTTGGCATGCTTTAGTGGAATTCAAGCCTTTGTCCATGCTATTTTGGCCGCAGGTTCGCTGAAGCTTGCAAGTTTGCTTATGCCAAGAGAGCTCTGCTAGGAGACCCCAACTTTGTGAATTGTTGGCAGGTGTGTACGACGTTGTTGCGTTGTTTGAAGCATCGCGCACGCATGCACAGGCATGCTACAAACATGCGAAGATGCACTTAGCCGCACAAACGCACATTCATGGCTAAATATAGCATTTTGTGCCCTCTTGCACCGCAGCTCGTCCGCAACATGAGTTCGCGGCACTTCGCTGCTAACGCGAGATACAAGATCGACGACGAGCGTACGTTCTCGGACCCCCACTACTACGGCTTCGTGGACGAGGTCTCAAAACCAGACAAAGGCACCGCGCACGCCACTTTCTGGGGTGCGGACGGGGACGTCCTCGCCGTCTCCAGCACTGTCAACTACTAGTGAGGCCCCAACTTTTCTTTCTCCTTCTGCCACCATGCAAGCTCAAAGAAAATAATCCGACAGTTCAGTGTTGCTGTATTCGCATCGGTGACTCACTGTAGTCCATGGTCTGTGTTCGTAGTTACAAACGGCGCAAGAATTCAATGCTTAACTGTAGCATACAATTAGCTTGTTAGCTGAATTGGAACAGTGAATGGTTACTCTCCCAACTCAAAATGAAAAAAGCGCCACCTTAGTAGCTTCCTCGTCGGGTGCGTTAAGTAGCTGTCACCTGGTTGTTTGATAAAAGAATTCACCTAGTGGTTAAGCGATCCACGTTACACCTAACGTGACGGCACATCCGAATGGGAGAGTGCTGAGTTAAATGGCCTGAACAACTGCTGAAAACTAATGAAGTAATCGGTTGCGCACGTTATCTCGCTTTGCCTCACCTCTAGAAGGAGTAGAGGTTTCAACAACCAAGACCAAACTGCTTTACGCAAGATGTATGACGTTAGGATGGGTACCATATTAATGCGGTCAAACAGATAACCATGCCAAGTAAAGTTTGAAAGACGTTAATAGAAGTGATTGTAATGTAAACGAGAAGAAAAATTGTAGAAGAAAAGATAACTTGCCGTGGGCAGGGACCGGACCTGCGACCTTCAAATGACGCATTCGAGGCTCGACCAACTGAGCTACCACGGCGGCTATCCCCGCTAACCACATATATACCCCATAATGTGGATTGATCGATAGAAAGAGAGATAAATCGACAATATATAGATTTCATATAAACACTACAGAAATGTGTTTGCTACCTAACAGGACCAGTATACGAAAAAGTCGCCCTTCAGAAAGTACTGCAGATTGAAATCTCCTTCACACAATCAAGGTTGTAGACCTCACAGTCACCAACCTTGACTTTGAATATGTGGGACCAGAAGTTGCACACCTATAGGTATAGGAAACTCCGAACTCGTCCTTTGCGTTTTTTCCTTTCACACAGCTTCGGCAGCATGTTGCGGACCTCGGCGGGAGTGGTGATGAACAACCAGATGGACTGACTTCTCGACGCCAGGCGTGAAAAACTTCTATGGCGTGGCGCCCTCTGTGGCTAATTTCATCGTCCCCGGGAAGCGGCCCATGTCCTCTATGGCACCAGTGGTGGTCGTCGACGAAAACGACGACGTGCAGCTTGCTCTGGGTGGCACAGGTGGTCGCGAAGATCACTTCAGGCGTGGCGCTCGTGAGTGCTGAATTCTCGATCGCAAATAAAAAAAAAAACGCGAAGAAAGCAAAGCAGCACCAACTGATGTCATCTATGCATACGCGGAAGAATCATTACAGTGGTAATTAATGCAGCCTACGTTGTCCGCCTCGGTGGATCAGTGGCTTGGGTGGTCATCTGCTCACCTGAAGGTCGGGGGGTTCGATCCCGGCTGCGGCGGTCGCATTTTGATGGAGGCGATATAGTAGAGGCCCCTATACCTTGCGATAGATGGATCGATGAAAGAACTTTATTAAGGGCCAATAGGTCGTGCAAGTGTCCTAGCCAGAAGTGGGCCGCTCCTACGTTGGGACTGAAAGACCTAGCCTTTCAGCCGCTTCGTGAGCCCATTGGACTGCCCATAATTATCCCTATAATGTAGTACTGCGCAAAGCTGCGTCCCAGCGTTCTTCAGTATTTTCCTTGTCGCTGCGTAACACGGAGCAACGCCAGATCGTATGAGCAAGATATAGGGTGTTGTGGCATTTATCGCATGTTGTAGGATGTCATTGCACGTAAAGAAACACCAAGTGGTCCAAATTACCGGAGCACACCACCACTACGATGTCTCTCATACTCATATGGTGGTGTGGGGACCTTAAACCACACATAATAAATGTTGCCTACTTTCACTCATATTACCCAGCGGTTACCATGATTTAAGCAACATATGGTATGACTTGCAGACAGATTTCACCAGTAAGCCAACACTACAGTAAAAAATGTATAAGGAGCACTTGTTAATTTATACAGCTTAAGATTCGTAAAATAAATTATAGTACTAGTAAACGTAATCAAAATCCATTTGTTTTCACACTCACCGAAGTTATGCACCTCGGAAGTGACCTCGTGTTTTCGAGCTTTCTCTCATTTATTTTTTCGCAATAATACTTTATCATATAAATCAACAAAATTAAAAAAAAGAAGCAGCCAAAACGTCTGTGTAGTTATCCTTTCTGGTTTTGATTCTTATTACCTTTTGTTGCTATTATTGATTTTGTTCTTCGGCAAATATGTACATATGTAGTAACCAATCTGTATACTTTTGGACCCACTCCTGTAAGAGCCTGTTAAGGCTTGCGTTAAAGCATACAGTATGAATAAATAAATAAAATAGAATAAAGTGTCCTTGAGAGCTGTCGTTTATGCTTGTGATTCACTGAGCGCTCGTTTGGGCCTTTTTGAAAACTAATAAGTTGCAATCTTTATGCTAGAAAGAGAGGGCATATTATTTGGATTATTATTTATGTTTTGTAGCACTCAAAAATACACTAAAAAGAAAACAGAATCTAAAAAAAATTGCCCGCAGCTTCCCTCGGGGGAACACTGAGGAGGATGCGGACCATATAATTGGTTAACGGCGTGTTAAATTGCGACTTACTTGGGTCGATGGCTAAATTGGTTAACGTGGTTGTAGGAGGGGGTGTTAAATGAGTGAACACGTACACACGTATGCGAAAGGGCGGCGCTGGTCGAAGGGACGTCGATCATTGTGTTTGTGGATTCGTTGGAATTCATTTCACCGCGACCTTGGACGTCGACGCGCCGTACAAACCAACCGACGAGCGGCAACTGAGCGAGCGAGCGCCGACCTTGAGTATATATACAGCACGACGGCGCATGCACTGTCAGCTGTTGAATGTTCTCGAAGCGCGACGCCACATGCGCGTCCACTGGAGAATCAGGAGAATTGTAGATGTCGAACGCGGTGTGTAGAGGAGGAAGGGTGCACAGATGGTGGAGGAGTGAAGCGCGCGCGGTGTGTAGAGGAGGAAGGGATGCACAGATGGTGGAAGAGTGGGCGACGGCGCATGCGCGCGCGTCAGCTGTCGAATGTTTGAGAAGCGGTGCGGACGGCGCGGACGGCACGGACGGCGCACTACAAGGCGCGAGTATAAGATGCTTCCGCATCTAAAAGTAAGCTCGCAGCCTCAATAGAGACTGGGAGCTTGATAGTGTTGTTTTTTCTATCGTAGATCTGTGTCAATCTTTTTTCTACTCTTTTGTACATGGACGTGTGCAAAGAAATTCATCACTTTTACCTCTACCCCGAGATTATTTCATAGATCTTTTTAGACCTAGAAGACTTCTTGAAGTCTTATTTGGTAATTCTTAAAAATTTAGCTGCCCCTATGAAGAGTTTTTTTTTTAGTTTCTGTTATCTTGATGTGGTATTGCTTTTGTCCCGTTATCTTCTAGGTTGTCATGCGGACACTGTGGCAAAGAAACAGTATCAAGGCGGCCATTGATTATCCAAGGCTCCACCATCAGTTGATACCAAATCATCTTATGGTCGAGTCATTCTTCCCCAAGGTACATATTTTTTTTATTCTTTGATGTTGATATAAGAATATACTGGTATGCAGATCAATACACCCAACATCGCAGAAATACTGAATACATCGACGTATGTGAAGAAATTGCTGGTATAATAATGCATACTAACTATCGCAACGCTAATTAGTTACCATAAACTGTATTTCCTTTGGATATGGACATTGTTAGCAGTATTTGGCTGCTTTTTGAGCAAACTTTAATATATATATATCTCAATGTTCAGTGTTAATGAGAAGATAAACACTTTTAGGGTGCCAGAAGTCTACAGAACTGAATATGCATTCTGCAGTGTGAAGTATAAGATGTGCGTTTTTGAAGTTAGACAGTCCATGATATAAAAGAAGGCTAGACGACTTTACGATACGGTACGTTCGACAAAGTGATGAAGCTATTAAGCAATTTTATTTGAGCGTGAGACGGACAAATATAGAAGATCTGAAAACAGAGAGATACATACACAGCGCTCATCCGTCTCTATTTCTGTCTCGTTATTTCAATCTGGTGTGCTTCGAGCTGAAAGAAAGCCGCTCAAAATCATGAACCAAATGACACCAGATTCTTGATACAGCTGTCCCATGTTTATTGCTGCTCTACAGCGCATGCTAATATGTCACACAATGAATGTTCTATTTCAATTGCAGGCTTACGTGAAAGAACTGCGAAGACTCGGTCACAAGGTCACGTACCCAAAAGGAAGATTTTCAATCATGATGGGCGTCAACAAACAGAACGGACGCCTGTACGCAAACTCAGACTTCAGGAAAGGCGGAACCGTGGACGGAATCTGAGCCACGTTTCACCGTTTCATCGTCGCCACTGAGGGTTGTGTGCGTCTTCTTGAACTGCGCGGCAGCAACCATTGGGCTGGCCAAGAAGTGTTGAGTGCTTTATCTGTCACTGAGTTCACAAACACTGCGCAGTGGCGAATGAGAGGCTGTGAAGTTACCGACTACAGACCTCAATCTGACGTGATGTGCTTGATGAAAAAAAAAAGCGAAAGTCAAGAGAAGTGATGGACGACGATGCAAGAGCGACATATGGTGGACGCTTTTTTGCCGATTAGTGGAGATGCTCATCTTTTCATTTTCTTTGACGCAAACAATAACAGAACGAACCGCACCGGCTTGCCTTGGGCAAACTCGCTAAACACGCGAATATGTGCGGACCGGGTAGTTCCATTCGTTTGTGCACGCTTTTAATTCTGTTTTATGTCTCGACGTAATTCGACTTGGATTTGATGATTGATTAATATGTAGGGTTTAAGTCCAAAAACTACCATATGATTATGAAAGACGCTGTAGTGGAGGGCTCGGAAAATTTCGACCACCTGGGGTTCTTTAAGTGCACCCAAATCTGAGCACACAGACCTCTAACATTTCCGCCTCCATCGGAAATGCAGCCGCCGCAGCCGGGATCGGATCCCGCGACCTGCGGGTCAGCAGCCGAGTACCTTAGCCGCTATAACAGCGCGGTGGGGTGACTTGGATTTGAGTCGTACAGATGAGACATTAAGCAGTCAACATTATTGCCTACATTTGGCGACTCCGCACAAGTTCTTGTGCGAGGTTTGTACTAAAAGAAATATGAAGAATGTTGCGCGATAGAGTGTCACATCGCTGTAAGAACGCCCAGGTGTGTAGGATTTTGAGGGACGCACGATCTTCCAGATATCCGTAAGCATAAATTGGTCCTGTTAGTCTGGGTATTGACTTATTGCAATCTTGCCTTTGGCCGTGTCCTCAGCGCTGCGTTGCAAGACCGAAATCAAGCATACACAGGTATGCAGATCGACGGCACACGTATCTCATCTTGTACTGCTGGCGAATCATACAAGCGGTATTTCAGTAGACGCTGCACCAAGCTTCAGGTCAATGCAGCCGTTATCACGTATTGTTGCTCAGAATCTTGTCCACCTCAGCCGATGAATATACTCCTTAGTGAGATAGTCTGACATAGCCTTGTGAACGACGCGACGTACACACGTGACGAGTATAGTTGATCTGAATGCAGTGATAAAAGGTGGCCTCTAAGCACGTGTTAGGTACACGTGCTGAAATGCAGCATTCACGCTCCTTTGCCGACTTGGTATCGAATTCAAAGTTAGACATTGAAAACAATTACGCGAGTGCAAGTTGGTTCATTCGAATTGATTATCGAAGAATATTCTCAAAGCCGATGCAGCCATGTATACCAATGTTGGGCTAAGAACGTTCATTCAGTTCATGGGATGCAAACACTGGGCTGCTTTTATCCATTTTCATCTTTTGCGAACTTGCACTTCAAATTATTCCCTTTGCAAGCACGTTAGAGAATCGGAGAGATGCACGCGAGTGTAATTTATGCAGCTCGCTTCGATGAATTCATCCACGTCTGACACTCAGGAATTTTATGTGTTATGTATTATGCAGTGGCGAACTGCATATGATCTTTTGTTTAACTTCATGTAATCTTTTTATGCTAATTTTATTTGAAATAAATTCATTTAGAGGCCTGGGTGACTACTGCAAGTAGTTATTGTTTGTAAGGCCGTGATAACAGCGACAAAATCTTGTACTCGCGGTAGAATTACCACGGCTGATTGATTGATTGATTGACATGTGGGCTTCAACGTTCCAAAACCACCATATGATTAGGAGAGACGCCACAGTGGAGGGCTCCGGGAATTTCGACCACCTCGCATTTTTTATAGCGCACCCAAATCTGAGCACATGGGCCTACAACATTTCCGCCTCCATCAGAAATGCAACTGCCGCAGCCGGGATTCGATCCCGTGATCTGCTGCTCAGCAGCCGAGTGCCTTAGCCACTAGACCACCGCGCGGCGGGGCAGAATTACCATGGCTGCTCTTTTTTGAAAGCAACGCTGCATGGCTACAGCTGTTATTGTATTGTACTGTATTGTTAAACACTCTGGTTAAATTAGTATGACGGGACAGCTTAATGCACTCCCATAGTTGAGTACCTTGGAATCTAAGTAATCGAAAACGTTTTCTAAACACATGTATAAATTTAAGTTTGCCACCTTCACGTACTGAACAGCGGCGTTTTGTGCAATAAGATTTACATACAAAGAACTTCGAAATTCTAAACAAACTGTGCAGTAAGTGTACGGTGCACTCTATGAACCTGTTGCGGCGGTCACGGACGTGTTTGGCGTATAGGTGTGTTTAGAAACACCGGGCAAGTGAAAGAAAAGAAAGTAACGGCACTTTACGTCATCTTTGAATTTAACCTGATACGAATACTACTTGAGGTAGCGAAGTGCCAATCCGCGATTGTTAACGTGAGCACAGACAGGCGCCTTATGCTCTCAGCTGTAGTAGGTGTGATGGCGGGGTTGTATGCGATGCTTGTCGATGGAACAATACCTATGCGTGGTCACGCGCACGCAAGCAAGACAAATGTCTAAATATGTTTACGCGAACCTATTCAGCTGCTTTCAGAGTGGCACGAAGATTAGGCACGACTTGATCGAGTGCCACGTACGAAGATATGCAAGTTGTGTACTTTGAAAGAGCAGCGAGGAACAAGTCAGGGTTGCCTAGACTTGACAACAGCAGCCTGAAGCTAGTACTCGCAAAACGAAAGAAGTGGTACAGAAAGTCTCAACAAAAGATGCTGGTTGCGTCCGACACTGAAATGCATAATATTCGTGCATTAAATTCGAGCATACGACATCTTTTAACATATCGTCGTTTTGTGCACATCAGTGCCGTAGTGCCCTTTTGGTAGTTGGAACGAAAGTTCGTGTTTTTCTGGTGAGACAATGCGACCGTCAAGGGTACGGTAACGCAGCGGTAAAACGATATCCGAAGAAGGTCTTTTACCTTATTCGTTTGCGTCTTGTATTCACGCATCTTGATATTTGCACACAACTATGCCAAAATTAAATGACGTTAACACCACTACTTAAGTCAGATAAATTTGTTTACTGTCTAGCTGATTTCTTAACATCAATATGAGCGAACGACAGCGCATAAAACAAAAACGAAGGCAGAAAGAACTACAAACGAGTGCCGACTTGTCATTCGTTCCCCCTTCGTCGTTGCTTTATGTGCTGTTGTTAACTTCAAACTATGCAACACACAATATCGTACCCTTTTAACGATATAGGATTGCCAGGTACGTAAAATTACCATTGCCTATGATATTTGTGGAGATGCAACACACTAACGCCTAGTTGGCAAAGGTCAGCCCCCGTTTACACCACCATCAGTGCGGTAGTCTGCGTTGGCCTGCAGCTGTCGGCCTTTAGTCCGTACCGCCATAACGGTGTTGAAATTTCCGTAGGCTGTTCGTATAATGTGGCCCTTTTCTTCAAGCTGACGTGCGCAGAACTAGAATGAAGAAAGAGTATGCATTTTTGTAATTTTCAGGTAAATGTATGTGATCAAACAATTGCCAGAAATTGAGAGGTCACTGGATAGGCGAAACCTCGACGTTGTTCTCTTGAGCTCGATAACGAAGTAAGCTAGTGAATTTTCTAAAACTATATATTGCCACGTTCGATTTCCCAAGTTTTTGTTATCGTCCGAAAACACCGCACGATTCTCAGCGCAAACCGCGCCTGCAGTTTTCTAGAAGGTTCCGGACTGTAGTAGATCATTTTGATAAGATCACGCCCACTGTGCGAACGGTACAGATTGTTCTGGAAGCTACGCCACCGCCAGCGATAACGCTAGAACATTCGACGGCAAGAGTATAAATGCTGACGCGCTTCGCCGCTTGTCAGTTGTTGATCGAAGGCCGACGCTCCGTTCGCCGCTATCAGTCCGAGACTGCTATCTGTGCGAGACTGCTGCTGTAATTGGACTTTCAGTTTACCGGGCACAGGTTCGCTCAAATAAACAGTTAAATCCTAACACGAAGTCTCCTGTCTTCGGCCACGTCACGACCCCGTGACATCTGGTGGAGGTGCTGCTTCGTTCATGTACTGGACGCCCCCGTCAAGCCGTGAACCCAGCCCACGTCGCGGAGAAGACACCGACACCAACCAGGAGCAGCGAACAAGCCGCTGACAGCAAGGGCTACCACCGGAGTACGGGCTTCTACCAGACAAGGCGCGGAAGACGAAGGCCATGACCGCGACTGCAGCGACAATGACAACCGCAGCGTCCCAGCCCACGATGGTCATGCATCAACCCAGAGAACCACCAATTTTCCATGGGTCATCGTTCGAAGACCCGGAGTCCTGGCTGGAGACATACGACCATGTGGCCGCCCTCAACCACTGGGACCATGACGAAAAGCTGCGTCGTGTGTTCTTCCATTTGGAAGACACCGCAAGGACTTGGCTTGAAAATCGGGAGTCCACGCTCCGAACGTGGGATGTTTTCTGCGGCGCATTCCTTCAAACGTTCGCGAGCGTCGCTCGCAAAGAGAGGGCCGCTGCTTTATTAGAGACTCGGGTTCAGCTACCAAATGAAAATGTCGCCATTTTCACAGAAGAAATGACCCGACTATTCCGTCACGCTGATCCAGACATGCCTGAGGAGAAAAAAGTTCGTTTCCTCATGCGAGGGGTCAAACAGGAGCTCTTCGCGAGACTGATGAGAAACCCACCGATAACCGTCCAAGAATTTGTAGCAGGAGCGACCACTATCGAAAAGACCCTGGACATGCGCACCAGACAGTATAATCGTCGCCTGACTACAGACTGCGCTGCTGCTCAAGCAAGTAACTCCGGAGACCTGCGTGAAACGATCCGAGCGATCGTGCGGGAAGAGCTGCGCAAGCTGTTGCCTTCGGGCCAGCCTCAAGTGGATTCAATTGCCGACATTGTGCGAGAACTTCGGCAATCGCTTCAAATTCCCCACGCACCGCTGCCCGAGCCGGAAGCTATGAGCTACGCCGCTGCACTGCGCCACAACGCTCCTCCCCGTCCACGCCAAAACGCCGCCCCATCGCACTTCCGTCGACAGACGCCACCGCCGCCACCACCCCCACCGACGTCATACCGTTCGCCAGCGGCCCAGCGCAGTGCACCGAGGAAGACTGATGTCTGGCGCACCCCTGACCATCGCCCGCTCTGCTACCACTGCGGCGAGGCCGGACACACATACCGCCGTTGCCAGTGCCGACAGATGGGACTGCGTGGCTTCGCCGTCAATGCACCGCGTCCACAGCCAGGAGAACGACCACGTGACATCGCCGACTACCTGACAGGAAGTCGGTGGACACCACGAAGCCCTTCGCGTTCGCCGTCGCCCAGCCGCCACACGTCACCGCACCACCAGCAGTACTCTGGCCCAACGCGGGGCCGGTCTCCTAGCCCGTATCCGAGAAACTAAGGGCAGCAACCGGTGGAGGTGCGGTTGCTGTGCGACGAACTACCGAAGATCCTCCGACGACGACCGACGCCGCGACGGAGCTTTCCGAACCCACGCCAGCCAGGCAAAGCCCTGACGGCGAAAGCTCATTTACCGAAGGTGGCCTGACGACGCAGCATGGAAGCAGCGGAACAAGCCGACGCAGCCGTGACCCGACGCCACGCCCTAACTGTAATGCGAGACGGCGAACTAGCGACCTCGACGTTCTTATCGACGGCCACAGTGTGACTGCTCTCGTCGATACTGGAGCCGACTATTCTGTCATCAGTGGGTCGTTCGCCGCGAAGTTAAAGAAAGTTAGGACAGTTTGGAAAGGCCCTGAAATCCGCACAGCCGGAGGTCATCTCGTAACGCCTGCAGGAATCTGCACAGCGAGAGTCGCCATTAACGGCCGTATTTATCCTACAGACTTCGTTGTCCTACAGCGTTGCTCTAGAGATGTCATCCTTGGAATGGACTTCTTAGGCCTCCATGGTGCTGTCATCAACCTAAAAACAAAGTCGATAACGTTATCCACAGAAGAAGCACTACCGCCGCGCACGCCGTCAGGACACCATGCCTTGAATGTGCTGGAAGAACAAGTCACCACTCCGCCTCGCTCAAGCGTCATTATTTCAGTCGGCGCTCCTAAATCACCTGACTTGGAAGGCGTCGTTGAAGGCAGTCAGCATCTGTTGGTCACCCGAAATATTTGCGTCGCAAGAGGAATTGCAGAGCTGCGGGGAGGCAAAGCAACGGTTTTGCTCACGAATTTCAGCAATGAGTACAAACATGTGAACAAAGGAACAACGGTCGCATACATCGAAGAAATTGTCGAAGCCACCAGTGCTTTCGCCCTCGCCGATTCTGCGGAACCTGCTCAGAGGAACCAAGCCCCTCCCATAGCTTTGGACTTCAATCCCAGACTTCCGAACGATAAGCAAGAACAGCTCAAGGCCCTGCTCCTGCAATACGAAGATTGCTTTTCGTCGTCATCGAAAATTCGGCAGACCCCAATCACGAAACATCGCATCATAACCGAAGAAAATGCCAGACCACTCCGTCAGAGTCCGTACAGGGTTTCGACGCGAGAACGTGAGGCCATGAAGAGACAAGTTGATGAAATGCTGCGGGATGACATTATCCAGCCGTCCAAGAGTCCATGGGCATCCCCCGTGGTGTTAGTGAAGAAAAAGGATGGGACCCTACGTTTCTGCGTCGATTATCGCCGCCTGAACAAAATCACAAGAAAGGACGTGTATCCCGTCCCACGAATAGACGACACACTTGATCGGCTCCATAACGCCAAGTACTTTTCGTCAATGGACCTTAAGACTGGCTATTGGCAAATCGAAGTCGACGAAAGAGACCGAGAGAAGACGGCATTCATAACACCGGACGGCCTCTTCGAGTTTAAGGTGATGCCCTTCGGCCTTTGCTCAGCGCCTGCAACGTTTCAACGCGTTATGGATACAGTACTGGCAGGATTGAAGTGGCAGACTTGCCTTGTGTACTTGGACGACGTCGTCGTGTTTTCCTCGAGTTTCGACGAGCATCTTCGGCGCCTTGAAGCTGTACTTCAAGCCATCAAGACTTCCGGACTCACACTGAAGCCAGAAAAGTGCAGATTTGCGTATGAGGAGCTCTTGTTTCTGGGGCACGTTATCAGCAAGTCTGGAGTTCGTCCCGATCCACGGAAAACAGCCGCCATCGCCGACTTCCCGCCGCCCACTGACAAGAAAGCCGTGCGCCGATTTCTGGGCCTGTGTGCCTATTATAGGTGGTTCGTGAAAAACTTCGCCCGCATCGCCGATCCTCTCACTAACCTTACCAAGGCCGACGTGGAGTTTAAGTGGGAAACGCCGCAGGAACACGCTTTCCAGGAGCTTAAACATCGCCTCCAGACGCCTCCGTTACTTGCCCATTTCGACGAATTCGCCGAGACAGAAATACATACTGACGCAAGCAGCGTAGGTCTTGGCGCCGTTATTGTGCAGAGGGCTGACGGACTTGAAAGGGTTATTAGTTACGCCAGCCGATCGCTATCCAAAGCAGAAGCAAATTATTCCACAACAGAAAAGGAGTGCCTCGCCATCATCTGGGCTACGTCGAAACTTCGCCCCTATCTCTACGGCAGGCCCTTCAAAGTTGTGAGCGACCACCACGCATTGTGTTGGCTAGCCACCTTGAAGGACCCCTCAGGTCGCCTCGCACGATGGAGCCTGAGACTTCAAGAATATGACATTACTGTCATTTACAAGTCCGGCAAAAAACACTCCGACGCCGACTGTCTCTCTCGTGCGCCTGTCGACCAACCGCTACGCGACGACCCGGATGACGACTACTTCTTAGGAACGATAACTACCGACGACTTCGCTGAACGAAATTCTGTGGCGACAGCTGCAGACTCGCACCTTTCTTTCGCCTTACCTCCTACACCGCATTCATCCATCCTGTTATCCTTCCCCCTCATGTAAATTTTGTGCCTCTTCCACAGCAGACTTGAACCACATCATGTGGCGCTGCCCTAAGCACCCTCTTCCCCCATTCCTGAAACGCCTAATTTCTAGTGAGGAGCAGTGGGAGGCTGCCTTGCGCAGCTCGAGGCCCGCTACCCAGGAGGCCATCCTGGAGTGGGCTGAGAGGGTAGAGGAGGACTACTTCAAGTAGTTCATCCCCACCACACCCTTTCCTGTTGCCCCCTTCCCTTTAACAAGGGATAAATAAAGTTGTTCATTCATTCGCTGAACGACAGAGGGCCGACCCGGAACTTAAGGCCCTAATAGAATACCTCGAAGGCAGGACCGCCGAAGTCCCGAAGATATTCAAGCGCGCACTTGCGTCGTTCTTTCTACGAAACGGTCTTCTACAAAAGAAAAACTTTTCACCGCTTCGAGCTAAGTACCTTCTTGTGGTGCCTTCAGCTCTGCGACCAGAACTCCTGCAGGCCCTTCACGACGATCTGACGGCAGGGCACCTCGGTGTTTCTCGCACGCTCGCGAGGATACAAGAAAGGTACTACTGGCCACGTCTTACCACCGACGTCACTCGTTATGTGAGAACATGCCGGGACTGTCAGCGACGCAAGACACCGCCGACAAGGCCAGCGGGACTTCTGCAGCCAATTGATCCACCTTGCCGACCTTTCCAGCAGATTGGTATGGACCTACTGGGGCCGTTCCCGACGTCGGCTTTCGGAAACAAGTGGATCGTGGTAGCTACCGACTACCTCACCCGCTACGCCGAGACAAAAGCCCTGCCGAAAGGCAGTGCATCCGAAGTAGCTAAATTCTTCGTCGAAAATATCGTCCTACGTCATGGCGCCCCAGAGGTCCTGATCACCGACAGAGGAACGGCATTCACTGCCGACTTAACTCAAGCAATCTTGGCATACAGCCAAACAAACCACCGCCGGACGACAGCGTACCACCCACAGACCAACGGCCTCACCTAGCGGCTTAACAAGACGATCGCCGACATGCTGTCAATGTACGTCGATGTCGAACACAAGACGTGGGACGCCATTCTTCCGTATGTGACCTTCGCATACAACACGGCGGTGCAGGAGACGACGCAGATATCACCATACAAATTGGTCTACGGAAGGAGCCCGGCAACGACGCTCGATGCCATCTTACCCAACGTCACCGACGAAGAAAACCTCGATGTGAGCGAGTACCTTCAACGCGCCGAAGAAGCCCGACAACTTGCGCGTCTCCGTATCAAGAATCAACAGACGACCGACAGCCACCGTTACAACCTTCGACGACGCTTCGTGGAATACCAGCCCGGTGAGCGTGTTTGGGTGTGGACGCCGATACGCCGACGTGGACTAAGTGAAAAGCTTCTGCGACGGTACTTCGGACCGTACAGGGTGGTTCGACGGCTCGGCCCACTTGATTACGAGGTTGTCCCCGACGGCATCACGAACTCTCAACGACGCCGATCGCGACCTGAAGTCGTCCATGTCGCGCGCCTCAAGCCGTTTCATGCGCGTTAACAAACTGAACTAGTGTTTTTTTTTATTATAGTTGTATCGTAATTTATTCATTGTACTTTCTTGCATTATTCTTGTACTTTCATCTTTAGTTAAAGCATCGGGACGATGCCTTTTTTCAGAGGGGGCAATGCCACGTTCGATTTCCCAAGTTTTTGTTATCGTCCGAAAACACCGCACGATTCTCAGCGCAAACCGCGCCTGCAGTTTTCTAGAAGGTTCCGGACTGTATTAGATCATTTTGATAAGATCACGCCCACTGTGCGAACGGTACAGATTGTTCTGGAAGCTACGCCACCGCCAGCGATAACGCTAGAACATTCGACGGCAAGAGTATAAATGCCGACGCGCTTCGCCGCTTGTCAGTTGTTGATCGAAGGCCGACGCTCCGTTCGCCGCTATCAGTCCGAGACTGCTATCTGTGCGAGACTGCTGCTGTAATTGGACTTTCAGTTTACCGGGCACAGGTTCGCTCAAATAAACAGTTAAATCCTACACGAAGTCTCCTGTCTTCGGCCACGTCACGACCCCGTAACAATATATATATATATATATATATATATATATATATATATATATATATATATATATATATATATAGACAGTGTAAAAGGTTCCTCCGACATGCTCAGATATTAAAATTAAAGTTTGAGCCATCCCTAACACTTGACACAGGTGTTCGGTAGCAGGGCCGTAGCCGAAATTTGTTTCGGAGGGGATAGAGGGGGGAGGTTTGCCTAAAGCGTGAAATAGACGGTGCGATTTTGCATGCGATGTGGCACGGCGATGTGAAAACCAGAGTGATGACGTTTCGTGGCGTATCTTGACGTTTCATCGCATCGCACCGCCGCATCGCACGTCCGGCGTGCATCAAACCAAGCAGATATTTTTGTCACCGCGTCGTGCCGTTGCATGGCAGTGATAGCTCGAGGGACGTGTGTCGTCACGTCACTGGTGGTGCCATCTCCCTGCAGCCGCTCTGATCCCCTGAATTGGCCGACGTCGCCGCTTACGGCGGCGTAGTGAACGTCGAGTACATTTCGCTTGTGACGTGAAATAGTTCCGGATTGAAAAAAAATGTGCTGTTTGAAGTGTGCCCTTTCTGCAAGACAACGCCCATTTTGAAACCACTAGCGAGATCGTGGACAGCGATGCAAGGTCATTCCGCAGGTGAACACAGCGACACCAGCGTCTCTGCGAGCCAGTTCGCTTCGCTTCCACCTTTGCTCTTCCCTTCGAGGGCGGGGAGATAGCTAATAGCACACGCTATAGTATTACATGCGAGTGTAATAGTATTGTAAGAAACAAGCGCTCAATGACGAGCTCGCATGTGAACGGCGCAGGCGACGGTCGGCGCCCACAATGCTATAAACGTGCCTTTCGCCGTCGTGATTGACGGGGTGATGTTGCCGCTGATGCGACGTGCTTGTCGTTCGCGAAGGCGTATAGTTTTATTCATTATTCTTTCATAGAACGAAGCGTGACTGTGCAAGTTGTTCGTTTTGTGCTTCATTACGAGGATATGAAGTAATGAACGTGCATGCCGAGTTGCCGCATAGGGGTGGAGCCTGCCGCTCGAAACGTAGTTCGTACGCTGCATGCCGAGTGATGCGACGCCGCATACCGCATGGCATGAGACAGCGCACCGTCTGATTGATTGATTTGTGCGGTTTAACGTCCCAAAACCACTATATGATTATGAGAGACGCCGTAGTGGAGGGCTCCGGAAATTTCGACCACCTGGGGCTCTTTAACGTGCGCCCAAATCTGAGCACACGGGCCTACATTTCCGCCTCCATCGGAAATGCACCGTCTGTCTCACGCTTTATGTTCATGCGTGCGTTATTATATATATATATATATATATATATATATATATATATATTATATATATATATATATATATATATATATATATATATATATATATATATATATATATATATATATATATATATATATATATATATATATATATGGAGGGGGAGGAGGTTCACCCCTTACGCCTCCACCCAACCCATGTGCACTGGCGGATTTTTCGGGGGTAATTTTGCGTTTCACTGTACCACCTAATTTGATTTCAGAGGCTACGTAAAATGAAGTGCGCGGTAGAGATTCGCTCCGCCAGTATACCGCAATCATACCAGCTGCTCACAAGAAGATCGTCTGCTGTGTCAATTAACAGCTTCGATTACCTTTCATCAGTTATCACTAGAGTTATCGGTCCTTATTCTAAATGATAAATATGTTCCGACATATATATATATGTCATACATAGATCTTGACTTCAAACAGAATAGTCGATTTTGTACCAGTGATAAGTTTTATAATATCTTCTTCTGAATGTTAGGAAAAGCGCAAGTCAGTGCTCGACCGCAAGTGCTTGCAACGAAACAAAAGTTGATAACAGAGGGTACTTTTGGCGCGAATTGGACGAGGGCATATAACACAGAAGAACAGGACAGGCGCCGAATTATTGCTCGTGATTCAGACCAGGTTCACTGACAGCAGTTTTGGGATGAAACCGACGGAGTTTAAGAAAGGACGAACGTACGATAAGATTCTTGTCTCCTGTTCTTTTCTTAGTCCCTACAGTTTTGCGAACGGTTATCTATAATGAACGCGAGGTATTTGCATAAGAGCCCTCATGAACAGTGAACACACACCCGTCTCTAGGTCGGTTTAAGTGCGCATATCTAACGCCCCATCTTTTGTGGAATTCTGCCGCACCAGGTGAACAGACACCAATGTCAAGGCAGAAGACCACAACACCAATCTAGGCAATTATCACGTCAATTCTAAGCAGAGGTACTATCTCGCTAGTCCGTCGATTACGCATCTAGCACGTATAGGAGCTACTTTCCCCTGTCCACTATCCTTACAAGGCGAGGTCTGTCTACAGCACACTTTAGAGGTATAACGCAAGGAATGAAATGCAAGTATGAAGTAAGAACAATGAGCATGTCTTCGGCTATGAATTATAGCCCTTCATGTATTAGTTTTGAGAAGTTGGGGTGGCTCCACCTGGCGGGACGCCTGAGTCACGTCACGGCACGAACTCTTCGACGCTGACCGCGGCCAGCCTACTTAATGATGCGCTTGCTTCTTGCGCTCTTTCAGTATTTCCGTTTGCTTTCTGCTTGTCTCAAGCTGCAGATAAATGATGAAAACAGATTTGGTAATGGTCCTGGTGAAACAACGAAAGTTTGCTTTTGCTTCGGCCCAATCGTGCGCTCGGTCGTAGGCAACTTGAAAGGGGTGAAAGGCATGTGTCACACTGCTTACTCCAATAATGGATTCGCTTTCTGGTCATGACAGCTGCATTTTATAGGGTGTGAAAAGCAAGAAAACGCTTCTTCTTAGATACAACAAACTTATTGACGCATAATCTTGTGATTTGGAGACGCAAAACACCAAATTTACATTATGAGGTTGAGTTGTTCATAAGGGATCTATTCAGGAGATAAAAGGGTTGCCCCTCTTCTAGGGTTATTTGTATTGCACTAATCCTCGTATCTACGAAAAGAGCTTTCACTAATGTGCCAAGCCTCATGCTCGCATGCAGTATCGAGTCTTGCAGAATATTTTGAATGCGCTCGTCGTAGAATATCGCCACCACTGTTATGTTTTTCTCGTGTCCTTGGTAACTGAACACGTTGTTTAGTTTCATGTGTTTCTTGCAATAATTTTGTAGCTTGATTTGCGTGGTGAAGCGCAAGGAATTCACTGAATTGAAAATCTCCCAATTTCACTTCGGTCACTTTGGCCTACATATGTTTTAACCCTGGAATCTATCCCCAGTAATCACGTTAACACCACTTAGCAAATATTCTGAGCACCCATGTTTTGGTACACGGGACGAAAACAGTGAAAGTCTTGCGGTTCTGCATCACCGTTTGGCACAGTAAACCTGCTGTGTTGCAAAATGCGCCGGAACGGAGCATCCAGGAGCGTGCGCTATTCATGGGGAAGTCGACGAGGTGGAGATAGGACGCTCTAGAAAATGACAGCTTGGGCTCCATGACGAATAAACGGGTCGCCTTCGTCTAACGTCTGCGGACCACTTATTTGTTAGATTTGTTGCCGAAACCCGGGAGCAGGTAGCGTCGATCCCGATAGCATCGAGGTGCCACATTGACGATACGTCATAATTGTCAGTCGTGACGAACAGTGCACTTGTTGAGAATTGGCTGTCGGACTTTATAGGGCCTTGCACTATCCATCCAAAGGTGCTTTCGATCGCGGTTATACTTGCACTGATGCGATCGAGTTTGCCACTTGTGACTTGCCAATAGGCTTCCGATCCTATGAAAACACTGATCTCGTCAGGTTGCCGCGTACTCGGTTGAAAGTGGTCAGCTGCGTTGTGCTCCCGTTCGAGAAGTAGGTGCGAAATGTTGGAGACGAGTGGTGGGCTTGTGACAGAGCAAATTTCAGCAGTCGTTAACGCTTCTAAGGTTATCGCTTAATTGTTGAACTGGCTTCGAAGCCGCACGTTGACACGCTCGGTGCAGAGTCACCTTCGTGACTTTCCAAAAGTGACAAGGGAGAGCTCTTCTTTTCCCACGACGGAACACTGAAGCATCCTTTCCAGGTCTGCACGACTGTTGGTGCGCTGACTGCCGCTGTCCAG
This sequence comes from Rhipicephalus microplus, assembly GCF_013339725.1. NCBI lineage: Eukaryota > Metazoa > Arthropoda > Arachnida > Ixodida > Ixodidae > Rhipicephalus > Rhipicephalus microplus. The sequence goes on from NC_051165.1 coordinate 143,530,386, forward strand.
CAGTACCCGCACGAGGAGTCGGTGGTTTCTAGACTCTGCCCAAATTTGACCTGCCTGTAACAGTACGTGAGTGGACTCAATCTCAATGCATCTTGGCGTAGAAGACTACAGCTCTATTACGAGGCTGCTACGAGTCACCGCATGGATCAAGCGCTTCGTCCGTAATGCATCGCGACACCTCCCATCAGTATCCGGACCTATCACGATGGAACAGGCTGAGCATTATTGGTTACAGACCATTCAAGAACAATCGTTTCCCAACGAAGTTCGTGCGCTGCGCAAGGGTCAGCCGTTACCTTCAACATCTCGTGTTCTTCGCCTTTGTACTTTCATGGATAATGACGGTCTTCTTCGTGTCGGTGGACGGCAGGACCAGCTTTGTGGTAATCACGACATACGTCATCCAATTCTCCTGGCAGATAATAAGCTCACCGTCCTTATCGTATCAGCGGCAGATGAGCGCACTATCCACGGAGGTGTTGAAGCAACGTTAACCAAGCTTCGAGAACGCTTTTGGCTGCTGAAGGGACGTCACACTTTAAAAAAAAAAACATAGTTTCGAAAAGCATGAGTTGTAAACAATGGAAGGCAGCAGAAGTATCTGCACCAATGACCTGTCTACCTCGCGAGAGAATCAGTGAAGCAAGCCCATTCACCATTGTCGGGCTCGATTACTGTGTGCTTTTATACGTTAAACTAGCAAGTGGTTCATCTGGAGGCGGAAATGTCGTAGGCCCGTGTGCTCAGATTTGGGTGCACGTTAAAGAACCTCAGGTGGTCTAAATTTCCGGAGCCCTCACTACGGCGTCTCTCATAATCATATAGTGGTTTTGGGACGTTAAACCCCACATATCAATCAAGCAAGTGGTTCATCAAAGTCCTACGTCCTTCTTTTTTCATGTGCAGTCACACGGGTGGTACATCTGGAACTAACCTCCGACATGACTGCCGCAGCAACATTGCTCGCCATCCGCCGTTTCACCGACCAGCGCGGAGTTCCTTTGACGGTATACTCCAGGAACGCTCAAACCTCCCGCAGCTGCGCAAAAACATTTGAATCTACACTACCAGCGCTTCGGGAGTACGCGGCCGAACTACGCATACAGTGGAAGTTCATCGTAGAGAGCTCCATGTTGGGGTGGATGGTGGGAGCGTCTCATTCGCTCAACAAAAAAACTCATTGAAATGCTCGTTGGGACGCAGCAGCCCCGGCGTGGAAGCCCTCACAACTGTGCTGTGTGACAATGAAGCAGTAATCAATAGCAGACCACTCGAGAGTGAACCCGATGAGCTCCAGTCATTAACTCCCCCGCATTTATTGTTAGGAAAGCGCAGCATTTCCCTGCCACAACAAATTGATTTCTTGGAGCTTCCGACTACAGTTGACTTGAGCCGCTATTTTATCTGAGACATTCATTAGCTTATGTTAATTTGGCTCAGTCCCACTTGGTCACCCGAAACTAGTGACGTAACCAGGAAGTGGCACACGACGCCCGTCTCCGGATACCGTTATGGCGTTGTCCCAGACAAATAACATGTCGTTATTCAGAGGCTGTGTACGCGTACATTGCTACAGTGAATACCACTACAAGATTGCTTGCCGCACGATGCTGCAAGAAGAGCCGCTCGAAGTCCTGAAGTGCGGAACTACAAGGAAGGGAAAACAGAAGGAGCGAAGCACGTCAGTCCTCCCTTGTCTGCTCATATTACCCAAGAACTTAAACCAACTCGCTCATATTGTTTTGCTTACTGAGCTTGCTGCATATAGTGCGTACCGGTGTAGTGTGAGAACTTCGTGCTGGAGCTCTGCGCTTGCATTGTTCCTGAAGGCATCCATGACAGCCACGATGTGAGTTGTGACGGCACCACTGCTATAGGCGGCGGTGCTGTGTAGAGAATTCGGCCATCCTGGAGAGCAATGCTAACAGCAGCTGTCCACGTGGGCTGGTATAAGCGCAGGTCTTCTATTGTTAGGATCAATCCTAGGAAGTTCAGTATAATGATATATTGTTGTTGAAACTTCACTGCATAGACGGTTATTTTCCAAAAGCTGCGAGTTATTGATAACGTCCGCAGAGCGCGATAACTAATTGAATGACTGAAAATTTGATATCTCTCGCAGGCTGAATAAGTTTTGTGACCTGACATGTGACAGCATTCCATTTGTACTTATGCTATCGACATAGTAAAATAAGCGGTTAGCCTAATTCACAAACATTTTCAAGAAAGGACTAACAAAACAAGGAGCACCCAAAGTGCTCAGAAAAGTCTATTCACAAAGAAATACGCTGTGCACTTGTGCTGTGATTGCACCATTTTTTTGTTATTGTTGCTTTCTAGCAGAGGTCAACGTACTGACAAGTGACAGCGCGGCGTAATGTCCTGTAGAGCTCTGTTGAAGATAACAACGCATTGTGTCACCAAGCCAAACTACTTTTATCACAAAAAGCGTAGCTGCATAATTTTCTTGCAAGAATAATTTGACGCCGAATGTTTAAATGTGCTCCTATACCCAATAATACATACGATTCAGTTGTAAATTAAAGGCGGAAAATATGGTTGATCACCAACGGCAGAAATTCAGCTCTGAAAAAGTGTGCGGCTCAGCGCGTGCCCACTGGGCCAACTCCGGGTAGTCCTCCTAAAGACCCCTGATTTTGGGCTATAAGTTCGCCTGGTCGAACACGCCGCCATAACTCGGAGTCAGGCCATATACTGACCAAGGAAGAGCTCTGGTGGGGCTAGTCTCTCGGCTCCAGTATCTCTTGGTCTCCGCAAGGACGCAGCGCAAACTTTCGTCTTTCTTTCTTTCTAAAACAATGGTCCTCACTAGATTTTTTCAGAAATAGTCATACTTAGGACGGCAGGAGGCGGTATATCAACCTAATATCAAGTTAGTATGTTATTTTTCGTACACTTGAAAGTAGCAGAAAATAAAGAAAATGAATAATAAATATAGAGGCATTATATTCTCCCGAGGTCAGCTTACAAAAGCTGCAAGAAAATGGTTTGCTAAAAGAAAGACAAAGCATGCCTTTTAGGTGATAGTCAGACTTATTTATAAGAGACACTGTCCTGTTCAAATCGACCTTATCTTGATTTTTCTGCCCGCAAAATTGAGTGTGGTCTATGTATCGGCAAGATCAAATAGACAGTGTCGGAGCTCGAAGTAAGCATTTGCTTCAGAGCTCAATTCAACACACTCGTGTAAAACCTGTTTAAATGTAAAATCATAATTAGTCAGCATATGAAAGGACAGAGGCAAGTTCACAACGGCAACGAGCGAACTTTGCGCCGTCTTATCCCATTACTTCGCTCTCTCCGACCTGAGGTCTGCCTAAAGGAGTACTTCACGATTTGAAGAAATTGCCTAAAGAATATTCCTCGTTTCCTTGGTATGCTGTGTCAATGCTCTCCACACATTGGAGTGAGATAGCACGTATAAAAGTTTTTATTTTTATTAGTTAAACAGAGCTTCTCTGGAATACCCATTATTATCCTGACGAATTAATAGAGTTCTTGCCTTGGCGTGCTCTGCGTCCTACACTCAGCCTAAATCGCAGAAATCACTGCCATGAGCACTGGACGTCTCCCGTAATCACATGTTGATTTTGGGGCGTTAAACCCCACATATCAATCTTAAGTCAGAGGATTGTAGAGGAATGACGAGAGTACATTGAACATATGCCGAACTAAAGCCAGATGTGAGCTAAAAAATGGGGCAAACTATCTGCTCCGGTTCAAGAGACATCTACTTAGTGAGACGGCGTGACTTTCCAGTTATATTTTTATCAATAAGGCCAGTTTTTTTCGCCCTCACCTTCATGAGACATTTCCCGCACAATGTCTTCTGCAAATGGGCCTTCGTAGAAATATTCCACACCGTTGTGAGCTATGACCTCCAGCGTACGTGCCAGGTCCTTCTGCACCAGCACTTCTCCCTGCTTCAGTGGACGACCACACTTGAAATTCCAAAATGGATTCCTGTGGTTGAAAAATGGTGAAAATCAAACCAGCATTGATTCGCCTATGTATACTATCGCTAATTTTGCGTACTTGATAAGCGTATAAGCTTGCTGAAGGCTAAATATAAAAACAAGAAAGTGCCACTTGGCGCATAATGCTCAAGGAAGAGGTTGATTAGTGTGTAGACCAGCTAACAAAAATGAGATCGTGAACTACTTTTTCAAGTTGCCACTAACCACATTACTGGAGTTTATCGCCCTACTAATCAGTTTCCCACAAAAATTATCGTATTGGTCAAGAACCAGCAGAGCTTTAGGGATTATTTTTTCCACGCTTTGAGCGCGCTTTGTTCTTTCGTACCGGGGAGCGAGTTAGATGCTACTATAAGAAGGTTGACGAGGGGTAAAGAAGTTATGTCAGCGTACATCACGACATTGAGCGTGCGTCGTGAATCACGATGGCTTTCTCCCAACGTGATTCCTGTGCTCGCTAGTGCACCTACTGTGTAAATTTTATTAATAAGTTGATGAATACGAGTAAGATATCGATACAAGAAAGTCCAACAAGGGGAGAATTGAACATGTTCTAAACAACGGAGGAAGTGTCAAAGCGGTGAATAGCAAACTTGGGATGGGCAAAAACCGAATGTATGTACTAAGGGACAAGGAAGGCGAAGTAACTACCAATACGAATAGAGGTAGCTAAAAATAGTGGAGGAGCTCTACAGATATCTGTGCAGTAGCTGGGAAAACCTCGACCATAATGTAACCCAGATTACACCCCACCAATCATGACAGTGGAAGTCAGGAAAGCCTTGGAAGGACAGCGATTGCACAGGAGCTGTAGCAGCCCTCGTTTCGACAATGTGCAAAACGCAGAGCAGTGGCACCACAGACAGACAGAATAAACGACAAAAAAGTGCACCTGAACTGTTCATTTTGTAGCTATCGCAATAAAAACCAAGAAACTAGATTCTAAAAAAAGGTTATTTGTTATTATTATATGCTATTTACCATCGCCAACACAAGGTCCATCAGGGCAAGCAAACATGTAAGGTGCTTCGATGCACAAAGCGTATGGTAAGTGGTGTCCCACAGCGAAACCTTCATCGGCCAAGCGAATGGCGTCTTAAAAGAGCTCTTTCCAAGGCAGCCTGCCACACAGGCGTTTGTGCAGCTCCGCGTAGCCACGTAGTTCTCCTGGCACTGCGTTGTCGAGATAATGCTTATCTCTATAGGCGTTGGCGCTGAAATCCAACTTTTTGTCATTTTTATATTTTCATATACAGCCAAAATCGCTCATCTGATGCAGCGTAGCATTCGGGCTATGTCCTTTTATTTATAGTTTATTTCCTAATACATGTCCACTGCAAAATTTAATTAAATTTCTGTTTTTCCCCAGTGTTAACTGTAATCGTCTCCTGCTCTTGGGAACTGCTATTTTGAAATTTTTGAAACCGAGAGCTTCTTAAAGGTTGGCATCTCAAACTGGTCTACTGAGTATATGTCCCGGTATTCCATTACAGCGTGCCTGAGCAGTTTGCGGACTTACGTTGCAGCATATTCGCGACTCTCCTTGTTGCGATGATTTCGCTCCCACATTGCATTGACATTAAACCAGCCAGATCTATGGCTTGCGATAGCCCATTTTACCCCTTGTGTTACCATAAAGGTTTTCTCCTCTGACATATTTTTTTTCTTGCAAACCTGCGTGCTATTTCGGTTTATACTATTTGCATGTAAATCACCAAGTCTTTTCTTTTTGTCGTAAACAAATTGTGGTGCCGTCTTCAACTGTGTATGACTGATCTTGAAATCTCTTTCCATTGAAAAGAAGAGGGCTCATATATATATATATATATATATATATATATATATATATATATATAAATATATATATATATATATATATATATATATATATATATTATATATAGTTGTGAAGCAAGCTGTCTCTCGAATTGAAATGAACACAAGAAAATGAATTTTATACAAATAACGGTAAAAGCTCGGTAATTCGAACTAGAAGCCAGGGGCGAAGGTAAAAATGTTTTTCAGGAGGAGAAGGGGGTAAGGGCCTGGTGGGAGCCCCTTCTTCTCATCTCTCTTCATGAAAGTTGATTTACAGTGACCAAAATGTGTGAAAGAACCAAACCGAACCGAGTTTACTAAAGATAAAATTAAAACACCAAAACAACAGCATTTTCTGACAGATAACGACTCGGGTGCTGCACTGAAGCTCTTGGGCAAGCTGCAAACGATGTTGACGGGGTCGTGACACAGAAAGCACAAGCAGATTCAAATTACTGATTACTTGCAATTTAGATTGTGTCTTGAAGTGTCTGAACCATAATTAGTGTCGTATATTTCCACATTCAGGCTCGCAGCTAGCATGAATGCATGTCTATGCTTGTTTGTGGCTATCGATTGGCTGATCAACTAGTTCTGTTTGCTGTTAGAGCTTCACGGAGTTAATTCACGAAAACACATGCCGCAAGCGTGTAGTAGTGCCTCATTCACGATAACGAGTCCAGAGGTGGCTTTTTGTGTTCTGCCAGCGCAGTGTGGCGCCATGTCCGTTCATTTCTAGCTCACACCCGCTTATTTTACCTCCGATAATTGAAACAATCTTGCAGCCCACTACCAGTGCAAACTAATGAGCCTTTATTATATTACTTTGGGTAATTTTCGGGCATTTATATATTGCGCCAATCCGTCACATTAAAATGGGTATCTTGAAAAGGCTTTTCTTCAAAAGTAACTAGGGATGGTAAGGGTTATAGACGTTAGAGCTCTCAGCAATTAACCAAGCTGTAAGGCAGATAATCAATTTATTGGCTTCATCTAGTGTCACAAAACGGGCGCTCAAAAAGGGCGAGCCGCCAAATTCTCGCGATAAAGCGCGAGAGAGACGCCTCGAGGTCAACGATAAAAGAAAAAAAAAGAAAAAAGCATCCAAAGCCTCCCCGGGTGCACCGTCCCCCTCCCCTCGGAAGCATAGGGTCGCCATCGAACCTCCTCGCATCGGCGGCCGAGCAAGCCCTAGAATGTTCTCGATGGAAAGGGGCGTGGTGATGCAGGGTTGCGTCATCCGTCGTGGACGGCCCTCGTACCGTCTCGCCCTTTCCCCGGCCTTCGCTGCGTATCGCGCTGACGAAATGATGAGAACTTTCTGGAATCTCGCGCGGAAGGTATTTAATCGAGCAGCCGAGATGGGAGATCAGCAGCAGAAGGAAGTTAACGCCAGAGTGCGTAGGGCATTCCGCCGTATATGTCGGCGAAGGTTTTGTCCTTAGTGACAAAGCAGGAGAAGAAGGAAGTTAGCGCAAAAGTGCGTAGGGTATCCCGCCGCGTCTGTCGGTGAAGGTTTTGTCCTTAGTGACAAAGCAGGAGAAGAAGAAGGTATGCGCCAGAGTGCGTAGGGTGTTCCGCCTTGAGGGCGAATCCTTTTGTCTTCCGTGACAAAGGAGGAGAAGAAAAGGATTTCCACCTGAGGGGTGAAGACTCGAGCTACAGGCAAGAGTGTGTGTCTACCACTATCGAGCAAAGACGCGTGGCAACAGCTGCGTGTGTGAAGCCGACGTGTTTCCGGCGAAGAAGTTTGCAGCCTGGAGAGCGGCCAAGTGAAGACGCGAGGTTTCCTGGAAGAGAAACTTCAGGGGCAGTGGAACGACAACAACGCTGGACTTTGAGTGAGAGTATCATTCAGTCTTTTTTTCCAAGGACATTGGACTCAATAAGTTTTCGAACTCTTTCGTCTTTAAGTGCCTTGGTTGTTCGATGCATGTGACTGCATTGTAGAGCAGATTGTTGTTTGTGTTAGTTGTTTCGAGTGTGGCCAATTGTACTGTGTTGCAGGTTGTTTGATTGGTAGCATATCATATTCAACGATTGTCGAGTGTGCATATTTGTGTATCGTTTTTATCTGCCATTATTGAGAATATAATTTTGTTTTGTTTATCAACTCTCGGCTCTGACTTGTTCTTTGGACCACAGCCGGCGTCCGCTGGCGCGCCAAATAGGACCACTTCTAAATTGTCCACGCTTTCGTGGTGCGGTTCGGGGGGCCGATACTTCGGCCCTTGGAATTAGCTCGGCGATCGCCTCCCTAATTAACGGGACCTGTGACATCTAGAACCTCAGGTACGACAATGCTATGTTCAATTTCAACGCCTACTTACCTAAAGAAGCTGGAAAAATGCACGCGCCTTTGCTATTACAGCCGACTCCTAATGCGCAATCGAGCACATGAAAATTGGCAGGTAACGTGAAGGGACCAAGGTGAACCATCTAACTAGTTCACGAGCCGGTATCAAAGGGCTCAGGTGCCTTGTGAAACAGTATGACGTGCCACCAAGCTTCGTAGAACAGGACTGTTATGCGTCATGTGCAGCGCCTCGAAGAAATGCATGCAAGTTTTCCTTTTTAGGCTGTGCCATACAAACCCAGCAATAGCTATAAATTATATTGATAAGAGAGAGACAGAGAGAGAGAATAAGGTTGAGTGAAAGTCATGGAGGTTAACGAGACGAAAATTTCCAGCGCACTCGGAAAAGGGAGCGCTGGATTGCAGTAGCCCAATTCGGTTTATCATTATTGATAAAGTTGCAGTTACAGTTTCCCCGCGTAAGGCACCACTGCCACAAAAATAATAATAAAGATCAACTTCAGTGCTTGTCAATGGGAGCTGTTGTTCTGCATATGAAAAACTGAAAGAGGGAGGGGGTGGGGTCGAGCTCCTACCTTGAAGAATGGAGAAGAGACCAACCCCCATCTCTGCCCCCCCCCCCGACTTTAAGCCGTACGTCATGTTTGTATAACCGAATATTTTATCGCGAGCATGACAAATAATAAGCAGACGAAAACACACCACCGTATACTGAACAATAATTTATATACTATGGTCACAATGTAATTCCAATTCAGTACAGTATCTCTCATGAGTGCCTCAGAAACGCGCCCACATGTACGCAATTATACATTCAGACTGTGCGTGTGTAGGAAGAGTTACAATAGGAGTGTAATTTTATGCATCACCCATGAGAGAGAGCGTAGCGTTTTCAACGAACATGTCCATGGTCGCAGGCCTTGGGCGCCTCCTCGCGGGACGTTAGCGACAAGGCCCGTCTTTGACGCCTGCGTAGAAGCGAACGCGAGGAAGATCGTTCCGTTAATGCTGTCTCTCCACTTGATAGTGCGAGCCCATTTTTTGTTACAATTAGAACAATGAAAGTTTATTCAATGTCTAACAAACGAAAGTTTTCAGATTGTAGTCAAGGTATTTTTACGCCTTAATCAATTACTATAAAGGGGACGGAAAAACGTTGACGACAATCAGGATAATTTTGTGTCATGGTACGCATGTAATATTACTCGAAAAATAAACACAACGAAAGGCTGTCATGCCCTCATTCTGAAACCGTAAAGAAGTGTCTGGGCAAGCATGTAGGTTATTACCAATAAATAAAAATAGGTCAATCAATCAATCAATCAATCAATCAATCGATCAATCAATCAATCAATCAATGATATTTTGTTGTGTCTTAGAAATGTACTGGAAGTTCGTACTGTACTGTATTAGTACTGTAAGCCTTGCTGCAAGCAGTACCCCCACACTTCTCAAGTGTTGCGATAAGGGTTTGTTTTTAACAGGAAATAAAGAAATAAACTGTAAACAACTCTGTAAGAACATTTATTCTGCGAATTGTTGAACGACAAATGTTTGGTAGCACGAGTGAATTCTCCTAAGAGAGAGAAAGAAAAAACAAGCTACATTGCGTGGACGGCTTTTGAAAGCAAGCTATAAAAAATTCATATATGCCTGCCTGCTGGAAAAGCTTTATTATTAGAGAATTTTTTTCATTGTTCGCACAAAACGAGTCCCTCCGCAAGACTTGAATTCTTAACGTAACGAGAATCCCAATAACAGCACGTCTGTTGTATAGGCACATTATGTTAGCAAATTTTTGTCAGGTGGACCCTTGCAGGATCAAGAGCACGTGATCAAATGGTCAATAAAGGCGAAACAGACGCAAAAATGCATCGCATGTGGAGTTATTAAAACAGATAGTGATCAGCCACAGACATGAAGTCGACAATCTGAACACTTATACACATTACGCTGCACAAGTGCCTATAGATGCAACTAAACGCGCGACGTACCCTACCTTGAGTAATAGGTTGCGATGAATCCGCCTCCTATGCTCATAAAGTGGGGAAGCACAACGCCCATGCGAAGCAAGGTAGCCACAGCTGCGTCCGCCATGTTGCCTCCCTTGCTTTGTATTTTCCTGCAGAGGCAAATAAGGCATGGGACATATTCTCTCCAATAAGATGGCAACCTTCAAATATAAAATTTTTGATCTTGGATGAATGAGTGTTACGATTTCACTTGTTATAAGCTCCACAAAAGTGTTCGCACGTATTATGCAGAAAATAATGACCATTTCCCTAAGTTATACACCATCAAGAAAAAATTTCACCATATACCACTGATGAGATTCAAGCCTGTAATTGTGAAGCAGTGGGCGCTAACGCTGGTGACGTCGTTGACGCTGGAACACATCTCGGCGTTGCGCAGGAGAAAAACCTGGGGAGGCACAGAGCACGCAGTGATGGAACGGTGTCTCCTACTGGAAAGTGCCAATCGCTGCTGATGGGCAATGAGAGACAGAAGACTCCGATTTTTAGCTAACACGCACGCTGCGAATTTATATTGTTCGAATACGTGCAGGAGAAATCTTCCACGGGCACATACCTTGGAGGTCAAGATTCAGTGCTTAATACGGCGTGCCCAGTGAACGGTTGTGCAGCGCGAGCAGTCAGGTTTTTAAATAAAGAAGATTCACGAGCAGGCGCTACTAGAATTGGCCTTGAGAGGTGAGAGAGGGGAGTTGTAGGACAGGAGAGAAAAGGAAGGCACGTGCATGCGCATTGGGACGCAGGAAGGAATACCTTGGGGAGAGAGAGGGGGGCATAAAAGAGGAGAGAGGAGGGAAGAGACGAGCATGCGCAGTGGAGCGCAGACGCCATCGGATCAAACTCGCCCATACGAAGCTTCACGTCTATGAACGAATAAAAAAAATGGCAGATCCCGCGTACGGTGGGAATCGATGATATGCGAAGCACGAATGAGAAATGTTGATATGCCACTTTAAAATCAGCACAACGTTACGAGGTGGAGGTAAATGATGCCGTACATGACTTCCGTGTCATGATTATCATGTTTGGTTGTGTCGTTTACCTTCACATCCTATTCACGTCACGTGAGTGAGTGAGTGAGTGAGTGAGTGAGAACAACTTTATTATGGTCCAGTGCAGACGCTGAGGTTGCCATGCGTCACCCGGCTACTCCCACGTGTGGACCGGCAGGTCTAGCCTGACGGCCCTGTCGCGGGCACACTGGACGGCCATGATTTGGTCCTGAAGTTCTGGGCGGTGCATCCCACTCGGGTTTGCTATAAGTCGGTCCAAGCGACCCGCGCTCCCAGAGCATGTGTGCTAACGTAGCGGTCTGCCCGCAATCGGCACAGGCGGTATCGGGGAATTTGTGATGATAAATTGCGTTTAGGCATGCTAACGACAGGTATGAATGGGTTTGAAGTAAGCGCAACGAGACGGCCTGTGCTCTATTGAGTTTTGAATGTGGCATTGGGAATGCCCGCCTTGTCATGTAGTAATACTTCGTAATCTCGTTGTGTGTAGTAGGTGTGTCTTTACGTCCCACGTCGTCGGCACTGGAGCCGCCGCCCAGGTCAAGAGCAGCGCGGTCAGTGAGCGTGCGCGCTGCTGTGTGGGCCAACTCGTTCGGGTTCAGTGCAATGCCGTTTACAGAGCCGACATGCGCGGGGAACCAATGTATGGTGTGAGGGACAATCATAGCGCTGGTGGAGCTGTTCAAGATCCTGGCTGCCTGTGTTGATATGCGGCCCTTTTGAAAGGCTCTGACTGCGGCTTTGGAGTCACTGTACACCTCTTCGCACCAACCATTTAGCAGAGCGAGTGCGATGGCCACTTGTTCGGCCAACTGGGGGTTCGTTGTGCGTACCGTGGCGCAGTTCGTAGTCGAGCCCATCTGGTCCACGATCACCGCTGCGAACTTTTCGGCCGTCTCGATATGCTGCAGCGTCAACGAAACTTGCATTTACGCCACTTTTCCCAGTTGCTTCAGCAGAGCCGTCGCCCTTGCCCGACGACGTCCCTCGTTGTGTACAGGGTGAGTGTTGCGGGGTAATAGGGGCAACAATGACGTTTTTCTGTATATGTTTTGATATACGCACGCTATTTGTTTCCAGCTCCATAGGGTTGAAACCTAGCTCGCCAAGTATGCGCCGACCAGCTAGTTGTAGTGGACAAGCGAGCCAGCTACGAGCGTTGCTGCGCTTCCGCTATCTCGGCAGCAGAGTTGTGCATATCGAGCACTGAGCAAGTTCTCAGTGTGTGTGCGTACGGGAAGCCCCAGTGCTTTCTTGACGATCTTTCTATTAATCACGTCGAGCTTGTCCCACTCCGACCTAAGCCAGTTGTGCATGGCAACAGTGTAGGTAAAGTGGCAGAAGCACAAACGCATTGATGAGCCTTAACAAATTCTCTTCCTTAAGGCCCCTATGTCTCCCGGAGACTCTCTTTGACGAGCCGAAAATGCGTTGTCAGTCTTGGCGACAATCTTACGCAGAGTGGTGCCGTTGCCACCCTTCGCTTCAATAAACATGCTGAGGATCCGGATGGTGTCTACCCTCGGGATTTCCTCTCCAGTCACTCGTGTAAATGTGTATATCGCTTTCTTCGACGGGTTTCCATCCCTTAGGTCGGCCACCTCGTTCTTTTCTATAGAGCAGGAGCTCCGACTTGGAGGGTGAGCATTCTGAATCCCGTTTGGCGCAAGTACGATTCCACCTCGGCGACTGCTTCTTGAAGGGCATCTTGCACCCGGCCTTCGCTGCCGCCAACGCACCAGATTGTGATGTCGTCGGCATAGATGGTATGCTTGATGCCGTCCACGCTAGCCAGTCTTTTCGACAGTCCGACCATGCAGAGATCGAACAGAACCGGAGAAATCACAGACCCCTGGGACGTGCCTCGATGTCCGAGTGGTACGTCTTCAGAGAAGAAGTTCCCGATGCGCAGCCTCGCTTTTCTTCCTGACAAGAAGGACTTGATGTAGTTGTACAGCCTGGGCCAAAGCTCGAGTTTCACCACAGTCTCCAAGATGAATTCGTGCTTGATGTTGTCAAAGACATTCTCTAAGTCCAGGCCAAAAAGAGCCTTTGTATCTCTAAAGTATCCATCAAGAACTTGGTGCTTAATGAGCAGCATCGCATCCTACGTTGAAAGGCCGGTACGAAACACGACCATATTGTGCGTATAAATCTCATTTCCCTCCAGGTAGTCGTTAAGACTGTTGAGAATCGCATGCTCTCCCACCTTACCCACGCACGACGTGAGGGAGATGCAGCGAAGACTCTCAACGCTAGGAGACTTTCCTGGCTTGGGAATCAGTACGGTGTAAGCTAGCTTCCAACCATCAGGAACCCTTCCCGTTTTCCATGCTTCATTGATGAAACCAGCCAGACGTTCTATGGATGCGTCGTCGAGGTTTCTGAGGGCCGCGACCACGAGCGCATCATGAAGGGTCCAATATACTCTAATGTAGCGTTGACGCGCGCGCACGCTAGGCACAGCGAGCAACGTTAGCAAGGCGCGCGTACTCTATAGTCTGACGCCAGGTGCGAACAGCGTCCGTCGGCGGGGCCCGATGGCAACCAGTGTTAAATGGGACATGCTGCATTTCGCGCTGATGCGTAACCAAGACAACCCTGCGTCTCTCTCTTTTCTTGACGGAGGGACACCGGACGCGCTGAAATGTGCATGCGCCAAAGTAACAAAGTGTGCCGCGGGCCTGCGAGTATATGGCAGGACCGGTGCCTTGCGTGGCAACGGCGGTGTGAAGCGACGAAATGAACGCCAGTGAGCACGCGAACCGCGTCACGTCGAAATGTATTGGAGCCTTGACTGTGGCATGTAGTCATGTTCTCGCATGACAGGCATCTCATAATTTTCATGTTTGTACCAGTCACTTACCTTCGTCATCGATTGGCGTCATGTAATACCAAATTTGGCATATGTGAAGGTAGCGAAACGGCCGCGAGCGATTCATCAGTGTATCATGTAGTCATGTTGTTACATGACATGCATGTCGTGATTATCATGTTTGGATGTGTAATTTACCTATGGTCGTCCGTCCGCGTCGCGTAATACCGAGTTTGGTACATGTGAAGCTAGTGAAATGGCCGCGTGCGCATCATGAGTGTAGCATGTAGTCATGTTGTTACATGACACGCATCTCGTGTTTATTATGTTTGCACCAGTATCATACCTTCATCATCCATTCACGTCTCGTAATACCGAATTCGGCATATGTGAAGCTAGCGAAATGGCCGCGAGCGCATTATCAGTGTGGCATGTAGTCATGCTGTTACATGACACGCATGTGAAGATTATCATGTTTGCACCAGTCACACGTACACTTTCGTCATCCATTCAAGCACTTTAATACCAAATTTGGTATATGTGACGCTAGCGAAACGGGCGCATCATGAGCGTGGGACGTAGTCATGTTGCTACATGACACGCATGTCATTATTTTTGTGTTAGGGTATGTCGCTTGTGTTCGCCATGCAGTCATGTCATACCAAACCAATTTTGCAACATGCCACGTGAACAAAACCACCGCAAGGGCTGCAGGGCCATGAACTGTAAATCATGACATTCATGGCATACATGTCATGATTTTCATGTCATGAGTAGTCAAATATGTTCTTTATACAGTCATGTTATGCCATACGAAGTTTCATATTGATACCATTATCGAAATGGCTAGGAAAAGTTAATGTCGTAGGCGGGCAGGCAGACAGACACAGACAGACAGACAGACAGAGACAGACAGACAGACAGACAGACAGACAGACAGACAGACAGACAGACAGACAGACAGATAGATAGATAGATAGATAGATAGATAGATAGATAGATAGATAGATAGATAGATAGATGCCCCGCCGCGGTGGTCTAGTGGCTAAGGTACTCGGCTGCTGACCCGCACGTCGCGGGTTCGAATCCCGGCTGCGGCGGCTGCGTTTCCGATGGAGGCGGAAATGTTGTAGGCCCGTGTACTCAGATTTTGGTGCACGCTAAAGAACCCCAGGTGGTCGAAATTTCCGGAGCCCTCCACTACGGCGTCTCTCATAATCATATGGTGGTTTTGGGACGTTAAACCCCACATATCAATCAATCAATCATTAGATAGATAGATAGATAGATACGCTCAATGTCGCCGAAGTTCGCTAAGAAATGCTTCGCATTTGAAAGGTAAAGCGAATTTTTAGTCTTCGGTGCATGCAGATTCTGGTACGGTATCAGAAGTTTAGCCAAAGTCAACAAATGTGTGGGGAATGCACCTGCGTAAAAGTCACCGCCCCTCTTTGTCGACTGCGGTTACGTGGATCAGGAAATCAAGAGAAGCCTGTTTGCATGTGAGATTCGCAAGAAAAAAAAACAAGATTTCAAGAGAAAGCAAAGCCAAGAAAAGTAAGGGTAAATTGTTTACAGCTTGTGATTCGTTGTTTCAAGGGAGAACTAAGCCTAGGAAAGTGAGGCAAGTTGTTTGCCGCTTTTAATTGTTGTCTTAGAGGAGAACTATAAGCGATACTTATCTTCTCTATTATCACACTTACTCTTCGTGTCTTGTGTCTTTTGTGGTGAACTTGAACAAAAGGGGGCTTCTAATAACTTTCCCTAAAATCATTTGCAGGAGGTATAGTGTGGCAACGAGTTAGTGCAATTATCGTTCGTTGAAAACGCGTGTAATCGTGCAGAGGATGAATGATAAAATAAGTTTATTGAATATCCGGCGAATAGAAGGCCCGCACCTGGAGCCGCCTAGATGGCCGCTTGGAGCTGGTGCTCCCGCGCTGCCTTCAGGGCTCTCTGGCTGGCCCAAAGTTGGTCCGTGAGTTCTGAGATTTGCAGTGCGGCCAACCACCACGCCCACAGATCTTCCGAGGAGACCACCATTATCTTGGTATACTCGACATCCCCACAACATGTGTTGAAGGGTGGCTCTACAAGACTTGCATAGCTTGCATGTGTCACTCTTGTATATGGCAGGGTAAAAATCTTCAATTGCACGGGATTGGGGTAGCTTTCTGTCTGTAAGTGCCTGCAAGCAACGGATTCTGCTCTGTTGAGTTTAGAGTGAGTTGGTGGATAAATTCGCCCTACGCATTTGGTAGTATTTGGTTGTATCACTGAATGTGGTTAATCGATCTTTTTCTCACCATATCCCCTCCTCCACGTTCACCTGACCTGTAGATGTCATTCCTTGCTGAGCTCGGCGAGTAAGACCTCGAGCCTCGCAATGTGATAATTCATTGGTATTGACTGCGGGAACGTCTGGAGCTGTATGCGCTGGGAAAGAGATCAGTTGTCTGTTATTCTTTTCTACAGAGCTTCAAAAATATTTATTCAGCTCAAAAGAAAATGCTAGGCACAGAGTAATTGTGCAAAATTTCGCCTTATGCGATGTTGTTTTAGCGGTTAGTGAAATTGTCTCAAGTCTGCAATTAGTGCTAACTTGGTACTTCCTTTTATTGCACTGCCTATCCGTGCTATGCACGCATGCCCTTCAATCGGAAGTATAGTCGGCACGTGCATCCTTGCGATTTCCTGTTTTCGTTGTTAGCGAATATCCGCTCAGTAGATGCTGACATACGCACTCTACCACGGTTGTGATTTTTATGATAATTTACACGAACAGCCTCAAAGAGTCCGAGTTCAAAAAACGATAAGCGGGTGTTTTCAAAGCGAATTCTTTAAAGGGGCACTAACACGTTTTTCGAGGATAAGTTTATTCTGCCGTACTAATATATCATGCATAAAGAGACGGTTCTAATTTTGAAGTCCACAAATCGCTAATATTTTATTTTGACGTTATAGTGAACTTTCCCAAGGTGCACATACCGACATAGACATTAGCCTTACGTCAGGCTACAGTAATACTTACTCTGCTGACTTCACGCAGCATTATTTGTGACGACTTCCGGTACGAAACATCCGAATTGGTTGTTTGTGCGTCACCAACGGAGCCACGGTGCGGAGAAATTGTGGAAACATCGCAATAATTTGATCGAACTCGAAGATAAGCATATACCGTGTTGTGACGTCAGGGTACTGTATAGGAAGCGAAACAGACGCTTAAAAACATACTACAAATGAGGGCGCACTCATGCTTAGCAGTGTAATCTCTGGACTTTTGAGGGCTCAACTTTTCGTTTTGACGCAAGAAAACGACAGATGACATTTTTCATGTGAGTTCTCTTTCATTGACTATGTTGGCGCAACTCCGCATGCGCTTGGTTTCCGCGAAATTGTGCAAAATATTGCGAGGCCCGCAATATCTAGCACGCTATCAATGACCGTCTCCATGTGATCATCTCCGTGATCACCCCACATCATGACATCCTCATATGATGTTAACATTACGCCATCATGACTTCACACGATCGCACTACTAAACGTGACTTCACATGATGACGTTGTCATTTGACATCATCGACGGGTAAAACGTGGGCCTATATCGGAAACAATGCAATACGTATGCGTGAGGGGCAGAGCGCTTGAAGTGGCTGCGATCCCATGGTTATTAAAACGCTAGCTGGGTTACGTACAGCAATCTTTGGGTATGATGGGGAGAGGGGAGCAGGAATCAAAACACGACCAAAAATAAAAAATGGCTTTCACCGTCCCGTAGTTTTTAGTGAAAGCGTAAAGGACCACGTGGCCACCGTTTCATTGCTGTGGGCATAGAAATTTTTTGCCATGATGAGGACTTTTCCCCAAGAAAGACAAATACGATATTATAAATTTACGGTGCGTAGTGCCAAAAAATATATGGTGATGAGGCATGCCTTAATGATCAACTTGATATTATTTCAGCCTCTTGGCATTTATTATTAGATAGATTGAAATGTGGGGTTTAAAGTCCCAAAACCACCATATGATAATAAAAGACGCCGTAGTGGAGGGCTCCGGAAATTTCGACCGCCTAGGGTTCTTTAACGTGCACCCAAATCTGAGCACATGGGCCTACAGCATTTACGCCTCCATTGGAAATGCGTCTGGTATTTATAACGTACTACCAGTGGTTATCACCAGCCGCCCATGAGCAATGCTCTCCTGGCTGCTTTTGCCGCCGCCATGGCAGCTGTCCAACGCCAACAGAGTGGCCTGATTCTTTTTTTTTAAATATGGAGCACTTTTGGGTGTTGCCTTGTCGTAAATCTATATATCTCATGTGGCATGATCAAATGAGGTGGTCGACAGCACCCTAAATTATGGCTGTCAGTGTTCAAAATTGGGTTAAAATAAACGAACACAGCCTGAAGTAACTAACAAAAATAACCAGAAAGTCATCAGTGTAATTAGCGTATTCCTAAACATGCTTCGGAAACATGCAACTGACTGTCGCCTCACCAAGCGAACGATTGCTCCTTGTATCGGCGTAGCACCCGAAAGCGAAACAACCTGACAGAACTCGCTGCAGACGGCACGTTCGACACGTGTCTCAACTGTCGTAATAAGCAGGAAGTCGATAAAGTGCTGCAAAAAAGAAATGCACATGTCGCACACTGACTTTGTGCGCCTCCCTAGCAAGATTATGCTCTTACATTACATACGTACATCAAGCGTTTACGTCATCGACGTTCTGGTGAATAGAGAAGCGGGAACTCTACGAACGGCAATCGCTGGGTGCCCGTGCTACGCACGTCCTCTGGTTTCTCAGTAGGGGAGATGCCTTTAGCGCATAAATTATAAATGCGTCAATCGCTACATTACAACACAATTCTTTACTTATTATTTCTTTAGCCCTTCACCTTCCCCACGACGCTGCAACATGCTTGCTTGAGTCTTGACAATACAAGCGTTCCTTCTTTTTCAATCCCAACTTCTACGAGTACTCCTAAACAGAACGCCATACATGGAAGGTATGCGGGTGTACACTACCGAAAACTGATGCTATTTCTGCGGACATCCACCTTGGTACCCCTGAAACTTGGATTTATCGTCACCGCCAAGTTCTCCGCTTCGCCTAGGCAACACCTTCGTCCAGGTGGGTCCAGTTTTGACAACTTGAGGGACGTCCTTTACCCCCGGCTACAACGCCGCCTCGCTAAGGGCTCTCAGCCCGGCGATGGCGGCCGCTAACGTGGTTACGGGCTATGATCCTACCTCAAGCCAAATGCTGTCCATGGAGATTTCATCCTCCGAAAACACTAAGCCATAAAGAAGATGAATACCTCGACGACATGGTGAGACTGTGGCAACGCAAGCAAGCGAAATCGAAGTCTGCGTCTCAACAACAACGAGACGCCACGGCGGGCCACCATTCCCCAGCCTTGCAAGGACGCCGGCGCGCCATCCCTCCGGTGGTGTGCCTACCTCTGCTCCGTCCTCGCAGCCAGCGAAGCAACGCAAGTGGTGTCCGCGTCAAACTCCTCGCCTCTCTCGCGACGACTACATCGTAGTAGTGAAACCTCGCGTTCCCTGCGAGCTACGCACATTTGTCGCGGCCGATCGCGCGGGCGACGCTATCCGCAGCTACCTCGGCGACCGGACTACCACGCAAATTCAAGTGTGGCCAATCTGGGAACAGAACATCTTGGTCTGTAGCACCACCATTTTGCCTATGGCACAGCGACTCCTCGGGGACTTCCAGCTGCAAGTGGGGGATCAGCAGCTGCCCGTTCGAGGCCACGCCAAGGCACCAGGGGATACATGCAAGGGCGTCATCGACGTAAACCCTGCTGAAAGCCCGGAGAAGATAAAGTCTGAACTGTATTAGCCTCGAGGTACTATCCTTTCGGTCCGCAAACTCGGAGATTCTGCGGCGGCGGGGGTGACTTTCGAGGGCACGAAGTTACCCCGCTTCCTCTTCTACCACTGCGTGGCGACGTATATCCGCGCCTACAAGAAAACGGTCCCTGTTTGCACCAAGTGCGGTACCATCGACCATCGACCACCTCAGTGTCCTCACCCTGCTCCAACGCAGTGTGCCAAATGTGGAACCCCCGCACCTGCAGGTCTCAATGCCCACGACTGCCACCCCAAGTGCCTCCTTTGCCACGGCGCCCATGAGACTGGGACCAGTGGCTGCACGGCAAAATATCGAAAATATCGGAAACGCAAGCAGCCCTCAACATCTCCTCGAGGGACCACCTCATGTTCGTCACAGCCAGACAGCAGCACCAACCTGCATAATTCGGCTCCACCACTCCACGCCGACACTCAAGCATTCCCACCGCTTGAAGCACCAGCGGCGGTACCTCAGGTGAGCAGTTGGGCAGGGAAAGCTGCTTCTAAGCCTCTCTCACCCCCTTCTGTCGATCCTCCTTCTCCCGAACTTGCGGCCCTTCGCCAGCAAGTTGCGGCACTTCAAAAGCAAAATTCCCTTTTAACTAAACAACTCGAACTCTTAAATAAGCGACTTCAACCCCAACAACAGTGTACTGCAAGGCCATCCGGTATTGCCTCCTCTGTCCAGTCGGCTACGCCAGCTACGTCCAAGCTTAGTCCTCGCGCTAAGTCCACTCCCATTCAACCGCCGGTTCAAGCAGCCATGTGTACTCCAGCACTCGGAACCAGTGCCACATCTACTCCAGAAGCTCTTGAGACTCCTGGGGCACCTCAGGTTCTCTTGCCCGCTAACCAAACTCTCCCTAGCGAAGAGCGCACCCCGCGCGTAGAGGAACGCCTCACGCGCGTCGAAGCTTCGATTAATCACCTCCTCACCAGCTTCTCGGTCCAACGCATAGTAGTAGAGGTTACCCAGGCCATTCAAGCCTGGGCAGTCACCCAGTTTCAACCCAAGGCATCGCGTTCCCGCTCCGGTTCGGTGGGCAGTGAGGGTACAGCTCCACGGCGTCGTCGTAAGGTGGCTACCACCACCCCGCCGTCGGACAATCCGGCCTCCGTGCCCCTCCCTGCCTCTGAGGATTCCGAGCGGGACATGGAGGACCAAATATAAAACCTAAGACAGTCACGATGGCTACCAATCGTACGTCCCGTTCAAACATTGCATCTAAATTCGAGATCATACAGTGGAACCCTGGAGGCTTCGGGAACAGGCGAAAGCGTTCACATCTTTACTTTTTCCTCAGCTCACATGGCTCTCAGCCGGCCGTCTTGGCGCTCCAAGAATCTGGCCCTGCTCCATCCCTTTCTGGATACTGCTTCTATGTAGGCGGCACCACCACATGCCTCCTCGTGCATAAAGCTTACACGGCGATACAGATTGACCTCGATCTGGATCTTCCTTACGACTACTGTATGATATCAGTGCTGTCTCAGCGGAGGGGCCAACCATCAATACATATCTTAAACGTGTACTGTCCCCCTCGCCTTGCGAGGGCTTCGTTTGCGCATCTCTTACATCGGGCGCTGCGTATAGCGGCCCGACAACCACTGGTGATTGTCGGGGACTTTAATGCCCCCAGCCCTCACTGGGGTTACCACTACGAGAAGGCCCGGGGCAGAGAGCTCAAGGAGCTCATTTCCTCGGTGAGCCTGACACTTCTTACCGATCCGGCACAACCCACACGTTCCGGCAACTCGGTCACGCGAGACACATGCCCCGACCTCTCCCTCACCCGTCACATCCGCGATGCTACATGGGAAAATTTAGGCGAGACCCTAGGCAGCGATCACTTTTTACTCCGCATTTCGTTCACACCGCGGCAGAAAATGCGCCAACACTGGGGCCAAGCTCGTCTCACCAATTGGACTCAGTTCAGAATGCAACCATTCCCCGCCGGCCTCTCCTCGACCGAATATGCAGCGTGGGCATCATACGCTCTTCATATGAAACAAGCGAACACTCGCACCCTTACAACCTCTAATTTGACTCCTGCAATCGATCCACACCTCCTACATCTTTAGCACGCTCGCCGCGGGCTCATAAGGCGCTGGAAACGCAACAAACTTAATCGGAAACTTCGCGCTCGCATTGAGGCGCTCACTGCAGAGGCGGCCGCATACTCCGCACAACTTTGCGATGCTAACTAAGCAGACACCTGTTCGAAGGCTGCAAACCAGATGAGCTCTAAGAGTGCGTGGCGACTCTTTAGAAGCCTTCTCGATCCCTCCATCACCAGGGGAGAAACGCAACGCCAGCTCCACCGTGTTCTGCATGCCTTTCAGGGCACTACGGATGAACTCGCGCGAGAACTTTGTGACCGCTACATCTGCCGCACAATTGATCCCGCAGGCCCAGCATATACGTATTCCGGCACCCCTAACACCGACCTCGACGCCCCATACACGCTTTCTGATTTACGATTTGCACTTACGAAAATGCGACGGGGCACGGCCCCTGGACGCGACGGAATCACAGTATCGCTCCTGGCAAATCTTCCCGACCAAGCACACCTCTCGCTACTCCACCTTATAAATTTGATATGGGATGGTTCTCCGCTTCCAACGGAATGGACCACATCGGTCGTGACATTCATTCCCAAATCGGCAAAGTCCGTTAGTATTGAGGCACTGAGACCCATCTCACTTACGTCTTGCGCAGGCAAACTCATGGAAACCATGGTTCACGAACGCCTTTTCGCCTACTTGGAGGCCAGGAAGACCTTTGCCGACACGATGTTTGGCTTTCGCCCGCATCTGTCGGCGCAGGACGTCCTGCTCCAGCTTCAACACGATATCATAGAGCCGACTACTATGCGCCATAACGATAAAGCCGTGCTCGCTCTCGATCTCCGCGGGGCGTTCGACAACGTCAAACACAGCACTATACTCACTAACCTGTCTACCACAAACTGCGGGCAGAAGACTTTCAACTACATTCGCGCCTTTCTATCATATCGCACCGCCTTCATTCGCCTTACTTCTACCGAACACGGCCCGTACTTATTAGGCACGCGGAGTACACCTCAAGGGGCAGTCCTGTCTCCTCTGCTTTTTAACCTGGCGATGATGAGCCTCCCCTCTCTTCTAAGCGAGGTCGAGGGAATACAACACGCACTATATGCGGACGATATCACAATCTGGACCAACACCGGCTCCTTAGTGCAAATCGAAGAACGCCTGCAAAAGGCTGCCCTTCTGGTGGACACCTACGCAGGTTCATGCGGCCTGGAGTGCTCTCCAGCTAAATCGGCTCTTCTTTCAGTCTCTCCGCTACCGCCGCCTCAAATTTTTCTTCCGTCCGGGCCCGTCCCGTCAGTTCAAAATATTCGGGTTCTTGGCCTTCAGCTCACATCGTCCTTGGATCCAAAGGGCACAATAGCAGGCCTCAGACGCACCAGCGAACAGGTGAGCCGCATGATACGGCGATTTTCTACCAAGCGCGGCGGCCTCCGCGGGTCTCAGTCCCTCCGATTGGCCCACGCGTTTATGACCAGTCGCGTCCTCTACGCCTTGCCTTACCTTCGCCTGCGTCGTCGACAAGAGCACCAGCTGGACGTCCTTCTTCGTTCAGTATACAAACGCGCTCTGGACCTACCTATTGCAACTTCCAATAGCCGATTCATGGCTCTGGGGGTACACAACACATTTGCAGAGATGCGCGAAGCTCATCGCGTTAACCAAATCAATCGGCTGTCGCAGACGCCTTCAGGGCGCCGTCTTCTACACAGACTTGGCCTTAACCCGATATCTGACCAAGACCCTCTGCAGCCGGTACCAGAGCTCTGGCGTCAAAAGCTATGGGTGGAACCTCTACCCCGTAATATGAACCCCGACCTCCATCCTGGCCGTAGACTAGCACGCGCCACGGCCCTTCATACGCGACACTCCGATCGTCCTGGTGTTTTCTACGTGGACGTCTTGGGTCCCTCCCCCTCGGGTTACTTCACGGCTGCCGTGATTACAGAGGGCAAACACGTAGATGGCTTCTCCTTTCGAGCAGACACAGTAACGCACGCTGAAGAGGCTGCCATAGCTTTGGCCGCCTCTCACCCTGCCTCACGCACCACTCCGACGGACTCGCGCTCGGCCTGTTCTCAGTACTTTCAGGGTTCCATTGCCCCGCTGGCGGCTAGCCTACTACAGGCAGCCTCTTGGCGCTTTAACCCTCATCCCATTCGTATAGTCTGGACCCCAGGCCACTCGGGCCTGCCCGGCAACGAGGCGGCAAATGCCACTGCCCGCGCTTCTCCTGTCCGGGCCGTTGCCCCTCCATGTCCCGAGACGGAATCTGGCAATACCAACCTGACGCGCTTTCGCGAAATTTTGGCTTATTACCGGGCTTCGCGCCGCCTCTACCCGGGCCCCGCACGCGGTTCGGAGAAAGCGGACGAACGACTGCTACGCCGCCTGCAGACGAACACCTTTATCAGTCCGGCGGTCGCCAGGCACTTTTTGCTGGAAATCAATGGCACCTACTCGACCTGTCATGTCCTCGCCGACACATATCACGTCGTAGCATCGTGCCCAGTTAATCCCGTCCCTTTCTCATCCCCTTTTCCTATCCCATCTAGAGAGGCTTGGGAGGAGCACCTGCTCGGCTGCTCTACCTTGGCTGCACAACGCTCCTTGGTGGAGCGCGCACGGGCAGCTTCCAGCTCCACTGGCGTCCCGGAATAGGGTCTTGCCACTCTAGCACGCCGATGGGCCACGTCGGCACTCTCTAGTAGAGTTTTTCTGAAATAAATGTTTTTTACCACCGCCACCACCTACCGAAAACTCCGAAGAGGGCACCGAAATAAATACGGGATCAACTCCACGCTCAATTTACTTTACCAATTGGAGGGCACAGAGGGAGAGAGAGAGAAGCAGCATGAAGAGATTAGGATCTGTTATTCAAGATATAACCTATCCACGGAGAATCAACGTGTCGCTGTTTTTTAGACTGGGAATGGTATACGGCAACGTAAAGTAATTTCGCAAGGGTCCATTGCATCATTACCGCACGTTTTTAACTCGTCGTGGTTCTTTTTATCGGTATTGCATAATTAAATGCCTGCTCCAGACCCTCATAAACAAGCTGCAATGAAGCTTCGAATGTAGTCAATAGGACAATATTTGGAATGTTAGAGCCATGGAGACAAACAGAAAGTACTCTCCGCGGACTTTCTGCGCACTATAGTTTATTTCACTGCTGTTCGAAAGTGTCATATAGATCAGACTTCTATGTGCATGGTACATCATATATTGCCGGTCAGAATAGAAACAATCAAGTCAAAATTTTTATACTAAATACATACCTAATTAGAAAGGAAATCATGAAACTAATTAGTAAGAAGCACCCGACTCGTCAGTGTTCTCATGAAAAAATACGGCAAAGGTACGGTTGTTGAGTAATAAGAATGAAAAGTTGGTTCGTGCTATTGTCTCCGCAAATGAACATTTTCCACGGATAACGTATCGTTAGTTAAGATCAAGATTGCAAGTAGAACAGGTTGTTACAAGTCACTCACTATTATACTTAACACGAATACGCGACACAAGACTTTCGCCGGTCCTGTATCTGGGCGTTTGTGTTTTGGGCCGCAATGAATGACTCGTTCGTTACCTTGGCACCGATGCACACAACCCAGCTTCCGAAAAGACGGCCCAATGAGTGAAATTTCCCAGTACGAATGAGGCCTCGTACTAGGAGATTGCATATTTTGGAGCGATCTTACTGGGCGTCGTCATACTTGAGCGCTAAAGCAGCGAGCGTGAAGAACGTGGCTCTGATCACCATATGAGGCCTCGGAGCCAACGAAACCGAAAGCACACGTACTGTGGAGTTACTGCGTTGCAGATTTCATGCCCAGCTGGGAGGCTATTGACATTGTACTTGTTTGTCGGAAGTCTTCGTGTCAGCTGTTATACGTTTCTTTTTGTCAAGTTTTAACTGAGGCCAAGGTGTCGTTGCTGATCGCTCGCCTAGCGGAAGTGACTCGCACGATCGTGAACATTTTTGGCGTGCACATTTTTCACTAGTTCATTTGTGAAACACATACATCGAAATGCGAAGACAATGCAAAAGAGTAAAGGCATCAACGAAAACTTCTTGTTTAGGCTCTGCAAACAATAATGATGCACGGGAATTTCTCTCATCTGAAAAAATACAACCAATATTATTTATAGTAGCAAAGAGCCCTTTCTACAGGTCTCCCTTTTTTTAGAGTAGTAAAGGGATTACCATATCGAAGAGTGTACACTACAAAGAAGTCATATCTAGCTAAAAGGATATTCCCCTAGAGATTGACATGGGTCGAAAATTGGATAGTTTAGATTTGATTAATTATTTTATATTTTGTGTACATACCACTAAGTAGCTCGAAAGTGCACCTCATTTTTACATTGACTGCATAGTTTAGGATAAAAAAACATTGAACTTATTTTGTACTGAGGGACCAATTTGCTCTCCTGTCATTTTTGAAAGTTAACGACAGTATAAAAACACAAATATTGGCTTGATGAAGATGATTTTTTTCTAATAAATGTACGCGTAACGAAGAGTGAAGCAGTATTGTCTGAAGCTTGTATGCTGAAGCAAACTGTTTCGGAGAAATATCAGAATAGGTGACATTTTTTAAAAGTTGATTAACTTGAATTTTTTTCTCTTCAGATAAATGAGCTAGTGCTTTATAACTTGGTGACTTATTATAGCACAATGTTCTCAATTTTTCATGTCAATGTCATTGCTGTACCTCAAACACACAACTTTATAAATGACACCAAACTTTCCATTTCGTCGACAGTAATGCCTATTGAAAAGTCAATATTCAAAAAAACTAACTTCAGTTTTTCCTAAAATCTCGTGAAAAATTTCTCACGGATGATAGATAAAGAATATTCACAAACATGACATTATTTTATTTGCAGCGAAAATAATATGGGTGGAAGTTCCAGCTTTTCGAGCATGCACTTAAGCGATAAACGCATGAGAAATCGGGCTAAAAAAGTGGTATCGAGCTTCTGAGTCGTTTGAACAAGACCATATTTACAGAGAAAAGGCAGATTTGGTAAACCGGAATCACCGTTTTGAGCGTGCCCTTCTGAGATACCTCAATTTGCTGTTTCAAGTCGAGGCTTGAGACACCCGAGTTTTTGGCACCAGTTTCTCACCTCAGTTAAGTGAGGCAGCTAATACAGTCATCTGTTTTTGACATTTGGTTCAAAACACTCAAGTGAGAATAGGCTTTCGAGAGGAACCACCGAATCATGACGAATATTGAGATTTAGTAACGCTGCTGCCGCCTCCTTAACCTGAACACGGTTTAGCCTTTCATTCCCCGGTCGCCTGCACAACAATTTCATGCGCGCCCCCTCTTGTAGGCAATGTATGATATCTTAGCGCTTACACTATGGGAAACGGTAAGAAATCTGTAATTTTAACGGAACGTGATTTGGTAAAGCCCACCAAAGCACGCCTCTTCACACACAGAGCGGCAAGCTTGGGAGTGATTAGGCCAGCGTCTGAAATGATGTTGTAGATGACCATATGGCTGAAAAAAGTCAGAATTGCTCCATGCAAAAGAAGATTACCTAGAGATCATTTGTTATTTCAAAATTGTTTTAGTGCACATTTTTGCCACGTTTGCAGGCCTATGTTTTCCGTGCGTTTGGTCAACCTCACTTAACGATACAAATTCTGGTCGTGTTTTGTTAGTGTCAAGCACTGCTGTATGTCATCGAAAAAATTTCACCCTTTTGAGCACACCATGGCTTTTGTTCGATGCATTCCTCAGCTTAAGAGGGGATACGGGAAGCGGTCATTCGAAGTGTTCATGTTCTAGCTTTCCGTGGTCCTATGCTGGTGTTAGAGCGTTTTAATATATCGCATTGTCTGCAAATATGTACGGGCTGCCTTAGAACGTGTCATTATGTATTGCTCCTCCGGCATTAAAGGTGAGCTCGGCAGAAATGCATGCGCCTTTACAAAACATTATTCCTCATTGTGCTAATCTGCTTCTCCTCTGTAAATATTGTCACGTTAAAATGACTCAGAAGCCCAATAACACTTTTCTAGCCCGATGTCTCATGCGTTTATCGCCTAAGTGCATGCTCAAAGAGCTGGAACTTCCACCCGTAACATTGTCGCTGCAAATAAAATAACGCAAATTAAAAAAAATATTTTTCTATCTTTTGTGAGGAACGTTTTACGATGATTTTAGAAAAAATCGAAGATGTTTTTTTAATATTGATTTTTCAATAGGCTTCACTGTCAGCAAATTTGAAAGCTTGAGACCATTTATAAAATTGTGTGTTTGAGTTACAGCCACGGTATTGACAAGCTACTTTGTAAACATTATGTTGTACTAGGTCACTAAGTTATGGAAAACTGGCTTGTTTAGCTTAGGAGGAAAAAAACTCAAATGAAGCAACTTTTAAGAAATGTCACCTGTTCAGATATTTCTCCGAAACACTTTGATTCAGCATACAAGCTTCAAACAATGCTGCTTCACTCTTAATTATACGTACACTTACTGAAAAAAAAATTATTTTTATCAAGTCAATATCAGTAATTTTATATCGTAATTAGTTTCGAAAATTACTAGAGACGAAATTGGTCTCTCTGTAAGAACTAGTTCAATATTTTTTTCTCATAAACTATGCAGTTATTAAGACAACGAGGTGAACTTTCGGGCTACTGGGTGGTATGTGCACAAAGTATAAGATAAACAATAAATATGAAATATCAACTTTTGGACCCATGTCGATCTCTCGTGAAATCACCCAGAAATAACTGCGGTATATGCACAAGTTTATTATAAACGTGTTTTTGTGGGTGCCTAGGTTCTGAGCCTGCCGATGATATCGGTTTCGTACAACGTGGGGTGTACCACAGGTACGCAATGCTAAAGACTGCATTTCAGCTATTCACTGCCACAGCTGGGGATGTGGCTGCGGCGGCTGCATTTCCGATGGAGGCAGGAAATGTTGTAGGCCCGTGTGCTCAGATTTGGGTGCACGTTAAAGAACCCCAGCTGGTCTAAATTGCCGGAGCCCTCCATGACGGCGTCTCTCATAATCATATGGTGGTTTTGGGACGTTAAACATATCAATCAATCAATCAATCAATCAATCAATCAATCAATCAATCAATCAATCAATCAATCAATCAATCAATCAATCAATCAATCAACCTGTGAATGCGCCACCCTGTTTGAAGAGACCACGAACACCACCCGTATTCTAGACAAGCGCACATAGATAAAAGGCACATAGATAGCGCCTGTAGCAATGATAGTATGAAGTCTTCGTTTGAAGACCTTTATTAGGCCCGAGGAACCGGCAGCCGACAGCAATGATGAATGAGCCAAGATGATGATGCTACGCGACAACGATGAATATGCATGAGCCACACATGATAATGATGATAATGTACCGGTGAAGAGGATGCGTATACTAAATGCCCACACCAATTCCCCCCACGTGAAAGCGGCCAGCCTGGCTGCGGCAAGTCAAGGGGACAAAGAACGTCGCATGAAGGGCTTCATACGGGAGACATGGACGACCTCTGTAGTTCGATAACGGCGATCTGCTGGGGCTACAAGTGGCGTCACGCGATAATTCACTGGTGAAGTCTCTTCAAGAACTGTGTACGGCCCGATAAACCGAGGCTGAAGTTCATCACACAAACCAGGTGTGCGAACAGGCGTCAAAAGGAGCACTTCATTTCCAGGTTGGAAGGATACAGCACGATGCGATTCATCATAAACTAGCTTTCTGTCTTGCTGGCGGGCTTCAGTGTTTATACGAGCACGTTGGCGGCACTGTGCGAGTCGTGAAACGTGTTCCTCTGAAAAGGATGGAGATGAATTCACTTGGCAGGTAAAGAAAGAGACGTCCAGGAAAGAAGTAGGGGAGCGTCCATAAACTAGGTAAAATGGCGAGTAGCCGGTTGTCCGCTGAATGGCCGTATTGTAGGCGAAAGTGACGAATGGTAGAACAACGTCCCAGTTTTTGTGGTCTGGTTGAATATAGGCGGCGATCATGTCAGCAAGAGTGCGGTGGAATCGCTCAGTGAGGCCGTTAGTCTGGGGATGATAACTAGAGGCAGTCTTGTGAGTCGTGCCGGAGGCGTGAAGAAGTTCGTTCACTAGTTGTGAAAGAAAGGCCCTTCCACGGTCACTGAGCAACACACGTGGAGCACCATGACGCAGTATAATGGCTCGGAGGATGAAATCGGCAATCTCAGAAGCTGAACCAGTAGTAATGGATGCCGTCTCGGCGTAGCGCGTCAAATGGTCAACGGCTGTTACTATCCACCGGTTTCCAGCAGCACTGACTGGGAGGGGGCCATAAAGATCGACGCCTACAACTTCGAATGGTGTGGCTGGGCACGGAAGAGGCTGTAGTGTACCGGCGGGAGCAGATGTTGGTAGTTTTCTACATTGGCAGGTAGTGCAGGACCCGACGTACCTAGCTACACTAGTGGTAATGCCTGGCCAATAAAACCGACTTCGAAGGCAATCGTAGGTTTTATGGTAACCAAGGATGATCAGCAGGTCGGATGGTCATAAAGCGCCCTGAGGACTTCGGATCGAAGCGATCGGGGTAGAACGGGAACCCAGCGCTGACCGTCAGGATGGTAAATTTTGCGGTACAGCACCCAGTTGTCCAGCTTGAATTGCGAGAGTGCGACATAGCCTTGCATTAGGTGGACGGGAACTGCCAGTGAGGTAGCTTATAATACGTCGACAGTATGGGTCAGCCAACTGTCGATAAGGAAAATTGTGGGGGTCATCCGAAGGCAGCTAGTCCATAGAGGCGAGAGAGGAAACCGCCGTAGACGTGGACTCCGAGGGCGTGTGCTACAAATTGATGGCGGAAACCCCGAGTGAAGTCGCTGGTAGTGGGCAGCGAGAAAGAGCATTGGCGTCACTATGCTTCCCGCCACACTTGTACACGATCTCAAAATCATATTCTTGGAGGCATAGAATCCAGCGTCCGAGGCGTCCCGACAAGTTCTTGACGTGTCGAAAGCCAACATAAAGCGTGGTGGTCGGTCACAATAGTGAAATGGCGGCCATGTAGATATGGACGAAATTTCTGTACTGACCAAACGATGGCGAGGCACTCCTGCTCTGTGATCGTGTAGTTCCTCTCGGCTGCGAAGAGGGACGCGGCTGGCGTATGCAGTGACTCGCTCCCGCGAAGAGTTGTCGCGTTGCAGGAGCACGATTACTAAACCGCGGCCGCTAGCGTCTGTGTGCAGGAAGGTCGGTGCATCATCGTGAAAATGAGCAAGTACAGGGTCGGTCGTGAGGGCACTCTTCAACCTGTCAAAAGCCGATTCACATTCCTGAGACCACTGAAAGGCCATACCGGAAGCAAGTAGCTTATGAAGTGGTGCGGCTATGGAGGCAAAGTTTTGTATGAATCGCCGAAAGTAATAGGCGAGACCAAGGAAACTTCGCAAATCTTTCTGCTTGTCAGGGCAAGGGAAGCGAAGCACTGCAGCAGTTTTATCAGGGTCTGGACGAATCCCGTCCTTGCTCACATGACCGAGTACCTTGATAGATCTGCTGGCGAAATGGCACTTTTTAGTGTTAATTTGAAGACCAGCGCCCGCAAGACAAGTCAGGACCTCGTCCAAGCGTAGCAGATGTTGAGGAAACTTCGATAAAAAGACAACAATGTCATCGAGGTAACATAGGCAAGTCTTCCATTTCAGGCCACGCAGCATGGTGTCAATCATGCGCTCAAAAGTTGCGGGCGCATTGCATAGACCGAACGGCATAACATTGAATTCGTATAGGCCGTCCGGGGTTGCAAACGCAGTTTTTTCTTTATCATCTTCGTGCATGGGGATTTGCCAATAGCCGGAACGCAAGTCGAGGCTCGAAAAGTATTCAGCACCCTGTAAGGAATCTAGGGCGTCGTCGATGCATGGCATGGGGTATACGTCCTTCCTAGTGATCTTATTGAGTGCTCGGTAATCGACACAAAATCGTACGGAACCGTCTTTTTTACGTACCAGAACGATGGGCGACGACCAAGGACTGGTTGAGGGTCGTATTATCTCCCGTTGGAGCATATCGTCTACGTTTTCTTCAATGATTTTTCGTTCGGCTAGAGAGACTCGGTACGGACGGCGGTGCACAATGGATGTTCCGTCGGTCTGAATACGATGTGCTGTAGCGGTTGTCTGGCCCAGGGTGGATGAATGAACTGTCAAAGGAGTTTGCATGCTTTTCCAACAAATCAAGCAGCTGCTGCTTCTGTGAGTCATTCAAGTCTTTGTTGATGGCTGCTGTAAAGGCCGAGGAAATAGCATGATCTCCAGGATGGACTTTGGAGGAGCCAGGGGTAAGAGGCACAACGCACACAGGCTGCAGATCAGCAACGCAGGTGACAGTAGTGCCCCGTGGCAGTAAAATTTTATCTTGTGTGGTGTTGGTAGAAGTGAGGACAGTTGATCCATTGTTGAAGCGAGCCACACCTGATGCAAGAGCTATGCCTTTATTAAGGCAACGCGGTGACAGAGTGACCAAAATGTCACCAGAGTCGACGTCGTTGGACAAAACTGTAACTAATTGATGTTGGTTTGGTGGTAACTCGATGTCTACTGCAGCGATGAGTCGAAGTGGCCTGTAGGTTTCGTCGTTGAGCAAGTGGTCCGTGTCAGTAAGATGGACGACACGTTGTGCACAGCAACTAGCCGCAGAAGCAGAGGAAAGAAAGTCCCAGCCTAAAATGAGTTCATGGGAGCACGGGGATAGCACAGCAAATTCTATATGATGAAGAATTTCGTCGATTAGTACACGGGCAGTACAGAGAGCGGAAGGGCGAATCATTGTTCCCTGGGCTGTAACCAGTGTCGGTCCATCGTAAGGCGTCGTGACTTTTCGAAGACGGGCACACAAATCAGCACGAATAACAGAAAACGCAGCCCCAGTGTCTACCAAAGCATCAACGTCCACTCCCTCAACTGTGACCGCAATCTTTATTGTAGGGGCGCGATGGAGGAATATGAGTCCTGTGTTGGAATGCAGTTTGTCCTCCAAAAACTGCATCGCTTAGTTTTCCGAACGCCTTTTCAGAAGTAAGGCAAGCAGGCTGAAGAGGAGAAGAAGAGCGACGGTATGGCGACGGTGAACGGCGTCGGGTTGATCGGTGACTACTGCGCAGTTCACCCGATGCTGGCGGAGATGGAGACCGACGCGGTGGTGACGAATAACGGCGGCCCTGGTACAAAGCCCCTGCGGTATAGTCGCGTTCGCGTATGTCATACCCTCGGCGCTCGTCTTGCTGGCGCTTGCGGCAAAAGCGTGCAATGTGACCACGATAGCCGCAATAATAGCAAGTAGGCCGAGTCGATCGATGAGGAGGGTAGTAGCTTGCGCTAACTGCACCGGGAGAGAGAGCAGTCAGAGGGACAGGTGACGGCTCAGGCGGTGGTGATGAAAAGCTCGTGCGAAAGCTTGTGGGAGGTGCGGCAGCAACCGACGCGTACGTTCGTGGCGGGGACGTCGAGCTGACGGTGCCTGGTGGTGCGGCGGCGGTGTGCGGGAACGATGGTAGAGTACGAGAGACAATGGGCTGCTGGTTGGCCATGTGGGTCATGGGCGTGAGCTCTTCTCTGATGACATCCCGCAATGACGTGGAAGAAGACCGAATGGGACGCATTGAAGGTAGTGTGAATCCCATTGATTCTAATTCTTCACGTATAATCGCCCTTATTGTGTCTCGCAGGTTTGGATCAGTTGTAATACGGGCCGCGTCACTGTCTGGTTGTAGGCGCATAGACTCAAGTTCTTCGAGGCGCTGACATGTTGTCGCAACGTCAGCAACGGTAGCCGGATTCTCGATTGCAAGGGCATTGAATGCGACGGGTGCAATCCCCTTAAGAAGCTGGTGCACCTTGTTTGATTCTGTCATTGGTGTGTCAAACCGGCGGCTTAGTGAAAGAACATCCTCGATGTAGGATGTATACGACTCCCCGACGTGCTGTTTCCGAGTCGCGAGAGCTTTCTTTGCGAGAGCCGAACGAACAGCCGGAGTACCAAAGACATGGCGAAGCTGATCTTTGAAGGCTGACCAGTCGGGGATGTCGATGAAGTGGTTGAGGAACCACGTCTTCGCGACACCCGTGAGGTAGAATGACACATGAGCGAGTTTGTAGGTGTTATCCCACCGGTTAGCAGCGCCGAACACGTTCGAAATCATCCAGACATTCCTCCACATCTTCCCCGCGCATACCAGCGAAGGGATGGGGCTCACGCTGGAGGCTGTTGATGACGTGAGAAGGCGCAGGCACGCGGTGATGGAGTGGGAACGGCTGCAGCACCGGCCTCATCTTGGTGCAACATATTTCCGGACACCTGGCCCAAGCGGCGACCTGAACGTAGCTCCAGGGGGTAGAGTGGTTCGAGAGGATGGTGGGGGATCTAACAGCACTGCTCCACCACGTATGAAGTCTTGGTTTGGAAGACCTTTATTAGGCCTGAGGAACGGCAGCCGACAGCTACGATGAATGAGCCAAGATGATGATGCTACGCGACAACGATGAAGATGCATGAGCCACCATGATAATGATGGATAATGTACCGGTTAAGAGGATGCGTATACTAAATGCCCGCAATAGTAATAATATTTTGAGTTCCACGACTCGAAACCATGATATCACTGCGAGGAAGGCCACAGTGAAGGCATACGGAAAATTTGACTATCTGGTGCCGTTCTCTATTCAATCCAATCTATTTGAAGGAATCGCAGTTTCCTTTTCGCTGTTCATAGCGTGTTGATTCCCACAGCATGGACACCATTTGGCAGCCATATATTTTCTGTGTACTTTTTTCTGTAGTTAGGTTTGTGCTGTTTCACTTGTAAATAAGTGAAACAGCAAGCGCTTATAGTCTAAAGGCACACTTAACTTTTTTCTCAGTCAATATTATAGTTGCCCCCTCCCCTCCTTCTATGTAGCTTTCCTCCACTTGTGTGTGGTG
Source organism: Rhipicephalus microplus (assembly GCF_013339725.1). NCBI lineage: Eukaryota > Metazoa > Arthropoda > Arachnida > Ixodida > Ixodidae > Rhipicephalus > Rhipicephalus microplus. Next base: position 143,565,301 of record NC_051165.1, read on the forward strand.
CGCTGCCTCAGAGACAAGCGCACCTTTCACCAAGCGATGACGTCATGTGATGGCATCCGGAGCCCTCCACTACGGCGTCTCTCATAATCATATAGTGGTTTTGGGACGTTAAACCCCACATATCAATCAATCAATCAATCAATCAATCATGTGATGGCATAATCATACGACCACTTTTTATGTTCCGTATCAATCAGATTGCAAATATTGACGAGTGGTGACGTCGTCATGGCCGAGGTCAACAGCGATAAATCTTCTCCTATGACTAGGCATTTAAGGCTTCCGCTTCAATAAACGCAAAAAAAAAAAAATCTGGGAGCTGGTTTATGGACGAGTACAGAAGTAATGTATAGCGCGTTCCCGCAGTCTGTAGCGCGAGTGTCTCCCGGGCGTCCTCGTTTAGCGAGGCGGCGGATGTGGTACAAAGAGCATGCCGCCTGGGTATGCGGCTGCACCGGCCGGGGGGTACGGGACAAAAGTTTGGCCGTCGATCTGGACACCCTGCGCAGTCATGACCTGAGGTGCGCCAGGCGCGATTGGGGCCCCCATCACCAGCATGCCACCACCTGGATAGGCACCCGGCATCACCTGCGAGTACGCAACGGGACAAGTTCGGATTAGATTGCGCTGTACACTACAGCCACATCTTTCTGGCGTTTTTGGCGAGACGCGTAGCCTTTCAAATGAAACCGTTGAGCCTACCACCGCATTTTCTTGTACGCCGTGAAGCGCGCGAACAGTATGCATTATCCAGTTCAGGCATAGTTTGCTCTGCATTATATGTCGAGGTAACTACATCTTATTTCAACAAATATGGTCCCTAAAAGCAATGTATACCTCTCATCTGCGCGTTGAATTATACTGCAATGACACGAACCGAACACAGCAGAAACAATATGTACTGTCAGAGTCAATAGTGTATGGGCCAGAAAATAGAAATAAAGGCTATTATTTGCTGCTGTATCGGCAGCAAGCCTTGAACTCAAGCCTTGTATCATCTTGGTTACCTGTGATGATGTATGCCCGCTTCCTGTAGGGGTCTGAAGAAGGCCTACAGTATTGTTAAATAAAAATAAAATAACTCCGCCTTGAATTTCCGGCTTGTGCAAGATCATGCTAATAATGTGCGCTTTATAATTCGGACAAGTTTGGCGACGTGTTACTGGAAAACATTTTTCTTCGACCTAGCAGTATCTAAACGTTTGAATACGTCATTAAGTGTTCAGCAAATGAGGAGTTACATGATTATCCTTTAGTTCACCATTCTTCCACTTATATCCAAGCGCTTGCCCTCCACTCAAGGAGGACGCATTGACAACCGACTTTATTAGAATAAGAACCTAGTTCGTAACATCTGAAGCCACATCAATAGTGAAAAGTCGGACCAATCCACTATTATAGAACCACTATACAAAATATTGCAAACGTGATGCTGTGAGCTCTTCAAGATAACCTAGTGAACGCACACGAGTGTCTATCGAATGATGGCTGAGCCCATTCGGCTGTAATAGCTGTGAGAAATCAAACAGAAAACACCAAGCAGAAATGCACCATGGTAATTTTTCGGATATAACAGACAATTATGTCAAAGAAAGTATAAGGGATATTACTAGAAGCTATTGTAATGCAATTTGAAAGAAAGAACAGTGGATGGAAAGATAATGGCAACAGGCAGCGCTGATTGACTCTCCCGCGCTTCTATGTACATTATATACCCTACAAAGTGAAAGGGAAGGGATAGACGCTGTGGTAGCTAAGTTGGTAGAGCATTGGACGCGCTCTTCGAACGCCACAGGTTTGGTCGCTGCCCATGGCAAGTTATTTTTTCATCCACTTTTCTTTATTCGCAGTTACATTACAAGTGCTTCTGATAATATCTCTACACTTCCCTAGAAATCATTTTAGTGGTAATGATTATTGTATCTAACGAATAAGAAAGACTCCTTACATTTACACCCTTTCATGCGGCATGCAGGAAAGATGTAATGCCATCAGTCGAGTACTAGAACAAGTATATCGGTGCTCTCTTTTATTGCTGACGCTTAGTAAGAAAACACTTGCGGTGGTCCGACCACGAGAATCTGTACGTGTATACTCAATTGTCACTGGTGAAAATGTAGCAGTAGTGAAGCCATTGAACGAAATAGAGCTTCTGAGAATAATTGGTTAAAATATGCGTCCACGCTTTTATTTGGCCTGGACGAAGCGTATGAGTTTATTATTAGCATTCAATTAAAAATACAATTTACAGAAGGCTTACATTTAAAGCGTCAACATGGCCTCGCAATACCAAGTGGTCGTGACCTAAATATCGACATACTTCTCATTACTGATTCACTTTTCTAAGCAGAATGAAAGAAAGAACGCTATACAGAAAATATCATCAGGAATTATGAATTACTTCCCCGTGTATTTAACATGCGTAGACAAATAGGTGCGCAGGCTGCTTTCGTTTCGTCTGCTTTGATATGGATGCCGATAGTAATGGTACCATGCCGGTGCTGCTGCTGATGACATATAACACGATTAGTGATCAGCCACCAGATTAGGTGTCCAGCGATTACTACGACAAAGAGACGATGGCTTGTTGCCGAATGAATCGTTAGGAGGCAATCTGGATGGCCGTGTCAAGGCGATAACTATTGTGTGCATGACTTCAAAAAATTTTCCTTTATAAGGCACAGTAGAGCAATGAAGGCGAATTCCATGCGCCACGCAAAGCGACAAGCAGAATACCTAAGGGCGGAGCTGAGGGTTTCACGTGTGCCCACGATGAAATTGGTAACTTGCGAATCGGAATAGGTAATCGGTGACCTTTTTCACAAAATCTATCATTACAACACCTATTAGATTGATGATTGATTGATATGTGGGGTTTAACGTCCCAAAACCACTATATGATTATGAGAGACGCCGTACTGGAGGGCTCCGGAAATTTAGACCACCTGGGGATCTTTAACGTGCACCCAAATCTGAACACGCGGGCCTACAACAACAACACCTATTAGAAGAATGGCTAGTTTACTTCGTTTAATATCGCCAAGGATCGAGAATAGCTTTAACCTACCATGTTGTCACACCAGATTTTGCGGTGACTCTTTTGTTCCTAGGACAAACGCCGGCTGGAAGAAGCACCTTCCCATCTCCCTCGCCAGCATAATTCACGCACAAGATTTCAAACTCGCTATACAAGATGTCATGTCAGTTTTTTTTTCATTGTTCGAAATCGTAACTGCATGTGTAATTATTGTTTCCCTGCTCCTTGTGCTTTCTGGCCCAGAAAAAATACTTCGTAAATAATAAACTAATGAATGAAGGAACTGCCAGCACGTTCTTCTTCTTCATTGTTCTTTTAATCCCTGCATAGCATGTATAAAACATAACCGCGCTTTGAAGACATTACCGTTCTTTACCTGAACAACTTGGACCACGTTTGGTTGCTGTTGCTGTTTCTGCAAGTCATCGGTGTCCAGAAGGCCCTGGGTGGCCATCGTTCCTTGCTGCCTGACCCCCTCGTAGAAGTCATGTATCTTATACAACACGATTCCCTGCGCCAGGTAGCAGAGGCAATGAAAGAAATATAAATAAAAAAAGAAAGACATAAGGAAGGCTGCTGGGCGCGCACAACACCGCCATGTTCCTACGCAATCTAGTCGCGAAAGGCGTTCGGTAAAAACTGCACAACTTTCAGCATTGGGATAATAAGGGTGAAACGTGGAAGTGCCTCAGACAGGCTGGCCGACGTCTCGATAGGAGGACCTATATTTATGATTATCACACTCCGTGTTTCCATCAGTTGGCTTCCATCTTGATTTTGGATTATAACTTTCAGCAGCAAGACGACAGCGAACGGCTGCTATGCCGCAACCTGTACTGATCACGTGCGTTTCGTGGCAGAAACTTGCCGAAACAAGTATCAGCCAACTTTGTTCGCTGAACAAACAAGTCGGTGTGAATTACCAGTTCCACGCGAACGCATATAGGCTATGTGACCACTCGTATCGTAGCACGTGACGAAGGTTATTTCACATATACTAACAGTTATGCTGGCACGGAAGCATTTAACGCCGATCAGCGCTCCCGTTCCCACATTCTCATCGCCCAGCAACTTCCGTTGTTCTGCGATTGCCGTAAACAGGGGTGCAAAAACCGAGACTAGTGTTTCTTAAAAAAAGGAGTACAGTATCTCGACTCCGTTTAACACTGACGTAGTGAACATTGTTTCCCACAAAAGGCGCTGTATTAGTGATTTCAACAAAAAAAAAATACGCTCACGCTTACAACAGTAGTCTTATCACATAGGCGATCGTAATTAGTTAGCCTTTTTAATTACATACGTAACTGTTAGGCATCATCTCTCACGAAAGAAATAGTGTTTAGCGTCATGTACCCACGTGACCTGTGCTTGCGGCTTTGAAAAAGTTCAGTCGTTCAGTTGTCTGGTAGGCAGCTGTGTGCTCGTGCTAAAAACAGTCATCGCGGTTATGATAGTTCTCGCTATTCGGCATGATTAGGAACGACACATTCGAGAGCAAAGCGACTGAAGTGTTTCAAAGGCGCTGGACGCAGCATGCATCGCAAATGGCGGCTGGTTGGAACTGTTCGAAGTTTGCGCAAGGCGCACTGGTGAGTGTTCGCTCGAACGTGCTTCCGTAACGGTTAACCTGACGCTAGTTTATTAAACGCGCGCTGCGCTAACAGTCGAAACAAGAGTATATAGGTGGTTGATCGTCAGAAACCAGCATGAACAGTCACTCAATTAAGGGTATAGTGTACACAAAAAATGTGCGCCCCCCCCCCCCCACACACAACACAACACACCCACCCACACGCACGCACAATACACACACACTCACACAGACACACATACAGAGTGAGAGAACAAAATCTTCCAGTAGCTATGCATTATGCAGTCCGTTGGTTTCCAAGTCACTTCAACGACTTTCATATAGAGTGTGACGAAACGCAGACACGCGAACACACATATTGACACCATAAGGCATATGGGTATTTATTTAAAACACGATTCGAGCATTCAAGGGCGCCACATTTGAATGCGCGATCTCCTCCACGGTGGGCGATTCTGCTGCACGAACGGACGGTTTCATTCCTTTGATTTTTTTAAAGCTTCTGCGAACACAGTCAAGCCCTACCAGCATTCAACTGGTTGGTCGATTTTGTACGGCACCGCGATATAAACGACCGTCTAAGTGAAGACATAATCATATTCTGACTTTGAGGAATAGGTGAAGTGTTCGCTAAGGAATTCAACACTTGCGAGTGAATTCCAGGATGAACTTTCTATGAGCAAAATAAACGACTTGGAAAACAATGGCGCAGCAGCAAAAAGTTTGATGATTGGTGCAGCACGGTGCCTGTTTAAATATGATTCATAATTCATAGTAGCATGCTCACTGGGGCTTGCGTGCATTATAAAACGTGCTTGACTGCCCATGCCACGCTTGCACGTGATAGCAAAGAACATTTCGCTGCGGGATCAGCGAACACGTTCCAGAAAAGAATGAATCAAAGAGACCCCCTACGGTGGGGTCTATATAGTGGCTAAGGCACTCGGCTGCTGACCCGCAGGTCGCGGAATCGGATGCCGGCCGCGGTAGATGCTTGAGGCCTTTGTGTTTAGTTTAAGTGCGCGTCAAAGAATTCTAGGTGGTCGAAATTTCCGGAGCCTTCCCCTATGGCATCGTTCTTATTGATAAGGTAGTTTTGGGACGTTAAATCTCAAGAATTATTTTTATTAATACTACCTATAACGAATAACAGAGGGCTGTGATAGTATGTGAGTATTCCGAGTATTTATTCTAAAAAACCGAGTGAGCGAACACAGAAACAAGGAAGTTATATGGCACACTGTCACCTGTCACGTAGACCCGCAAACGGGCCGGATTGGTATGTTTGTTAGTTGCATGAGCATGCGCAGGTAAGTTTTCGTGCCTTACTTCTTTACCGCCCTTGTGCGCCTTTAGATTCGGCGTCTGTGGAGCCTCGACGTTTTCGTATGCCCTTGTTTCCACGCCCCGTCTTTAAGAATGGGAATATAACACACGAAGGCGCCTTATGCGCTTACGGCGTTAAAGCTAGCAGATTTTGCTTTCGGTAAAAAGTCCCAGAAGGAAGAGGCACATGCTTGTGAGGTGTTGTGTGTAGCAATATGTGGTTGCTTGAGCAGCAGCTGAAAGCGGATACTCAAGGTCTTCAGTGGAACTTGTGGCTTTCATCTTGACACCATGATCGTGATTGGCTACAATGGGACTCGCAAAATTTTAGGCAGACAAAACAGGTGATTACTCTGAGTACGACAGTATGTCTTCATGAAAGCTATGCCAGCGGCGTCCGACTTGAAATCAGGTGGCTGATCAATGAACATCTGTGTCGGGCGACCGATCTCAAGTTGAACAGATGTGAAAGCATGTAAAAATATATTCTTTCCGACTTTATAAGCTCAAGTCACCACCACAGTAGTACAGGGATTACAGGGCTTGTCTGTTGACCCGAAAATAGCGGGTTCACTTCCGACCGTGGAGGTCGCATCTGGGATGGTGTCGATTTGATAGCGGCCCGTGTACCATGCTATGTGGGTGCACGTTGAAGGACACCAGGGGATCGAAACGTATGGAGTCCTCCTCAACCACGTGCCTCATATCGATCAGGTGGTTCCAGCATGTAAAAGTCCACATAATACTATTAGGTTATTAATATTATTACAAGAAATTTATGTCGTTGTGATTGTCTTTGGTTGGCTGGGTAATATTCCTGTATTTACACTCAGTCAGGCTCAGTGAAATGACGAAGCATCATGTGCATCATAATAGAATATTAATTGACCTCTGTGGACACTCACCTTAACAATAGTGACGATAGTAGTAGAAACGAGAGATAGTAATATGGAAATGATCTGCATGAAAAAAAAAGAGTAAGGCTTCAGTCAGCTTGTAGTTAGGCTTGCTGGAACAATTACGCTGCGCTTTTCTGTACTGTGTTCTGTACATACAAAATGTAAAATTTGCAGGCTTTAAAAGTTTCCTCATATGCTTGTCTCATTCCACCTTGTCTTTGCGAGCGAAATGCAGCTCCTAAATGCAGAGCAGCGGGAAAACACGTTGGTAAACGTTGTTTTGCGAGCTCATCTTGAATCGTTCAGTTTTTCAAAGGGACGCTAGCAAAATATTTTTCGCGTATTAGTTAAGTACACTCTCACAATACAAAAAAAAAAAACAATCTTGCCGCGACACGACGCTCGGTAAAGAAAGAAAGGAAACCCGCGAAAAATAAAATGCGGGCGGAGCCGCCTCCTTGAGATTCATGCACCAAAACCATCGCATCTTAAATTTTGAAAGCGTGTACCGGCTCCTACGTAGCTTATAATCGATAAACAATGAAATACAGCCACGGCCACGTCTTTGTATAGCGCGCGAGCGGCCAGCCTTGCTCTGCGGCGCGACACCTTGCGGCCGTTGCGCGTTGTGACGTCGCGTGCACAGGAGCATGCGCGGCCTTACAGACATGCAGGCATGCTCTGCACGGGTGACAACGGTTGAAAGTGTGCTTGTTTAGCCGAAGATCCGCGCTCCCTCAGGTCACTTTAAGACGATGCGCGTTTTGATTGACAATACACGCCTGCGTCAACGATGCACGCTCAGTTGTGGCTGTTCAGAGGCATGTGATTATATGAAGATATTATAATGCAGCATTCACGTGAAACAAATACTAGACGGCCACAAAGTGAAACTGGCCACAAGGAGTTCGTCGTTTATGCAGACGTGTGTTATCAGTCGAAACGCGCTTCATCTTCCAAAATAGATATCACGAGAGCGCCCTGAGTGAGCTCGGGTCTTCAGTTAAACTAGCCCACTTTCTAACGTTGTCGCCCGTGCAGAGCAGGCCTGTATGTTTGTAAGGCTGCGCATGCTCCGGTGCACACGACGCCACAACGCGCAACTGCCGCAAGGTGTCGCGCCGCAGAGCAAGGCCGGCTGCTCATGCGCTATACACAGATGAGGCCGCAACTGTACGTTATCATCCGGGGCTGCCACAGACCTATAGCATATAAAATTTCAAGAAATGTTTCATCAAGCCAATGTTGCAATAATACTAAAAATGAATGTTAAAACTTTGACGCCATGCTTGAAGATTTCAGCGACAATTTAAAAAATTAATTTCTAACCTTGATTTTCTCCATTAATAATGATGTAATGATAGAAAAACATGGCATACGTTTTGTCAGTCATTGTTTGTTTTTAGTGTCCCTTCAATAGTGGCGGTGTTCTTGGTCGGGACTTCAATGCCCGGTGTCTTTTTTCTCATTACTTTTGTAGATAGCGAATGAGGTGTGCTCAATGAAAGTGCGTAAATTCAACCAGAGATATTTGCCTCTCCTCTCACCACTTCCCCAATGAACTACTCGCGTTACCCACCCCGACGCCCACAACTGCCCTCACCAGTCTTGTGACTTCGATCACACGCTTAATTCCACTTATTCAATTCAGTTCATTCCCGTTCATTCAACCCCACTGCACTCCGTTTTCTATTTCATCAGTATTTGCCATGCAGAGTTGGCGGAATTTTTTCGTCGTGACCTCCTAACTGCTTCATAGTTTTTTATCTCACCAGTCATTTAATAAAAAAAAAGAACTTATTGACGCGAAAGGAGGAGCTACAGCGGATTAAACGCGCTTTACCGCGAAACGTGAAGGTTGCATAAGCTTTTGAATACACATTTCAATACGTTCATGACATGGAGACATGCATACCGTATGCCTGAAGACACTATGGAACCTTGGTCAGTCTTCAGTGCTTCGAGCGCTTCTTTGAAAACATCACTTGAACAGAGCTATGGCATCGCCACGACAGCGATAATACATTATATCAAAAGGGTAAGTCTACACTACAGTGGGTGAAGTAAAACAAAACTGACATGTCCTCGAGACATTCGTACCATGCGGTGTGATCAATGACATAACAGTAGCGTGTCTTTCATTTGAACGTTATTGAACTACAGAACTTTGCCCATGTGTGTTTTAAAGTAGCACTAGAGTAGATATAATTGTCGCGTGCTTTAAAATTGAGGCAACTCCCGATGTAATAATTTATTTCTAGTGATACCGCCGAACAGGTTTCGTATGGTTTTTGTTTGTTCTGTATCACATTTCATCGATATAAGAAAGCAATTGTCGGCATTTATTGATGTGTACAAATTTTGTCAAGCTAAAGGAAAAACATTAGGCCCTGATTATTACAGAACGTGTGGTCTTGATAGAATTAATGTCGGCGGTGTGTATTTTAGCAATGATCTTAACACACAGGGTGAAGTATGAAATTAAATCATTCAAACTTACCGCCGTAAGTACGTCATCGCGAGGAGGATCACTCTTTAGATACTGCGAAGGACAAAGGTCGCCGTATTTTAGAATGTAAGTCTCAAAAGCAAATACATACATTTTTTTCCAGACCTTAATCTCTTGATACAAACTTCGATCGAATGAGCAGTAATCAGCATAACCCACAAGAAAAGCAAAATGATGTGGTTTATAGTATTTTGCGGTAGAATAATCAAAAATTTTTTTCCACTAATACTACGTTTAGAAACAAATGTCAGAAATACACTGAGCCTGCCACCGCCCGCTCGTCATTACCGCAGTTTACGTTATGTATTGGCATCAGCTAGGAGGATGGTTTGTGAGAGAAAATTCGAGCCAACTGTGGTTCAATAATGCAAAGGACGTTCAATAAAGTATGGTAACGTGCTGAATACTAAGCTGCAGCTACAAAGCGTTAGTTGAAGGTGTGTGAGCAACGCACGTTGCCATGGGAGGCTGAAATATTGCAATGCCTGAACTGAAAACGCTCGAAAGGTCAGCGCTTTCCCTAGTGCATGAATTTATTTTGTTAACGGTATTACGAACGAATATATCCCCACATAAATGTTAGCTTCAGAGCGACATGTGTTGTTCCGACACACCTTCATATTAGCCTTTAAAATGACGAAAGAAATTTCTTACGTCTTGCCACTTCATCTTCTTGGGTGACCATGCCCTCATACACTGGAAATGTGGAAGGTGCACGGTTAGGAGCCCGGCATTCGAAATTGCAATGCAGTGTTACTGTTAGTTGATCAAGGTACTTGAACTGGGCGGTGAGAAATAACCAAATCAGCACCATTACATTGAAGGTAATTCAAACAAAAAATTAACTGAAGATTACTCTTATGTACTTCTACAATATTCCTCAGCATCTAAGCAACAGCGTTGTTCTGCTTAACCCGAGCAGTCAATGAGTGATGAATATTTCGTCCATTTGTCAAAGTGGCCTTCGCTAAATGTCGGTAAATGGAACTTCTGGCAGAGGATATTTACAGTAATGACAGATATGAAAGGGAACACAGAAATTAGCTTCAAAAGGTCACAGGGGCTACACTCATATGGAAGCGCGAAATTGGTCCCAACTCCAAATGTTCGAGCGGTAGTGTATCTCTCACCATTAATTAGTTCACATTTTCACCAGTAACTTACAAGTGATTCTTGATTGAACCTAAATTCGGGGTTCTTTCTCCTATTAGTCGCTAGAGTGCAGGCAAGCCGATGGCACCGATTGCGACAGACAACAGGGGAGAAACATTTCGAATATGTGAAGCACCTTATATGGCGATCTCCTTTGTTTAATTCAGAAACTCGCGCCACCACACTCCATGCCTCACCGTGGTGGTCTAGTGACTAAGGTACGCGGCTGCTGACCCGCAGGTTGCGCGATCGAATCTCGGCTGTGGCGGCTGCCTTCTACATGGAGGCGAAGATACCGTAGGCTCGTGTGCTCAGATTTGGGTGCAGGCCCCAGGTGGTCGAAATTTTGCGGAGCCCCCCACTTCGGCGTCTCTCATAATCATATGCTGGTTTTAAGACGTTGAAATCCACAGATACCCATCATCAATTATCATCAATCCGACTTCACACACGTATGCGTGACTGATGTTCTCTGACCTTCGTAAAATTACTAAGTTTATGCCCATGCCGCCTACATGGAACAGTTTGTGCGAATGGAATACGTAGTATTCTATTACTCTAGCAGAAATTTATACTATACGTCTTTATGAAATGAGCTGATCAAAAAACATAGCCTTGTGGTTAAGTTTGGAGATCATTATCTTTTCGTTTCAAAGCTGGACCACTGTTAAACATTTGCTTCGAGTCCATGGTAAGACGTATTGGTCAAAATTCATTTTCAGCCTTGCACTGCCCTAGTCACTTTGAATGTGCTGTGGAGGTTTGGTTGGAATGTGAAAGGCTGAATTTTATTCCACAGGCTGTTTGTATCCTGCGTCGAGTAAAAGCATATGGCATGTTTTCGTTTTTTTTTTCTGTCGCAGAAGCATTGCGTTCGCACAGGTTCGCCACAGAGGGAAATGACGAAAGTGGAAATTATTTAAATTACTTGCCATGCGTATAAACACGCACAACATACGCGTACGTGAGGATAGGATTCCGCATAACTAAAGAAAACAAAACTGAAGTTCATCAGATCGTTTGCGCTACTCTATTCGCAACGAGAGCACCAAGCAAATAGTGTTACGAGCATTCCATTTAGCAAGCTAGAGGTGGTTTGTAAAGCAGTAGCTTTGCATTAAGAAAGACGCCCAAGCCGTGTGCAGCACACTCTGTAGCCAGAAGAAAAGCACCCTTTTCAGTGCAGACTTTGTATATTACCTATGAGTTTTCAGGCAAATTTGTTGGTTATTCTTATAGAACCAATTTGAAAGGAGAAGATTTAAATTTGTTATGCTAAGGTTTAGACTATATTTACGCAGATGCTACGTGGAATCCAGATAAATGAAACTGAATAAATGCATGTATATTTTTTATCATTCTTTGGAAGAATTGAACCACTACTGGACACTGTAGTGCTAATTGTTGGTGCATTAGGTTTTGCCTGAAAAACTTCTAAAACATCATCATACTAGTGTAACGTTCTAAGGGTGAGTAGTAGTTTCGGAAGACGATGTGTGCCAAAGGCGAGTGTTTTAAAGAGCATAAATGTTTACTTACGAGCCTCTGTAATAGAGTGAGAGATGAAATATTACACACTGGGAAATTATTCCACCACATCATTAAGCATCTGTAGCGAATTCTAAAAATTTCAATAATGAAAGTGATGTTGTGCTGGGTGATTCACATCGAAGATGAATTTAAAACGGAAAACCTCCCAGAATAAACGAATCGATTATTTATTTTCCAGAATATAAAAAATGAGTGGCACACACAGCTGTGCAGTCAAACTGTGCACAAAAACGTGCGTTCAGCATGCCTTCTCATGACTTGCTGAACAGTGCACTACAGGTGTTTAATACAATGCACGTGCTCTTGTCCGGTGGTTATAACATGCTCATGCTATACTATGGCGCAGAAGTAAAAAGAACATCGTGCTGAGATTCGCTACCGGATTCGTGATTAGTAGTGATATCCGAGGTCGTCGTGAGACCCCGTCATAAATGAAGAAGTCTACTACACTGTTACAACAGAACAAAGAAACCTGCCAACCTCAGTTTTTATTTGAATTACCCTAAATTCTTAATCATATGAAATCTTGCCCAGAGCTCCTGAAGCCTTTATAAAAGCTAAGTAGTATGCTCCCGTCATAGCATGCTATGTGCGAAATAGTTTAGATGTGGCGTGACAAATTTGACAAATCAAGCGGGCTTTGATTTCTACTGCAAGTTTTTCGGTGTCTTGTATTTCTCGTTCTTGGAGCGAATAATTCGGTTTTGTGCCACAGTGAATTTTCATGTACCGTCTACTTTTGATTTTCTTGAAACATCTATACCATGCGAGAATGCATTTCGAGTAGTATAACCCGACAGAGGCAGGGGTACATATTGTAAACGTAGCATAATTATCAACATTTCTTATGTCATTAAAATAAGCCTTAATAGAGACATGACAAAGTCAGGTGCTTCGAGCTGCACAACCATCTCTTCTAAATTTCAGCGATTTTCACCGTTTAGCGAGTTATAGTCAGTCAAGCCCTTGCTATCAGGGGCGTATTAGCTAGAGTGTGGCACACCAGGCCCCCTCAACCCCGTCCAAAGTTTGTTTTGCCATAGAATAGAGAGTGTGAAAAGTAGCCATTTTAAGGGGATGCCCCTTCCGAAATAAAAATGATGCCCCCATCTCCCGAAAATACTTTCTGGCTATGCGTTTGCTTGCTTCTGCCCTGTCGCAAGAGATAGGGGTGACGGGCCATGCCTGACCTAATTGCCTGACTTTTTTTTTTCAAATAAAGTTTTCTCTCTCTCTCTCTCAAGTGTCAGGGATTTCCCACTGTGTACCCGTACTATAACTGCTGCTAAAGGTTATGGTTACAATGAGACGGAACGTCGAAGCGCAAGTTTCTCTGACACTTACGTCTTGGCAACAATTGTAGTTGTGCATAGGCGGCGTGAAAAAGTCCATCGCGATGACGAACAGCTTGACGCAGAGTGCCACTTTCATCTTCTTGATGATCTTCTGCACGGAGTAATGTAAAATGCAAATGATTTCCCTGTGAAGTGAGGGCAGACCGCTTGTAATCATGCACAGCAACAGGTGTTTATGAGGCTGTTGCTAAAGAAGTGCAAGTTTTGAATGATTGGCTTCATGTATTTTGGCCTTTGTGAATTGCAAAGTCATGGTTCAAGCACGACCACTCGATGAAACACGATGAGGATTTCATGTCTTTCCAGAGAATGAAACATATCGTGTTTTGCCATTCAACGCTCTCTGATACGTGGACTTTGGGTTCGTCTGCAAAAGTCAGCGTTGTGACCCAGGAAGACGTTCATTGCCCAAATATGCTGTGTGGTGTTCACCAGTCGTGCTAAATATGTTTTAGACGCGTAAATATATATCCGTAGCATCTGCACGCCGCGCTAGCGAAACGCGAGCACTCAATAGTATGACGCAAGGCGCGACCAGCGTCCGTCAACGCGACCCGCGGGCAACCGGAGCGAAATGCCGCATGCTGCGTTTCGCGCCGACGACGTTACTTAGACAGCATAGCGTCTGCATCTCTTTGTGACGGAGGGACACTCTGTGCGCTCAAAAGCGCATGCGTCAAAACACTGCAGCGCGGACCTGCGATTACATGGCAGGCAGATCCACAATGGTGGTCAGTGGGCACATCCACTGATCTCTACTAGGGGGATATTGCCGCCTGGCGTGGCATTACCGGCGTGACGCGTTGAAATGAACGCCAGCGTGCACGCGCACCAGGTCGCGTCGACGAGTATTGGTGCCTTGAGTGTGGCGTGTATTAATGTTCTTACATGACACGCATCTCATGATTATCATGTTTGCACCAGTCACATACCTTCGATATCCATTCACGTAATGTAATACCAAAAAATTTGGTATATGTGACGCTAGTGAAACGGCCGCAAGCGCATCATGAGCGTGGCATGTAGTCATGTCGTTACATGACACGCATGTTATGATTTTCATGTTAGGGTCTGTTGCTTGTGTTCGCCATGCAATCATGTCATACTATACCAGTTTTGCAACATGTCATGTGAGCGAAACCACCGCAAGAGCTGCAGGACCAAGAAATGTAAATCATGACATTCATGATATACTTGTCATGATTTTTATGTTGTGAGTAGTCAGATATCCTCGTCATACAGTCATCTTAATCAATACCAATTTCGGTATCGATTCCATCATCCAAACGGCCAGGAGACCTAAAGGTCGGAAGCGGCTAGATAGATAGATAGATAGATAGATGGATAGATAGATAGATAGATAGATAGATAGATAGACAGATAGACAGATAGATAGACAGATAGATAGACGGATAGATAGACGGATAGATAGACGGATAGATAGATGGATAGATAGATGGATAGATAGATGGATAGATAGATAGATAGATAGATAGATAGATAGATAGATAGATAGATAGATAGATAGATAGATAGATAGATAGATAGATAGATAGATGATTAACCAGCGAAAGCTGCAACGTGCGGCCCTGGTGTTTAGCAGTGGCACGGCCGCTGACCGTGGCAGTGGCTTCAACACGCCGTGGTACTTTTTAAAATACATGCTCCACCCCCTGTACTGCAGCATGCCTGTCATTCATTTTTACAACAGAGCAATGACTGGCGATCTCGGTTCCAACCATAAGCGCATATTCGCTGGTAATGCAAATACTACGCATGAAATAAATAAACAGTTCGTCATTGCTTGATAACTATTACGTTTCGCAGAACAGTGAAATCGTAAAACAGTAATAGTAAAAAAACAGTAAAGCAGTAAAAACAGTAACAGTTAAAATTTTCGACCAAATAATAGCGAAACGAACATGAGGCGGCGCTGTGAAGTGACATGCCTAAAATCCCTGAAATTATCCATGACGTCACGTAAATAACCGACTACTATTCAGTAATACAGTCATGCAAACTGCCCCTGGGTGGGACAATGATCGCTGTGGGTGGAGCTTACATTTATTCTTAGGCTGTAACTTACTATCCATAAGTGTTTTAAAATTCGTGGTTATATGTTGGTGAACTTAGCTCTCGTTAGGGTGGCACATATGGAAATAAAAAGGCAAGGACGACAGAGTCGTCTAGGAAGGCAGGCGCCAAAGGTAAGCGCCTACCTTTCTTTTTTTTTTTTTTTTTATTGATTTTAATTTCAGACAACCCGTGTACACAGTTTGCCTAGGGGATCGGCGTAAAGGCAAAGAAAGCCTGACAAAGCGCCAACCCCCTATGTACACACATACATAAACAGGTTATATATAGCAGTACAAAAATTGAGAAATTGAGATACATACAATATCAAAAAACATTTACAATTTTTTTTTTACATCAAGCCAGTATTAACAAAGAAATGAACAGCAATTATGAATTAGCACATAAAGAAATAATAAGAGACTATTTACGCACAACAAACAGGCAGACAAAAGCAAAAAAAAAATTCATAAAGTCACAGCAGCACATAAAAGTTACATAAAATAAAATGAATCGAAAGAGGTATGAGAATCTGTTTGAGTTTTTAGAAGGAATGTGTGTATCTTCTTTTTGAAAACATAAATGGAGGAACTTTGTTCAATTAATGCCATCACAGTGGGGTGTTCATTAAGAAAGTGGGGAATTTGGTAAGTTAGTTTTTGTGTACCGTAATTTGTACGAAGCGTGTCTTTCTTGAAACTAATATGTCGTAAATTATGACTGTGGTTACGCTCGTGATACTTCCTGAAAAATTCAATTCGATTAGATTTAACTTCACGATATATAATCATTGCTAATTTTTTATATCGGATATTATTAATGACTAGCAGTCTATGTTTTTCGAAAAAAGGGGCTGTGTGCGAACGAAAGGTAGAAGTTCAATTAATCGCACAGCTCGTTTTTGTAATAGATATAAATTTTTGAGGTTAGTTTTTGTCGTCGTTCCCCAAATCAGAAGACAATAGTGAAGGTGCGAATGTATGGTTGCGTAATAAATCTGTCTTTTTAACCATACTGGTAATAGGCTGCGCAACGTGCATAGTATGCCAACTGCTCGAGAGATGTTTTTTCGCAAGTAATTTATATGCACAGACCAATCTAAATATTCGTGAAAAAAGACACCGAGAAATTTAAGAGACGCAACGCGTTCAATAGGCTGTCCCTGAAAGCTAATAATATTCTTACTAATGTATGTTTTGTTACGAGGTCTAAAAACAACAAATTTTGTTTTTTTAGCATTTAGATTTAACCTGTTGGCCCTAAGCCATGTAGATAAGTTTTGTAGCCAAATATTCGCTTTCAACATAAGGTCGTCAATATCTGGCCCAGAGAAGAATACATTCGTGTCATCGGCGTACAAAATAATGTCAGGTGTAAGAGGTATGTTAACTATATCATTTATGTACATAATAACAAGAGTGGGCCAAGGATTGACCCTTGTGGCACGCCGCATGTAATTTTACCGAATTCAGATTTCGCATTACCAATATTGGTGTATTGCACACGGTTTTCTAGGTAACTTTTTACAATGTCTAGAGCTATACCTCTGACACCGTATCTGGATAGTTTGAGCAGTAAAACATCATGCTTAACGGAATCAAATGCTTTTTTAAAGTCAAGGAAAAGCCCTACCGTGAATAGTTTTTTTTCTATGTTGTCAACTATTTTATCTTTAATATCGAGTAATGCCATTTCTGTGGATTTTTTCTTTTGGAAACCATATTGATTTTTTACGATAATGTTTTTTTGCTGAAAAAAATTAGTAAGCCTGAAGTTTATAGCTTCTTCAATAACCTTGGAAAACATAGGTAAAACAGAGATTGGCCTATAGTTACCGAGATCGTTTTTATCTCCTCCTTTAAAAATAACTGATACCTTTGCAATCTTCAGTTCGTTGGGAAACGTTCCAGAGCTTAGAATAAGATTGCATATGTGCGATAGAGGTAAACAGATAGCATGAGCGACTACTTTAAGAGGAACTGCCTTCAATTCATCTACACCACAGGCACTGTTGCTTTTTAACTTTTTTAACAAGCCGCATATTTCTTCCGGTGTAGTAGGATACATATAAATTGTTGAATCTGAGCTGTTCATGTAAGAAGTGCAGCTGATATCATTTGTCGGTGAAGACGTGCAAACACCTGCCTTTAAAAAATGCTCATTAAACTTGTTTGCCAGCGAACTACCCGTATATGATACGCCCTCAATCAATATTTCCGATATTACGTCTCTTTCGTTTTTATTTCGTAGTTCATTAACGCAATTCCACACTTTCCTGGAATCGTTAGCAATGCTAGTAAACTTAGCCTCGTAATACAAGTTACGTGCTTGTTTAATATCAGCTGCTAATTATTTCTCATTTTTTTGTATTCAGCTAACTGATCAAGGTTCTTTGTTTTTATAAACAATGCAAATAGTTTATCACGGGTCTTTATTCTCTTCAGTAAAGAGGCATCAATCCATGGTTTTCTCGATTTTTTATGTTTTTTAAGCTGTTCTAAGGGAAATACAGTGTAATAGAGTTCTTTTAATGTTCTAATAAATAAGTCATAGGAGACGGTAGGATCAGTTATCTGCAAGACAGGCTCCCAGCTAGTTCCTTCAACCAAATGTTTGAAATAATTAACCCTTTCTGCAGATATTTTTCTTAAAAGAATAGGTGGCTGTTTGCGTTGGTTGTGTTGAGCCATGTGAGGCGTAAAAAAGATGAAGAAGGGCAAATGATCACTTATGTCTGATATTAACACTCCGGCATCAGATTGACCAATTTCATAATTTGTAAAACAAACGTCTAGCAAAGTTTCAGATTTGCTCGCTATTCTTGTAGGTACATCAATGACATTTTGACAGCCAAAACAAAGAAAAACATCAAGTAGCATCTGTGCAGGTGACTCCACAGAGAGAAAGTTTATATTCAGGTCTCCACTAATTATTATAGGTAGACCAACGTATGAACAGTGCTCTAAAACACGCTCTAGAAATTCAATAAATTTTGTTACAGAACCGTTTGGAGGCCTATATAGAACGGCTAGCATTGTGTTAAAGCACTTCACAAGCAGACATTCATAGTGAACATCAATGATTGAGTATTCTGGAATAACTTCATAATTAAAGTGGTTTTTAATGTACACAGCAACGCCTCCTCCTCTTTTTTTAGGTCGTGATACTGATATGCAGTTGTATCCCGAAAAGTTTACAGCGGGGCAGTCATTGGAAAACCAAGTTTCGGTGAATGCCAATACGTCAAACTCATGATCTAAGTTGTCTAAAAAAAGGTTAACAGAATCATGTTTATTTTTTAAACTTCGTGTGTTAAGGTGAAGCAAAGAGAATCGCTTGGTGCCACGTAAGGCCTTGAGACGCCTAAATGAATCAGCATCATGGTATTTTGTGTTGTCGTGAGCAGCCATATGCTTATATGGCGCACGAAAAAAAAAAGTGTCATTTTTAGAGTTATCTTATATGGTCGAGGTCACTGGCTGTCTTAATCCGTATTACTCTGTCCCGTTCACTGCGCCGAACGAAGAATTTTCCGTCCTTGACCCAGGCGAATTGATATTTCATTTCTCTTGCCTTTGTTTTCATTTGCCAGAACAACCGCTTATTCTGTGCAGTCAAGTTTTCATTGATGAAAACCTTTGAATTCTTTTTTCGTAGCTCGCCTCTTTTTGCAAGCCAAGCGTCACGAGTACACCGGGCAGAAAAACGCACGATAATAGGCGATGGCTTATCACCCCCGTCTGTGCCTGCTCTAGTGCGCAGTCGGTGGGCGGCTTCAATATCCTTTCCAGATAATTTTGGAAGCTCCAGTTCATCAGCCAAAAGATTAAGTTTTTCTATTACTTTTTCATTAGTTTGTTCGCCTAGTCCATGGATTTCCAGGTTAAGGCGTCTGCTATATTGATCAAGGTTATTAACTTCTTGCTTAAGCATTTCTACTTCACTATTGTTAGTCTGCGTTTCAAGTTTTTCCACTCGCTTTCTTAAATTGCTCATATCAGTACTCTGTCGCTTCATTTCGGCAAGCACGTCATCATACTTGCTTGACATTTCCTGTAGTGACCTTTCAATACCACATACAGTGTCAGCAACACCTGCCAGAGCATCGACTTGCGATTTCATTGAAAGAAGTAGTGATAATTTCTTCTGAATTTCGCCTATTTCTTTTGCGAGGTTCATTTCCTGCTCCACATTTTCTAGTTCAGCACACTTGCTGCTTCGAGCTTTCGACGTTTTGCAAGTTGCACAGCTCCACGAGTTCTTCGCCGCTGCATATTTCTTTTTATATGCCGATTCTGTTACTCCTGAACATGCACCTAAATGATACGTATATTTACACTCTAAACATGACAGGTATGGTGCGTCCCGCAAAACTTCATGACAAGAAATGCAGGTGTCGGTCATGTTAGTTACTCAGCAGCAGTGGCAACCGCGTACTCAACCAGGATATGTCAAATTTTACATACAGATGAGCACCAACCTGGGAAAAGGAAGACGATTTGCTTTAGTAGCCAGTCGACGAGCCTCACGGTGCCACCACTGCTGAATGTGTGTGACAGGACACACGATGTTTTCTTCTTTTTATACGTTCTCGGTGATGACGTCAGGCTTGTTATCCAACGTTTGTGCCACTGGACGTCGCACCGATGGATGGTAGCACCGATGTTTCTTGATAGACGTCGATTCCTGGGAAAAGGAAGACGATTTGCTTTAGTAGCCAGTCGACGAGCCTCACGGTGCCACCACTGCTGAATGTGTGTGACAGGACACACGATGTTTTCTTCTTTTTATACGTTCTCGGTGATGACGTCAGGCTTGTTATCCAACGTTTGTGCCACTGGACGTCGCACCGATGGATGGTAGCACCGATGTTTCTTGATAGACGTCGATTCCTGGGAAAAGGAAGACGATTTGCTTTAGTAGCCAGTCGACGAGCCTCACGGTGCCACCACTGCTGAATGTGTGTGACGTCTCTTTCTAGACGTCTCTGTCGTCCTTCCCTTGTTATTTTCATATGTGCCTCGCCAACAAGAGCTAAGTTCATCGATAACCAACTCGCCCGAGCCACAACACACATGTCGGTGGTTTTTAATGAATCGCACATACCTTTCGCTCGAGTTTACCACAGTGTTCAGGAGATGCGGAGCGTCTCTTGACACACGTGCGTAACACGGCTCGTACGTGAGTATACGAACGTGCCACAACGTACATGACTTAAGATCGTCTTATGCTTATACGCACTAAAACCACAATATTACGAATGAGAGATGTCACACTGGGGGTTTCCCTTTCTTTGTTTTCTTTCAATCAGCTAAGGTTACTGAACGTGCATCAAAAAGTATGTACTTCCTTTTCTCGTGTCAGACAATCAAGCCAGGCAGCGAAGCCACTGTACCACCACGGTATACGTACAGAACGTGACCATTCATGTATATATGGAGGGTGCTTCTTATGATACAACATCCTAAATTAGTCTACTTGCATGCTGCTCTGCTTTAAAGAATACTAGAAATACTTTCAAAGAATACTTGAATTCAACTTGTACTTAAATTAAATACTTGTATTCACATCAGCTCAATGCCGTGCCTGCGTCTGTCTCTACAGGCAACCTTCGCGTTTCTAGGCTACGATGATGTGCAACCGTTGCACCAAATGCTTCTCGATGTGTTTATAAAAAGTGTTTAACAATTACGAGTACCAGGTATTCTATTATTGGAAAGCAGAAAGCCGGCCCGGCGTGCTCTTGGTCAAATATTTAGAAGTTCGAGCGATCACAACTCAACGATGAAATTGAAGAGTTTCGTCTGGGTTATCCGAGTTCATTGCTATACATAGGCTGTAAAAAGTACAACTTACCCCTGGTACGCCATCGCCCCCACTCGAATTTTGTTGCTGGGGGTTCTGCGGAAAAAATAAAATATAGTGGCTGGCGTAGGATATTTTACACAAATATTCTCTACCTTTAAGCTGGACGGAGATTTTAAGCAAAGTTAGAACTCGGTGCATTTTTATTCAAGCATCCATAAAGCCCAAGGACATTACGTGTATAGGAGGTAGGGGGGCAGTAGCAAGCGCATATGTCGACAAAAACAATACACGCTATAATATCTTAAGCACGCATGCATACAAACCACTGAAACGCTTGAGCCATGCACCCTCCTAAATTACTAGAACTGTTCGCTAGAAAGAAAGTACATCATAATGAGCATGCCATCCTGAATATCCATGTTTTGAAAGTAGACGTAAGTGCCCTTAGTGTAAACAAATACACTGATCGATGGAGGCACTACAGCAGAACTCGCTATGTATACTAACGCGTTCAAGCTGGAAGATAACGTTTTCATTTGGAGGTGAACTCGTCATAGCTGATCCGTGACATCACAATGTCACACAGTTGATGAAGTATCAGTGAGATACACTAAAACAATACTTTAACCTTCTTATACTCTTTCATCAAGAACTCGATGACATTAAAATGAACACTGACGTTGTATAAATTGAGAGAATGTCAGGCTTCAAGTCGTTTCATACGGTTCTCAAAAGGGAACGTACCGTTCCACTGCTGACAGCCGTGTACAGCATGATGTCCGCACAGAGGCTCATTCCGGAGACGACAATGTAGACGAAGCGGAAGATGAATCCGTTGGCTAAAGTGTGAAGAAAATAAATAAAAAGCCGCATATTACAGTGCGCAGCAGTTTTATTCCATAAAATAGCCCTTGCCTGAATGTCATATGCATCGAAAAAAAAATACACCTAGTTGCGCAGTTCTTTCTATCTTCAAACACACAAATACTGCACGCGCTCGAAAGACCGAGGATCTCTACACCTCGTAAGTCGTGGGTTGAAGTCGTACTATTCTACATACGTCTAATGCCTTCCATGTATTTTTTACAAGGTTATTCAAACTACTACTGAAAACGCGCTAAGTTGCACAGATTTAGCTCAGAGTTCCGGGGCATACATATGTGCCGCCACAGGTCTCATTTATAAATGATGGGTGGTCTGCGTTTACGTTACCACTAGTCTACACCTCGGTGTACCAATACGTTGGCACGCAGTGCAAGAAAAAAAATCACAGCGTATCCGCGCAGTGAATGATGATGAGTGGGGCGAACCTTCAGAGTTTTATCGGTAAACCATGAATCGTCCTTCCGCTGGCCGCGTTTGTTGTATGTATGTGTGTGTATGTGTGTGTATGTGTGTGTATGTGTGTGTGTGTGTGTGTGTGCGTGCGTGTGTGCGTGTGTGCGTGCGTGCGTGTGCGTGTGTGCGTGTGTGTGTGTGTGTGTGCGTGTGTGTGTGTCCATTCGTCCATTCATTTATCTATTGAACAGTCCAAGTACCGCCATCTCGCATCTTTTCATCATATATTCGTCATGTACAAGTACCGCGATCTAGCACACATTCCAAGAACTAAACGAGAGGTGGCTACCTAACACTACATGCATCGAGGACGCACGACGCACGGCTCAAGGAGCTTCGCTTATAATATAGTATAGAGAACACCGATTGTCGAACCTTCAACAGTAGTACAAGTAACAATAAGAAGGCAGCGTAGGTGTGATAGCAGACTGGGCACGCAACTAAATGAAACTGTCATGATATAGTCCTACAATATTAGGTGTTTCCGTGGCTTCGTGCTAAAACAGTCAGTAATGTCGTTGTCTAGGCTATATTTCAAGGTTATGTATGTCTGCTTCCGCGGGACGTAACGCGTTAGAAATAAGAATTCATGTGAATCTGTAGGAAATGAATAGGAAGGGTATAGTGGTCTTACAGTTTGCAATCGTCGTCATCAACCGGACTGCGCCCACTGCAGGGTTTCTCCTTCGAATCCAGCCCTCTGTCGTTGCTGTGGCCACTTTGCCCCCTCATAGTTCTTAATGACATCTGCTTACCCTATCGCCCCCCCCCCTCTTACCTCAAGCTTTTGCCTCCTGATGAAATCCCGTCTC
This sequence comes from Rhipicephalus microplus, assembly GCF_013339725.1. Classification (NCBI taxonomy): domain Eukaryota; kingdom Metazoa; phylum Arthropoda; class Arachnida; order Ixodida; family Ixodidae; genus Rhipicephalus; species Rhipicephalus microplus. The sequence continues at coordinate 143,588,752 of NC_051165.1, forward strand.
TTGCTTTTATCGACCCATAGTTAACTATCCTGCCTTCTCGCTACATCTGATGCGTATGTTTATTTCTTGCAGATTTCAACAAATATGCCTTCAACAATGTTTTTTCTTTTTTTTTCTTGTCACCTCTTTTACCTTGCTTCTTGTCTCTCAAGGGCCCCTGAAATACTTTTGGACATTGTCAGGAAATGTTGCCGATTGGTAGTCGAGGCTCCAGTGAATATGTAGGCCAAACATTACAGACCAGCACTTGGCAAAGAATTTACGAATAAATATCAAAGTCAGCTAGAAATCGGTCGCCGTTGTCTTGACAAAAGACGTCATATCCCTCTAACTGCGTCATATGCGCAAAACATTTAGCTACTGGCTCACTTGTACATCGTGAGCTTCATAGCTACCCCGGTTGCTATGCCAGCCCAAGAAAACAAAGTGATTGAACTGATGACGCGGTTTTACTCTTTCCCCTTTGTCGCCTTTTTTACCCTTTTCTTTAACTTTTAGCACGATCGCTTGGATCAAAGGAGAGAGAAAACTCTTGAGTGTGTGACTAATTCCTGTAACTACGCTCGTACTCAACTGATTATGATATATATTTCAAGGCTGTCGATTCAAGGGGCAACAAACTCCGGTAGTGAGGTCATTTGATATTTATTTGAAAAAAAAGTGTTGCAGGATCCATTCAAGGTAACACCTCTCTTTTTTATTTGCACGGCCCGCTGCATGATGCTCAAGTGGGGAGCCCCTTTTTGTAAGTGCCAGGTTTCGGCCCCGCAGCTATACGCAGTGATTGCAACCTTCGACATTTTGAGTATGCGTGGCATCGAACAGCTTGCATTCGATGTATACGGGAACTCGCACAACGAACATTTCGTGTGATGGTTGAGGAACCATGGTAAATGGGAAAATACTTGCGCATAGCAAGAAAACGCCGGCACAGTTGGTATGCAGCAACTTTTTATCACCCTTAAAATACCGCGAAACCAAGCTTAGTAATCTTATCATTAATCTTTTAAGAAGTCTTAATACCCACCCCCTCTCCCTAAAATATGACAACTGAAGGTAAATGCTTAAAATTGCCGGCATAGGACATGGTCATCGGGTAAAATGACACTGCCTTCTGTTTCTGCAAACGCTTCAGAGACGAGTCAGCTGCAGCTTACACACCAAGAGATAAGTTCCGAGGCGTATATACTTACGTGCCATTTCCTGGCCTTCTATTAAAACCAGCAGGGAATTACCAATATAGGAGCAATTGAGGGCCTGAAAAAAAAAAATGAAGTCGAGATGAAGTATAGGCAGATATATCTTCGACGAGGATTTTTCAACACGAGCAGTGTCCACAAGCACTCAAGCATGGCTAGATATTGCCTTTTTCGATGGTTTATCAGTTCTGAATGCCATTCCTTCGTTGAGCCTACTAGATGTAGTTATAGATAACTTAATTAATGATCCCTGGACTGTTTAAGCGAAACATATTTCTTTGGCCTGTCGATAGACCACAGTGGTGCAGGGCCCACCACGCTCGGCTGCCGACTCGAAGGTCACGTGTTGTATCTTGACCGTGGCGGCCCTATTTCGATGGAGCCGAACTGATAGAGGTCCACTTAGCACGCGGTCGTCGTTATGTTACGAGAAACAAACAGATGGTCAGCATTTCCGGAGCCCTTTACTGCGGCGCGCCTCGAGATAACAGCGTGCTTTTGGCCCATAGAGCACCCCAAATAATATTTTTGTTCGACAGTATGGGCCATTGAAGCCGATTCGGCGCGGGCGTGATCCTTCGTACCTGTCGTAAAGCTGCACTACAGATGAGCATTGCGTGCTCTAAAATTGTGAATTTTCGATTTCAGTAAAGCAGTGGCCCGTCGCGCAAAGAGTCGTGATGATCTTACCCCGCAAATGAAGCACACCGTCATCACAAACGAAGCGCTGACCATTTCGGCTGTTCTTCTTGTCTTCCTTTGAAATGATGATGATGGCAATGTTCGTTCTTCCCATCGAACGTACCCACAGTGTGCTATTACTCGACTGCTTCCTTGTGCCTTTAGAATAGGCTCGTACCCACTACACGGGTCATTTTTACCAGTGGTTAAAATAAGGAAAGCGTTTAATATTTAGATGATCGAAAACTAATTACTCACTCGAATCATAAGATGCCATACAATGCAATTAGTATGAAGAAGTCACCAAAGATTATGATTGCTAATGAAGTAACACTTAATTTTTTTGTGTCTACAAAATTCGCAGACGGCAATGCAGACTTTCCTGTTGATTTCGACCACAGAAGCCCCAAGGAAAAGAGTATTTTCAGAATTAAAAGTATTAGTCAGAATTTCGGTATATGCACGTTCGGTTGATATATACCTTGAAATAAAATGGTGTGGTGTATAATGTTGAGGAATAAAAAAAACATTATGGAAACTACGAGTTTTGTGTAATTAAAGTTATGCGGGAGGGCCAAACACTTCGAGGATGCAAAAGTATCTGGAATTTAGCGTCTAAGAAATTGGGCCTAAGGGGTTGCTCTTTTACGACTAATAAAATAATGCGGCCGTTTATTAGACGAATGCTTCGTATCTGTACATACTCGTCATCAATGGGCGTTCTTCGTCATCATCGTAAGGAGGGATCCTCCTTTTTGGGTGAGCGCCATCCATATGAGGTCATCATCACCACCATTGTCTTTCTTGTGATCAGTGACTTGACTGTGGTCACTTTGCGGTGTCTTCAATGCCTATTAATGGTCTCATTAATTGTTGTACTGCGCGAGGGGGGGGGTACGGGGTTTACCGTCAGTATTTAAAAAACGCAAATAAGAACTGTGTACGCTTTGGAGCTTCAATAAAAGTACCAACGGCATCAAATGCCTTCACATTGCTACTATACCACTATCTCGAGGAACCAAAAAGTTGGCGGATCCCACGTACCCCGAGAATCGATGAGATGGGAAGCATGAATGAGGAAGGTTGATTTGTCACTTTTATATCAGCACAACGTTACGATGCAGACGTAAGTTATGCCGTAAATGACTTCCATGCCATGATTACCTTGTTTGGACGCGTTATTTGCCTTCGTCGTGTATTCACGTCACGTGATAACAAATTTGGTAAATGTGGAGCTAGCTGAACGGCCGCGAGCATGCTATAAGCGTAGCATGTAGTTATGGTTTACATTACACGCGTACCATGATTATCATGCTTGGAGGTGCCGTTTACCTTCGTCATCCATTCACGTCACGTGATATCAAATTTGGTATGTGTGAAGCTAGCGAAATGACCACGAAAGCACTATGAGCGTAGCATAGAGTCAAGTTTTTCATGACAAACGTGTCATAATTCTCATGTTTGTACTAGTCATATGCATTCGTCATATATTGTTGTCACGTAACATCAAATTTGGTATATGTAAAGCTAGCGAAACGACCGCGATCACACCATGAGCGTGTCGTGTAGTCATGACTTATATGACGTGCATGTCATGATTTCCATGTTAGGGTCTGTCACCGGTGTTCGCCATGCGGTAATGTCATACCATACCAGTTTTGCAATATGTCATGTAAAGAAAACCACTGTAAGAGCAGCTGAACATGAAATGTAAATCATGACACACTTGTCATGATTTTCATGTCATGACTAGTCACTTATGCTCGTTTTATAGTCATGTTATGCCATACCAAATTTGGTATCGATACCAATAACGAACCAGCCAGGAGAGCTAAAATTCGTAGGCGGCTAGACAGACAGACAGACAGACAGACAGACAGACAGACAGACAGACAGACAGACAGACAGACAGACAGACAGACAGACAGACAGACAGACAGACAGACAGACAGGGAGAGAGACAGACAGACAGACAGACAGACAGACAGGAAGAGAGACAGACAGACAGACAGATAGGGAGAGAGACAGACAGACAGGGAGAGAGACAGACAGACAGACAGACAGACAGACAGACAGGGAGAGAGATAGGGAGATAGACAGACAGACAGGGAGAGAGATAGGGAGAGAGACAGACAGACAGGGAGAGAGATAGGGAGAGAGACAGACAGACAGGGAGAGAGACAGACAGACAGACGGATAGGGAGAGAGACAGACAGACAGACGGATAGGGAGAGAGAAAGACAGACAGACAGACAGGAAGAGAGACAGACAGACAGACAGACAGACAGACAGACAGATAGGGAGAGAGACAGACAGATAGGGAGAGAGAAAGACAGACAGACAGATAGGGAGAGAGATTGATTGATTGATTGATAAATAGATAGATAGATTGATTGATAAATAGATAGATAGATTGATTGATAAATAGATAGATAGATTGATTGATAAAAAGATAGATAGATTGATAAATAGATAGATAGATAGATTGATAAATAGATCGATAGATAGATAGATAGATAGATAGATAGATAGATAGATAGATAGATAGATAGATAGATAGATATTGTAGTGATGCTGAGGTAGACAGGTAAAAAACAGACAGGTTAAAAATAGAGATACATAGATAGATAGATAGATAGATAGATAGGTAGATAGATAGATAGATAGATAGACTGATGCGCTCAAAGTCGCCGAAGTATGCTAAGAAATGCTTCGCATTTAAAAATCATCGCTCAAGCACTCCGGTGGTGGTGGTGGTGGTGGTGGTGGTGGTGGTGGTGGTGGTGGTGTTGCGGCAGGCGGGGTTAGCCTGGCCTGCATGGCCGGCAAGTGTTCCGCCTGAGCATCTCCTGAATTTAGAAAATGTCACCACGTGTCAGACAGCCCAGTGTCTCGCAGGAAGACCAACAAAATTCGTTGCACGTTCCTCCTAGTTGCTGCGGGTCCTTCAGGAAAGATGACGTCATCAACTGTCCGGTGCCTATGACAGCATTTTCACAAGGTGCGGATAATCGCTGCTCTTTGCACGTCAAACTGTGGGCAAAGCGAAATGAAATGTTCAGTATCCCTGATGTCACCACAGAAGGCACAGAACGGGGAAGCGTATCTCCCAGTCTTGAATGACCAGGCCGGGGTGTATGAGGAGCCGGTTCTTATGCGGTACAACAGCGTCGCTTCTTCACGAGAAAGTCCATGAATTACACATGCTTGGTGTGGAAACTTGTAGATCGCCTTGAAATGGTTGCGTATCACATCTTTGTTGTTCTGGTAAGTCTTGGGAGTTCTTACTTTTGGAAACGATACACGTGCTTCGCATGCAAGGGCATCAGCCTTTTCATTGCCCTCAATGCCAACGTGTAATGGGATCCACTGGAACTGTATATTAAAACTCTTGCCATTTAGGTGTTTGATTAGTGCCAGAGATTGTCTGGTGAACTTTTCTTGAGGTAGGCCACGATGCAGCCTTTGTAGCGCCGATTTGGTGTTCGTCAGCACTACAACATCTCGTGCAAAAAAGGATCGCAATTTTCGCAAAGCCGCCGTGATTGCAGCGCTTTCTACCGTTGTGGACGAAGCCACGCGATCCAGGCGGCCCGACCATGACACGCCAAGGCAGGGTATGCAGAAAGCCGCTGCGCAGCTATCCGTCTGAGTGCACACTGATCCGTCGGTGTACACTTGTAGGTGGCTGCGGTACATGGTGCTCAAGTGGTCCAGCGCAAGAAATTTTGCTTCCGCGGCTGGAATGGTGCGCTTCGCTGGTAGATTAGGTACGCTGAAGTTACACGCAACATCCATAAAAGACCATGGCGGGTCCATAGGGCGCCGTTTAGGCAGTTTCAAGCCTAAATATTGAAATGTGCTTAGTTCCGCATTGAAATGTGAGCCATTTCTTGCTCTTAGCCGCCGGAGAAGCGCCGTGCCTGCGAAGGACTCGCCCAGTCTTGACAGCTGCGTCAATAAGGCCTGAGACGCCAAAAGGCGGAGCGGAAGAGACTCGGCTTCATTGGTGACCTTCGTGCTTGAAGCCGCCTGAGGAACTCCCATCGCCAAGCGAAGACCCTTTCTGTGCACTGCCTCTAGGCATTCTAACAGGCTTGGTGATGGTGATACCAGGGGCAGCTGAAAAAGAATGCGGCTTGTTATAAGCGCATCATTGAATTTAAGCATGGACATAGGATTGTTGCCCCAACGGACCCCTGCCATGCGACGAAGAGCGTTGATCCTTTGCACTGATGCAGTGACTATACCATCAACCGCACGTCGCCATAATAGCTTGTTGTCGATGGTAATGCCCAGGAAACGAACACTTGTTGCACAGCGAATTGAGTGACCTCGAATATTCAGCGACAGACGTGTTGACTTCCGTCGCGCTCCCGGGAAGAGCATGAAGGCCGATTTTTCCGCTCATAAAGATAGGCTAAGTGTCAACAAGTGACGCTCAATGATTGAAATAGCGCTCTGTGCTATCCAGGCCAAACGTTTGTGCTGGTACCCTGAGATCCAAATGCAGATGTCATCGGCATAGATGGGTATTTTAACTGCTTTCAGAGCTAAGTGTAGTGTCGGGAAGGCTGGCCATGGCAGCGTTAAAAATCAAGGGAAATAGAACACTTCCCTGTGGGACGCCAAGGGAAACGCGTCTCTCTTCGCTCGTTACATTTCCAAGCTTAACACGGACACAGCGGTCTCTGAGAAATTCATGTACGAACCGAAGAACATTTCCCGACACACCCATGGCTTGGAGCCCGTTCACGATGCCTGCCTGAAGCACGCAATCATATGCCTTGGCAACGTCCATGAAGACGGCGAGTGTCGAGAGTCAGCTGACGTGGTGGTGCTCGATGTGGCTTATTAGGTCCAAAACACTGTCCTGGGCACTCAGTCGTGGGCGAAATCCGGTCATACACGATGGCCATTGTCTTCCTTGTTCAAGGTACCAAGTTAATCTTGTACATATAAATCTTTCCATCAACTTGGACACGCATGATGTAAGAGATACCGGTCAGTATGACGCGAGGCTCGCAGGACCCTTTCCGGACTTTAGGACTGGCACCACCCATGCTGTCTTCCAAAAAATGGGATCCCTCTCGTGCTCCAGACATGATTAAGTATGTCCAAAAGGGCCCTTGTTCGCTCATATGGTAGGTATGTCAGCATTTGACTGCTGCTCAAATCGGGACCCACGGCACAGCATCTTCTTAATTTGCTAAGTGCCATATCCAGCTCTCGAAAGGTGAATGGCGTATCCATCGTGTGAAAAAACTGGGGTGACAGAGGAATCGCCGCTCCTGCTTATCTACCAGATGTGTACACGTCTGCGAAATCCTCTGCAAGGGTTTGCAAATCTATCCCTTGTTTCAAAACGAGTGCTTCGAATGGCCTGTGTGTTCGGATCTTCCCAGAATGACTACTTATTACTGCCCATATCTTTGTCAAGGGCGTAAACGTTGATAAACTCTCACAGAAAGCGGCCCATTGATTTCGTCTTAATTTTTTTGTATGACGGCGAATCGCAGCGTTTATCCTGTTATATTCGGTTTTCGCAGACAGATTTCCTTTTGTTCTCATTATTTGCCGCTCCGCCCGTCTACGTGCTGCGCAGAGGTTCTTCAATTTCAAGTCAGGAGCAGGAAAATGGTCGGGCAGTTTCAGCAACAAAGTTGCTGCTCGCTTGCTTTGCAACATATCTGCGAACAGCTCACCAGTGGATTTGTCCAACGCTTCTCTGTAGGTGTCCCAGCGCGTTACGTTGCAGAATTGTCGACCAGCAGTTCGAAATCCCAGGATATTGGTGAAGATGGGGAAATGGTCGCTGCCCATCCTGTCTGGAGCCGTGGTCGATGATACCAGAAGGTCCGTGGAGTAAAGTACAAGGTCTATTGCACTCCATGAATCTGGTGGCCTGAAAAATGTAGGTTTGCCATCGTTCGCCACACATAAGTCGGCAGCATCCGCAGCTGCTAGAAGTTTCTTGCCTCGAAAATCTACACTCTTATTTCCCAAGAGTGGATGGTGTGCGTTAAAATCACCACAGATTATTCGAGAAGCGGGACATCGATTGCAAAGGTCCTTTAGGAAAGTCTCCATGGAGACCTTTTTTCGTGGGCCTATGTACACCGATACCATACTCAGTTTTCGATTTCCCAGGCACACTTGCATAGCAGCGACTTCCAGGGAGTTGGAACAGAGGTTTTGCACTGGTAAGGCGACGTGAGGCATTTCCCGCCTTATGTATATCATTGCGCTTCCATTTGCAAGCGACGTTATGCTCGGGTTGCCGTGTCGGGTGTACCCTGGGAGCGTCCCTGAATTCGGAAGACCGGCTTCGGAGAGGGCTAGAATCGGTATTGGAATGTCGCGCCGGAAAAGGTTGAGTTCGCACAGACGTTTTAGAAGACCGACGCAGTTCCATTGCATGATTAAGGGCACTTTTGAAAGACGAGATAGACCAGGGGGGCGAGACACTCCGTACAAATGTTCAAACAGCTTAAGCTGAAGCGTGATGCCTCGGTAACTGGCAGTGGGTACAACCACAGTCCCTTAATACCGTTCTGGTCACAAAACTTCTTCACTCTAAGGGAGAGCTTGATATGGTGCCAAGAGCGGCCGCTACGCGGCGCAAGCCGTCCTAGGGGGGCCATCGCCCCGCTGCGCCCGGCGGAACGCACTGGCCGCGGCGGCATCCCGAAGGCGTTGTGTAGTGGAAGCTCGCGGTTTCTGCATCAGCGAAACGCGAACTTCATGTGCCAGTGCACCGTGCTCAAGGTAGATGGCATGAAAATTCGAATGAGCAATGCCTAAGACATGCTGTGCGACGGGTTGCAGCTCCAGATACCGAAGCAACAAAGAAAAGGCGTCGCTCTTCTGTTTCCCAAGTAGCGCCGAACTCCGAGAGAAATGGAAGCGAGCTATACCGCGGTTGGATGCTGGTGGTTTCTGCTTCGAAAGTAAGAACGTTCGGGTGTGCGAAAAGCATTTTGATGCTAGTGACGTTGTGAGAACCGACGAGCACATCGTGAACGGGGTGGTCATGTCACTTCAGCGAGAAAGACCGAGGCTTCGCACGAACGCCATTCCAAGAATTTTTGACGGGCTCCCGGCGTACCTGACAAAGCCGAAACCACGTTCACGGCCTGCGACTCAAAGGCAACCAGCGAAGAGGCGGCGCGAATTGTCACCGGAATGCGCAGCAGTGGAATGCCAAAATGTCAACACCGACTCGGCAGGAGAAGCCAGTGACGGTAAGCTCTTGAGCCGGTTTAGTCGCGGCGTTACTTTGTTACCACAGTCGCATGACCCTGTGTAAGCGGCTGGTGGCATTGAGGTGCTTCTGAACAGTGTTATTGAATTGTATTAAAGATGCAGCAGCCAGCGATAGCGGACACGCAGATCAGGCCTGCCAAACGGAACAGGCAGTGTGTTCGTTTCTTGAAGTGCAGGCGCTAAACGTGCAGCTTTGGAGTACGCGGCAACGACTTGAATGGTGTCAGAAACAGCTTGCGAAGATGAGAGTCCTGGCCAACAAAAATGCAAGACTCTTGCAAAACCTGGACAAGCTATCTACCCGCGAGAAGCCTATTTACGATCAGTGCATCATGAAGGCAAACGCGAAATCTCCGAAAGCTGCCAGGTAATCTTCAGTCGCACATAACTGCCACGAAGCTATGAATATAATCGCACATCTTTTTCGTGCCACTGTCTTGTGCATATTTTTTAAGAGCAGTGCACGCTAGCATTGCATGTCAGAGTAATCCTAAATTGCCCGCTTTGCATGATCGCACAATGCAAGCTGTCTGTTGCTCTTGTACTGGAGTAGGGGTGCATGTTAATATTGAAAATGACAAGGCATTTTTAAACGCGGTGGTTGTGTATTGCGGTATGAGGAAAGATGGTGTGATGCATGTCGCGCATCTTCTTTTTTCTGCTTGCTGTGGTTATGCACTTGCACTGTTCACTCACCAGCCTCGGTTTACCTGAATGCACAACGAGCCTGCACTCTCTTTAGGTACAAAAAAGCATAGATTTATGACTGCCTGCTACTGAAGATTAAGTATACTACTATACATTCCTTCACGAGAATGAGTACCTTCCCTTGCCCAACCCTCGCACCCTCTACACGTACCTGAGGAGCCTCAAGGCTGACTTTGGTTTTGACAGCAGTCTATTCACCATTCTCAAAGACAAGCTGCAAGTACTTCTTGAGCGAGAGCGTCGAGGTTTGGAACAATGCACAAACTTACTACTGCATTCTATGACTTCATATCTCATATGTGGTGCATGTCTAATAAGATGTATTTTTTTTACAGGTGTCCTGATGTTCGATGAAATGAGCGTAAGAAAGAGTGTGCACATTAGGGAGTCAGACATGGCTCTGCTCAGAAAAGTTAACTTCGCTGAGCACACAAGACCCTCGGACTATGAGAAAGATGGCGATCACGTCCTGGTCTTTCTCTTCCGACCAATTTTTGGAGGGTGGTCGCAGACTGTTGGGACCTTTTGTTCCTCCGGTGCATCCCCTGGTTCAATAGTAGCGAAGTTGTTGCTCCAGTGCATTGTGCACCTTTCGAACGCTGGCGCTATTGTCGAGGCTGTTACATGCGACAATTCAACACCAAATCGTTCAGCTTTAAGGAGCTTGGGTTAGTATCTGGGGACACGAGTTATATTTGTCAAACTAAGAATTGAACACTACTAACTGCATTGATGTGTTCTTTTCAGGGATAAACAGTGACCATAAACAGCTGCAAACTTCATTCCAGCATCCATGTGACCCTTCAGGGACAGTGCAGGCACTAATTGATCCACCGCATGTCTTCAAATGCATAAGGAACAATCTTCGGAAGGTTGGAAAGTCTCTGGTAAGCAGTAATTCGTATCTACGTCAGGTTACTCCCTTTGCGAGGAGTGGCTTCACCTTTTTATCGCAGCTACCGGAAGGACATGAGGTCTATCACTTCCACTATCCTGCCCTGCTGGAGTACGAGGAGCAACAGGCTGGCCTTCGGGCTGTCCCGAAGCTCACAAGGGCTCACATCTTCCCGAACGCCTTCCAGAAGATGAGTGTCCGGCTTGCTGTTCAGGCAAGTAACCACTCCTAGTAATTAGTAAGGCTACTTACAGGCGAACTAATGACACAAAACTTTGCTGATGAATTGTCAAAAAAGACAAATTTCAATGCAAGCTCTTTCGTTCAACAACAGTGTGCCATCATTTTCAGCTTTTCAGCAAAAGCACGGCGTCTGCAATGGAGTTTTATAGCAAGCAAGAAGGCTGCCAAAAGCTACATAACTCCGCAGGTACATACGACTTCACGAAGCAGTTGAACGATCTATTTGACTGCCTCAACTCAAGAAGACCACAGAACGTGCAATACAACGAAACCGAGCACATCGCAATGAGCGAGTAAATCACACCCAAATATGTTTTTCTTTTATAGTGGACTCAAGGTTAATATTTCTTGCATTGCAGTCATTGAAGGCGAACATAAAGTGGCCGGAGGATTGCTGCACATACATAGAGAGCCTGCCGAAGCAGAGGCAGGTGTGCTTCCTTAGCAAACCAAATTGTGGTGCACTGAGGATAACGCTGCACAGCACGGTGGCCCTGATTGATCGACTCTTGAAGTCTGGCTTCCGTTATGTTCTTTATTTTTATTTGTTTATTTACAGATACTGCTGTCTCGATACACGAGACATAGCAGGAGTGAGTACATTAGGAAAAATTCTAGTTCTAGTTGGAAACCTCGGCCAAGACCCTTTAGAGGTAATTCAGGTACTTTTTCGCACGGTGTGTTGGTACAGATACCTTTCTTTTTCCCTGTCCAGCGCTTCTTTGGGATAGCCAGGCATGTTGCAGGAGACGGGGGCCAACCAACTGTTCAGCAGTTTTTGTTTATATACCGCATGCTGTCGGTGAACAACCTCGTGCGGCCACCTAAGCGAGCTTCAGTTGACGCAAGCGGGCCAGAACTGCTTCTCACTTGCAAGGTCTTTTTGACAAGGAAAAGCCCTCTACGACTCAGGTATTTTGCAATGTGTGTCCTGTATGTGTCTTGAAGTTTCCTTTTTATCACCTTGAAAATTCAGGAAGTTGTGCACATTTCAGGTGGACACACTAGCTGTTCTGCTGCAGATGTTATGCTGGAGCCAACAACAGACTGCGTGGAGGACATTGGCCCCCTTTCGACCAAAGACTCCATTTTGGATTACCTCGGCGGATATGTGGCCAAAAAGTTTTCTACTTTGGATTGCTTAGGCTGCATCGAAACGATGTTGAGCACAACACGTCAGCCATCTGCCTTGATCCAAACAAAATCGAGGGGCTATTTGAAAGTACCTAGCAGCCGTCTTCTTGCTCTCCTGAAAATTGTTGAAGAACATGTAGAGACGTACACGGTGCAAAACATTGCATGCGGTGACGTGTACGCGAGGATTGTTGAGGGCATTTTGCTCGACAGCCGCACAGCGTCAGCAAGTGTAGGTTGTCTGTTGCACTTTTTAGGGACAACAGCTGAGGTTGTACACTTTTTTTGAGATGTAGATTACATTTATTCACTCGAGAAAAAAACAAAGCCTCGCGGGCAACTGTGCGCAGTTCATGCCGTGCAAGTGGTGGGCGGAAGCCACAGTGTTAAGCATAATGGCTGTGTATGTGAGCACGCCTTCCCATTTGTATATAGTGTTGTATATCTTGTATACATTACACTGTAATATTTTCATACTATTCATATTTATCTGCATATAGTGTAAATAGTGTATATTCAAATACAGTTTATTTTAGGCAGTGAGCTAAGGCAGAGTGCAGCTGTTAATGAAACGAAATACACATTGTACAGTAGAGTCACAGATTGTGTAACATTGCTCAGAACAGCTGCAATACTTTCTAGTGCTTTTCTTCTCCAAAGTGTTGTTCTCAGTGTATTTTGTGTAAATAAATGTTTTCCAACTTTCTCCCCATTACATGCACCATATGTGAATCTCCCATTCATAAGTACACACCTGACTACTAGGAGGCGTATCATCTGCACCAAATTTAAGATTTATTGCATGCCTTAAATCATAACCACCCTTCGCCCCCTCCCACGCAAAAAATAAAAACAAATGTGTGATGAGGTACCTCGGTAGTGGCAGAGGCGGCCAAGCGGCTAGCACTGGCATCAAAAGGAACTTCCAGATTAGGCTGCTGTACTTCCGTTCCCGGAGAAATCATGGGTTGTCGGCCGGTAAATAATAATGCCCTAAACAGTAAACACAAGGAAACGTCAAGCGGCGGGTGTCCCGTGTAAACTGCGTGGAAAGAAGTGATCAATCAAATGTTGGGCACGTTTAGAGCGGTCGCGAAAGCCCTCGGCATCGAAAGTCCCCGCGTCAAAAAAGCGATCAGCGCTCATAAACGTGTGTCCAAAACAACTGCGCATTTGGGTATAAACTCAATTGAAAGGTCTGGAAAAAAACTTCTGGCTCAACCGTTAAGTTCATTTGAATACTTGGGTAGTAGCGCGCGAGAGGCGAGCCGGATATAAACCAATGTGATTGCTCCTGTACTACGCAGTCGTGTTTCATTTCGTTCACCTTCCTCCCCATATTAGCGGCCCTACCAGAATATAAAGCTCACCTACCGCATAAACATAATCGCCCTTTGGCCGCGCGAAAATACAAACATGTTGTCGAGCACGTCAAGCAGTAGCTGCTCGCATCAAGAGCATAAGCATCGTCTTTCAACACTTGCGAGCTATAGCTCGCAAGTACCGCTTTGAGGCATCGTAAGTATGCATACAATTGGGCTATGACACAATTATTGACATAATGCGTTATCGGGCGGTGTGAGAACACTCTTAATGCGCTGCTGTTTATAAGGTGGGCCCGCACTTCCAAGTAAACTACGCGTGCGTTCCAAAGTAAACAGCTCTCATTCGTCGTTGACACTGGATCCCGTTTCAACTTATTTATCTGGTGGCATTGATGCGTTCAGAGACATTTAAAAAAAGGTAACAGGAAGAACAGCACGCACATAATCGCGTCGAAACGTCGGCCGCAGTGCGCATACAAGCCCAGCAGTGGCGGCGGCTTGTGGCCCCCATACGACGGGTGGCGCCTCTAGCGACAGATTTTGTCCCTATATCAACCTTCGGGCGGAGTTTCGTGAGCAGTAAAGCATTGAAGGACTCTGGTACAACCCAACGGATTATTTGTTCGTGAAGCATCATTTAATATCATTATAATAAGGTGAAGTTTGCCGCACGTTTGACTGGGGTTTACCACAGTGTTTATTTCACATGCCGGACATTGTGCCTCGCATTATAACGGTCGTAGAGGAGTGTAATGAGCGGCTAAATATATTAGGAGCGAAGCTCCTTAAGGCGTGGGCTGTGCGTCCCTTGTATGTAGCCACCTCTCGTTCAGTTCTTGCAGTGTTCACTAGATGGCGGTACTTGTAGCTGACGGCATTAAGTATTACGCTAGCCACCGCCCGATCTAAAGGGTACAGCCATATCCATCCATCCATCCATCCATCCATCCATCCATCCATCCATCCATCCATCCATCCATCCGTCCATCCATCCATCCGTCCGTCCGTCCGTCCGTCCATCCATCCATCCATCCATCCATCCATCCATCCGTCCATCCGTCCGTCCGTCCGTCCATCCATCCATCCATCCGTCCGTCCGTCCATCCATTCATCCATCCATCCATCCATCCATCCATCCATCCATCCATCCATCCGTCCATCCGTCCGTCCATCCGTCCATCCATCCATCCATCCATCCATCCATCCATCCATCCATCCATCCATCCATCCATCCATCCATCCATCCATCCAAAAGATGCAAGATGTTATAAACTAGACGGCGGTACGTGTAGTTGATTATGAAAGATGCGAGGTGTTATAAAATAGGAATGATGCCACATATGGCGCGTGTCATCGTTCGATATAGTGTGGCGACGTACGCTAGGGGGAGCGTTGCAATAAAATCGAGTGGGCAAAATGTACGGAGGATTCATGGTTTACCAGGTTTACCTCCGGAGCTTCGCCCACTCATCATCATTCACTTCGTGGATGTGGCGGCACTTTTAGATGCGGAGCATCTAATACTCGAGGCTTGTAGTGCGGCGCCGTCCGCAAGCTTCCTCCTCCTTCTTCCACCATCTGTGCACCCCTTCCTCCTCTACACACCGCGCGCGCTTCACTCCTCCACCATCTGTGCACCTTTCCTCCTCTACACACCGCGTGCGCTTCTCCTCTTCACGAACATTCGCTAGCTGTATAATGTAGCGCGCATGCGCCGTCACGCTTCGAGAACATCGGCAGCTGACGCGCGCGCATGCGCCGTCGCGCTTCGAGAACATCGGCAGCTGACGCGCGCGCATGCGCCGTTGCGCTTCTCCCCCTTCTCGAACATTCGACAGCTGACAGTGCATGCGCCGTCGCGCTGTATATATACTCAAGGTCGGCGCTCGCTCGCTCAGTTGCCGCTCGTCGGTTGGTTTGTACGGCGCGTCGACGTCCAAGGTCGCGGTGAAATGAATTCCAACGAATCCACAAACACAATGATCGACGTTCCTTCGACCAGCGCCGCCCTTTCGCATACGTGTGTACGTGTTCACTCAGTTAACACCCCCTCCTACAACCACGTTAACCAATTTAGCCATCGACCCAAGTAAGTCGCAATTTAACACCCCATTTCACAACCACGTTAACCAATTTAGCCATCGACCCAAGTAAGTCGCACTTTAACACCCCGTTAACCAATTATATGCTCCGCATCCTCCTCAGTGTTCCCCCGAGGGAAGCTGCGGGCAATTTTTTTCTCCATGCGTTTATCACTAGTTGTTCTCGAACCACCGACAGTCACTGACGTCACAGCCAAAACCAAACTGCCGCTGGAGAAACTCCCGCGGAAAGCAGGGATTCACCCCGGGGAACGCACTCCCGCAGTCATCACGTCGATGCTGTTGTGGCCGCAACACCGCTTGTTCGGTGCGCGTTGTTGCAAGCGTTTGACATCTCAAGCTAACTTGGCGGTGTGGTTTGCAGGATCCGCGTTCTACCAGAGCTTGCATTTTTGTTGGCGATTTAGCGTGGCTTGGAAGGCTGCCGGATCATACGTGCGCAGTTGCTGCCTGCAGTCGGCCTCTCGGGCCTGTTCTTATGTGTGGACTGCACCACCGGCCCGGTGAATGGGAGCTCTCACACGTTTCCACTGTCGGCGTTCCTCCAAAGTTGTCCGTGGTTACCCATGTAAAAGGTCTCCGCAGCAGCTGAAGCGCACGTGCTAGATGCCACGGCGGCGACGGGTTGGATGACATCACTCTCATTGTAGCCAATGTCGTGTGTGCTTGGGTTAGAAACTGAAAACGACGTAACTGATAGCCCAGCCAATAGAGACCACTCATGACACCGATGCCGAACGGTTTTGGGGGCAAGGATAGCTAAGGCGTGATTCGTGCGTCTCCTGTTTATAGTCACCGCCTCTCATTTTAGTCCTTGGAATGCCCGCAGTATGACGATACTTGTATATGATGAATATATGATGAAAAGATTCGAGATGGCGGGACTCGAACTGTTGACTAGATGTATGGACGGACGGATGGATTAATGGACGGACAGACATACAAGCACACGGTCAGGCGGATAGACGGACAGCCGAAAAGACAGACCGACAGATGGACGACCAGACACAACGATTAACGGACAGACAGATATAAGGACAGATAGACGACCAGACAGCAGGCAGATGGATGGACGGATGAATGGACAGGCTTTTTTGCAGTAATTACACAAATTTCAGCTCATAATAAAATCAGAAATCTTTATGTACCTTATTATAGACTATACAGATCACAAGACCTCAAAACACTTCGTAGAACGGTATCGTCTATGCATAAAAGTGGCTTCTTGCATCACTATCATGCATCCGTTCTACTGCAAATGCAGTTTGGCTGTCCGGTCTATGCTGGATTCATTGACTTGTCAGTGGTACGTGAATCAATGGTGTCGCCTGAAGGGAGGGCGTGGTTTTCAGGACTTTCTTCGAGTAGCGCGTCGCCGACCGCTTCGCCATGCTCATCAATCGGCACCACCTACAAGAGTATGTTGGCATCATTGAGAGTCAGCACTTAGGGCTTTGCACAAAGAAATATTGCAGTATTAGTCAGCGACTGCTGATATATTATGAATTCTTGATTGTAAGCGGGTTACAACGTAAAAACTGTGACTCGAAATACCTAAACTTGAATAGATAATACTGCGGAAATTCTGCCATACCTTGTATACATGCATATGTAGTAGCAGAAAAGATTATAAAGCCATCAACGTAAACTGTGACCACCATGAAATTGTGTGCCGCGTTTATGAGCCCTTCGAAAAAAAAAAAGCACAGTCTTTCAAATCTTTTTCAGGTTTCTGACTCGCAACATATATAAACCGCTTTGATAAGACCTGTAAACTGAGTTCGCAGATCCCTATATTCTTGTCGGAAAGTCATGGGACCGAAAATAATGGTAACGTGCATGTCTCCTCGATAATATTAATATCAGGAATTTTCAGTTTCAAAACCACCATATGAATTTTCCGTTTTAAAACCACCTTGACGAGGTCCTAACCCCGTCACCTCGTCAAGCTCTCGTTAAGCTCTAAAGCTTTTAGTCTTGTACTCCACCTTATCAAAAGGAAACAAAATGATTGATTGATTGATATGAATATGAGAGCCGTTGTGAGAGCAAATGGTGCCGCATATTTTGGCTATCTCTGCCTGGTAATCTTTAACATGCACTGACACCGCATAATACAAGTACACCGGCTTTTATCATTCAGCCTCCATCGAGATGCAACTGCCGTGGAAGGGATCAAATCCGCGGTCTTCGGGTCAGCAGCCGAGAACCGTAGCCCCTGTTCCATCGAGGTGGACTTAACGTGTTACCTTAAAGAGTGTCGTGTTCGAGGTAAGTTGTGACTCCCCAAAAAATATAAAAAACACACTTTTTTTTCAGGAAGGGGATGTCATAGCGTGAGCGATGGCGTTTCGTGTGCAGTTTGTGGAAATGTGCAGGAAAGCGTACACGCCTAAGGTTATAAAGCGAGCCGAAACCGATGCGCGGATCCTGCGCAATCCACTTCTTTAGAATATTGGATTTTTTTTGCCGGCAGTTATATCACAGAATATTGTCACAGACTGTTCACTGACTGGATCAAGGATGTCCCGATACTTTTCTGGTGTCTTGGTATAAAAAAACCTGAGCTCGAAAATAAAGTTGTTTCTCTCTCTCTCTGGAGCTCAAAAGCCGCCAGCTCGACCAAATAAGTGATCGAAGAATTGAACGTTGTCACTGATGAGGCTGTTCAGCTGAAGGAACAAAAATGAAGCAGGTTTCCCAACTTAACGTTGCGAAGGCGGATTAAGCAGGAAAGCTGGTGGTACCACACTGATTGGCATTATCTGCAACGGTACAAACGAAGCATTCCAGAACGAACACTACGCGTGGAGGGGAAGAGAACAGGAGCGCACACCGAGCTCCGTGCTCCCAGCTCGTCTGCACAACACTAGCTGCACCACTATCGCCATAGCCTCGCTTTCGTTCTCCTCCACTTCACCCATCTTCGTCAACGTCTCCACGTCACTACCATTGCTGTATACCAGACTCGGCTATAGCTACACTAGCCTTTCTTTTTGCCCACTTAGCTGTACCCATGCCAGGGCTCTTTATTATAATAAAAGAAACCGCCCATGCTCTCCCTCTCGTGAGGCTTCGCTCTCATGGCTCGGCAATGAAGTGAGCGTACGATGATCTCCAGGGACTTATCTCTGCTTTCAACCACTTTTCTGTTAAAATTCTCCCAATGACCACGAAATTAGCACGGAAGATATCTTTGGAATAACTCTAAGGTTACAACATAAATTTATCTTAAACTACACATTTTTTAGACGTGTCGCATGTATTTTTTCAGCAAACAGTTCATGAAGATTTTTTCGCAAATGTGGTTAAGAAGTGAAGCACCTACAATACCTGCTTTGGGCTTGATCCAATCTCACGCTCCGGGAGAGAATCGACGAGACCACTAGCGAGGAGTGTGCCCTGCTGCTTGACGCCTTCGTAGAAGTCATAAATTAGAAACAGTGCCACGCCCTGCATCGATTGTGAGAAAATTTATTGTATGCGAGGACATGGTTGGGGAAAAAAGATATGAGAGTGGAGCACCTCTAATGCTTCACTGTTATTACTGTAACGTTGTTTTGGGAGTAACGTAATCAAGAAGGGGAGGCAAGATATCAGAAACGGCTGCAGGGCGCGGGTTCAAATCCCGGCTGCGGCGGCTGCATTTCCGATGGAGGCGGAAATCTTGTAGGCCCGTGTGCTCAGATTTGGGTGCACGTTAAAGAACCCCAGGTGGTCTAAATTTCCGGAGCCCTCCACTACGGCGTCTCTCATAATCATATAGTGATTTTGGGACGTTAAACCCCACGTATCAATCAATTATCAGAAACGGCGAGAAGTTGAACTATGCTGTTGCTGAAGTCTGCTCCTCATGGCCCAGATCTTTCCTAATTTTTATTAGTATGGCAGCACTGCTTGCTCATGTAGCACTTGTATGCATGTGCAGTTATGAAAGGAGGTCTACAGACTGCCATGCGACTTCGACTATGCATATATATTTGCTCAACGAACTTTAGTGTGCCTCCGTTAAACTTGTTGAAAAAGTTCTTACTTCAGGTTAAACTTGATTTTTTTTTCCTTTTTGCCACTGTCCTCAAAATCAGCCTCTATTCTCTGAATACGTACACAGCAGGCCTGGAAAGTTTGTTCAAACCACTAGGTCTTGGAGACCTTTCATTTTTCAATCATTTTGTGACTTTTTTAGATCCATGTGCACCGGAAATTTTAGCAGGCTTTAGAACAGGTGAAAAGGCCCGTGTACTCAGATTTGGGTGCACGTTAAAGAACCCCAGGTGGTCGAAATTTCCGGAGCCCTCCACTATGGCGTCTCTCAAAATCATATGGTGGTTTTGGGACGCTAAACCCCACAAATCAATCAATTAGAAAAGGTGAGAAATGTAAATCCAAGGCTGCTTGCCCCTGCAGCGGGACTGATGAGCTGTCTTCTTGTGTCTCGTGGTCTTGCAAAAAAAAATTTTGACGGCAGATCTAAAAGGTGAATGTTGAAAGGATTGGGCGAAGCTCCTGGAAGGGATACCGTGAAATTTTCTTCTGTTGATTCGCCTGGCGATATGCGCGCTTCGTCGCCGCTTCCCATTGCCGAACGTTTGGAAGATCTGCTTCGCGACGTTGACGTGCTGCCTCGGCCTCTCGTTCCCGTACGGAAGGATCTTGCCGACGCTGACGTGCCACGGCAGCTTCTTGTTCTCGTATAGCAGGATCTTGCCGACGCTGCCTTGCTGATGTGGCTTCTTGTTCCCGTACAGCAGGATCTTGTCGGCGACGTCACGCAGCTTCCCGGCGTGCTTCTTCCTCACGTGCTCTCACTTCAGGGTCCTGTCTGCGAGTGCGCACCACCGCTGCCCTGCGCGCCCGCCTTTCGACATCCTTATTCATATGAGTACTCACCAACAGCAACGAGCATCGGCAACTACAAACCTGTGTCGATATGGTTTTGATTGTAAAACCATTGCTTTAGAAAACACCTGGCATCTTTCGTTAAGCAGCTGGCGTCTTCTTTTTGTTTTGCTTTAGAAAACATCTGGCGTCTTTTCGTTTTGCTTTTAGAAAACATCTGGCGTCTTTCGTTGGCCTATGTTACCAATCAACGGCGTTTTGAACAAAATTTTTCTATTGTTTAACCACGCACAGGACAAATCTCACCAGGCACTACTTCGGAGGTAAACAACGGCTGCTACTGGGAATGAGAGACAGTAGAAGTCAGCTTTTAACACTTCTACTTCTACTAACGTTTCCTACTGGAACATGCCAGTGGCTGCTAAAGGGGAATGAGAGACAGAAGAATTAGGCATTTAGTTAACGCGCACGCTGCGAATTTTTTTTTATTGTTCAACAACGCACAGGAGAAATCTCCCGCCGGCACCACCTTGGAGGTGAAACCGTAAGACTGGTTACACACTACGACTACGACTACGAGGGACGGACGGGTGCCGTTATAAGGAGCTTCGCCCCTAAAAACCAGATGGTCGAAATTTCCGTAGCCTTCCAATGCGGCGTTTCTCATAATTATATGGTGGTCTTGGGACGTAAAGCCAGCGATATTAACACAGAAACAAATTTTGTACTACCGATCATTTCGCACCGAAAGTATCGCAGTGATGATTATTGGTAAATAAAAGGAAACTTTTTTAAGCGCAAACCTTTGCGAAGGCTTTATCACGCTGGTTACGACGTAATCGTAATTAAGATAAAGGATATAATTTTTGGCGCAATGTTTCACGTGTGCGTTACTCTGTGCGCCTAACTGTAAAAGACGTGAAATATCTCGAATTCGAAACGTCACTGTCATTGTAATAATGCACCCACCACGGTGGTCAAGTGGTTGATGCTTGACGCCTGACCCATGGGCACCGGAATCGAATCCCTGACGTGGCGGCGACATTTCTGATGGAAAATTAACTGATAAAGGTCGTGTGCTTACATTTAGGTGCAGGTTATAGAACCCGAGGTAATCAAAATTTCCGGAGCCTTCCCGTACGGAGTCTCTCCCAATCGTATCGCGGTTTTGGGGCGTTAACTCCCAATAATTATATTCGTAATACAAGAACACTGTGCAATACTCACTTACCTTGGCAGCGGTTAAGATGGCAGTGAAGTTTACGGTGTACCAAAGAAAATAACCTGCGCAAGAAAAAAGAAAAAAAAAGTACCCGTATAACAATGTCTTCCGATCTCCTGCATACAAATACACTAAAAATTGCACGTGTAAACCTTAACAATTATTTAGCTCAAATATGAGGTGATTGAAATTCAGAGTTTCCCCTACGACGTACATCAAAACTATCTCGTGATTCTAGCAGGCGAATCTCCCGTACTGAAGTATCATTTATTTTTATGCCAGCCTCCAATAAAAATGCTGCAAAAAGCCTATGTCCGAGCCATAATATGCAGCGATTGGCCATGCATGACGAACTGCTGTGAGGTTATCCATAATATTAGTTGTTAAAATAGTGCATGTTTATTCATTAGGATAAAAATGCTGTCTCTGATTTCTGCTTTAGGCTACTACAATGCATTATAAGAATTTTAAGGAAAACATTCTGTGAGAGAGTGATAGTTCTTGTTTTTAAGTGGACAGGAAGATGAAGAACAAAATAGCTGCAAGAGCTCTTTGTTAGGCAGATTTCTTTTTCTGATAGGTAAAACCAAGTGTACTACTGCTTATTTATTTTTATACATGCCTTGCAAATGAATGTATTACTATCATTACGTTTCATGAAGGGTAATGCAATTGTTTAGAACTACTGAAGGAAGTGTTCTTGAGCATCAAATTACATTTCACCTTGCAAACCAACCTATAGAAATATATAGCCAAAATTACCTACACCGGTGTATGTGTATTGTTTCACCTTTCGCATTTCTTTTGGACGAATATAAAGTTTACAATGTATTCAAATAATTCTCTCGGAGCATAGTAGTGCGTTATCAGCATATGAGTAAGCCTAGCTTACGACAAAAGAAAATTCCGTCAGAGCAACAGGTCATGGAGAAAGAAAAAAATAACATTTATTTGCACCCGTGTATATCTGGGTAGGAGGCTTTGGCCTGTGACCACATTAATTCCCCTAGCTGTCGGCCGGAATATTCTGGGAGGAGGGGGGGCACGGCGCTGCACTTTTTACGGGGCTGCAGAAATTAGGTGCCTTCTTTTTTCTAACCGCCACCCTTGCGTATTGGCGGTGGTCAGGCCGGGACCGATGACTTTACGCTGTTATTCGGCGTCGTGGCTGCATAATAAAGCCTCCCAGGATTCTACGTTTCTCTTTGGATCAATGTAGGAAGGGCTGATCCAGACCATGTGCACTAAACCTGCAGTGCTATTACAGTGCGCACGTCTGGGGTTAGGCACTTCCAGGTGCCATTTGCTCTACAGGTTAGGGTTCGGAAACACCTCGGTTTGCAATTTTCACCACATAATTTCCTCTTTATTGTTCAGCTGTTTAGCTGCCTCTGGATAACTTTTACGTTGGAATTTGCAATGCGAGGTGATTTTTTCGGAACGTTTGTAGTTCGTTTCCTGTGGGGAAGGATGCTCGAGAAGATTCGGCGGATCAGCGGCAATCAATTCCGATGTCCTGCATATTGGAAAGTGAGACTTCAGGCGAACGCGTGCGCCTTCTCGTTCCCCTTCAGACCTTGATGGGCCGGGGACCGTTTCAGTTAGGCTTGCTCTGTGCGTACTGGTCGTCTTAAATTTTTGGCAGCTGCAGCAGAGACTTGCCCATATCATAGTTCTTAATGGCTGACTTGGAGTCGCTAACAATCACTCGTGTGCCATTTTGCGTTAATGCCAGAACCATCGCAAGTTTTTTTGCCTCTGTGGCGATTGTGCTTGTAGATTTGCTGGTCCACACTCCACGAATCCAGGTCCCCACTCTCACAAATCACGCACTATCGCTGTGTATGCTACCCTTCTTTCATATTCCGCAGCGTCCGTGTAAAACACACCAGATTGGCGTTCAAATCTCCAGCGCAGGAATTCAGCTGTTGCTTTGCATCTCCCTTCGTGAAGAATTGAATGCATGTTTTCTGGCAGCGGGGAAATTTTGAGTCTGTCCCAAGTTGATTTAGGTATGATAGCCGTTTGTCTGAATCTTCGGTGGGCTCGAACCCCAAGTGCTCCATGACTTTCTGTACGGTTCTACTTCTCAAAGTCTTTGATGCTTTGACATCTTGGCGGCGTCTGTGAGCTCATCTAAAGTATAAGTGGTACACAGCCCAAGACGTTTTACTGCAGAGATGTTCGCGGAAAGCTCCAGTGCAGTATTGAGACCCCTGCTTATAATAGCTTCAGCTCTATTTTAAGGGCGAAGCTCCTTATAGCGGCACCTGTTCGTCCTTCGTAGCCATTGTAGTGCGTAACAAGTATAACATTTTGACCTCCAAGGTTTCTTCTGTGCGTTGTTAAACAATAAAAGATAAGGCTCAATGTACATGCGAATGGCTGTTAGGGGGAATGAAAGACAGGGGCATTCGGCTTTTAGTTAGCGCGCACGCTGCGATCCCCATTAGCAGCCATTGGCATGTACATTGAGCACTATCTGACAAGAAAGGGTTGCTACGTTATACTCGCTGGGTGTAACCTCCTTAGTTTAAAAAGGTTTAGCGAGCGTTGAGCCACGCTCGCTAAACCGAGCGTGGCTCAACGCTCGCAGTGCCATGAATACAATTAACTAGTATATACCGTGAATGAACTCGAGGTGGTTAAAGGTGGGAAGTAGATACGAAGCGCAAGCCGTAAGAAAGTGTGCGTGTGCCACCTCTCGTTTAGTCCTTGGAATGTCCGCTGGATGGCGGTGCTTCTATATAGGAAATATATGATGAAAAGATGCGAGATGGTGGTACTTGGAGTGTTGAATAGATGGACGAGCGGACACACCGACAGATGCATCGATGGACGCACGAACGGACGCAGGGGCGGATGCATGGACGAACGCTGGGACGGACGCACCAAGAGACGCATGCACAGACGGGCGGGCGGATAGACACATGGATGGTCATACAGACGGACGCATGGACGGACGGAAGCAAGAACGAATGAACGGACGAATCCTTCGCCCCACTCTCCATCATTCACTCCGTGGATATGCTGCCATTTTTTCTCTGCTCCACCCAATTTAACACAAGGGGCAACGTACAGTACGGGGCTTATCACGAAAGCTTGAACAAACCTCAAAACATTGGCTTTCTTCAGCCCTCCCTCTTCTCGTTAACGATTTCCGCATGCCAGGTGGCCTTACCTGGCACCTACATGCATCAACACTTATGCCACGCTGTTTGTGTCTCAAGCTCTTAGCTCGTCCGTTTGTGAATTTCAAGGCGCAAATTGATAAGCGTTTCAATTTCGCTAAAGCAATGACTTTCAAACTTACAGCATCCTTGAGAGGGTCGCTGTGGGGTGGATGTTTGAGATACTAGAAAGAAAACAGTGAACAAAATAGTGAAAATTAAAGTGTGTCAAGATAGGAATAGTGTAGCTCGAAAGCCATTGAGCTTGCTAGAGCTTGCTAGCCATTGAGTTAGAAGCTGTTGAAACAGCTTGTTAGAACGTTATTAAATCAAGACACATTATCATATTGGAGGCCATTTACACATCGCATTGCTCATAGATTCTAGCAGAGACTCTAAATTTTCTGAATGAATGAGCAAAAAAAAAAAACGATGAATATGAATACCCTTCAAATATTGATTGCATATTGGGCTTGTAACGTGACAGTAAAATTAAATGAGAGTGGCCGTGCCAGCAAACTAAGATAAGTCAGGTAGGCGGCATCAGTTATATCATGTTTTGCAACGCCATGAATATTTATGCAGCCGCTAATAAAAACACAGACGGGGCCCTTTCGGCAATATTAGCCTACTTCATCTTAAGATGGGCACTTTGTTGATTTACTGGAGGGTAGAATAATGAATATTAGCGATTGGAAGTGGTGCAGCAGATGAGACAAGAAGTTTTTGTTACTTTAACTGTGTGTTTTCTGTATACTGTCCTCCTGAATCCGGTACCACAACCCACGTGTACCCTAGTCACCGCGAAATGAAGTCTTGATATAAGATTTACCCATGTGCGCAAACTGAAAGCAGTTTCTTACGTCTTGCCACTTGTCCTGTCCCCCTGAGGCCTTTTTCAGCAGAAACTGCCGGGAAGTAACAAAGAAAGTGTCGTACCATGATCAGTTTTTTTATATTGCAATAACAATTATATCGATGCTCTCTGCTGGATTTTGCCGACGGCAACCCCGTTACCCCGTATATATATACGTATCTATATATATATAAATACAAGTAAGAAAATTTAAAAAAAAAAGATTCAGATGCGCGGAATCGTACGTCCCACTTCTTGCATGTTAGTGCGTGGCATTAGCCACTGAGATATGAAGAAGCACGTCCTTCAATGTTAAAAGAGCGAGCTGTTTCTATCTATTACATATCGCTGGTGGTGGTTATCTTGGGGAAACTATCGTGTTTTCAGCATTGCCTGCGACATGGCGCAAGAAGCGCGCGTCGCCAGATCGTCACGACGCGGCTACGCGCACTCATGCGTTCATCTCCCACGCCTACTTTGCCCCGCGGAGAGGGGGGGAGTAGACGATCACGCGTGCACGCGCATATCTCGTGGTGGGGAGAATCGTGCGCCTTGGGCTTTCACCGGAGTGATTCTGTTGTAGTTACCGGGTGCACAAAGGTCCCTGCACTCGCTGCACAGTCTCCGTTTCAGAAAAGGACATGCTTTTCAGACACAGCGAAGTAACAACTGAGACACGCGCGTTTATCTGTACCTTGGAGCACGTTTCATGTGACATTTGTGCGTGAGCAACTCGGGACACGTTTTCATCTGCTTTCCATTCTTCGTGTGAAATTCCAGCTTGTTGCTATTGCAATCATTGCTTCACCTTTGCGGCAAAACTGTGGCTTTTTAAACACAGGTAAACCAAGATGAGGCATGCTACAACTTTCCTTGAATAATGCGTAGTTAGAAAATAAACTGCTTCCTTCAAAAATTCAAGTCGTGCTAAGGCCAGTAATCCTCTGGTTTGTGCGCAGAAAGCGAAATTCACTCTTCGATAGCCCGAAGACTTACTGTCCCATACATTTTATCAGCTAACGTGTGTGGCCTATTTATGCGGGAGACTTGTACTTGAGGCACAACGAGGAGACGGAAACGAACAATGGGGAAGTACTTATCTGCGTCGCATTGTAACTACTTACTGTTCTACAAGCTTTGATTCTGTGCATTCTGGCTATGCGACGAAGTATGCAGAATGTACAGGCTCCTGCAAAGATGTTCTGTTGCACTAGGTATTCTTTACATCGAGAGCTGCATCGCTATCTTAGTCACGACGTTCCCGTGCTCTCGATCACGCTGAGATTAACTCATGGGTTCGTACGAAAAAATCCTAGTTTCACCGCAAGGACGAAGCAATTAACACGAAAGCAATCAATTGTAACGTTATACGAAGTAAGGCTGGCATACAGCTTTGTCCTCGCGCAACTCTAAAGAAAAGTAATCTGCATGTTAATCTGAAAATGTCGTCGAAAGACGATAGTCTTGCGGGTGGAGAGAGTGAACAATACATTTATTTCATGTTCCGCACAAGAAAATTGGTGAGTGGTATTCTGAAGGCGCTGCGTTAAAGTGCTCGAGCGTGCAGCGTAGACGAACGAGCACATCAAGGCACGTCACACGTGAGATATGAGCGCCATCTGGCAATTTTCTTGGAAAACGAAGTGCGTGGCTCTGAGACGGGTGTGCGCGCCCGTCTCAGAGGTGATAAGGTGTAGAATGCAAGGCGACGGGTAGGTGCCACCCCCGTCTCGTCTTAGCAAAGCGTTAAAAATGCTGCCTTTTCATGCAAACATTGCATGGTCAGCGTGGCGTGATAAGAGCTACGGTCCTTAAAATTACTTATGTATGCGTTTTATAGTAAAAGACGCACATGCAGAATATATACACGTTGTTATGGTGCCCAAGACATGTGCAATAATTGATTTTTAATTGACAACTGCACAAGTATGAACGCTAAAGCTTGAGCAACATTAGTGGGCGCTGCGGATGGAGTCGGCCGTTTTAGATACCCGGTGCCGTTAAGAGTGGACAAATAGACAAATGTACAGACAGACAGACAGACAGACAGACAGACAGACAGACAGACAGACAGACAGACAGACAGACAGGCCAAAATATTTGCCTTGAAGGCGTCTTTAAAAATGCTCGTTCAAAAAATTATAGGGCTGATCCAGGGAGTGAAGATAACACGCAGAAAGGCATACAAGCCGTCCGTTGATGCCTGCCAAGGCGGCCCACGCGCAAACGATCGTGACGGTGCCACTTTGCTAGATCACATTAGCTGATCTAACGACACCTACACAACTTCCACATCATTCATGCTTTTTCAAAATGAACGGGTAATTTACTCTCTGCTTGAGCGACATTTGACAGCAGGTAACACGTGCGGAGTGATGTAACCGCATGCACCCTTCGAGCGACGGCAATGGGCAGGCTGATTCGGTCTCTGCTTTATCCGTGTTCGTCTACCCCATTAGCGCGCTCTATACGCGCAGTTAGAATACCTGATGCGTTGGAGGGGGAAGGGGGTATCGTCGTGGGCTTTATAAGGAACATGACGACGACAGTGACAGCAAAGACACGTCGAAAGCATCCATATCATTGCTGCCGCCATAAATAAAGTAAAAAAAAAGTAGCAAAATTACCACGCACGCTGACAAACGGACGTAGCTACTTGCAATTCCATACCCCCCCCCCCCCCCCCAAATATCCTGCCTAGCTTTCAGCACGTTCACTGGTAAGAAAGAAAAAAAGGCACTTAAAACACGTGACAAAACTTTACAATTCTGCCCTTATACTTGACGCATTCTAAACTTGTTTACCATTTGACTCATGAGCAAATAAACGCCTCTAATAAATTCTTTCCATGGTTGAGCTCACAAAGATGTCAGTTCAGCAATATAATGCAACATAACTTACCCGTCTCTGAAAAGTAATGGAAATAATTGTTAGTGCACCTTGCTTACGAAGAATATTTCCGTAAGCACCTTGCTTACGGAATGAGCACTATGCAGTTACATTGTGCGCCAAGTTTCCTTTCTACAAATGTATTATCGGAGAAGAAATGACATGCACAAGCCTAACATTGCATGCACGAGCGTAGCTTCCAAACGGAGTTAGTTGAAAACAATAATAAACTAGGACAATCAGAAATGCAAGTCACTGCAGTTTGAAGATAATGGTGGGGGCATCACTTGCAGTATTTACATTGATGTTGGTACTATATATTATCTGTATACTCAAGAGAACGTTTGCATGGAATGTGTAATAAAATAGAGAAACGAAAAGTTTTGCCGCTATAAATAGGCGTTGCTACGATGGACATTCAGTATCAGTAACTTTATAATTATTCAATGAGAATGGCAGCTTCATCAGGGGTAACGTGCAGTGTTTTTTTTTTTTTTGAACGTCCAAGGCACTCCTATAATTGGTTTGGAATGGATAAACTTTTATTGGGTCCAATAAGTGCCCAACAGAACAAGGGAAATACAAGCGCTAAAGCTACAGAATAAATAAGTAAGAATTTGTGCTCGCTCTTTTGAGAAACATGAATTTATTCGCAGGCAGACCTGGTTTGTACACATGCTGAACACAGTATAGCTATTGTGCAGGTGCGCGTTTCGCATTTATGAAAGAAAGATAACTTTCTTCATCTTGAAAGACGAAATCGGGCATTAGAGGTGCACTTGTTAGCCTCTATACCACGAAGCTGTTAACTGTATACCCGCATGAAAGCTACACGACGAAGCAACTTATTAGCTGCGTAATTGCATAGAGTTCTCACAAACAGTAATTTTGGTGCATATTACGAGAAGTTCAACAACTGTTCAGTATGACTCATAAAATTGGCCGCAGCGAGATGCGATTGGTTCACTAAAATGTATTTGTAGTATATTGTTTCATTTATTTTGGTAAATATAGCTTCGGCAAAGTTTTTCTAAGTAGCCCTGAGGTGCAACATTATACAGCGTTCTATTTGATTCATCGGGGTCACCTATCCACTGATTCTAACGCTGTGAGCTTCTGTGACCATTTTATAGCGATCACCTTAAAGCTACAACAATGAAGTTAAACGCTATACATCAGATGATTTCAAAAAATAATTAAAGCGTAAACACACGACACATTCACGCACACACACACACCCAGGCGTGAAACACGCACATGCGTGCTTGATGCCTGGATCTGTGTGTGTGCGTGAATGCGTCGTTTGTAGGCACTCAAAATATTTTTCGAATAGTTATACCAACTAGCCCAACAACAAGTTCTTTCACATGCAGATGACTTGACAGCATAGAGCTGCTACGAAAGAAATTCCGAACAAAATATAGGGGCACTCTGCAACTTACGTCCTGCATGCAAGTGTAGAAGGCAACCATGTTGTCAATGAAGTCGAAGGTAATGAGGAACATCTTCATACAGATTGCGTATAGCATTGTTGAATAAAAGTTCTAGAAGAAAACATCGCACAACACAGAAGCACACGCAAGTGATCAGATACGTAAGATGCAAGGCAAAGTTACTACGTGAAAGACACGAAGCTTCTGAATGGTTCAGGGGCACAAATATAACTGGTAGCAGGGATGCGGTTACCACTCCTTCAAGTTAGGGAAATAATAGGCGAGAATACGGTACTTTCGTGCATTATAGCTGTGCTATTGTAAGAAACTAATATTAGATAACGCTGATCAGGTGCTAAAACGTCAAAACTTTATCTCTCTCACACGTTCTTCGGGTCGGTAAAATCGAGTGCGTGGTGTATAGGAGTGACAACAGCTCGCGAAAAGTGCACCATTTTTTGCTTTTTGTTTGTAGTATAGCACCATTCGAATATGGAGAAAATTGGGTTCAAAGGCTATTTATCACGTCCTCGTGTTCCTGTTCATACTGGTAGCAATAGTACATGACTTCAAATTTTTCGATGGCCATCGATTCAATGCCCACTTGCGGTGGTTTCAATGATCTTGTGTCTGGCGACATGAATTATTATTTCACTGGTCGATATGCTAGTCAAGACACTCCCCATAGATGTCGCTGTTTGCTGGTGTGACTACTCAAAAATTGAAGGACAATCAGGATGCACCGCATCTACAATACGAGAGTTTGACTATAGGTCTTGCCAACTCTACGTGACGGCCGTTCGTTTCTCTTGATATTGACTTGGTCTTAAGGGGGTGAAATCAAATCTCCATCTGTACTTTCAGATAACAGCTGTTTGCTGCATATACGCACATAAGTTCATATCTGTGCAGCTGTGTTAGACTTACAGGCATTTCGCATTGGCGGTTACAAAAAAAAAAAGGCCAACTACCAGGCATGAAAATATGGTCGACATTCCACAACAATACTTTCAAATAGCAAAGCACTTTTGCGGCCCAGTCATCTGTAGCTCTTTCCCTTCGCCGGTGTAACTTACTTTCGGCGTTACGTTAACGCCCTCGGGACGGCTTTAAGCTCTCCCATAGTAGAGTACCGTGTACTCTAAATCGTTACCTACTTTTTCTACACCCCCCCCCCCCCCCCCCCCTGTACCAATTTGCACACTCCGATTCCATGTTGTGGCCCAGTGTGAGGCCTACGCGACGGCTTAATGCTCTGCCATAGTAGAGTACCAAGTACTCTAAATTGTTAACCCCTTTTTTTAAACACACAAATCTGATTTGATGCAAAATTTGTACACTGAATTGTAGGGATGGCTTTCCGCTCTCCCAAGGTAAAGCACCAAGTACTCCAAATAGTTACACTTTTTCTAAACATACGGTTTCTCGTTCGGCATACGAGGAACACGCGCCGTTTACCAGAAACATATCAAATTAGTGAGTCGTGTAAGTTTCCAGAAACGGCAGGATCAGCCAAATTTTAGTCAACAGGGACTCATCCTGTGTGAGGCCCAAGGGACAGCTTTATGCCCTCCCATAGTAGAGTATGTAGAATATCAAGTACTTTATATAGTTTAACACTTTTTCTAAACACTGGTTTTACTCATCTACCCTATTAGCTTTTTTTCAAACACAGGAACATCACACTGCTTTGGCAGAGGCACCCGGCAATGCAGTATTGTAAAACTGATGGTAGTGTCAAAACACATAGCCCAGCAAGTATACGCAGCAAAGTCGAGCCCGCCAGTTTCCAGATGTATTTTCTTTAGTTGGGGCAGCGGGGTCACGCATAAAACCAACACGCCTGGGGGGATGTGAAAGCACCCAGAAAGCGTTCATTGAAAAGGCACCCAAAGGGAACGCACTTGAGCGGGTCGATGTGTTCAGGATGTGCTTATTTTTCTTAGTATCTCGGCGGTCGATGCCTCCAATGCTGAGGCAAGCTTTCTCTTCATAAATGCACTAGAGGAAACTATGGCGCTAGTGCCTATGGGAGCTGGAAATCACGGTGCCTTAGCCAGCAAGATGATGGTGGGCAGCTCACAAATGTGCCCAATCTTCGTTCTTTTGGCTCCCTTTAGATTCGTGGAGCCTGAATTCACTTTGCCGTGAGAAGAAGTTCAACACAAGTGCAGTGGTTATGCGTCACAACCTTGACTTTTTTTAGGCTTTCCAATTCTTATCCACTCACGAAATTCGCAGTGGTCAGTTCTTTTCTTCGAAACGAAACCAAAACTCCCCAATGAACAGAACCAGTGCGCGTTCGAAGTCTGTCAGCTCGAAGACCAAGCAGATTTGTGCACTACCCAACATTCCCTTGGCGTCTGAACGATCTCAGCGCCATAGTCTCTTCTAGTTAACTTTAGGAAAATATGCCCACAAGAGCGTAATCATGGCCTCTGGCAAGGGACGAGTGCCTGTATCAGAGCACGTAAAACTCTGAATTATCCGAGTTTTTAAGCGGTGCTTCTGAGTTGAATTTCGGTGTTTAAAAGGCTATAGTTTGCGAAAAACTCGGTGCTCTCAAGTATTTAATGTGGCTTTACACCTATACGGCCTTAGAAAATCGTTGTTCGCCTGTGCATTTGTAGGCGCTCTTTTTCATAGCATGCTCTGCCAATCGAGGCCTTCCATGCGATGCACCGTTTCTTATAAGGCAATCGGATCTTTTCACGAAGAGATCACTTGTCATTTCACGTTGGTAAATTTTGTTGTGGCCTGGACGTGAACGTGAGCCAGTATAGTTGTATACAACTTTCACAAGTCCCCAGCCACGGAGGAAGGAAAAAGGTAAGGAGAGGGCATGCCCAGCCGGCGCAGGGCGTAAAAAATGTGGCGGAAATGACATCATGGCGGCCATATCCAGTAGGCACAATGGCGGCGTTGTTATGGTTACGTGTTGCGCAGTGAAGCTGGTCTAGCAGTGAGCGGCCGCGGCTGGCGGCGGAATGTGTGCCTCCCCAGGTCTCGTGCTGAGCCGTGGCGGACAATATCTGTGTTCTGCGCCGCGTTATTGGTTACGCAGTGTTCGTCTGGCTGTTACATTACTCTTAGCAACGTTTACAAATCTCTTTGTCCATCACGGGGTTTCAACAGTGCGTAGAACAAGTGCATATCCATGTGTCGTGCGGTGGATGACGCGGATGAAGCAGTTAGTGTTCAGCGAAATGGCGTTGGGCACCATGACGAAGCTGAATGACGACGAACGCCTTGCAGGTCAGTGACGGTTGAGCAGTGCTCCTGCTTGTGACAACGGACGACGCTGTTGAGCCCAGCAAGACGCCATGAGGACCATGTGCACATACGTAGTTTCGTGTTGTGTGTGTACAGTAACAACTTGCATGTGCGTATTAAAACACCTTTTCTGTTCCGCTTGGTACACTCTCCACCAGCATTGCATGTAATCTCAACGTAATAGCAACCACGTTCAACTGTCACTAGCACCGTCCCCAAAGTCACCACGGTCGCAGAATGCTGAGGCAGGTGAGTTTCACGCGGAACACGGACACAGTGGCAGGACGCTGCGTCAGTCGCGTGGCGGAATGCAACCGTAGAAGGCGCACGACCGATCGTGTTGTCTGTACAGTTGCTGAATTAATGACGTGAAAGCACTCGCCGTTGTCAGTGCATATAGCGCGCGTTCTTTCGTAGTTGCTTCGTTGTCAGCGAGCTGTTACTCTTTGTTATTACTCGGAAGAAGCGATTTCGCTGAAGGTGTCCCGCTGGCTCTGAGTGATGAGCCCAGTTCCATTAGTTTCGGATCGTCACGACACACGCGCTGCGCAGCCCATGTGCTTTCCGAGCCGGAGAGGGAGTCGCGCCTTCTGCTTCGCATTCATTTGTAAACAAGAGAGGAGAATTTGCCTACTCAATATGGCCGACTTCCGGCTTCATCGCGGCTTCACAACTAGTGACGTCAGGGCCTCTCCTTACCTTTTCCTTCCTCCGTGTCCCCAGCATTCACTCTTGTAAGGCGGATGCGCACAAGCCTGCACCAATAGGCGTGCACTCACGGCTGACGTCATGAGCCGAGCAGCCAGTGACCCCACCTTCGGAGTAAACTGCTTAGTGCATGTGCGGAACTATTCCGTGCTTCGGTCACCTGGGCGAGGCCTTTCCTGACTTCTTAAGATGCGACTCTGTATAGGCCGATGTTAGCTGCGTAGTCACGGCATCAGATAACGCCCGTGTCTGATCAGACCTGTTTAGCTTCCCTAAGGACACTAGCGAGAGCTGATTGCTCCCCGAAGTGGATTACATAGCACTCCTAAATCGTCAAAACTTTCGGTTATTCTGAGTACACATGTATTATCATTATCTTTTTCCTGGACACAGGCACAAGTTACCGCCAAACGACGTATTTTCCGGCTTACCGGTGGTACGGGATCAGGAGTGGCGGTTCGCGGCTTGACGGCCTGCAAAAAAACGGCAAAAAGCGCATGGCGTGTTTTGCGCGAAAGGGCGAAAATGATCAATAAAGCTACCTTCTTTTCCAGATACAAGTCAGTGTGGGGGACTACGGGTTATACTTTCAACTACCTCGGCTTTCTGATCCTGCACCTGAATCTCAGTACACGAGTGTTCTTTGGATTGGCTCCCACCGAGATTAGTATACCACCGCGGTACCACTGCTGGAATTCAAACTCGCCCACTCTAGCTCACAAACGGGACATCCTGCAGGCCAAGTTGATACAGTGCGCAATTGTTAGTCATGACGTAAAAACTAAATTTGTGATTAGCCGGCTATATCCGGACTCGACTTTCATGCAAAATAAACAGCATACAAATCCAGATTGAAGGTAACCGAGTCATGTGGGAAAATAGGCCACAGATTTATTGCTCGAAACATTGCGATTTGCAACAGAACGAGTGCTCATATAACAGTGTTGCACGCCCTGAGAAAACATAAATATACCTGAACCACACGACAGCGTTGTGCATGCGGCACGACGAAACTGCAGGAAGAGAACACTTCACAGTCTTCGCTGAAGTATTTCGGGGTGATGGATTCAAAAGTCTTAATAGAACAAGATATACAGCGAACGCGAGCATTGAAGACACCTTAAAGATTTCTCCTTTGAGATATCTAATGCCAAATTTGCGTTTCCGTGATCTGGAAATGCGCGCGCTAAAAAGATTAAGAAATGCGCCGTGCCAATGTCGTCCGAAGACTACGCTTCAGAAAATTACGCTTAGGTGCACAATAATGATGCCCAGGTGGTCATAATATATGGAGACCACCACTACGGCGTTTTTCTGAACGATATGGTGCTTTTGAGACGCTAAGCCCCAACAATTACCACTGTATTAACAACGTTCCAGGATGGGCTGGCCTAATATGCAGTTTTCTTCAAAAAAAATCGTTGCTTATCACTTATATAACTTTAAAAGAAAATTATGCCTTTTTTTTTTTCCAGTCTACTTCCGCGAGGAAGCAGCTAATCTTGTTAAAAGCCAACTAAGGTTGCTCTAACGACTCCAGTTGTATTATCAGCACTGCTGTTTGCGGGTCCAAAACTCGCAGAGTCCCTCACAATTAGTCTAAGGTGACCCGGAAGCGAAGGGCGTCTTCTCTTTCTTCTCGGTCGATTGCATTAGTCCCTGCACCACCTCACGAAAAGTCTCTGCACTTGCAGCGTATTTTTTTCACCCCCTCCGAGACTGTCCCACCTGTGACTAATCAACGACGTCACGAGATCACGTCAAACATTTCGGAGATATGTGACGTTAAGAAGTCATGCACTGATTCCATCACATGATGCTTTTTGGCTTCACTCTTGTTGACGCTGATGGTCACGTTTTGTGTTTGATGATGCATCTACTACTTTCGCAATAATAGTCAACAATCTATAATGACACTGTATGCCGTAAATAAATTAACTTTGTAATTTCGAAGACATTGCTGACCTTTTCATCATTCCTAAGGAGGAGGTCACGAAACACCTCTGAATGACATATACGTCTCAAAGTATACTACAATTTGATTATGTCATCAGCATTGTGAATGTTCGTATCCAAGCCCATGCAGAGCTTTCGCAGCATTTCTTTGAACCTTTTAACAAGTACATCTGGTGTGTACGCTGCATATAACCATAACATTGTTGAAAAAGTGTCTCCTGCTGGCGATTGAGTCCGTCCTCGTCGCTTAACATAGGGGCTCGTGCAGCTTCTAATACCCGTTGTTTACTGTCAGTTTTAAATTTTACGCCCTAGTCTTCTTCGATATAAAGGTTCAATACATTCCTCCACTCGCTAAACCTTACACGTACTTTGCGATACTGCATGTATGTTTTAGCGATATATAGAAACAATGTACGGGAATAGGCTATACTACTTCAGAAACATATTTGGGAGGATATGTTAAGACTTACGCCAAATTTGACAGCTTGGAGGAGCATGAAGTCTGTGCCCAGGCCTACTCCTGCAGACACAGCTGAAACGCCAGTCAGAATTGGAGTCCGGTATAAACAGTTTATGTAGTCCCATGTGTGGGCTGCAAAGAAGAAAAAAAAATAAGCATGTGTTGTATGTGCATATTAACACTGAATACTCAGTGCTGTCTAAATCTAAATGCGTAGGCGAACAGGTACAATGCCACATAACTTGTAAGAATGGCCTCTAATCTCAAGTAAAATAGCCGAAATCATGGCTAAAATAAAACAATGAATAATGAAGACAAATCAAGCAAACTAATGATGGCACTTTGAAACACAAAGCACACAGGATGTGCAAGAAGGCAGAATGAGCGCTCCCCTCAAACTCAGTTGCAAGAAAAGCACTCTTCTTGTGTACTTCTTTCGCATGTATCGTGTGTGTTTTGCCTTTTGAAGTACCACTGTGGAACCTTTGAAAACTTGCCCAGGCATCTGTCCTTTAAGCAAAATTATTTGTGTGATGCCTCAGAACATGTACAAGTATAGTAAGCTTACTTTTCTCGTAGACACTGGTACTGGGCGCAAGGTGTGCAAAATACGGTTGCTGAGAAAGACAGTTACGAAATCCTCTTAATAAACAACGGGGCAACTGGATATTGTCGCCTATAGCTGCTGTGGGCTCGTATCAGTCTTCACTGCTTGTGATCCTGCGCAGCTTGTGTTCCTGCGCAGCGGTGTAGACAGCGGCATCTCTGGCGCACACGGATGGCAGAAGTGAGGCGGCGTGTGCCAAAATCAGATGATACACAATGTGTCCCAGCTTACTAGCGGCTAGTATTAAAAAAAAACATTTGTGCACCTAAGAAATGGTAAGGCTGAAAACAAAAATTAACAGTGCAGTTTGTCTAGATGAAATAATGCGACGGTGTTGAACAAGCGCTACAATTTTTGTGTTCAAAATTTTTGCTAGATTTACTATCCTGAAACCTCAGTAAGCACTCCTTCTTAATTATGTAAGGTAGATTAGGAGTTATTTTTAGCATAAATAAAATAATCCGATGGTCCTGAACAAGTGCTACAACACTTGTGCTGAAGGTTCCTCGCTGGATTTACTATTTTAAGAGTCAAGCTATCCTTGTAAATCACACAGCTTGCCGATTGGTAAAAAAAGTAATATCTTGCTGCATATTGACCAGAACACTTGTGGGCCTATTCGACGCGCCTAGTGATTGCGCTTATATTAACCGGTGAAAGTTAGCTGAAACGTTCCGTACAAAGAAAAAACTCCCAAGCATTTCCCCGAGGGTGAACTTGGTTTAAGTGCGAATACACGGGGTGATGCTATGAGGGGTATTTATTAATTCGCACTATTATATTTATTAATCACACTATGGTGCCTTTATGGTGTAATGGTTCCTGGGAATCGCAATTTGATCACACGGGGGAGTTTACGTTAACTCACTGGCGAATGCCAACGGATTTTAACTTTACTCCCCCTCACGACCCGCTCTCGACGGGAGACTGAGAGAGAAGGCGAGCGCGCAAGAGAGAGGGGTGCGTGCGCAGATGCAGCGAGCGAGGAGAGCGGAGGAGCGAGCGAAGGGGGATGACTATAAGGTGCGTTACTGACACCGATATCAGCGTCGCGTCCGTGGCTTATTCGGTAGAGCGTCGCGCTGCGGCCCGCCAAGTCCTCTTTCTTTTAAAGATAGAGAGAAGACTGGGGACGCCGCCGACGGCGGTGGATGGTTTGGGGTCGCATATAAAGTGTATTCACACTTAAAACACGTTTATCTGCCGATGTTAGTGAAACTGGGCTGACAAATGAGAACTATAGTAGCGTCATTCAGCATGTGCATGTTGGTTCTGCCTTATTACCTTCCCCCTCCTTTTCTTTTTTCACCTCAGCTGCTCACCAAGCGAGAGCGATATTAGAAAAAGGCGAAAAAATATTCCAATACACAGGGATGGTTATTGCACGCTATATAGTCACGGCAGTTCGGGTGAGTTCAACTGCACCGGGTAACAAAACGAATTCAGTGGGACATACAAACAAGAGAGAATAGGTCCAATGTAACTTATAGCACTGCTTTATCATCATTGATCACGCATCACTGTAGGAAGTGACATCATAGGGAAACACAGTGGCAGCCTAAACACGTGACCTCGGCCTAGCCATTTTCCTTGAGTAATTAAGAGTGCGTAACGTCGCAGCCGAGAAGCGCTTGCTATAGTCTGTATTTTTTGCTAAAAATTTACTTACGGAAGACGTTCTTTATCATTTTGATGAGAGGAAGACGATCATGACGCAGTTGGTAATCTGTGGTTGTACAGGGAACGAAATAAGTGGTTTTTGCTTTGACAAGTAGAACTTTGAGTTGTAAGCGCTATTTCCTCAAGTGGTTTATCAATGCAGTAAATTGGCGAAAGTATGGCAAGTCGAGTGGACTATAACTACCATAAATGAGTGTTTTTCGAGCAACCAGTGCGTTTGTGCAAGTACAACTGGTCGGAGAGCTAAGAAAATCCAGACGGGAGAAAAACCAATGGTGCGGTTAGTGAGACGCAGACGATGGACTCCGAAATTGAAGACGTGCAAACTACGACAAATGGCGCCGCAGCTGGCCTTTCCTAAATTCATGAGACTGCTCACCAGCCTTAGCTTGCCAGTTTTACTACACTTACTATTTCTTGGTATATCGTGCGAGTGCTATAAAGGCTGCTTCACAATGTCGACCTCCTGTGCTTTTGGCGACACTGGGCTTAAGAGGTAAAGTAAATAAATAAATGGGCGAGGAAGGGAAAGGGCAGCATATATATTTTTACGAAACTTCTGGCTTTCGATTTTTTATCTCTAGTATTTAGAAGAGAACACATCTGCAGTTGAAGATGAGAATATGTTTACACTAACGTTAACTATGTAAGTTTTGAAGAAAGCAAGAATGGAGAATTCAGGAAATGGCGGCTTCATACAAAATTAAATATTTTTAGAATCAGCTTCAGATTTCCAACAGGAAGCACTGCAGCATTGCTTACGAAGTTCATTGGTTAATTGTTCCTTTATGTCTTGGCTTAACCCACCATGGAGAATCAGCCACAAAATTGGTGGTATCTCATTTTAGAGATAAATTGATTCACTAGCCAAATACGTTTAGATATGGATGTTTTAAAAATAAACGCATTGCTTCTCACATAGGCTAATAGTGAGCCAGTTGATGAAAGGACACCAATCGAAAATCGTATGTTTATAGAGCGGAGAGTCTATAGGACGATACACGTCTCGCCTTGTCAAAACAACATATAGTGTTTATTAAATATGATACTCACCGCTGACACAGCGCACACAAAAGCAACGACAACCGCCCCGGCCATTTCTACTTCTTTTTCTTCATCTCAGAGTTTACACAACAGATAATTGTATGGAAAAAGTGAACCACCATGTCAACTTTTGGCAAAGAATCACGCATGAAAAAAAATGTTTCTGAAGCATGAATTGATTTTAGCTCCCGTTATTGACAACAGAGTGGCCTTGAAATAAAAAATAAACCAGCAGATATCACGTACCATGAGAATCAACGTTATGCGAAGCATACGCATGAAAAAGGTCTATGTCGTAAATTTTTATTGAGCGAAAAGTCACGAAGTGGCGTCACAGATATGTATGAGTACACGCACAAACATACGTTAAACAGCCGCATACGTTTTATATAATCAGTTGTTGATAGTTGAGGTCGCGGGATCGAATTCCGGCTGCGGCGGCTGCATTTTCGATGGAGGCGGAAATGCTGTAAGCCCGTGGGCTCAGATTTGGGTGCACGTTAAAGAACCCCAGGTGGTCGAAATTTCCGGAGCCTTCACTACGGCTTCCTCGTAATCATATGGTGGTTTCGGCAAGTTGAACACCTCATATCAATCAGTTGTTGACAGTTGCGTAACATCGCTAACAGCAAGATAAATATTAGCAACACCAGACGTGGTAAGCCGATGAGAAACGGTGGTGATCGTAAGGACGGTATCCCTGGACGCTGCTACACAAATCACATTCACTCGATGGCGCTTCAGTATACAAGTGAGGTTAACTGGGCGTGACGGCTGTATCATAAGAGAACCTATCTAATCTTTTATAAAATTTGATAGCTAGCACGTTGCGGTTTATTTGAAAGGCAGTTCCAAAACCTGGCGTGGCTCTGTGGTAAAATGCGTCATTGCCACGCAGAATGGTTGAGTCGGGTTCTTGCTGGGACCCTGACATTTATTCTTTGCATTGTTCAGGTCAATGCTGCCGATGTCAGCTTTTTCTTACACCCAAGCGTTAAAATTACTTACGTGCGTTCTCGCCGTTTCTCCGTGTACTTGCTGTTAAAATATTTGGGACATATGTGTACTTGCCCACGGGTATGTGCCACTGTCTGGCGGAAGGTGTTTGACCATGTAAGCGATGGAATTGTGATGTCGTTCTTATCATAACCAGCGAGTCTTATTAGTGAAACCCTCTTACCCTCACACACTAAATTTGATTCACCCAAATTAAGGGGGGATCACGAGAGCTCCCAGACGTAGGCGGCTTGGCAGATGGACAGATAGATGCGCAGATTGACGCTCAAAATGCCTGCCGTGTGCAAAAAAAAAAAAAGGCAGCATATCCACGCAGTGGATGATGGGGAGTGGGGCGAAGCATTCGTCCGTCCATTCGTTCTTGCTTCCGTCCGTTCTCGCATACGTCTGTGTAACCGTCCATGCGTCCATCCACCCGTCCGTGCGTGCGTCTGTTCGTGCGTCCGTCCCTGCGTTCGTCCATGCATCCGCGTCTGCGTCCGTTCATGCGTCCATCCATGCATCTGTCTGTGTGTCCATTCGTCCATCTATTCAGCACTCAAAATACCACCATCTCGCATCTTTTCATCGCATATTCCCCATATAGAAGCACCGCCATCCAGCGGACATTCCAAGAACTAAATGAGAGGTGGCACACGCACACTTTCTTACTGCTTGCGCTTTGGGTTTACTTCCCACCTTTAACCACCTCGAGTTCGTGGTATATACTAGTTCACTGTATTCATGGCTATGCGGCCCAACGCTCGCTAAACCTTTCTAAAACCAAGGAGGTTACACCCAGCAAGTATAACGTAGCAACCCTTTCTTGTCAGATCGTGCTCAATGTACATGCCAATAGCTGCTAACGGGGATCGCAGCGTGCGCGTTACCTAAAGGCCGAATGCTCCTGTCTCCCATTCCCCTTTAGCAGCCATTAACATGTGCATTGAGCACTATCATTTATTGTTCAACAACGCACAGAAGAAATCTCTCACCTGAACCACCTTGGAGGTCAAAATCTTAAGGACCGCTATTTCGGGTATGTGCTACTGCTGGTTACCTACTACGAGGGACGCACAAGCCACGCCATAAGGAGCTTCGCCCCTAAAAAAAGCACTGATGGGTGCACTCGAACGAGAACATCTTAGCAGTGTTTCAAGAATAAAACGAGATTATCCGGGCAAACAGTCTAAAGTTAAGAAAATCGGCCTCTGGCCCGCCGAACCCTCTGTACAGGACCATGTGTTGAAGTTAAGCTTGCTGATTTTGCCAAATTCAACATTGAGGGGATCCGTGATAACTACATTAGTACATAAGTTATGTGTTTAGGGCGACAGGAAGCGGGAGAAAACAAATATCGCAGTGAATCACCCAATGACTAGAATGAAATAATAGACTTCATTAAGATCACATAAGTGGGCATGTGTGTATGGAGAAGTTTTGGGTAATAGCGTTTCTAGAGTTTCACTTAGAATTCTTTCTGACATGTTCGTGTAGTGAAATGTATACGGCTGGCTACGCAGTTTACTGCGATTTGGATGATTACACATATGATTACATCGAGAAATCGATGCTGTTGCTCGTCACTTGAACATGGCAATCAATCACCACGGATCGAGTGCATAGGCCGAGATTACGGTTATGCTTTACTACCGGCTGGGAAAATGTATTTGTGTATCGTGTTGTAAACTTTTGTACAATATATCACGGATGTCCTCACTCGTTCTTTTAGAGGTGGTTGGCAACGGTGGTGGTGCCACGCAAACCTGCCAGTCAGTCACTCAGTCCAATCAAGGAGAAGCATTGTGCAGTTCGGCGTAAGCATGCAAACCGCATTCACACTACGCAGCTGGATATTTGGGAGCCTCAACATATCAGTGGAATTGCGTCAAAACTCGACTGCCTTCAATCTTCTTACGCCATCGTGCCCACTTACTGCAACCTCAGTTAGTTAGACGGCTGACAGCAATAATTTGTGTCAGTTTGTGTACCCTGGTTTTGACATACCTCAACAGTGCTGAATCTTAACGAGACTAAAAAGCTCAATTTTGAACATCCAATATATAGTAAGCGCGCCAACAGCCCCGCCGCGGTGGTCTAGTGGCTAAGGTACTCGGCTGCTGACCCGCAGGTCGCGGGTTCAAATCCCGGCTGCGGCGGCTGCATTTCCGATGGAGGCGGAAATGTCGAGGCCCGTGTGCTCAGATTTGGGTGCACGTTAAAGAACCCCAGGTGGTCAAAATTTCCGGAGCTCTCCACTACGGCGTCTCTCATAATCATATGGTGGTTTTGGGACGTTAAAACCCCACAAATCAATCAATTAAGTGCGCCAACAAGTTACAAGAGTACTGCTTCCGAGTCGGTCCTATATTTGTTCAAAACATCACTGATAGCTGTAACTTATGCTGAAGCCTAATTTGTCAGTTAAAAAAGTGACGTTAAAGGGCAGATACAGGGTTAGCGGTTCGCTAGTTTCGTGGCCTGGGTTTCACGCCACTTCCAATTCGAGTCGATGTACCACGTTGCGTGACAACTACGTCGTCTTGCACCGCGCCGGTGGTGTTTAGCCGAGAGAGGGCTTGTAACGATGTCCAGAACAAAACATTCTTTCTCAGTAAACTTTCTAGCATGCATGTCGTCATGGCTGCATCTGGTTTGCCGTCAGCCAGTTCATGCATCTACTCTTGATTACACGAGTGCCACACATTTTATTAATGAAGTGTGCCGGGTCAAATGTCACCAGATGTCATTGGTTCTACCAGACGATACCATGTGGTGTTTCAAACTATCGATAGTTGGTTACAGCCTAAGTGTAAGCTCTGTCCACAACGGTAACTCTCCCACCCATGGGGAATTCGCATATATGTCTGAACTGCAGTGGGTTATTTAACCAGCGCAAGCAGATTACACAGATTTCAGGCATCTCACTCGACCGTAAAAGCTCATATTCATTTCGCTGGTATAAGGTCAAAAAATTTTACTTGAAACCTTTCATTAGAAATTCCGCCATCACTGATTTACGAAGCGCTCAAGGAATGACGAAATTTACTTTATAATATGCGCAGTATTTGAATGATCAGTGAAAATGTGCACATTTCTGTGCTAGCTAAGCTTTTCAGCTACGCAAGCAGTACCTAGCTTGCACCTAAGCAGCTTGAGCTTAGTTATAATAAATTTTCACGCCATTTTCTTTGGAAAGAGGCTATTACACTCACACAGAATACTTAGTAGTGAGCCAGTTGATGAAAGGGCACCAATCGAAAATCGTATGTTTATAGAGTGGAGAGTCCAGAGGAGGTTACACGTCTCGCCTTGTCAAAACAACATATAGTGCTTATTAAATATGATACTCACCGCTGACACAGCGCACACAAAAGCAACAACAACCGCCCCGGCCATTTCTCCTTCTTTTTCTTCATCTCAGAGTTTACACAACAGATAATTGTATGAGAAAATTAGAACACCAGGTAAACTTTTGGCGAAGAATCACGCATGAAAAAAAAAAGTGTTTCTCAAGCATGAATTATTTTTAGCTCCCGTTATTGGCAACACTAGAGTGGCCTTGAAATAAAAAAACAGCATATCTCATGTACCATGACAATCAACGTTATGCGAAGCATACGCATGAAAAAGGTCTATGTCGTAAATTTTTATTGAGCGAAAAGTCACGAAGTGGCGTCACAGATATGTATGAGTACACGCACAAACATACGTTAAACAGCCTACGCCGTCTTGCACTGCGCCGGTGGTGTTTAGCCGAGGCAGGGCTTGTAACAATGTCCAGAATAAAACAGATCCTCGCTCAGTAAGCTTACTGGCATGCATGTCGTCATGGCTGCATCCGGTTT
Organism: Rhipicephalus microplus; assembly: GCF_013339725.1. NCBI lineage: Eukaryota > Metazoa > Arthropoda > Arachnida > Ixodida > Ixodidae > Rhipicephalus > Rhipicephalus microplus. The sequence goes on from NC_051165.1 coordinate 143,633,289, forward strand.
GCCGGCAGCCAGTTCATACATCTACTCTCAATTACGCGAGTGCCACACATTTTAGTAATGAAGTGTCCCGGGTCAAACGTCACCAGATGTCATTGGTTCTACCAGACGGTACCTAGTGGTGTTTCAAACTACCGATAGTAGGTTACAGCCTAAGAATAAGTGTAAGCTCTGCCCACAATGGTCACTGTACCACCCAGGTGGAATTCACATATATATCTGAAATGCAGTGGGTTATTTAACCGACTTAAGCAGATTACACGGATTTCAGGCATATCACTTGACCGTGAAGGTTCGTGTTCACTTAGCTGGTAAACGGTCGAAAATTTTTACTTGGCATCTTTCAACAGAAATTCCGCCATCACTGTTTTACGAAGCGCTCAAGGAATGACGAAATTTACTTTATAATATGCGCAGTATTTGAATGATCAGCGAAAATGTGCACATTTCTGTGCTAGCTAAGCTTTTTAGCTACGCAAGCAGTATACCTAGCTTGCACCTAAGCAGCTTGAGCTTAGTTATAATGAATTCTGATGCCATTTTCTTTGGAAACAGGCTATTACACTCACACAGAATACTTAGTACTGTAGATTGCAATCAATCAATCAATCAATCAATCAATCAATCAATCAATCAATCAATCAATCAATCAATCAATCAGTCAATCAGTCAGTCAGTCAATCAATCAATAGATTAATCATTCATTAAAACGATTGAATAGATAATGCGGCGTGCGTGACACAGACAGCTTCGTATGGAACGCGAGAAGAAGATGAACAAGAAAGCGCCAGAAAAAAAAATAAAGCCGAAAGGCAAGAAAACAAGAGTTCAATCACGCCGAATAGAAGTGTATTGATAGTATTTCAGATATTTTGTTAAAGTCTCAACAAATTAACCTTAGGATACGTCAAACAAATAAACGCTTGGGTCGGCTTGGGAGTCCTTAGCGTGCACTAAAAAGAGCACGCCAAAGACTGCGTGCTCCCGACACTTCAAACCGTTATTTCTTCCAACGTACGATAGGCGCGCAGCATGACACCTAGTAGCACACAGCGGAAAACAAGGTGTTCCTCGACAAGGCTGCTGCGAAACGAGGCGTTCTTGACGCGCGGGTGTTATGACGTAGATTTGCAAGGCAGCGAGGCGGGGTCCTGCTTGGACACCCTCTTGAAGTAGTTCAAGATGTCGGTGAACCTGTCCTTGCCCGCGATGGGGCTGCTTGTGACAGAGCACTTCCTCGCCCAATCCTCGCACTCCACATCGAACAGAGCCAGTCCCAATGGCATTGTGGTGAACTGCTGCCGGATCATGCAGTACTGCGAAGAGACGGAAGGAATGGGGATAGGGATAACCTGATTTTCTAGCGATTACCATTAAGCAATCAAACAATAATATACCTTATGCTTTAGAAATGTGAAAATGTTGACAAAAATGGAAAGAAATGTAATCGCAAAAAAACTAAACAAAACGAAAAAAGAAGGTCTACTGTGAAGGCGAAGCAATGAAAGCGATAACAAAAAATAGGAATGATATACAAAATAAGGCGAGCACCTCTCTCTTTCGGGGTCCGTTCTTGCATAACTCTACAAAACGCTGGAGCAAGGGAATATGGCTGCTCTCAGATGAGAAGTTGTTTACCTCCAGTGTGTAGTTTCACTTTGAAGTAAGCGGCGACACACAGCATGTACAAGGCTAAGAAAACATGTCTCTCGAGATAGCGCGTGCCCTCGGGATCAATGCTCACATTTGCTGCCCGAGCGAAGCATCTCCCACTCGTACTTCTTCATGCTCCATCGTGACTCGTAGCCGGCCGGCTTGTTTCATCGCTGCGTGGGCAACGTCAGTCTACACGCTTCGCGAGCTTTCACTCGCACGTAGAACATACGACGCACAGGTGATGTCATTTTGAACTTTATATGCAACATAACGGCGACGGCAAAAAGGCTCCTCGATTGTCCACATAATTGCTATTTCAATGAAACCATTCATTGCCAGATCTAGAAAAAGCGTCCTACCTTGATATTATGTGAGACTTCATTACGAGCCGTAGAGAAGTATGGTGTGTGAGCTTAGCCAAAACTAATGACGTAGCGCGTCAAATGTGTGAAACACAAGACAAGACAAGGGAACGGACACAGGTGTCCTGTGTCTCGCATATTTTACCGTCTCTACGTCATTTATTAGGTCTTACCAACACGCCCAACTTCATAGTCTTAGCCAAAACGTCGCGGTGTAGGACTGGTTAATCTGCAGCAAAAATCACGTTGCGTAAAAAATGACTGTCTCACAGAAAAAAAAAACACATTTCTTAGAGCCGCATTGTTGGTGTAAAGTATTCCATTGCGTCTCTTTCTTCGGCTTGTAGCGTTCACATTGCTTGTTATGCTTTTGCTTTCATTTGTTAGCTGGATATTGCTACGCAGAAGATTCCATAGAAGAAAATATTTACTGAGAATGAGCATTTCATTTGTACCTTTTCACTGATTGTTTCATTTGTCTCGTACGTCGACACCAGCTGCCGATTTCCTGGAGAAATCGAAATGCCCGTGTAGTGGCCCGGTTTGATAACTTTGGCGTTAGCATACAGGGCCATTGGGTCACTGCAGAACTGTGAAATGGAGGCCAAGTAGTGACATTTAGTGAATTAGGAACATTAAAGACACGAGTGACACACTGAAAGACAACAGTGCGAGTGTGGATGTTCTCTAGTAGAGTAATCCACATTATTACACTGAAGTATTTGAC